>JAJJWW010009314.1:0-745308 GCA_023531295.1 Papaver armeniacum | reverse complement strand
TGTGCAAAATTTCTATGTCTTCTTAGCGGTGGATACTATCATTACGGAGAACTAGTAAGTTGGAAAAGTAGGTTTTGTGGGTATATCTCTAGTAAACCCTCACGAGACTATAACTCGTCCACTAAGGACACCTAGGGGTTTAAAGGCTTGTTATTTATGCTAAGTGACTGTAGCCTCGACGACGACACGGAGTTGTATGTAAGTTCTAGAATTATTTTGTTTGATTTGCTCGAGGACTAGCATAGTCTAAGTGTGGGGGAATCTGATAGGTGTTGTAAACACCTAATTTTATATCTAATATTTATGCTTTCTTTGATATTTTCCTTGGGAATTGTATCTCTTATGTCTAGTTTTGAGTTATTAGGTGCAATGGAGTTCTTGGTGGCAAAAGGAGAAAACGCTCATTTGGAGCGTAAATGGAAAAAAGTCAATTCACATGTGTGTTCGATTGCACATGAAGGGAGGTGAAGAATGGATTGTCGGCCTCTGTGAATCGACAATTGAGATGAATAGGGGAGATATAGACGTCGGTTATTCTAACCGACAAGCCATTTATGGACCGGATGGCCCTTATCCTATTTTTGGGTGCAGTGAGTTATTTTTACTCCTACACTTACCATGTAATTCATAGAGAAATCAATTCTCTTATCATTTTATTCTTCCACTTAATCCACCCGAGAGAGACAATGGCACCACAACCTGGTTAAATCCCAAAAATAAAATGGAGATCGAATTGGGTCATAGAGAGGATTTGTTATCATCGTTGTTACATATCGAGAGCTTATGAGGAATCACTCGATGGGTTTGGAGTTTGATCTAGAGTAGGGTTGTCTTGGTAAAGAGAGGGGAAGAACTAAAAAATGTATTTGGGTTTTACTGGTTCGATTTGAGATGGATAAATCAAATTTCGTGATGAAATGGGTCAATTGAAGAGAATACGATGAGGTGGTATTGTTGTTAAGATGGGCTCCGATCTGAGATCGAGAAATTAAGATCGAGTAGAAATTTATGAGATCTGAAATGAATCAGAGATGGAGGAGGAAGAGATGGGTTTGTAGTGACTCTGTTTGAACAACAAGATATAAGAAGAATCGAAGTTCAAGTGAAATGAAAGTTATGGTTCTTGAATTGGGGTTTGTTCTTGTGTTCAAATGGGAAGGTTTGTAGAGAGAATCGAGGATCCGTGGCTGCTCGAGATGGGTCACAGTGATGAGTTTCGCCAATAGATGTATGCTTAGGACAGGTGAAAATCAGGAATGTGATGTTGTGGCATTGAGAGTGAGATTTGGCTCGATGTTGTTTGTGTTGGTGATTAGGCCATGGATGAAGCTGTGATATATTAGGTTTAGTGAAGAAATGGAAAAGCCGGTGGTGGCAAAGATGGAGAATGGAGCAGAGCTGCGGATGAAGAATCGGGCCGAGGGAGATTGAAATGTGATATAGATGTATGGCTAGGATTCTAAGCGGAAGTTGAACTAGGCTGCGGTTGTAACCGTGTTATTGGTTGCACCGGGTTTTGTGTGTCACGGATATTGCATTACGGGACTAACTGAGTTGAGCTAAGAATGTGAGAGTTGGTTGTGCGAGCGGGAACTAACATGGGTCTGTGTTGGTGTTGAATTAACGCGAGGGGTCAAGTGGAGCCGGGCGAAGTTTGACAGAATGTGTGAATATTGGCGGTTTAAGGAATTGTATGGCTTTGTTTGAGGTTGGGAGTTCTTTGTGGCTTAGACGAAGAATGGCACTTTGGGTCCATGAGCGACTGAGATACACTGAACCGTAATGTTGGCAAAGCATACATAGTCGAGGAGTCTGAGCAATGTTGCCGTACACACATAATTAGAAGGAGAAGGCATGAATTGCACTGATGTAAAGAACAGCAGAAAGCTGTTTGGGAGTTGTTGCTCCGGTTGAGCTGGTCTTGGTATGGCGTGTGTCCGATTTTGCAAAGTGCAAAGTTGTCTTGGGTGTTGGTGCTGTCGGTGGTTATGAGCGCTCGGATGATGTTGTTGCGATTCTGGTTAGTATATGAGAAGGTCGGAAACGAGCTGGGAGTTGTTTTCACGATCTATAATTATTCTGAGAGACGGTAATGATGGATTTGGTGGTTGAGGTGATATTGCGAGGTGGTATTTGAGCTTTGAAAGAAGCCTGCCGGTTGAAATGGATGATGTTGGCCGGGGATGCAAGAGATGCGGCTAAGGTTGATTAAGAAAGAGATGATTTTGGTTGCGAGTGGATGAAGTGCCATCTTGGCCCAATAAGAACTCGGCTGCAATGTTCTCGTGGCATTAACTGGCAAGTTAGCCACAATCAGGCGAGTCACTGGCCCGGGAAATCGACTAGCTATCTAACTCGTCGCCGACTCACACCCGACAATTGACGATTTGACTCGGCCGACCTTGACCGAGTTGACCCGCTGACCGTGTGATCGGGTGGACTGCCGGTCACCGAGATATATTTCCGCCAATTTCCGTCCACAATACCCGAGATTTCGAGCGATCACTTTTGGGGTATATTTTCTACATGGGTATTTGCACACATGGGCTTGGTGGACCACTTGGACTTTAGCTTTGAAGACCTAATTTTGGAAAGATGAAAAGCTATAAAGGGAAAGTTTTCTACAACTTTGGGGATCACGTTTTATTCTTGGAACTTTGGAGAGAAGCCGGTTTTGTTTACGCTTCTAGGGTTTGCTTTTGTTTATCTTTTTCTTTTTCAATTAATATTTTTATGATGAACTCCATAGCTATGAGTAGCTAAACAATTATTATTGGTTATGGGATAAAGTTGATTTCTCAATATGTTATATGATTCAATGAATTAGTTTTTGTCTCAAAAAATTTATTGTTTGTGATTCACAAATTAATAGTGTTATATGATTTGAATACTTGTTAGGTTGAGTCCGGAATCAATCCGATTTGCTTTCATCTCTAAAGCTATATTAGGGTTTTCAATACGAAAAAGTTGTTTATCCCGATTCTAAGTAGCATAATTGTGGGTAGTGCTTGTAGTGATATATCCTACTAGTCACAAGTGAATCATAACTTTGTTAAAAACGATTAGTGCTTTTACACGTTCGTTTGCATTGATTAGTCTTATTCCATAGAATTTATTACTTTTAGAGTTAAATCTAATTGTGCTTTTACACTTTAGGTTTGCTTTCTAGAAGAATTCACATATGCATCTTTAATGTGGTTGGGATGAAATTAGGGAATTAGCGGGATATTCTTGCGATCAAGGTATCCTAGGACTTTTAGTAAATGAGAGATTAAAATACCAATTCTAATCGTTGATGAAAATACATGTTTGTGAATGATACTATCCCGTGACCAATATCTTCTCTCTATTGATTATTCCAATTATTTGCTTTGCTCTATTTTATTTTTACTTTAGTATTTTGCTAAAACAACAAACATCCCCCCTTGGTTACCTTAGAAACTGAAAATTGCATAACAACAATTGCCTCTCTGTGGAAACGAACTCTTCCTTACCTTGTACTTCATTTATATTTAGTGAGTAAGAAAGTGAAATTATTTTTGACGCTTACGACAGCGATCACAATCTCTAGTATAAGATTATAGAAGACAAGTACGGCAAAGAGTTCTCCAATTGGATTCCGGGGAAAGTCAGCCAATCATATGGGGTCTCTTGCTGGCGGGCGATAGTTGAGTCTGCAGGTTTCACTAGTGAGCATTCGACTTTATTCTTCCATTCTGGACCAGACATTGCCTTCTGGAATGATCGGTGGTGTGGACAACAACCTTTGTCTTCTACATGCCCTAATCTGTTCAAGTTGTCTAGGAATAAAAGTGCATGTATTGCTGATATGATATCTATTGAAGGAAATTGGAGATTCAATTTCAGGCGGGTACTTTCATACGCAGAAGCTCAAGAATATGCAATGTTAATTTCAGTCATCGTTGATTGATGCGTGTCGTAAGTGCAATCAAATTAATATCTTATTTCCACTCATTTAAAAATAATATAATGGAAGTCAAGTTCGTTCCCATGAGGAGCAAGAGATTCTAGTTGTGAAAATTGTCACAAAAAGGGGGGATGTTTAAAGCAAAAGAAAATAAACAAAGCAATTAAAAGATAAAGTTGAAATCAATAAGAGAGACAAGATCAAGGAATCATTCTTCGTTGCAAAACAATGATTAAAATTATGTTCTTTTCTACTTGTTATTAGTCACAAATTATCACCAACCGTAGGTAAAGCAGCTAGATCAGTGCTAAATGGTAGGCCCGAAAGGATGTATAAATTTATGTATTTTACGGCCTACGGTTATACCGCAAGTGCACGGTGTCGTGATGTAGCACCCGGGCACGTGCGGGTCGAACCACGAGACTTGTGGTGCCCTGAAATTGATCCAAGGCTGCTTCAACTGACTTGCTAGAGATGTAACATAATTATGAGGTTTGAGTTGCCGATACGGCTAAATGTGTAGTGAAGAGAACCTAAACTAAGGTATAGACAATGACAAGAGAATGCTAAGGTATGCAAATCCACCTCTAACTCCTATTGTATGATTAACTAAGTTAAGGATCTTGTTGTCCTGTGAAAGATAAGGGCGAGTGTCAATTCCACCACCTATCTCTCCCTGTAATGCTTCAAAGAACAGCTTAAAGTGCTGACCCAGAGCACTAGTTGTCTAATTAAGTACAACTAGTCAAGGGAATCAACATTTGGTCTAAAAATTGAGCTGCAGCACACTCAAAGTAGTTATAACCTAACTACAATGGATACAGGGCATCCATTGTGAGAGAAAAACCTTGGGCACTATGATTGAAGACAAGTTTATAGTTTAAGCATGCAAGAATACTTCACATAAAGTTGAAATCATACACAGAATTAGGGTTTCATTGCAACCCTAACAAACTGAATTAAAACAACAAAAAACAGAAATTAAATCTAATTGACAGCACTGGCTAATCCAGGCGTGCCCCTAAAACATCACAGGCCAGTTCTTATTTATACATGCCTCCCCTGAAAACACCCAAACCCTAAATTTGATTAAAAACAGAAAATAAAAAGTAAATAATTCAAACCCGTGTCGCTCCAACTGCTCCTTCTTCTGTCAATCAGCTCTGAGACGCCATGCATGGTTGGTGAGAAACCCTAGTTTTAGTTATCTCTTACATAGCCTCTAGGATTATGAAAGAGACTCTGCAAGAGACAACTAGACTAGGGGTTGCGGTAGGTGGTCTGTTCTGATGGAGTTGTTGGTGAGATAGGGTGATGGTGAAGGTGGTCAGGATGGGGGAAGGGAAGGAGAGGAGCGAGCTCTCTCTCAACCGATGGAGACGGGAGAGAAGAGAAGAAAGAGAGAGTGAAAGAAGAGAATGAGGTGGTTCGATGGGGGTATAGGGTGTAGGGTGATTCGGTGTTGAGCGGGCACAAAGAGAGTTTGATGAGAAGGGCCTAGCGAGCGTAGGATCTAGGCGGAGAAGATCCGAACGGTCGAGATGGTAAGCGGTTTTGAGCGATCTGGTGTTGCACGGAGCATCAAGAGATGATGTATAGTGATGGAGCGACCGTCGGATGTAGTTGAGGGAGATCTCAATGGCTCGAGTGAGCGGGCTCGGATCCGGGTCATGGGTAGCTCTAGCCCAAGTCTTCCTTGTTGGGTTGCAACCGACCCGCGCGCTGGCTTTGGCTATCTCGCTCCATAGATGCTTGACTCCAATTCTTCGCTCTTTTGGCTCTCGATTCTCCGAGCTTTATTTATTACCTAAAAACACAAAATTAATTAATACAAATATTTATTCTTGAAAACAAAGAAAATACGAATATGGGATAATATCGATTTATAAGCGCAAAAGATGAGTAAAATGCCAATAAAAGGTGTATAAATATGCACTATTTGGCACTCATCAAATACCCCCAAACCTGAATTTTACTTGTCCTCAAGTGAAACGAAATGAAGAAATCCTAACTATACCCCCGTCGCAGGTCTCTCGAATGCATTTAGCGTATGCACTAAGCCTTTAAACCCCTAGGTGTCCCTAGTGGACGAGTTGTAGTCTCGTGAGGGTTTACAGAGGTGTACCCACAAAACCTTCTCCAACTTCGAGTGTAAAAGAGTCTCAAGCATCCTAAGAGCTATGAGGACATAGAGTTTCGCATGCTAGTAACAGTGGTTAGAACTATCGAAGAACGCATTCTCATCCTTAAGTGCTGAGCGAGAAGTAACCATACCATATGAAAGAATTCGGATTCGATTGTGATCATAAGTCTCAACTCGCCTCACCATTAGGGTTTTATGATAATTGCACTCAAAAAGATCGCTTTTTTTAGTCTCTCATGTGTGCAGCAGGAATAAAGAGAGAAATCCCGCACACGTTGTAGGTAAGAAGGATAACCTTCCAAATAAAATCTGAGACTCCACAAAAGTGTGGACAAAAAGAATCTTTTTCGATGATCTCTAAGAAAGGAAATCAACCATTAGCAAGGGTGGGAGTACTCACTCACTTCTCACCCGATCGGCAATTAACATCAATCTCTCATAAGAACCATAGAAAAACGTCTTCAATCTTCGGTCTTCGGTCTTCAATTGTTGATGACGAACTTCAAACTTCACAAAACTTGACAAATTTTAATTTTTCTACTCAAATTCCTTGTTGTTTGGATTTTTCTTTTGAATTCTTCTTTACCATGGTGGTAGCAAAAATAAACTACAATATTTTTGATTTTTAATTTTTTTTTTTTTTTTTTTTTTTTTTTTTTTTTTTGAGATTACAATAAGTGAAAATAAAAATACAAATTGAAACAACTAACTCCATGGACAAAGGACTTATCACTCAATTTTTCCACAACTTGTATTGTCTTGATTTTATAAATTTTATTAATTCTCATCCTATTTTCTTTTCTTTGTTGCACATAAACCTTGGACTATATCAATTTTTCTTTCAATATTCTGATTCTGGTCCCAGTTCTTGATGATGTGTTTCTATGGGTCTTGCTGATTGAGAGAGAGTGATGCTAACTACAAATCGGTATTTAGAAGGAGTTTTCATCTTTAGACGTCACCCTCATGATTGACAAAAACTAGCACTCAAGAGATCAAAAGTAGTGCTGAAAATGGTGCGAAGTTGGGTAGCTCACCATTCCTACCCTAATTTACGTAAGGTGACACACACTCTAACAGCTTTTCTAGAAAGTTGCAAAAATTTGAAGGTTGGTGCCTCACTTGATGTAAAATGGGTAGTCTCCACTATGGGTGATCACAATTCTACTACCGAATATCTAAACAGCACCTAATTCGCCCTCCGGTATGGTTAAATCCAACTTTAACGCTCTAATCAACTAAGGAACCCGATTGTGTTCTCCGGCACTTCTAACTTTTTTTATTTCGGTCATTTTCTCTATGTAAACATAGCTAAAAGCATGTTTGTGACTCTAAAATCTCTAAAGTTGGTGGTTTTTACAAAAATTTTTTTTTTTTTTTTTTTTTTTTTTTTTTTTTTTTTTTTTTTTGATAAAAGACTAAAAACTCTAAATGCAAAATAAAAACTAAAAACTCTAAATGCAAATGCACCCCCAAACCTAAATCAAACATTGTCCTCAATGTGTCTACATATAGAAAAAATTTAAACAACACATACCATGAGAACTATGTTGATAAGAGAAAAGGGAAGAGATTACCTAATGTTTCAGGAGCAAGGTTGAGCTTCGTTAGTCAAGGCAAAATCCAACATTCTCGGTGGAGATCATATCGATTAGCACAATATATTCACAAGAAGACTCAACCGATTCAAGAAAAGAAAAATTTAACAAGTCCTACAAAAATTTACTAACAATCTAAAGAGTTGCGGGTCAACCCAATAGAAAATATGTACATAGAACATGAAAATGGGCTTTGGTTTATGTGGGAAGTTGGTTTATTGGGCTTTGGATTGTTTGGGATTTGGTTTGTGTGGGAATTTGGTTTGTTTGGGATTTTGGTGTTTGAAGCCCAAAATTTTTGAATCTGCACAGCCCAGTTGTGTTGAAAAAAATGTAGCCCAGAGGATATGGGCTCAGTGTGTGTAATAAGCCCAGGAGATGGTTAGGTTCAGTTGTGTGCACACAGCCCAGCTCTGAAGGTTGGTTATGTGGGCAGCCTAGTGATGTTGTGGGCTCAGTTGTTTCACAGAGCCCAGGTTATGTGAATGCACAGGCCAGCTTGGCAACTCAGTTTATGGACACTGGGCTTTAGTTTGGTTGCAGATGCACAGCCCAGCAGAAAGGCACACCAGGCCTCAGTTGGGTGCACTGGTTATGTGTGGCTCAAGTGTGAGTGGAGCTCAGGTCAACAGGCTGAGTTGATGGCAACTCAGAGCTCACGGCTGAGGACAATTTAGAGCAACTCACAAAGACAAAATCTAAGTGCAGCTCGGACACGAGCAATCACAGTCACAGATTTAACAAGTTTGCACAGGCTCGAGGTGAAGATGACTGGGTTTTGCGGGTATCTTTGCTAACCAATGCTCACACAGGGCTCACGGGGCTAGCACCAGGGTCAAGCATGCGTAAATAGCTCACACAGACACAAAGACAAATTTGGATTCAAGCGCGATTCACATCACAGACAACCACGGCTCCACTCGCAAACAAGGGCTGGAGTTTGGCTCAACAGGGCTTAGGTATCAACAAGACACATTGCAAATGGTTCACTAAGGTTTACCGAGCATACAAGCTGAGTGAGCTTCAGGTGGCTCATGCAACTCAGGCGTATGCAACACCTAGCAAGGAAGCTAATTTCTCATGTGACATTGGCTCAGTAGATCCAACAAGTCACATGATATTCAAGGTCTATTTCCAGTTATGCACAGAGATATGTTTGACAGCCAAGCTTAGGATTGACAACACAAGACAAGTCACGAGCATGCAAGGGATATCAACAGGGTTACAATGGTTATGCGGCTAGCTTCAAGGTTGACAAAGTTATGCGGCTACATTAACCTAGGCTAACCAGCAACACCCAGCTCAACAGCTTCAGGGGCTGGAGCTGTGCACAATTCACAGCAAGCTCAGTTCTCAGACTTTACACAGTTATACTAGCAGGATTATGCAACTGAGAATAGTGGCACTCATCAAATAGTGGCACTCACAGTTCCCGCCACACTATTATGCACAGATCACTATTGCCCAAACTCACAAATTAGATTGCACAACTCACGGTTGCACAACTCACAGCTCCAGTACTGCCCTAACTCACAGCTGCAGGGGCTGGAGGTTAGGTGACTTCAATGCTCACATTTTATTGCACCACGGATTACAAGCTTACAAATGCTCGGTTGCGGGGTTTGGTCAACACCGCATGTGCTAAGCGCAAAGTGCGGCTTTTGGCTACCCTCGGCTCGGAAGGATGCACACAGCACAGGGCAGAGTAAGCAACTTCACGCAATAAAAGTGACTCAGTTGTTTGCATACATCACAGGGCATAATGGCTCAAAGGGGCTGCAGGATATGCTCAAGACTTAGGCCCGGATTGCACGAATTTCAAATATTGCAAGGTTGAACAAAACAAAGACTCTATGTTGCAAGGGGTTGGGCAATATCTTGCTAAGCAGCTAGGTTATCAGGAGACATGGTTTATTATTCATAAAAATTGAGGTTCATCGAAGTTCTAGAACAACCAACCATTTTAAGCTCCAACAAAAACGTGTTCTCGCGCCTTTACCTTCCCCGGGTTGGCTTGCATAGCAGAAGACAGAGCACAAAAGACAAAGTTGCACAGAAACACAAACAAGACCAGAAGCTCAACAAAGAATTAGTTCTCTATAATGAAAAACTATGCTCAACTATGTAGCCAAGATGGTCAGCATCACAGAACTATGCAGCCAAGATGGTCAGTGCTTTGACCGACCGGGAGTTAAAAGTGACAAGTGACACTAAGCTACAAATGACAGAGGATATAGCTCGGAGTCAAAAAGGCCAAGATGCACTAAATGAATGCAAGCTAACTGAAGATGCAATGACAGATGCAGAAATGGAAACCTACATGTTACAAGCTACATGCAATGACAGATGCAGAAATGAATGCAAGCTAACTGAAGGTTACAAGATGATAAAAGGTTTAAAAACAAAATGATGCAGTACAGGCTACAAAAACAAGTTACAGGCTACAAGATGATGCAAGGGTTAATACAAGTTACACTAAAACAGGACTATGATGCTACAATGAAAACAAGGCCAATGAAAAACAGGATAAAACTACAATGAAAACAAAAGGTGGGTATATACAGGGAGAAAAGCAAAAAGCAAGCAATTGAACAACAGGCACGCTAAGTCCCCTCCAAAGGCGCCAAAAACTTGGTAGGCCCGAAAGGATGTATAAATTTATGTATTTTACGGCCTACGGTTATACCGCAAGTGCACGGTGTCGTGATGTAGCACTGGGCACGTACGGGTCGAACCACAGAGACTTGTGGTGCCCTGAAATTGATCCAAGGCTGCTTCAACTGACTTGCTAGAGATGTAACATAATTATGAGGTTTGAGTTGCCGATACGGCTAAATGTGTAGTGAAGAGAACCTAAACTAAGGTATAGACAATGACAAGAGAATGCTAAGGTATGCAAATCCACCTCTAACTCCTATTGTATGATTAACTAAGTTAAGGATCTTGTTGTCCTGTGAAAGATAAGGGCAGGGTGTCAATTCCACCACCTATCTCTCCCTGTATTGCTTCAAAGAACAGCTTAAAGTGCTGACCCAGAGCACTAGTTGTCTAATTAAGTACAACTAGTCAAGGGAATCAACATTTGGTCTAAAAATTGAGCTGCAGCACACTCAAAGTAGTTATAACCTAACTACAATGGATACAGGGCATCCATTGTGAGAGAAAAACCTTGGGCACTATGATTGAAGACAAGTTTATAGTTTAAGCATGCAAGAATACTTCACATAAAGTTGAAATCATACACAGAATTAGGGTTTCATTGCAACCCTAACAAACTGAATTAAAACAACAAAAAACAGAAATTAAATCTAATTGACAGCACTGGCTAATCCAGGCGTGCCCCTAAAACATCACAGGCCAGTTCTTATTTATACATGCCTCCCCTGAAAACACCCAAACCCTAAATTTGATTAAAAAAAGAAAATAAAAAGTAAATAATTCAAACCCGTGTCGCTCCAACTGCTCCTTCTTCTGTCAATCAGCTCTGAGACGCCATGCATGGTTGGTGAGAAACCCTAGTTTTAGTTATCTCTTACATAGCCTCTAGGATTATGAAAGAGACTCTGCAAGAGACAACTAGACTAGGGGTTGCGGTAGGTGGCTGTTCTGATGGAGTTGTTGGTGAGATAGGTGATGGTGAAGAAGGTGGTCTGTGGGGGAAGGGAAGGAGAGGAGCAGAGCTCTCGCAACCGATGGAGACGGGAGAGAAGAGAAGAAAGAGAGAGTGAAAGAAGAGAATGAGGTGGTTCGATGGGGTATAGGGTGTAGGGTGATTCGTGTTGAGCGGGCACAACAGAGTTTGATGAGAAGGGCCTAGCGAGCGTAGGATCTAGCCGGAGAAGATCTGAACGGTCGAGGATGGTAGCGGTTTTGAGCGATCCGGTGTTGCACGGAGCATCAAGAGATGATGTATAGTGATGGAGCGACTGGCCGGATGTAGTTGAGGGAGATCTC
The DNA here is from genome assembly GCA_023531295.1 of Papaver armeniacum. Taxonomy (NCBI): domain Eukaryota; kingdom Viridiplantae; phylum Streptophyta; class Magnoliopsida; order Ranunculales; family Papaveraceae; genus Papaver; species Papaver armeniacum. Next base: position 733,685 of record JAJJWW010009314.1, on the reverse strand, counting down.
AATGGCTCGAGTGAGCGGGCTCGGATCCGGGTCATGGGTAGCTCTAGCCCAAGTCTTCCTTGTTGGGTTGCAACCGATTCGCGCGCGGCTTTGGCTATCTCGCTCCATAGATGCTTGACTCCACCCTTCGCTCTTTGGCTCCCTCGATTCTCCGAGCTTTATTTATTACCTAAAAACACAAAATTAATTAATACAAATATTTATTCTTGAAAACAAAGAAAATACAGAATATGGGATAATATCTGATTTATAAGCGCAAAAGATGAGTAAAATGCCAATAAAAAGGTGTATAAATATGCACTATTTGGCACTCATCACTAAACCCCTAAATCCCTTGTATCACCGGACACGGAAGTTCTCGACTACCGGATTCTATTTACCAAACCACCTAGTAGTAGATCACTCTAGATGTAATTTAAATAAACGCATTAAGATTTATGAACTTATTAGGTCAATATTAGTAGTTAGACTCTTAGATCAAGGTCTACTTGCTAACGTTGTTTTCACACACAATTGCTCCACGGAATCCCTCCGCAAGGTCTCGTGTTTGCTACTTATGTAAAGAGTCAAGAAACGATCTCCTAACTTTCACTAGCTTTAGATCAAATTAACAAATCAATTTAGCGTGCACTCCAAACAATCTATCAATCAATCATGAATGAATAAACATTCCTATTAGTTAAAACAATCGATAATCATGTGAAAAAATCTCAAGATAGAATTGAAACAAAACTCAAATCATATATTAAGAACTAGGAATTCATCCTCAATCAATAAGAAAATTAGCTACTCATGTTTTTGAAATTTACACAAATAATTATTAAAAGGAGAATTTTCAAGTTCACACAAATAATTAAGAAGAAGAATTGAAAGCAAAAACACAAGTATTGTGTGTGTGTAGAGAGGTGTGTAAAAGATATAGAGAACTTCTCTATTTATAGGCTTCAATATTCTCCAAATCTTCCAAGGAATAGAATCCTTTTCCTTTAGCAATTCAATTTCCAAATTCAAGTCTTTCTCTTCTTCCATCTTCTCTTTCCAAATTTGAGCCCAATTCTCCATCCAATTCCTAGTCCAAGTCTTCACACCCATGAGAGAAGTCCATAGAAAATTCGGATTTTGGCTCGCTAGGAAACTCGGTATTATGGCGGAATTTGACCTAATCCGTCACCGCCCGGCCACCAAAAATTTCACCGTCACTGGTATATTCGACGGAATATTCCGTCAGTCCACCGTTAGGACTAACGGTCAAAAGGGTCAACCGTCAGTCAACTGGGTCAAGGGAGCAGAGAAGTCAGACACCGAGTCAGCTATGAGTCAGCTCCTAGGTGGTCGACTTGTCTTCTCTTACTGAGCCGGATCGGGCCGGCGTCGGCCGGGATCGGTCATCGCCGAGTTAACTCGCCGTAACCGCAGTCCTACAGCTGAGTTTCGGCTATTTACAGACTTCCCCGCCAAATTCGGGCCTCAATTTTCAGCTCCATACAGCGTGACACTCCTAGCATACATCTAAAGTAATTCAAGCATTCTTGATGCACAATTGCTGCAGACTTCATTTCATAACCCATCATTCCTCGTAATAAAGAAGAACACCTCATACTCAAAGATCGTTTCATCTTCTCTTTCTCTCAAACAACAAATGCCAAACCCATCTCTATTCTTCTCGGATAGCTCAAATTAACTCAGCCAATCATCCTTCGAGCGCTAAAACCCATTCACAAGCACCACCATTCTCGATCAAATTCCTCTTTATCTCGCTTCACGGTTCTTGCCTTTCTCGTCACGTAACCCATCCGATTCCATACAAGCCATCACAAGAAGCAACTCAAGACAATCGACAAATCAACTCCATCAATTCAAATCAAACCCAGGCTTTACAACAACACCAAACTCTTGAAATTCAACACTAAATCGAACCCAGCTGCTTCTTCTTCTTCTATCTAGCTCAGATTTAGAAGCAAACCCATCCTCTGTCTACTTCATCTCGTTATTACAGCAGTAGAAACTCATTTCAACCCATTTTCCTTCTTTATCAGTTGTAGCAACGACAGCAGATCCAGTTTTTTTCCAACTCTGTAATTTTTCAATTCTAACACAGCAAACCTTGTTCTCAATTTCTTCATCTCTGAATCGCACCATAAAAAATGAAATCACAAACCCAAGTCATCCATTAACCCATCTTCAATTCAGGAACCCTAATTCCTAATTTCAATCTCTTCTTCTCTGCGTATCAATGAACATCATTAATCGGAACAAAATTTGTCTCAGAAACCCTAGTTCCACCAGCTACCAACCATGATTTGCTTCGATTACTCATCTTTTCTGCCATAATTTCCCGATCTCTCATCTCGGTTTCAACAGCAGCAGCCTGCTTTTCAGCTTCAGGTGAAAAAGAGAAAAGAGGAGAAGATGATCTCGACGGATTTAGGGTATAAGTATTGGGGCGGATATTCATCATCCGGTCACCGCTAAGGGTTAACCTGATGGCAGCCCCTTAACCTCATCTCGGGATCAAGCGTCTAGTATTCCTCCCAAAAGAGTTGCCCCTTAACCTTGACCGGGCTCCAGGATAGTGTTCGCCCACGAAATGATAATTTTGCCCTTTGGCTCAAATAGAATAATTTCTTCTTCTTTTCCTCCGTGTGACTCCAAAGTAGCTACAAAACTCAAAACAAGTGTGAAATACATAATTTACAAAAAAAATAGCAAAGAAAGCATAAACAATAGATAGTAAATAGGATGTATTCTACACCCTATCATTGATGTTCCCCCTGCCCGAGATGGTTTGACAGACACAAGGAGGTGGAAATTACATCCCTCCGGTGTGTTTACTGTCAAGTCACTGTATTCTCAATTGGTGGCAGAACATGGAGTGTCTCACTTTCGTTCTTATTTCATCCGCAACAAAGCTATCCTTCCAAAAATATTTTTTCTAATGTGGTGTTTGGTTCACGGCAAATTGAACACTATCGATATGCTTCAACGGAAAGGTATGGATCTTCATAATGATTGTGCTTTGTGTGGTGATGGAGTGGAGTCACAGGCTCACTTATTTCTACATTATAAAATTGCTTACAAAATTTGGTGTAACTTAATACCAAATAAAGGTTGGACTTGGGTTTTGCTTCGGGTGATAGGTGTGATAAACACCTAGATTTATATCTATTGTTTATGCTTTCTTTGCGAGTTTTCATGTAAATTATGTATCTTATGTGTGCTTTTGAGTTATTTAGGTACTTTGGAGTCATTATAAACAAAAGAAGAAGAAATTAGCCATTTGGAGCGAAAAAGAGCACAAAGGTCAATTCACATAGGAGTTATACTTGGAGCGGGCTAAGGTTTGCGAGAAAGAGGTGAAAAATGAACTGTCAGTTCCTCAAAACTGACAGTTGTGTTGAGAAAGGAATTAGGCTGTCGGTTATCTAAAATCGACAAGCCTTGTATGGGTTGGTTGGCCCTTATCCACTCTGTCAGGGTGGTTATATCCACATTCATTCCTACACGACCTAAAATTCAGAGTTTCTCTTATCATATTTTTCACCTGAAATGAATTTGAGAGAGAGGAAAGGGAGGCGCAGGTCTGAGTCGATTTCCATCTGAATTGAGAAGATGAAGCTGGTTCTCAATTAAGGAGATTAAGGAGATTCAAGGGTTTTTTGAGATTGAAATGGAGAGAACTATGAGACGATTGAGATGTTGATTCGAATTATGGAAGAAATGGAATCCGCCCTAATTTGTGCCGCTGTCGAATTAAAGATGTTCTTGAAGATTGGAGTGCTGTGAATCGTGAAATCAAGAGAAGAATTCAAGGAGGTGATGAGGAGAAAATCACAGGAAAGAGTTAGGGTTTGAAGTTAGTCAAAATGACAGGGAGATTGTTTCTGCGGTTGTTTGAGATCGATTTGATTTCAAGAGTTTGTAGTGTTACTGCCATGGATTAATGGGTTCTGGTGATGAATTTAGAGATGGGTTATAAATGAATTTAAGATTTGGTTTCTGGAATTCATGTTTACAGGGGAGAATCGATGAAGATTTGTGTTGAGAGAAACCAGATTGAAGAACTGTAACCATTTACTGTTAACTGTGGGAATCGTTGATTATCATGGGAATTACAGAAGAATGTGAAGGTAATGCACACATAGATTTACAGGGAGATCACTGGTTGAATGGAAGAGATGGCAATTTCTGCTGGGTAGTCTGAGTTCAAGAATGAAGTTGTAACTGTTGGTATGAATACAGCTGATTTAAGTGGTGAGCAGCTATACTGCTAATGAGTTGAGGCTTAGGAAGCTATGTGTTGTAAGAATTGTGTGTGCTTACTGATGTTAAAGCAGATGGATAGATGGTGTGAAGAATTACAGGCAAGTATGAAATGTGTAGGATGGAGAACGAATATTATGACTAGGTTGTGGTCTGCAGCTGTTAGGAGTTACAAGGATGTAGATGAAGCAATACTAGCTCGAGACGACGCAGTTGCAGTGGATGGAGTTGAAGCAATGGATTGTTATGATATTTTTGAGCTGAGTGCTGGAGGAGATTCTTGTGTTGCGCCTCTGTGATTGGTTGTGCTAGTGACACCTTGTTGTGATGGCGTTCGAGTCTAGAATGCAAATGGGTTTGCTCGGGTTGTGATGTTGCGGTATGGGGTTGTGAATTGAAGCTGCGGTGGACAAACAAAACGATGGTGAAGCTGTGAGCTGTGATGTTATGGCTTAATCTTAGGCAAATATGGGTTGTTTCGGACTGAAGATAGTGGTTCTGTGCTGCACATGGTGAGCTACAGATACTGCAATGAGATGGAAGTAGTGAATTTGAAGCTGATGGTGCTTTATGGTAGTCTGGTGATTGTGTTGTTGGTTGCTGGTGGTAGGCTTGGGAATGTGTTGCTTTTTATGCCTACTTGTTATACCGCAAGTGCACGGTGTCTTCGATGTAGCACAAGGCAAATACGGGTCGAACCACAGAGACTTGTGTTGCTATAAGTTGATCAAAGGCTTGGCTTAACTGAGTTTCAGGTGATATTGTAACAACAGGGGGTTTTGTTGCCGAAACGGCTAAGTGAATGTTATGACAGTGGATTGAAAATGAAATAAAAGCAATAGGATTGAAAGGGTACTAGGGTTATCACATCCACCTCTAATTCCTATTATGTGTTCAACTAAGTTGGGCTTTTCTTGTTCCCTGTGGGCAATAAGGATAATGTGTCAAGATTATCACCTATCTAAGGAGTTTCACCTAATGATAACTCAATTATCATCTAAGGTACTAACCTAGAGCACTAGTTGTCTAATTAAGCACAACTAGTCAAAAGAATTAGCAATTTATCTCTAAGGCTTGAGTCAAGTATCACCAATGCGCTTTTAACCTAACTACAATGTATACTTGGCATGCATTGTGAGAGAAAAACATTGGGTACTAAAATTGGAGATATCTGATACAATTAAGCACTCAAGAACATTCAAGCAAAGTTGAAATCATAACAGTGAATTAGGGTTTCAATGAAACCCTAGCAAACTAAATTAGAACATAGTATCACAACAAATAACAAATTAAATATAAATTGCAGCCTGCAACCTGTGCATCCGCTCTAACACACACTACCCCTTCTATTTATACAAGAAAACTCCAAAACCCTAATTCATTTTAAATTGAAAAGTAAACGCATACCCAATCGCCCATACTCCCCGAATCGCACTCTCCCCGTCTCGTCTCGACCTCCGAATCGACCATGCATGAGGTTTGGTGAGACCCTAGTTTCAATCATCTTCAACCCTAGCTTCTAGGTTATGAAAGAAGCTAAAGATGGAGATGGATGAACCTAGGGTGGCGGAGAAGGTGGTTGATGGTATTGGTGTCAGTGATAAGGAGATGATGGAGGTGGTGATCGCTCTGCACAGAGGTATGGGTGAAGGGTTTTCTCTGAAGAGGGTATGGAGAAGAAAGAGAATAAGAAGAGAGAAATGGGGTGTAGTCGATGGGGTATAGGTATAGGGTGGTTTTGTTGTGCAGCAGGCGTAGCGGGAAGACGATGCGAAGGGTGGAGCGACCGTAGGATGCAGAAGAGCGAGATCTGAACGGCTCAGGGAGGACTAGGATTTTCGTGTTGAGCGAATGCATCAAGGGACGATGTGCAAGAAGGAGCGAGCGTAGGATGTGGCTGGGTGAGATCTCCATGGCTCAGAAAGGACGGGCTCGGATCCGGGTCTTGGAAAGCTTGGGCCCATGTCTGGTAATGGGTTGCTTCTGATGCGCGTGGGCTTCGATTTTCTGCTCCATAGACGCTTGTCTCCAATTCTTTGCTCTTTTGGCTCCTCAGTTTCTCCGAGCTTTATTCACTACCTAAAAACACAAAATTAATTAGTACAAATATTTATTCTTGAAAACAAAGAAAATACGGTAATATGGGATAATATATGATTTCGAGCACAAAAGATGAGTTAAATGCCAATAAAAAGGTGTATAAATATGCAATATTTGGCACTCATCAAATACCCCCAAACCTGAATTTTACTTGTCCTCAAGTGAAACAAATTAAGAAATCCTAACTATACCCCCATCGCAGTCTCTCGAATGCATTTAGCGATGCACTAAGCCTTTAAACCTCTAGGTGTCCCTAGTGGACGAGTTGTAGTCTCGTGAGGGTTTACCGTGAGGTGTACCCACAAAACCTTCTCCAACTTCGTAGTGTAAAAGAGTCTCAAGCATCCAAGGAGCTATGAGGACATAGAGTTTCGCATGCTAGTAACAAGAAGTTAGAACTACCAAAGTACGCATTCTCATCCTTAAGTGCTGAGCGAGAAGTAACCATACTATATGAAAGAATTCGGATTCGATTGTGATCATAAGCCTCGACTTCTGCCTCACTAATAGGGTTTTATGATAATTGCACTCAAAAAGACCGCTTTTTTAGTCTCTCATGTGTGCAGGCAGGAATAAAGAGAGAAATCCTGCACACGTTGTAGGTAAGAAGGTGTTGATGGTGGTTTTTAAACAAGGGGTAAAATCGTAAAACCCCATGACCTAGTGTTACCCGCAACACATTAACTAAGAGCATTTAACTCAGGTGTAAATAATTAATAGGGGTATTTTTTCAAAATACCATATTAGGGTTTTCGACACGTAACCCTAATTCCAAAACTAAGCCGCACACTGTGCACCATGGCAACAATGCCAAACTAAGTCGCACACTGCGCACCACGGCAACCATGCCAAACCAAGCCGCACACTGCGCACCATGGCAACAATGCTAAACCAAGCCGCACACTGCGCACCACGGCAACAACGCTAAAACCAAGCCGCACACTGCGCACCATGGCAACCATGCCAAACTAAGCCGCTATGCCATTGGCACATGCCAAAGATAGCGCCCTAGGCTTGCATAACGTGCAACTAGGTCAACATGGCTGTACGTGCCATTGGCACATACCAAATACGTACCACAAGCCATATTTCCAAGCCGCTATGCCATTGGCGCATGCCAAATATAGCGCCCTAGGCTTGCAAAACGTGCAACTAGGTCAACATGGCCGTATGTGCCATTGGCACATGCCAACGCGCACCACAAGCCATATTTCCAAGACGCTATGCCATTGGCGCATGCCAAATATAGCGCCCTAGGCTTGCGAAACGTGCAACTAGGTCAACATGGCCGTGCGTGCCATTGGCACATGCCAACACGCACCACAAGCCATATTTCCAAGCCGCTATGCCATTGGCACATGCCAAATATGGCGCCCTAGGCTTGCAAACCATGCAACCTAAGCCAAGTCGGCCCACGCATGCCATTGGCACATGCCAACATGCTCGCTGGTAGCTTTTCCTACCAAGGCCACGGCCCTAATGGCCACGCATGCCATTGGCACATGCCAACATGCTCGCTGGTATCTTTTCCTACCAAGGCCACGGCCCTAATGGCCACGCATGCCATTTGCACATGCCAAACACACACGCTGGTAGCCTAACTTGCAAACCGTGCAACCTACCACCAAGGCATTCCGCACATGCCATTGGCACATGCCAAACACACACGCTGGTAGCCTAACTTGCAAACCGTGCAACCTACCACCAAGGCATTCTCGCACATGCCATTGGCACATGCCACACACGCCACTAGCAGCTACTGCATTGCCACTTACACTCAACATACAACCTACCACCAAGGCATTCCACACATGCCATTGGCGCATGCCACGCACGCCACTAGCATGTGTGGCATTGCCACTTGCGCTCAAGTACAACCCGCAACAAGGGCATTCCGCACATGCCAATGGCACACGCCACACGCGCCACTAGCAGCGCCACTTGCACTTAAGGTGCAACCAACGAGATATCAACACAAACTGGGGGATGCTTTCCAGGGTTTTGGTTTGGCGGTCACAGCTTGCAGCGTACACTACGCTCACATTAAGAAAGCGTGAAAAGGAATAAAGCGGTCAAATAAATGAGGAAATAATGGTGAAAACGTTTTCACCCATTAACACCATGCGCTTACCACCTTCTCCCATTATTTCACCCTTTACTCTCTTCCTTCATGAGACCAGTGGTACGTTTGATCTCGACTTGTATAAATAGGTCTTACCTATTTCCACCAGACAACAAGTCTCGGTCAGGATAAAAATACTACACTCTCAGAAAAGGCAACTTTGGAAGCTCTCCAAAAATCTTTCATCTCTTGCAAGCTTCCTAAGCTTTCACTTTCTGATACAAGTCGAGACACTACTCTCCCGTAACTATTCTCGGTCTCAACACCTTTCTTTGCTTCCTCCCCAAATCAACCCTTCTCCTTCACTTTGTGACCGAAGCAAGTCTGGAACGGCCATTTCTTGGTGATAGGTGTTGTAAAACACCTAATTTTATATCTAGTATTTATGCTTTCTTTGCGAGTTTTCTTGTAAATTATGTATCTTGTATTGGTTTTGAGTTATTAGGTGCAATGGAGTCATTTGGAGCAAAAAGACCAATTGGAACTCGTTCAAATACAAGATTTCTAATTTTCATTGTGTAGAGGACGAGAAGATGAAGACAATGCCGAAAGAATGGAGTCATTCCGAGTTCGTATGAAGAAGTTATGAGCAAAAGAACTCCGAAGACTAAAAGGGCTCAATGGTCATTTTTAAAGGGCAGGTGCTACTGGGACCCCCACTGTGCGTTAAGGGGCAGTCATCATGTTAAGGGATGTCCTGTTTCAAAGGAACTGTTAAAGGCAGTTAGGCCATTTACTAGGGGAAGCTAGAAATCAAATAGTGCTAACAATGTACTTGTCATTTTACTAGGGGCACCTTTGTCTTCCCTAATTTAACAATACTCGACGGAGGTTTGGTTTGCATGAACGCTGGCGATAATGGCTAGACGGAGGATGGCTGTGGTGATTCTCGTTTGATGGAGCTACACCGCAGAATGGATATGGGATTACGATGGTTGCAATGAGAAGCAATGCTGCTACCATTGGCAGTGAAGTTGCTGACAGAAGACAATGATGAAGTTGGCAGTGATGATGCTGCTGATGTCGATGGAGCTTGAGTCTGCCATGGATGTTCGAGGCTGCCATTACCGAGAGATGAGTTGGGTATTGCCATAACTGTGGTGATCGAAGCTACTAATGATGATGATGGAGAAGGTCTCATTGGTAATGTGGTTTACGGAACAAACGAGATGGAGAATATAGAGCAGTGGCAAAGAAGATTGTTGTTGCCACTAATGGAGTTGGCTGTTTTCGGTGATTGCAAATGATGAAGGATGTTGCTGGGTTGATGGTGGAGGTCGAGTAGCAAGGTAGTGATCATGATGATCGTGTGAGTCGCTAAACATGCAGTTGTGAACTGGCCGTGGAGAGTTATGGTCGCCGGAAGTTGTTGACAGGGAATGGCTCACGAGAATGAAGGCTTATATTGGTTACGTTGACGTGAAAGTAAATGCTGCCGGCTAGATGGGATTGAGTCTTCCGACATCTTAAACCTTGGAAGAGAAGTTCGAACATATCGAGAAGCGAAAGTCGAGTGAACTGAAACATCAGTATCCGAAGCTGTCTTTGATAAAACCATTTTTAGTTTTCAATCCCAAACCAAACAGAATGTGTAGTAGGGATGAAGAAAGAGAGATCGCAAAGAGGATGAACAACAAGGAGAGGGATACCCCAATACATGTTGATGCAGCGAGTGGCGGATTTATTGCACCATTCATATATCCAGAAATAGAATGGGATTTCCGTTTGCCTTTGGTGAAAAGTATAAACGTTAGTGGTCACAAATATGGCCTTGTATATGCTGGGATTGGTTGGGCGATCTGGAGGACAAAAGAAGACTTGCCAGAGGAACTCATTTTTCATATCAACTACTTGGGTACTGATCAACCCACCTTTACTCTAACACAGGTCGATGTTTTCTACACCGATAAGGAAAGGAAGAATGGGGTGGTTACTTGACCGATAATTCAGCCGAGGAAGATAAGTTCGATGGAGTTTGAGAGTTACGGACTGGGTGAGAGTTAAGTCAGAGGGAAAGATGGAATGGCTTGTCAGTTCCACAAAACTGACAAGCCAATAATGAGAAAATGGGCTGGACTTCGTGACGTGAGCCCAGCTGTTTTGCTTGCGAACTGAGAACGTGACCAGCCTTGGCCGTGAGTTGTGTTAAGGAATTGTGGCGAATTTTGGCAACTACTTTCAACCGGGGTTTGATGCACGGGACACAATTTTTAAGGAGTGCACTTTCCTAATTTTACGAGGTTTCCTAGTTTCTTCAAGAGGAGGTTACAAAACTCTATATATAGAGAAGCCTAGGCACAATCTAAGATATACACCGCGTTTTATTATTTTCTCTACTTTTATTCTAGGGTTTAGAACCATGAAGTTTCTTCTCTTTCTTCTTGTGATGAACTCCATGAATATGAGTACCTAAGTTTATTATTGGTTATGGAATAGTTGGATTTCACAAAGCATGATTCTTTGATTCAATATATTAGTTTTGTCTCATATTTATCGTTTGCAATTCTCTCGAAAATATTGTTTTATGATTGATTGATTGTTTTGTCAAGTTGCAAATTGGTAGAACTTCTAATCACATCTATTGCTAGTTTAGGGTTTATTATACGCAAAAGTGATATTCCTTGGATACAAGTAGCATAATATGATTATAGTTTGTAGTGATATATTCTTATGATCATATGTGAATCGTAACCTTTGTTAAATTGAATTAGTGCGCTTTCCACGTTCAATTGCTTTGATTGGCCTGATTTCATAGAACTTAACGCATCTAGGAATTAAACTTGATTAGTGCTTTTACACGTTAGGTTGTTCCTTTAGGTAGAATTCATATTCGCATCTTTTAATGTGTTTGTTGATGACATGAGGAGGTTTGCGGGATATTCTTGCGATCAAGGTATTCTAGGGTCTTTGATAAAAGTTGAGATTAAAATATCAATTCTAGTTATTGTGAAAAGCATGTTAGTGAATGAAAACGAAATCCTTAACCAATATCTCTTCTATCTTATTTGTTTGCTTATTTCTTTATTTGCTTTTATTTTATTTTAGTTTATAAAATCACAAAACTACCGGTGTTATTTATAGGGAACCTAAACAATTTGACAACCTAGACCTCTCTGTGGGATCGATCCTTTCTTGTCCTTGCTATATTTATATTTTGAGTAGTAAGAAAGTGTAATTATATTTGTGTCGCCTACGACAGCGATCACTTGGTTTAGGCCGGACTTGTACAGATTGATCTCTCGAATCTATAAAGTGCTCACGTGCAGCACATTTGTTTAGGGTTTAAACCAAGCTTTCACTCACCCACCGAATTTACTCAAATCGGCGAAATGATTTTCATCCATAAACAATTGGCGACCACAAATGGGAGGATCGATCTATCGGCTACAATGTCGATCGCCGATCTCGTTCTTCGACCCAGATGTCAAGATGGTAGGGAAAGCGACTGATCCGAATCAATCGCGTACGACCTTTACCGCTTGTAAAACTACACCAAAACCGGGACTCGTTGAAGATGCTACCAGCGATTGGGGACTTGCGACCCGGTCCGACTCGATAAACCCGTTATCGGGTTGTTAAAACTACACCCGAAAACCTGGGACTCGTCAAGAAGCTACCCGAATTGGGGACTTGCCGGGATGCTACCAAAGAAAGAACCGCCTTTTACATGGAGAGGGGCGTGTTCGCAAAACCTATGAAGTGAGTAAATTCAAGATGGGCAAGATATACAATCTATTTTTAGGTTTTTGTAAAACCGTCATGCTACTCGAAGTCTTGTGCCTATTGCTAGCACACACTTTCATAAAAGCAATATTCTTTTCCCAAAACATAATCGAGTCATATTACCAAAACCATTCATCCCGAAATAATCCAATACCCTAAAAAGATACCAATTGTCTATCAAAGGTCAAGTTTTGAACCGGACATCCAATATGTCTTTCAAAAAAAAAGAACCTAAATGAAAGTTTAACGAAAAACGTTCAAGGAAAATCGTCCAACAAGTCTTCTTGGAAAAAGTCAACTTTGCGTCCTCAAGAGCCGCTCTCTTCATAGTCAACATCTTGGAAAGCTTTTCGAATTCCATCTCCCCCGTCGTGCAATCTCCTCGGCGAAAGGCTTTCGACCGTTGCATCTTTCAACTTTTGGATCTCAAAGCAAGGCCTTCGACAAACCACGAAGTGTTGAACTCCTTTTCTACGCACACGTCGCGATGGTGCTCCCAGCTTGGCAATAACGTCTTGAAACGGTGTGACCAAATACCTCACGCATATCCTCGATGGAAGATAAAGCCTCTTCTACACGCTTAATCAATGCAAATCGACTAGTGACTTTCTTGGTTGTGGCCATATGTCCGTATTTCTCCCGATTCTCGGTGTACAACGCCTCGTGCTTAGCCGACGCTGGAAGCCGCCAACCAAAGACATGACCCTGATAAGGAACCAAGTACGGAGGATCAAAAATGGCGCCGCACCTGGCCTCACGACTCACGAGGGTTTTCCTCCATCTCTACGGCAACAACCATCGAGAATCATCCGCCGCTTGAGCCACATCTCGTGCCGGCAATTGGCTAACGCCCATCTCCAAGTCACCAAATGTCTCACCAAAGGCAAGTTTTCGTGTGCCTCTACCCAAGAATCATCCTCCGAATCGGATTCCTCCCCGCGAACTCAAGTTAGACATTTTTCAAAGAGAAGAAACAGAAGAAGAAAGAAAAGAAGCGCGAAACTCACCGAACCACTTCCCGAAGAAGAACCAGTGTTGCCAGAGGAATCACTCTCGCTTGTTGAACTTTCTTCTTTCTCTGACTCATCACCGCTATGATTAGGCTCTGCCTCCGGAATTCCTTGGAAGAAACTCGCCGTCTCCTGGCAACGTGCAAGGGCAAATAAAGCATTAACACTACCAAGCCCCGGAGGAAACAAGACACATATTCTCACCAAATTCACGTGTTTTGAGACAAACCAATGAAGAGGCGACACATACCTGGTTATTGGAAGAACTGAAAGACACAAGGGCCGTGGGAGGATCTTGTGAAACCGTCCGGAACCCGCCAACACGGTTCTTCGTTCTCCGTTCCTTGGCCTGGGGGCTTTCCGAATTGCTAGGCAACTTTCGCTTGGGATCTCTCAACATTGGATACTCTTCTTAATCGGCCGGGAAGGTTTGCAACGAACGTTTTCCACCACGTTATTCACAAAATCTCGGATCATAGTAAACTCGTTGCACCAAAACTCATTATATCCGAAGGTCGTCGAAGTTACTCTTCCCATTTGAAAGAAGGAAAGACGGATACCTAGCAAGGACACCAAGCGTCAAGGGCGACGCGCAATGAATCTTTTTAGGGATCACTGCCGGTAAACAAGAGGCACCCTTGATCGAAACCCATGTGACGAGCAAAGACGGCCAATATTATGAGCAGCTATCTGGAAAGATCCCACGAAGAAAGACGGTATATAACCGGGCGAGCAGCTCTGAATGAACAGGTTTTCACCAACACTCAAATCGTCATCAGAAGACAAAAACGTGAGCGGAGCAGAAGCAAAGGTGTCCATATGAATCACTGACTTATGGATCGGCCCCCATGGACGAAAATTGATTTCATGCAACTTATCAAGAAAACTAACCAAGCTCACGCCAACTCTTGACGCCTTTGTTCACCCATCGAAGAATTCGAGAGCCCCCAACTCACGGAAGCGAAGGCAATGGGTTTCGAGCATACTTCTCGAAGTGCTCCCATAGCCAGACTTGCAGAAAAGCAACGTGCACATATGAATCCACTTTCATGAAACCATTCGAAACTTGTGTGTTCGCAACTAGGTGATCCAGATGCACATACAGGGAACCGAGGAATAGCTTGCCAATGGGAAGAACTTCACCTTTTGCTAACTTCACAAAGAACCGCTAGCAACTCGGTCTTATTTCCTTCTTGCCGAACCATCATCAAAAATGTCTCTTGACAACCAGAGAGCCAAAAATGCCGCAACATGAAGATCACTGCTTTGCTCAGTGTTCCAACTCGTCCGAAACCACCGAGACATCCACCACCTATAAAAGCACCTTTCATCCTCTTTCCTACAGAATCCTTCGACTTCACAAATGAGTCTTTTCGAGCGTAATCTCCCAACTTAGCGGCAAGGACATCCCGCATCTTCACCTCACTTTCGAGATAATTGGATTTTAAGATTCCCGATTCTGGAAGATTCAAAGAAGAGAGCCGACTCTCCAAGGAGAAAGTTATCTCACCCCATCTACATATGATTGTATGGGTGTCCGAACACCATATGGAGATGAAAGCAACCAAGCCCGGGATATCCTTCCTAACTGGAGGTTTACCTTAAGCTCGACAAAGATCAATAATCTGCGCCGAGTCGCTGGTGCTTATGCGCTCCTTACTCACCATGAACTCAACCCATCTACCAAAAGAACTCAATGGGCTTTGACACATCCCGAAATCAATGTTAAGAAGAGAGTATACCCCTTTTTGAAGACAGAACCGTATAGTATTCTCTCCGCGACCGAACGTGTCTTCCCCCATCTTCACCATCGGTTAACAAAATTGGCACGAAGCTTGGTGATTTTTCCGAGCAGAGACGAGTTTTTTGGCGAAGAACTCATCATCCGTGTTTGGTTTGGAATTATGGACATCCTTTGAGGAAGCGAAATTTTGTCCAGGTAACATCTTTTAATAGCAACCTAGTAACAAGATACCTGCACACAAAAAAAAAAAAAAAACAAGATTATCTCCCTGACACATAACCGCGCCCAACAAAAGAAAACCCGAAATAATAAAAAAAGAGGAGGGCGTATTTTCTTCGGTTTCAAGACTATATACGCAGAATTTTCTTCGGGTTCAAGACTATATATGCAGAATTTTCTTCGGGTTCAAGACTATATACGCAGAATTTTCTTCGGGTTCAAGACTATATACGCGGTATTTTATATGGGTTCAAGTGTGCCTACAGTATCCTTCTTCTGGGTTCAAAATTATATAGAGCATTTTTCTACGAGTTCAAAATCGCACGCTGAGATTTCTTTCAGTGGCCGAAAATCATATATACAATATTTCCCTGGTTCAAGTCGTATGGAGCATATATACAAAAGATTCTTCTTCGAGATTCATGTACGTATTTTCTACGGTTCAAGACCGCACACGCAAGATTTTCTTCAGGGTTCAACATTATATACGCGGTATTTTATATGGGTTCAAGTGCTTCTACAAAGAACCTTCTTCGGGTTCAAAATAATATATGGAGCACTCTCCTATTTGGTTCGAATAATATATGCGTATTTCCCTTGGTTGCATACATACAATATTTTCTACAAGAGACACGCCAGGAAATTATATGCGCAAATAAAAACGCCTAGGGTTTACACCTACATAAAAAAAAAGAGAAATACTGGAAGACATACCTGGAAATTGGTTCTTATTTATGACTCTGTCGCTGGTAGGAAAGGATGAAAAGATGAAAGTACAAGATGGGAGAAAGGGACTTTATATACATAGGCGTGAGGATTCTGAAATAGGGAAGGATTTCCTTTCCAAAATCGTGCGTAAGAAACGGCCCCACCAATTGCGCCAACTTCTCAATGGCCGCCCAAGTCACGCCCGCAAGCACGCACAGCCTTCCACACCTTGCGCCGGTCCCACCAGCCTAGCACACTCGGCTTCCTGGGCCACGCAACTTCCCAATGTCGCCCAAGTTCCACCGGCCCCACCAATTGCGCCAACTTCTCAATGGCCGCCCAAGTCACGCCCTCGCAAGCACGCACAACTTCCACACACTTGCGCTGGTCCCACCAGCCTAGCACACTCGCTTTCCTGGGCCACGCAACTTCCCAACGTCGCCCAAGCCGCACTGGCCCCACCAATTGTGCCAGCCTCCCCTATTTGTGCAAAACTCCCGAGGCAAGGATCCCAAATCCTATTTATAAAGGTCGACAAGCCCCTCAATTCTCTTTTACTTGGTTTGTCATGATAGTCCGTCACCATCTTATGCTTACCTCGCAACAAAGCCCCCTGCTCCGAGCTAAGCGGGGACTTAATGTTGAGGGTGGTTTTTAAACAAGGGGTAAAATCGTAAAACCCCATGACCTAGTGTTACCCGCAACATATTAACTAAGAGCATTTAACTCGGGTGTAAATACTTAATAGGGGTATTTTTTCAAAATACCAGATTAGGGTTTTCGACACAGAACCCTAATTCCAAAACTAAGCCGCACACTCGCGCACCATGGCAACAATGCCAAACTAAGTCGCACACGCGCACCACGGCAACCATGCCAAACCAAGCCGCACACAGCGCACCATGGCAACAAAGCCAAACCAAGCCGCACACATCGCGCACTGCGGCAACAACGCCAAAACCAAGCCGCACACTCAAGCGCACCATGGCAAAGAATGCCAAAACCAAACTACATATCACACTCATTGGCAACCATGCCAAACTAAGCCGCTATGCCATTGGCACATGCCAAAGATAGCGCCCTAGGCTTGCAAAACGTGCAACTAGGTCAACATGGCCGTACGTGCCATTGGCACATACCAAAGCGTACCATAAGCCATATTTCCAAGCCGCTATGCCATTGGCGCATGCCAAATATAGCGCCCTAGGCTTGCAAAACATGCAACTAGGTCAACATGGCCGTACGTGCCATTGGCACATGCCAACGCGTACCACAAGCCATATTTCCAAGACGCTATGCCATTGGCGCATGCCAAATATAGCGCCCTAGGCTTGCGAAACGTGCAACTAGGTCAACATGGCCGTACGTGCCATTGGCACATGCCAACATGCACCACAAGCCATATTTCCAAGCCGCTATGCCATTGGCACATGCCAAATATAGCGCCCTAGGCTTGCAAACCATGCAACCTAAGCCAAGTCGGCCACGCATGCCATTGGCACATGCCAACATGCTCATTGTAGCTTTTCCTACCAAGGCCATGGCCCTAATGGCCACGCATGCCATTGGCACATGCCAACATGCTCGCTGGTAGCTTTTCCTACCAAGGCCACGGCCCTAATGACCACGCATGCCATTTGCACATGCCAAACACACACGCTGGTAGCCTAACTTGCAAACCGTGCAACCTACCACCAAGGCATTTTGCACATGCCATTGGCACATGCCAAACACACACGCTGGTAGCCTAACTTGCAAACCGTGCAACCTACCACCAAGGCATTCTGCACATGTCATTGGCACATGCCACACACGCCACTAGCAGCTCTGGCATTGCCACTTACACTCAACATACAACCTACCACCAAGGCATTCCACACATGCCATTGGCACATGCCACGCACGCCACTAACATCTCTGGCATTGCCACTTGCGCTCGAAGTACAACCCGCAACAAGGGCATTTCGCACATGCCAATGGCACACGCTACACGCGCCACTAGCAGCGCCACTTGCACTTAAGGTGCAACCAACGAGATATCAACACAAACCGGGGATGCTTTCCCGGGTTTTGGTTTGGCGGTCACAGGCTTGCAAATAGTACACTACGCTCACATTAAGAAAGCGTGAAAAGGAATAAAGCGGTCAAATAAATGAGGAAATAATGGTGAAAACGTTTTCACCCATTAACACCATGCGGTTACCACCTCCTCCCATTATTTCACCCTTTACTCTCTTCCTTCATGAGACCAGGGTACGTTTCAATCTCGACTTGTATAAATAGGTCTTACCTATTTCCACCGGACAACAAGTCTCGGTCGGAGAAAAAATACTACACTCTCGTAAAAGGCAACTTTGCAAGCTCTCCAAAAAGCTTTCATCTCTTGCAAGCTTCCTAAGCTTTCACTTTCTCGATACAAGTCGAGACACTACTCTCCCAGAACTATTCTCGGTCTCAACACCTTTCTTTGCTTCCTCCCAAATCAACCCTTCTCCTTCACTTTGTGACCGGCTGCAAGTCCGAAACGGCCATTTCTTGGTTTAGGCCGGACTTGTACGTATTGATCTCTCGAATCTATAAAGTGCTCACGTGCAGCACATTTGTTTAGGTTTAAACCAGTTTCTCACTCACCCACCGAATTTATCAAATCGGCGAGAAACGATTTTCTTCCATAAACAAGGATAACCTTCCGAAATAATTTACGGAGACTCCACGAAGTGTGGACAAAAAGAATCTTTTTTCCGATGATCTCTAAGAAAGGAAATCAACCATTAGCAAGGGTGGGAGTACTTACTTACCTTCTCACCCGATCGGCAATTAATATCACTCTCTCAGCATTCATAGAAACGTCTTCAATCTTCGGTCTTCGGTCTTCAATAGCTGATGATGAACTTCTGAACTTCACAAAAACTTGACAAACATACATTTTTTTTTTTTTTTTTGAACATTAATTACATAAAAATAACAACAATGAAACTACTAACTCAATTTTTTTTTTTTTTTTTTTTAGAATTTAATACATGAAATGAAAATAACAATAAAACTCAATTTTTCACAAACTTCATTAATTCTCATCCTATTTTCTTTTCTTTGTTGCACGTAAACCTTGGACTATATCAACTTGTCTTCAAATATTCTGATGTTGCTCCGCTTGCTGACGATGATGTGTTTCTATGAATCTGTTGATTGAGAGGGAGAGAGTGATGCTAACTGCAAATCGGTATTTAGAAGAAGTTTTCATCTTTAAACGTCACCCTCATGATTGACAAAAATAGCACTCAAGAGATCAAAAATAGTGCTGAAAGTGGTGCGAAGTTGGGTAGCTCACCATTCCTACCCGGAATTGACGTACGGTGACACACACTCTAACAGATTTTCTAGAAAGTTGCAAAAAAATTGAAGGTTGGTGCCTCACTTGATGTAAAATGGGTAGTCTCCACTATGGGTGATCACAATTCTACTACCGAATATCTAAACAGCACCTAATTCTCTCTCCGGTATGGTTAAATCCAATTTTAACGCTCTAGTCAACTAAGAAACCCGATTGTGTTCTCCGGTACTTCCAAGTTCTGTTATTTCGGTCAGACACTCTATGTAAACATAGCTAGAAGCATGCTAGTGACTCTAAAATCTCTAAAAGTTGGAGGGTTTTATGCAAATTTTTGAGGGTTTTTTTTTTTTTGAAAATAAAAGACTAAAAACTCTATATGCAAATGCACCCCCAAACCTAAATCAAACATTGTCCTCAATGTGTCAACAGATGATAAAATTTTAAATAGTCACATACCAAGAGAACTATGCTGATAAGAGAAAAGGGAAGAGATTACCGGATGTCGACGGGAGCAAGGTTAGAGCTTCATTAGTCAAGGCTAGAATCCAACATTCTCGGTGGAGATCATATCGGATTAGCACAATATATGCACAAGAAGACTCAACCGATGCAAGAAAGAAAATTTAACAAGTCCTACTGGATTATATACAATGAGAATTCACCGTACACTAACAATCTAAAGAGTTGAGGATCAACCCAAAAGAAAATATGTACAAATATCAACAGCCTTACACAAATATAACATGAGAGTGCAAGTAAGATCACAGTATGAGAATGATTTTCCCTCAAACCTAAACTTGTCAACAGGTGTGTTTGAGAGCACAAAATCTTGCAATTTTAAAGGTACATCATGCAAAAAGTCTAACTCAAAGTGAGTTTTGCTAAGAACAGGCAGATATACACATTCCAACTGTGGCTCCTTAAAAGTGTTGTACTTTGATGCAAAATAATCCAAGAGGACTTGGGAAGCACAAAGCTCTAGGCCTAAATTAGGCATTTTCGAGAAAAGTTGGTTTTGCAATTTTGTTACAAACTACACCTAGGTTTGGTGGAGGAGTTTCAATCTGTGCCTTAGGAGAGAGATTAGGTACATCTAAGTTGTTTTCATGTATAAGATCATTTGTACCATCACACACTTTCCTAAGGTCAGAAGAAGGTAAATCATGTTCACCTGCATAGAACAATTCATCAATCTCCATGTCATAATCATCAGAGGAGGCAACATATTGTGACATGGGCAGGGGAATCGAGACACAACAATAATATCATGATCCAAAAGAACATTAGTGTCAACGGAAGATTCATCTTTTCCTAGGTCACAAACAAGTTGTGTAGCATGCTCACTTTCACTAAAAAATTTCACAAACCCAAGCTCGAGTTAATATCACATGTATGAATGTTAGAAGAAGTATCATTCATAGGGTTCTGACGAAGAGACGCCTAACGTCTCGAACCAAAAGATTCCATCATATTTTCGCATGCACATGCTCTTCTAACATATCATATTCATCATCATCATCATCATAACAAAAATGTATTTCCCTATTGAAAATTGTAGCATTTCTAGTGTACTCATTTTCCTCTAGATTAGGTTCATATTCAATAGCAGTTGCATGAGTAGGAAGAGAAACACTATTTTCAAGATTTTCTTCGTTAGGGACAACAATCATCCTATCATGAACTTCCCTCCATTCTTCTTTTTCTAAATGAATCAGGTTCATCTTTAAGAACAAGTAACACTGTTCAATGGAAGGAGAGTCTTCAATAGTGGGTATGCATGTTTCATATGAATGATCATTATATGGTTGTGCACATGGTTCACTACACAAGGGAAACTCATACATGTTGCTAGATGGATGATCATGCATTGCATTCAGTTCAAACCTAGCATTGTTTTGTTCTATGAGGTTTTCTTCCACTGAGTGCATACATGGGTTCATTGGAGGATAGAATTGCTCATCCTCCCATGGTGGTTGATGATACATGTGGTCATAATGATTAGGGTATGGATATTCAAGGTCAGGGCCCTGAGAAGGTTCATAGTATTCCCTAAAATCACTATGGTATGTGGGGAGTTCATACTGTGAAGCATGCCCGTAAGCAAGCTCTCTAATGGATTTGTTTGTATCTCCAGTTGCAGACCAAAATCCTGACATGATCTAGCAACTCAATTTGGGCTTAAAGAGAAGCACTATAGCCTAGCACACATCAAGTATACTAAGTCCAGATGCAAGCCCAAGTTATGCAAAGCCCAGCTGTTGTGGGCTCAGTTTTGGTTTATGAGGGCTTTGTTTGGTTTGTATGGGTTATGGTTTTTGTGGGCTTCAGGTTGTACAGAACCCAGGTTATGTGCAAATGCACAGGTTGTTGGTGTGCAGGTTTGATGCACAATGAGGCACAACTCACAAGAATATCACAGCACACAGGATTGCTGGGTGTTGCTGCAAATGTGCAGCCCAAGTTATATGGGCTTCAGGTCAGATTATGTAAAGCCCAAGTGATTGGGTGGTTCCAGCCCAGCAGTTGGCAACTCAGTTTATGGACACTGGGCTTCAGATTAAGCACAGCCCAGTGAAACTGGGTTTCAGTTTGTGTGCAGCCTAGTTGTTGCAGATGCAACAGCACAGCTCAAGCAAGCTTCAGCACAGATCACTCACAAACTCACAAAGTTGACACAATTTCTAGCACAGAGGAGTGCTTCTTGGAAATGCACAGCACCAGTTACACAGGCCAAATTATGTGGGCTTAGTTATTTGCAGCCTAGGTTTTGGGTTCGGTGGTTATGCAAGGCTCAAATTATGTGCACAGGTTGGCAAAAGAACACACACAGTTTCTCACAGAACTAAGCACCAAATATCCAAAAATTCACACACTAATTGCAGAAGTTGATGCTAGCACTTCAAAGCATAACAGTTCAAAGCATCATGGAGAGTAAAGATCAGCTTTATGTAGATACAACTCCACAGATGTAGCACAGGTACAGCAAAAAGGCAATGCTAGAACTCCACAGCATGCTCAGGGTGTTAACACAGTCAAGAGGTACCCAAGTTCTCAAAAATTTTCAGGGCATAGTAAGGCTTGACAGAGTAAGCTCAGGGTAGTTGATATCAACCAGCCCAGTTGATGCAGCAGACTTGGGCATCTCAGCTGTGGCTCAAACTCACAGCTCCAGGGGGCCGGAGTTAAACTCGGGGGGCGGATGCACAGATTTGGCTACCCTCAGTTCAGAGCATGCACAAAGGTACAGGGCAGAGTTCAGCAAATTCATGCAATAAAAGTGACTCAGCAAGGGGTTGTGGTATGCTCAGGGTATGCTCAGGTTATGCTCAGGTGGGTTATGCAATAGCTTAGCAGAACAACAGTGAGATAAAGCTCATGAAAGATGTGCCAAGTTCATACATGCATATATCATGATCTATTTCAACTCAGAGATACAGCACAAGAGATATCAAACTCAGCTAACATGAAGTCATTGAGATAAAAACTAGCAATTGCATGGGCTCAGGCTTTTGTGGGTTTATAACTTATCATGCAGTCATGAGGCACAAGGAGCATATTCAGCTATCAAGGAGTCACTCACCTGAATCCTATAAATTGCAGGGGCTGCTCAGGGTTGCAGCTCTAATGGCTATACAAACATATCATCAGATTTTTCACACTTGTCAACAGACCATAAGGATTGCAAGATACAGGGTTGATGGTGTTAATGTGGTTATCCTAGCTGCAGCTCACACTCAACAGCTTCAGGGGCTGGAGTTGAGCTCAGGGCTGATGGCAACTAGGGTCACAGAACATACAAGCACATATTTCAGGTTTCAAAATTGCTCAAGTGTCAAAGACAGTTCAGTTGTTTCACAGGATATGCTCACAAACTCAGGCCTCAGATTGCACAAATTTCAGATATTGCAAGGTTGAGCAATGCTTAGCAAAGTGACTGGCTTATCATGCAATGGTTAGCCGGTTATCACAGGGTACTACAATATGCTTGTTATGGCTCATTCACAGCTCAACAAGGTCACAGGATTGCTACTCAAGCTCAACAGCTACAGGGGCTAGAGCTGAGCACAGATTATGTTGAAGCTAAGGGTTTGTGATAAGCACAGAGCAAGTTTTAGGCACAAGATCAACAAGCAAGCATACATACTATCATTCATTCATTCATTCAAGGTCTAGCATGCTTATCTCAACAGGTTAACATTCAATGAGTGAAAATGCTTATCTCAACAGGTTAACAGATTCAAGCAACTTAGCTTAACAGGTTCTGTGGTGTCAACTTACTCAGTTGACTTCCACCAAGTTCTTTGCTAACCTATTTGACCGCTTCTGTGGACAATTGCGCTTCCTTGCCTCAGCTTTCACAACAGCTTTGCAGGCACCTGCTTACTCAGCAGAGCAATATCAGTTCCCAGAAGGTGCAAGTTATAGCAGATGGAATGAATTTTAACACTGGCATAAGCAACTCGAGAGTGTTTTGGATCACACAGGGGGAAAAAGCAATAGTTGTTATGCTTATTGGACTGACAGGGAATAAGAGTTACAAGTGACACTAAGCTACAGGGCAATGATGCTTATAGCTTAGATTACAAAGCTAAGATGCAAATGATATGAATCAAATGCAAAAACAAATGGATTATACTAAGCTACATATGTAACAAGAATAATTACACTAAGTGGCACTACTAGTTATGATGACTACAAATACAGGGTTATGATGACTACAAGTTACACTACACGTTACACAAGAATAAAAGGAAAAATACAGATGTGATGATGCAATAACAGATAGAATGACAGGTGCAGAAATGTAAAATAAAGAAAGAATTTAAGCTAAGTTATACTAATAAAAGACCAAAAGCAATAATGCAAAGTTAATATGTACAGGGGTGAAATGGATTTCAGTGAAGCAAGAAATGGATCAACAGGGCACACGCCAAGTCCCCGGCAGCGGCGCCAAAAACTTGGTAGGCTTGGGAATGTGTTGCTTTTTATGCCTACTTGTTATACCGCAAGTGCACGGTGTCTTCAATGTAGCACAAGGCAAATACGGGTAGAACCACAGAGACTTGTGGTGCTATAAGTTGATCAAAGGCTTGGCTTAACTGAGTTTCAGGTGATATTGTAACAACAGGGGGTTTTGTTGCCGAAACGGCTAAGTGAATGTTATGACAGTGGATTGAAAATGAAATAAAAGCAGAGGAATGAAAGGGTACTAGGGTTATCACATCCACCTCTAATTCCTATTATGTGTTCAACTAAGTTGAGCTTTTCTTGTTCCCGTGTGGCACAAGGATAATGTGTCAAGATTATCACCTATCTAAGGAGTTTCACCTAATGATAACTCAATTATCAGCTAAGGTACTAACCTAGAGCACTAGTTGTCTAATTAAGCACAACTAGTCAAAAGAATTAGCAATTTATCTCTAAGGCTTGAGCTGAAGTATCACCAATGCAGTTTTAACCTAACTACAATGTATACTTGGCATGCATTGTGAGAGAAAAACATTGGGTACTAAAATTGGAGATATCTGATACAATTAAGCACTCAAGAACATTCAAGCAAAGTTGAAATCATAACAGTGAATTAGGGTTTCAATGAAACCCTAGCAAACTAAATTAGAACATAGTATAACAACAAATAACAAATTAAATCTAAATTGCTGCTCTGGCTAACCCAGGCATCCGCTCTAACACACACTACCCCTTCTATTTATACAAGCAAACTCCAAAACCCTAATTCATTTTAAATTGAAAAGTAAACGCATACCCAATCGCCCATACTCCCTGAATCGCACTCTCCTGTCTCGTCTCTGACCTATGAATCGACCATGCATGAGGTTTGGTGAGACCCTAGTTTCAATCATCTTCAACCCTAGCTTCTAGGTTATGAAAGAATCTAAAGATGGAGATGGATGAACCTAGGGTGGCGGAGAAGGTGGTTGATGGTATTGGTGTCAGTGATAAGGAGATGATGGAGGTGGTGATGGCTCGCAGCAGGTATGGGTGAAGGGTTTTCTCCGAAGAGGGTATGGAGAAGAAAGAGAAGAAGAAGAGAGAAATGGGGTGTAGTCGATGGGGTATAGGTATAGGGTGGTTTTGTTGTGAAGCAAAGCGTAGCGGGAAGATGATGCGAAGGGTGGAGCGACCGTAGGATGCGTAAGAGCGAGATCTCGAACGGCTCAGGGAGGACTAGGATTTTGGTGTTGAGCGAATGCATCAAGGGACGATGTGCAAGAAGGAGCGAGCGTAGGATGTGGCTGGGTGAGATCTCCACGGCTCAGAAAGGACGGGCTCGGATCCGGGTCTTGGAAAGCTTGGGCCCATGTCTGGTAAATGGGTTGCTTCTGATGCGCGTGGGCTTCGGTTTTCTGCTCCATAGACGCTTGTCTCCAATTCTTTGCTCTTTTGGCTCCTCAGTTTCTCCGAGCTTTATTCACTACCTAAAAACACAAAATTAATTAGTACAAATATTTATTCTTGAAAACAAAGAAAATACAGAATATGGGATAATATCTGATTTCTGAGCACAAAAGATGAGTTAAATGCCAATAAAAAGGTGTATAAATATGCAATATTTGGCACTCATCAGCTGGCAGAGAATGAGATAATGAATTTGTGTTGCAGAAGCTACAACAATGGATTGGTTTGAGCTGGAGGTAGCGGTGAACTGAATTGAGTTTGTATGGCGAGGCTCGAGCAAGTGATCAATATGAATTGAAATGGAATGGTGGTGATTATGTTATTGGATGAGATATTGATTATGTGATGTTGCTTCCATGGGATTATAGATATTGTTGTTAAGGGTTGGAGGTCAGGTGCTGGGTATATCTAGATTGCAGAAGATAAAATGCAATGCAGAGCTACAACAGGTAGAATGAATGTGATGGTATTGGGTGATGTTGTTGGCTTAGATGTATGTGTTAGGCTGTTGAGACAATGGTTGCAGGTAGTGCAACTACAACTCAGCTGTTGGTCGATGATTGTAGTTCAGATTGCAGTGGAGAATAAGAAGGCCATTGGTTCGTGGTAATGAACAGCTGCTGGTGCTGAGAAGTGTGCAGGCCGTTATGGCTGAGATTTAAATGAATAATGCATCAAGATGGCGCAATACAGCTCAGGCCTGTGCAATGGCCTGACGAGTCAGCCTAGTTAGCTCACCGGAACAGCTGACTCGGTTCTGACTCATGATCCTGACTCACCTGATGACATCACTGAGTTGAGTCATCTGACTCGGTGCTTGACTCGGTTTGAGTCAGTGACTTGACTAAGTTGACCTGGCCGATTTGACTCGTTGTCCGGTGACCGGTGGACTTTGCCACACCCTGAGTCACATTTCCATCACTTCTCCTAGAGATTTCCCGGCCATAATACCAGTTTTCCGGTGACAGTTTTTGGGAAATATTTTCTACATGGGTTTTTCTCACATATGGGCTTGGTGTACTTCTATCTATGGACCTTTGAGACTTGACCTAATTTTGGAATGCAAAGCTATTTAAAGGAAAGATTTCTACAACTTTATATCACGTATTATTCTTGGAACTTGGAGAGAGCCGCTTTTGTTTACGCTTCTAGGGTTTGCTTTTGTTCATCTTCTTCTATTCAATTAATATTTTTATGATGAACTCCGTAGCTATGAGTAGCTAAACACATATTATTGGTTATGGGATAAAGTTGATTTCTCAACATGTTATTTAAATCTATGAATTAGTTTTGTCTCAATACTTTATTGTTTATGATTCATTATTAATATTGTCATATGATTTGAGTGTTTGTTTGGTTGAGTCCGGAATCAATCCGATTTACATTCATCTCTATTGCTAGATTAGGGTTTTCAATACGAAATAGTTGTTTATCCCTGATTCTAAGTAGCATAGTGTGGTTATTATTTGTAGTGATACATCTTTATAATTACATATGAATCATAACCTTGGTTAAATTGAATTAGTGCTTTTACACGTTTGATTGCCTTGATTAGTCTTATTCCATAGAACTTAGTGCTTTGAGGGAGTTAAACTTAATTATGCTTTTACACTTTAGGTTGCTTTCTAGGAAGAATTCACATATGCATCTTTTAATGTGGTTGTGATGAAATCAGAGAATTAGCGGGATATTCTTGCGATCAAGGTATCCTAGGACTTTTAGTAAATGAGAGATTAAATTATCAATTCTAATCATTGATGAAAATACATGTTTGTGAATGATACTATCCCATGACCAATATCTTCTCCTTATTGATTATTCAAATTATTTTATTGCTTTCAATTACTTTTATTGCTTAGATAAAACAAAAATCCCCCTTGGTTACTTTAGAAACTGAAATTTTATAAAAACAATTGCCTCTCTGTGGATACGAACTCTTTCTTATCACGTACTTCATTTATATTTAGTAGAGTGATAAAGTGAAATTATTTTTGCTCGGCTAATAACCGGTCACCGGGCTCAATGAGAGCATTGGCAGAATCATGGCATACACAACAATTTTCTCCAACAGGCAACTACATATGGAGTTTGATCCCGTCAGCAATCGTGAACACGATTTGGAAAGAAATAAATTATAGAAGATTTGAATCTAACTACCTCTTCAAAACTGATGGCGATCTCATTTTTGAAGTCAAGTCTACAGTTCTAACTTGGGCAGCAGCTGCAGGTCAGAGAGTTCATTTGAATTTCTCCAATATTGTTTTTTCTAATTGGAAGAAATTGTTTTTGTAACTCTTTGATAGTGTAGAACTTTCTTTTCTTTGTTTCATCTACCTCTGGTAGAATTGTTTGTACATTCCTTTTTCTATTAATATATCCTCCTTTTCGATCAAAAAAAAAACTCTCGTGGGATGATAATTTCAATTTTCCTAGTATTTGCTAATATTCGAGTGAATCTATTGCTTTATATGCAGATTGTTTTGTGGGTAGACCCCCAAATTTTTAGATTGTTGATATATGGGGAGTCAATATTGAACGTTACTCGTATGCGTCAATCAGGTACACAATTCCAATTCTTACTTCCTTGTGTTTTTCAAGCATTCCTCTTAATATTTTTGCAATGGTTTGAAACATTGAGGATAATGTTTGATTTAAGTGTGGGGGTAAGGTTCCATAAGAAAAAGTTGACGTGTACAAAATTTTTTAACTTTTAGAGATTTTTGAACAATTTAGAATGAACACTTGCCTTTTAAGTAGATGGAGTTTTTTCTCAATGATGAGGTATATATTGGTTGAGTTGGGATTAGATGCCAACTAAATAGCTAGTTTAGCGTTCATCCTCTATCGTTCAGAAGTAGCTACGAGTTGGAGTATCATTTTTGTAGTTATGTAATTTGTATATAATTTGTAGAGTTTGATGCCTTTAGCTAAGAAAAAATAGAAAATAGAAAAATGGAAGAAACTGAAAAATTGGTTAATAAAATATCATGGAATTTGGTGGTACCTGTTGTGGTTTGATATATCTTTAGTTAGAAACTGAAAATTGGTAAATAAAATTCATCAAAAACCTAAATCAAACATAGGAGTAATAGACACAGTGCAGACCTAATGAATTATTCTTTAATAATTTTTGAAAATCATGGATTTTTTTTTTAAAATTAACCTCATATGATTTGAAATCGTAAATAAATTTAAGCAATTTTGGATGAACGTATGAACGTAACAAAAATTAAGCACCTGATTGAAAGTGGATGTAGAACGAAATTGGAAGCTAGAGAAAGAAGACTTACACGTTCGATTGGAAGTGATGTTGATTTCGATCGGGGTTAGCCATTTTATAGAGAGGCACCAATTAATGTAAGGATGAGCGTTTTTTTTCTGAGTAGCAAGCAAAATTAAATATAGATTGGGAATAGATGGATTAGAAATATCAACGACAGAATATCGAAAGGCGTCTAGTGTTTTATGATATGTTATGGATTATGAACAAAAACACAACGAAAGGAAGTTGTGCGTTACATACAATGACAACCTTATGATTTGCTTAAGTAACGAAATAGTAATACATATATCGTGGACGTGAACCATTAGATTAACCAAATCCAGTACGTTATACTAGGAACGGATGGAAGATCACAATACATTAGTTAGGATATCCAATGTATCCCGGCCGGGTGACACACCAAACCCTCCCCGTCTCGTAAGCATAGTGTTGGAAAATCGAACATAATTTTCATATGAATGGATAAATTCCTTGTCCGGTGCTTAATGGAATTGGGCTTTTAAGTTAATTGGATTTGGCCCAATTAAAGTTTGGTCCGGTCAGTTAGGGTATTTCCGATTTGGAAACCAAAATAACCGTAACCAGAAACATGAAAGGACGTAGCCTTTCATAAGAAACCCTTGAAAAAACTCCATGAAGCATCGTGATGTTTCAGTGAAGAGGTACCAGTGTAATCTATAAATACCCTTTTCACTTAGATTAGAAATTTAATCAGAAACCCAATAATCATTCTACTGCATTATGGAATCATCAATGAAGTTTTTTGTCAAAGAGAGTTCATCACTTTAAGTACTGGTTCGCCGGTTTCTCGAAGTTTGGAGTGCTACTACATCGAGAAGAAAGTCGTTGTATCCTGGAAGACAGACATCAATAATCCGTAAGCACCAAATGGGGGTGAATCATGCCTTAAGGCTAGAGGATATAATCCTTGCCTCGACTTTGGTTTCGTCTAATTGGGTTTGCATATCTCTTGTAAGTACACTTATTTATCTCCATCGCCACGTATACTAGCAGAGCCCACGTGGAGGCCATGTCTCAAAGAGGGATGACACATAGGGGCATCCATGGCGTTTAGACAACGTACCATCTGTCAAGACCAACAAATCGAAGATGAAGGAGCATCCAAAATAGATGATCCCACACAACACCAATGAGTTACTCTACCCCATCACGAGGTAAGATGTAACCAACGGTTGGGGATAGTCCAACCGACACGTACGTGACAGGGGAGGACCGACACTGCCCGGCACGGACCGGATAGCCCCAACCACTCGTATTTAATGTTTCGAGGGCACGTGTCAGACGATCCACGAAGGAAGCGAGGATAGGTCAGCGTAACAAGCGTGGGTATTATAGAAGCCGCGGAGTGACAATGAAGTCCGCGGACCATGCACAGAGCACAAGAAGATAAGGTCCTCATAGCTCCTTGTCAGTGGACCCACTTGGTTTAGTTATATATATGAGTACCCCTTCCACAGAAAGGGGGGGGGGGGGGGGAGAGATAACTAAGGAATAGGAGAGAGAATAGAGAGAAGTAAGTATGCGTTTATGGAGAATCTCTCCATAAACCACGTTAATCTTGGTCTCCCTTACTTTTGTAACCGTTTACTTTATAGTGAATATCTCCGGATCCGTGGACGTAGGCCTTAGTGCCGAACCACGTAAACCATCGTCTCCTTTACCTTTAGTACTCGTATAGTTTCATTTACGTGTTTATATCTCAAATCTATCACCTTGGGGATGATGACGAGATCATGACAAACTCGCGGGGTTTGGAATCCATGAATCATCATCTACCTAGGCATACTGTGCTTTACTCACACTTTAATGCATGTATTCAATTCATGTTAAGATTGTTTGTGATCACGCGGACTATACCCGATTTCCGTGTTCACAATTTGGCGCTAGAAACAGGGGACTTTGTCCCGTAAAAAGATTTATCTTTCCATGTGATTTTATAGCCTCTACCTCAAAAGTTTTACTTAGAACATAGACAGATCTCTGTTTAAATTTATTTTTCGCACGTATTTGTATTCTTTGTGCCGTCTAACAGCAGATCTGGGTCTTTTACGATTTTTAACTAGCAGATCTAGGTCTGGGGGCTATTTTTCGCACATACTTGTATCTATTGTATTTTCTACCAACGGATCTGGGCATTGAGTAACCTTTAAGCCAACAGATCTGTATTCTAACTGATATTTCAAACATAATTTCCACCAACAGATTTTAACTTTTTGCAAACAACAACCCATGGACCTTATCCCGGTTAAATCCGCATCCGTCTATGTTTTTCGTATTGTTCGCCAAACTAACAACCTGAGTACACTCATTGCCACTGGAAATCGAGCTTATGAAATCAAAGTTGAACTAACAGCTAACCCGTGGACTTGTTGTCTCGGTTTACCTCCATGTTCTTTGTGCAGAATATTGCAATGGAAAGGAACAAAGATGCCGGAAAGACAAAGATACCTTCAAAAGAGGCACATAGGACTACGCCGGTAGTAACAAGGAGCAAACAAAAGGGCGCGGGATTCACAGCCGGGGACAAGACGCAGAATGGAGCGGAAAGCACATTCCTTTCAGATGCGGGCATCATCGCAATGGAAGCAAGGAAGGCCGCGGCGGCAAAGGCCGCTACACCTACCGAAGGAACTTCTCAAATGGTCGCCTCCAAAGTGACAGCTACAACCAGTCCTACGGAACCTCGAGAAACAGTGGCAGAATCAGTAATCCAAAATCCCCCCTATGGGATGCCGCAGACTAACGAACAAAACGAACAACTGCACGCAGGATCCTACGAAATGATAGAGCCGGGTAGACAGATAGCAGTGGAAATCAACACCGCGGCCCCCGAGGGACAAGCTCAGGTTCAGATAGGAACAAATCAAGCATCAAACCAGTCTGCGCAGTTTTTGGCGCAATTAGAAGAACTAAAACGGAATCAGCAGACATACGCGGACGCGGTGGCCTTACTAGCCCAAGAGAACCAGCAATTAAGAGAGAAGATCCTCCAAAGCGCGGAGCTAGAGAATCAGCAGGACGAGGCTAACTCAGCGGTACAGAATAGAGACCGGAGGATGATCCTCGAGGACGCACCTGCAATAGTCAACCGAAGAGGTGCGCGGAATAATAGAAGGCCCGACCCGGACTATCACCCGAACACGTCGGACTACTATGATGAGGAGGAGGCCACGACGTCAAAACCTACAAGGAAGGCACGCCCTTCCATTTAAGAAGAACACTGTTTGGCAATGGAGAGTCTCCGCGCAGAGATGTTAGCAGAGATCAATCAAATCAAGACCAGACAGGGAGGTGGAAGACTAGAACAGGTTATGAAGGAAGCCAACACCACCCCACTCGCACAACAGTTGGCCACCGCTATCATACCGCAGAAGTGCCCGGTCCCATCCTTTGAGTGTTACGACGGATCCACCGATCCCGCTGCTCACCTACGATATTACAACAGGGTAATGGCCAGATGGGACCACGACGAAGCTATACTTTGCAGATACTTCCCTTCAAGCCTGAAAGGATCCGCCCTATCTTGGTTTGATAACCTCAAGCCTGGATGCATCAATTCGTATGATCAACTCACGGAAAAATTCTTGGCTACCTACATGTACAACAAGGTTGTAAACACAGGGATGGACAAGCTCTTCTCACTTGCAATCAAATACAAGGAGTCCATTCGAGAATACACGGATAGGTGGCACAAGATATGTCAAGCCATAGGACATGTGGATCCCGTAGTGAGTATTAATTGTTACAAATGGGGGCTTGACAGGATGAGCCCTTTGTTTGTTGAAATCCACGGTACCTCTCCAACCACAGAGGGAGACTTGAGGATAATCATCGAAAAACATGCAAGGTTGGAAGAAATTCAAAGAGAGAACCCGAGAGCACAGGCTCAACGACCCCCACGGACCAATTCCGCGGAACTAGCGAACAGATCAAGCGAACGCCAAAAGGATCGGAAAGATGACCACAAAAGGGGTGGAAGAAAATTTGAAGACCGAGTCTACACAAAGCTCAATGCCAGCTACTCACGCATTTTAAAGGAGATCAAGGATAGTGAAGACCTAGACTGGCCTTGGTCTAAGTTGTGAGCTCTACAACTTAGACGGAAAATAAGTGGAAGAGCACGAAGAATGGATGAACGCACCCCTAACCTTCGAGGCCGAGGACATAGAGGACGACATGGAAGATCACAACGACCCTTTGATCCTCACTCTGCCAATCGCAGGATGCAACATAAAGAAAATACTCATTGATGGAGGGAGCTCCGTAAACGTCCTGTTTCATGATACCTTCAAGCGCATGGAGCTTAATGATGAACAACTCTTGACCTCGCACTACACCATCTACGGATTCAATGGCACGGCTACGAAGCCTATCGGGGATATTATTTTACAAGTAGACGCAGGTCCCATGAAAGTTAACGCCCGCTTCAGTGTGGTGAACACGCCTTCACCCTACAATGCCATTATTGGACGAAAATGGGTCCACAAACTTAAGGGGGTCGCATCCACCTACCATCAATACCTTAGGTTTCCTACTCCTTTAGGGGTGATTGAAATCAAGGGTGATCAAGTTTCCGCAAAGGAATGCCAAGCAATGCAAATACGGCTCAACAATGAAGAAGACGAGAAAAGAAGAACCCGCAGGGCCCGGAACAAAGCAATATCCAAGGACAAAGCCATCGACGAATACTTGGAAGAGATCTCAGGAAAAAACTTGCCTAAGGGGAACTTCGTAGGGAACACGGAGGCATCAACATCAAATGCTAACCAGGGCGCTCTCGCAAACAAAGAATCTGAGCCTACCAAATAGCAATTAAAGAATGTCCCCCCACCTTGGGGAACCGAAGCCCACGTTTACATCCTTGGAGGCAGCTGAAGGAAGTTAACATAGGGACGGAGCAGAACCCAAGAAAGATCAAGATAGGAACTCTAATGAGCGAAGAACGCGAAGCCTCACTAATAAAACTATTAAAGGAATACGCGGACATCTTCGCATGGAAACTATCTGATATGCCCTAATAGACCGAAGACAATTGCAACATGAGCTACGCATTAAACCCAGCACACCCCCGTACGACAAAAAGATACGAAAGGTGGCTACGTATCACAAAGAAGTAGAAACGGAATCGCTGAAAGCTGCTGGAGGCCGGTTTTATAAAAGAAGTCAAATATCCTACTTGGATCTCTAACATGGTAATAGTACCAAAGAAGAATGGAGGGGTCGAATCCGCATCGACTTCACCAACTTGAACAAAGCATGCCCCAAGGATAGTTATCCGTTACCCAAAGATGATCGGCTAGTCGACGCGGTAGAAGGATACGAAGAGTTATCATTCATGGACGGATACTGGGTATAACCAACTATTTTTAGCGAGAAGAAGATCAAGAACACACAAAGATTTTACACACCCCACGGTCTCTATTGCTATGTAAGGATGCCTTTCGGACTCGGAACGCGGGAGCAACGTACCAAAGGATGGTCGATGCTATTTTCAAGCCGTGGATTAGCGGGACCCTTGAGGTCTATGTTGACGATATGCTCGTCAAGAGCAGATTGAGGAAGAACCACCACCAGGACACGAGGGACATCTTGAAGCTATGAGAGAACACAATATGAAAGTCAACCCGGAAAAATGCACGTTCGGAGTAACATCAGAAAATTCCTTGGGTACCTGGTGACAAAAAGGGGCATTGAAGTAGATCCCGCAAAAATCCGAGCCATAGTAGACATGCCATCCCCAAAGAACCTAAAAGAAGTACAAAAGCTCAATGGATCCCTAGCAGCCCTGGGAAGATTCATCTCAAGATCCTCGGATAGGTGCAAGCTCTTTTTTAACATACTAAAAAAGGGGACGAAATTTGAGTGGACGGCAGAATGCGAAGAAGCTTTCCTTGGCGTCAAACAGTACCTAGCAGAGATCCCTATCCTTCAGAAACCAGACCCTGACGAAGTTTTGGCACTATACATTGCAGCAACAGACGATGCAGTAAGCGCAGTACTTGTCAGGACCCACACAAAGGAGGAGGAGCCGATCTATTATGTCAGCAAGACTATGAATTCCGCAGAAAGAAACTACACAAGAATCGAACAACTCATCTTAGCCATCGTATGGTCTACATTAAAACTGAGGACGTACTTCTTAACGCACGACATACGCATCCCATGCCGAGCGCCCTTAGAAGCCATCCTCAAAGGGGCAGGAAAGGTAGGACGCATAGCGAAATGGAGCACATACCTCGACCAATTCAATATCCACTACGAGCTTCAACACTCTCGAAATCGCAAGTGTTAGCGGACTTTCTAATGAGACCTACCTTTAGACAACGAAGAAGAGGTGCGCATACAAGGATGGAGGGCCACGGGTGCCCCTGAAATAGAAAAACAAAAGGAGCCAAATAACATTCTTGAACCAATGAACCCACGACAATGGGAGGTCTTTGTCGACGGCTCCAAAAATAGAGAGGGTACGGGGATAGGCATCGTCATCACCACGCCCACGGGGGATAGGATCGTGCATGCATTCAGATTGGAATTTGAAGGACATACAAATAACATCGTAGAGTACGAAGGAGTGGTCCATGCCCTCCGCTTGATAATTGAATTAGGGATACAAGAAGTACGGTTGACAAGTGACTCACAACTAATCATACGGCAGATAGGCTACGAATACAATGTGTATGACGAGACACTGATGGCATACATGGCTCTGGTACAAACGTTGGTTTCCCAAATACCAAAAATCAAATTTCGACATCTGCGTAGAAAGGAGCTCAGACACGCAGATGCCCTGGCATATATATCAGCCATGCTTAAAAATGAGGAGGTCGAAGCAATCAAGATAACAAGAGTGTACGAACCATCCATTAAGCCCCAAGAAACATGTGCGGCTAACCAACGCAAGTCTAAGGAGGAAGATATCTCTGATGATGATGTCGGAGAGCACATCTTCGACGACTTCCCGAACGATGACATCACGCGACAAGGCGATGAGGACGACGATTACGATCAAGAAGCGATTGGAGAACCGAAATCCACTCTTTCCTAAAAGAGGGAAACTCCCCAGGATACCAAACAAAGCTAGGAAAGTACAATCCAGAGCGGGATGTACGAGCTAAGAGACGGAACCTTATACGAGAAAATCATTCCTCGGGCCACTTCGTCGCCGTCTGCTCTCGATCGAGGGACATATCATCTTGAAAGACATCCATAGAGGAGACGCGGGGAATCACGGTGGAATGAGATCCCTTGCGAGATAAGGCAAAGACGCAGGCTACTACGGCCAACCATGATCCAAGACGCGGCTATAATGGTGCAAAGGTGCGAAGAATGTCAAAGATTTGGCAAACGAATCCACGCCCACCACAAAACTGAATTCGTGGACAGTCCGTGGCCCTTTGGGAAATGGGGGATCGACATAGTAGGCCCACTCGTATCGTGGACAGGGAAAAGAAGATTCCTAATAGTGGCAACGGATTACTTCACAAGTGGGTAGAAGCAAAGGCACCGGCAAGAATTCGGGATTCGACGTCTTCACTTTTATCTTTCAAAATATCATCTCGCAGTTTGGCATCCCCATGAGAGATAGTTTCCGACAACGGTAAAATGCTACAAGGAAAGAATATTGACTTGTTGTTCGACACCTTCAAGATTCGAAAAAAACAAATCCACCCCATATACCCACAAAGCAATGGACAAGCAGAAGCCACAAACAAAACTTTGGCACTTATTCTTAAAAAACAGCTAGACGAGTACAAGGGGCGGTGGTGTGAACAGTTGCATAACGTTCTATGGGCATATAGGACGACTCGAAGATCAGCTCTACTGGAGAATCCCCTTTTTACTCACCTACGGAGTGTATGAATCCCCGCGGAAATTCTACTTCCAACCACAAAGACAGAAGCATGGGAAAAGAATCTCACCACGGACATGATGTTGGAAAAGCTCGACGACCTCGAAGAAAGGAGAGAAGCGGCACTACAAAGAATGGAAA
This sequence comes from Papaver armeniacum, assembly GCA_023531295.1. Lineage (NCBI taxonomy): Eukaryota > Viridiplantae > Streptophyta > Magnoliopsida > Ranunculales > Papaveraceae > Papaver > Papaver armeniacum. The sequence goes on along the minus strand of JAJJWW010009314.1, from coordinate 696,757 downwards.
ACTACCAACGCAGGCTGGCCAGAGAATATAACAAAAAAGTGAAATTTAGGAATTTTGTAGAAGGGCAGTATGTGTTGAGGACCATTCCCCAATACCAGCGAGAAAAGAAGTGGGGAAAATTAGCACCAACTTGGGGAGGACCCTACGTAATACACGACATCGCAGGAAATGGCTCTTACTATCTGCGCAATCTGAAAGGGGAAATACTCATGCATCCGTGGAATGCCAAATACCTCAAGCCATACTACCCATGACCAACCACCTGCGTGCGCATTTCAGAAGAAGAAAATGGAATTGCCAGTCCACATGTTTCTATCTCTGACAAAGGAGTAACGCACCTTAACTTTTCAATCAATCAAAGCTTTCATTTTCAAGTATCATATCCCATCCATTACCCACGCGCATTTCAATTTATTCGAAACCCACAACCTATACCATATGAAACACATATTTACACAATGTATATAAACCATATGAACCACATACCACATACCATATGAACCACATGTATATACTACTTACACAATGTACATTGCAAACCATGTCACATCTTAATAAAATAACGATACTATTGTTACCCCGTGGATGTAGGCCTCAAGGCCGAACCACGTAAATCGTTGTGCAATACTATAATTAAGAATTGACATTATACTTAGTGAGAGGGATATCCCGCACAAAGCGTGGATCTTACCCACTGCAATATACCGGGCAATATCCCATACAAAGCACACGCATGCAATATATCGGAGCATACACATGCAATCTCGGGGAACTCCCCCGTAAGCGTCTATAAGTGTACGACCGGGGGTGATTTCCCACGAACGAGATACCCGAGCAATATTACAAGCCGCGAACTCAATGGAATATATCCTTGAACGTCGGCTAGACTCCCACCGTTCGTGAATCCCACAGCAAGGAATTCGCTGGACGGGGTGCAAGGTCACAAGGCAATTCCGGGGATATCAACCTACGGAATGGCGCAAACAATACACTTTCTCAAATTCAAAGATCAACCTCCTTGGATAGAAAATACTACGGAAGATACCAACAAAATCCAACAAAATACAAATCCAACAAAATACAAATCCGCATTGAAACACCAAAGTTTGATCTAGTACATGGCGATTGATTACAAGCCTACCAAGAAGAGTAGCAAAAACGCCAAAAGGATAAGAAACCGAGATCAATCCCTAGCATACTAGATATGATCTACTGGGAAGGAGCGTTATCCATGGGTTTGTCCTTCGACGAGGAAGGAACACTACCACCGGAGGAGGGCCCAAGAGCCGAAGGGAGCGCGGGGACAGGACGACGAGCATAATTCTTGTTTAACCCATGGTTCTTCCTGAGATCCAAATCAATCTCACCAAGAGTTCTATTAATCTCTTCCGCCAACTGCTTACGAGCCACGAAGCCTATGGCTACACTCTTCATCTCGGCTTGACTTAGGGAAGTGGAAAGAAGGTCCACCTTTTGATTGGCATGCTTCAGCGTTTCCTCCTGAGACAAGGCCCGGCCACGATGATAATTGACTTGGCCCTCCAATTGAACTACCTTAGCCTGAGCTTCGGCAAATTTGTCATCCGCAGCTCGAAGCTGCCCCTGGAGCTCTGCGGATAATATGATAATTGAAATTTGAACTATCATAATCTGTAGAACAGTTATAACAAATACAATACAAAGCACACTCGATGACAAAAACGTATACCTTCACAATGATCAACCGCGGAATCCTTTGCTTCTGCGGCATAATCATATTCATTTGATAACCTATCATAATCTACCTGCAGAAGATTATGAGCATACTGACTCGCGCTTAGATCATCTCGAAGCATCGAGTCCGAATGACGATATCGATTAACCTCATCATTCTTCGATTCCAACCCTTTGTTAAGGCGATACATAGTCACCTCTAAGTTTCTCTCACGCTCAACCTGACGAGCCACATCAGCTCGAGACGCGGATAAAGCACTACTGAGAGCACTAGATTCTGCCCTAGCATCGTCTCTTTCCTTAGCAAGACGCTGCATATAAGCCCGCACATCCGAGGGATGAGAAGACCGCGCCCGCCGCAGCTCGTCTTCCATAACATTAAGCTTAATTTCTAAAGAGGAAATCTGACCGCGGGCTTTCTCAAGATTATCCCGCGTCCATAAAAGAGCCCCGTTGAACAAGTGGCGGTCATGGTTGTTTCGATTTTGCAGATCTACCAAGCAAAGCTTTTTCTTACGCCATTCTTCGGCCATAGCGTTATGAACATCCGCGCGGGCATTCCATTTCGCCGATTCACTCTTAAGTTTTTCAACTAACTCAAAGAATGCGACCTTTTGACGAGTTCTCTCATTCCGAAGCCACAACAACTCGGGACTCCACCCATCAAGACAAGACGGCGGGAGGAGGGAAGAAGGAGAAAACTCGAACATATAAGGAGCAGGAAACTACCAAAGAAGAGGAGACGCAGACCTGAAATAGACGAGGAGTTCTTCTCAGCAACCGCTAACTTGGCCTTAACCGAGGCCAGCTCAGAGCGCAGCTTTGCCTCTTCCGCGTCCCGCTTGCTCCTTACGCTTGCTGCACCCTTCACTCTGCGCTATTTCCTCATCTTTAGCGGAGACCGAAGCTTCAACGCCCGAAAGCGTTTCTTCACAATGCTGAGCTTCCTTCTAGCTTGAGAGACTTAGCCTTGAAGAGCCGGTAAAGATGATGGTTACAATACTCACTCCTCATCATCTATCAATCAAAAAGGGAAATTAGTTCACAACACATTTAAGCAAAATCAGGGGAAGAAAGAGTAGGACAAACCTCTAATAACCGCTGTTGGGGATAATTGTACTGGTACCCATCAGCAATGGCCATCATGCCAGCAACCGTAGGGGGAGGATCCACCACGAGATCAATCCCGCTGGTCACAAGATCCTCGCCCCACACTCGATCTACCACCTCCTCCGGGGTTAGTTCCATATGCCGACGAGTAAAAGAGTCCGAACTCTTTTCCCCCTCAATCACAGGGGCAGGACGAGGCACGACAAGCAAGTTTTTCTTTTGCGGCCACGCCAAAACAGCATCATCACCATCCGTGACCAAGGACCGCGTGAAAGTCATCTCGAGGGAGAGTCTAAGAACGTCCCACCAAGTGAGGCACCAGTAGTACATAGCGCCAAAACCCCACCAAGCCAGTGGAGGAGGTGCCGACACAAACCTCGGGATGCACCGCCAAAACCCCAAAGATCGGATCCACGTGTGGGGTCACCCCGCAGCTATCATTAAGGACATTCCAGTCGTCACCATCGGAAAGCGGATCGAAGTCCGAGACAAGCCCCATAACTCGTGGCCATGTCAAATGATTGCTCCTTGATAAAACCCTACCAAAGGAAAACTCGCAAGAATCATCCCCATCCTTGTCACCACTATCAAGAGCAATTTTCTTACCCTTGTCCCCAACATCCCCAGTACCCTTGTCTCCAACATCCCCAGTACCCTTGTCTCCAACATCCCCAGTACCCTTGTCCCCAACATCCCCAGTACCCTTGTCTCCAACATCCCCAGTACCCTTGTCCACAACATCCTTGTCACCACCATCCCCATCCTTGGTAGCCCCCTCAGCCTGATCATTACCACCACCACCAGTGGCCTGACCACCAACACCTCCACCAACGCTCCCACCGGCAATACTATCTACTTCTTGAATGGGCGGAGAAGTCTCACCCGCTCTTCCCCGTCGGAAACATCCTCATCACCATCCACGGACCTGTTCACATCCTCGAAATGTGTGGAACCCTCGGTGGGAGAATTCGACGACTGCTTCGGATTGATCCTCTTGTCTCTACGCACCTACCACACATAATGAGAAAAGAGCCATCGGCATCTCCTTTCCTTAGCATAATCAATATTATTCAAGAAAACGAAGGGGCATATATACATAGAAAACAAACAACACACCTTAGCAACATCGATTCTCGCGAAAGAAGGTTAGCATCGGGAATATCTTCGTCTTCCGCGTCGTCAACATCGCGATTATAAGCAAAATCCATGCCTACAAAACTCATTCGCCAAGGGCGTGTGGGCATAACGAGCGGGAGAAGCTTCGCGATGAGGACTTGTCGGCAGAGGGGTCGCCAACCATGGGGTCCAGGGACCCAACCATAGGCCCACGGACCAACGACTTCAAGAACAAGGCAGACCATTCATAGTCATGATCACGCTTAATCCTCTCATCAGCGGGAATAGGAAGACCTTCGGCACCGGGAACCCTCGCCATCTTGGAATCACTTACCTCACTCAAAAGTCGAACTTCCCCCTTAGCGAAAGCAATGTTCCGAGACTCACCACCACGGTTTTACGAGTATTCCTGTTAACATAATCTCCAAAGGATTTGTTGAAATTCTCAGGAGTATACCACCCTTTCTCCTTTTCTAATTTAGGGGCATAGCAAGTCATCATCGTTCGCCCCTTACTACGAAGATAGCATTCACGAAGATGGCGAAGATAGTTTCCTGTCAACTGTTGCACCCCGCGATTATGACTTTTCTTGGCGAGTGATCGCGGCTAGACAAGACCCTAGTGTAGAAATCATCACCGGCTTTATACAAGGGTAACATCAAACCAGCCTCGAAAGCACCCACGGTCGTCAACAAATGAAAGGCATCATACTTGTAATTGGTAACCATCTCATAAGTTATATCTTTATCAGAGGCATAAAAACGAACTTGGAAGTACTGAAGACCATGCTTCATCTTGAAGGCCTCAAGATCAATATGTCGGAAGGTAAACTTCTTATTACCCAAAGGTAAAGGACGGAAAGTAACAGCAGAAGTCTTCCTCAAAGCATCTCCCGTAGTATCTTCCGCGGAACCCGCAGCCTTCTTCTTAGGAAGAACTATATCTTACAAAGACTCTATTTCCGCAGCCTTTCTCTTCGAAGACAGAGTCTTAGTTGACTTGCTCGAACTAGGCACAGGTGGATTAGTCTGCGGTGGAGGCTTGGAGCGGAGAGGCTGCACATTTAAAGGCTCAGTGCGCGGATTCTGCTGCTCGGAGACTCACCTCTAGGCGATTCACGACATATTTAGATCCTGCGGTGGATCACCCCTTTTAAGCGAAGATCTCGACCAAGGGACGAGGATGTTCGCCCATCCCGAGCATTATCCCGGGTAGCGAAGGGGGGCTCCACCCTTAGTAGTAGAATCACTCCGAGGAGACCCGTGAGGACTCGACGGAGGAGTTTGGTAAGGGACCCGCGGATGGTCGGACATGTCTGCGGGCAAAAACACGAATAAAAGTGCAAGTCAGAGGCAAGGAAGATCGAAAAGCGAGAAAATCTCAAGAACAACAACAAACGTGAAAAAAAAAAAAAAAAAAAAAAACTCGTTCGTCTACAACTACTTAAACTCTCAAGTTATTATTCCAACTCAAAAGAAGAAAGATAAAATTAGAGCATACGACTCGGTGGCGTCAACTCTCAAATCCCGGGATATACATAAATTTAAACTCATCATCAACGCATCACCAAGATCAAGAACTCAACAAAGCTTAGGCATGGTGATTAAACGGAATAAAAAATCATACCTGAACCTCAAAGAGTAAAGCAACAGCAGCAACGAAGGTGGCAGCAAGAATAAATGGCGACAACCAAGAATGCAAAGAACAAGCAACAATGGTGTCGAGGAAGTTAAGAAGATGAAGAAGACAAAAGAACAGAGAATAAAAACAGAGAATGTGAATTAAATTCACATTCTCTCATTCTTCTCTTTTTATAAGACCAAGAGAAACCGTCCACTACCCAAAGGGCGTTATGGCTGGACATGGGAAACGTGCACAATAAATGCGAGGTAGCACCTTTTAGGAGAAGTTATGAGGAGGGAGATAAAACGTACCACACGATTCTTCTTCCAACAAAAGCTAAACGCCCCGCCGCAAGAAGAGGGGCAAATTGTAAGTACACTTATTTATCTCCCTTGCCACGTGTACTAGCGAGAGCCACGTGGAGGCCATGTCTCAAAGAGGGATGACACATATGGGGCATCCATGGCGTTTAGACAACGTGCCATCCGTCAAGACCAACGGTCGAAGATGAAGGAGCATCCAAAATAGATGATCCCACACAACACCAATGAGTTACTCTACCCCATCACGAGGTAAGATGTAATCAACGGTTGGGGATAGTCCAACCGACACGAGACGTGACAGGAGGACCGACACCGTCCGGCACCTGGACCGGATAGCCCCAACCACTCGTATTTATCTTTGCTCGTAGGGCACGTGTCGACGACCCACGAAGGAAGCGAGGATAGGTCAGCGTAACAAGCGTGGGTATTATAGAAGCGCGGAGTGACAAGGAAGTCCGCGGACCATGCACATAGCACAAGAAGATAAGGTCCTCATAGCTCCTTGTCGGTGGACCCACTTGGTTTAGTTATATATATGAGTACCCCTTCCATTTAAAGGGGGAGAGAGTAGAACTAAGGAATAGGAGAGAGAATAGAGAGAAGTAAGTATGCGTTTATGGAGAATCTCTCCATAAACCACGTTAATCTTGGTCTCCTTACTTTTGTAACCGTTTACTTTATAGTGAATATCTCCGGATCCGTGGACGTAGGCCTTAGTGCCGAACCACGTAAACCATCGTCTCCTTTACCTTTAGTACTCGTATAGTTTCATTTACGTGTTTATATCTCAGATCTATCACCTTGGGGATGATGACGAGATCATGACAAACTCGCGGGGTTTGGAATCCATGAATCATCATCTACCTAGGCATACTGTGCTTTACTCGCACTTTAATGCATGTATTCAATTCATGTTAAGATTGTTTGTGATCACGCGGACTATACCTGATTTCCGTGTTCACATCTCTTCTCCTCCGTTTGTTTTATTGCAGTTTATACACAAGATTGCCAACACATAGAGTGTAAGCATAGATTTCTCGGATAATTACTAAATATACCTTCATCCTTATGCAATTCTAAAGATACTCATAACTTAGGAGGTGCGGGTGTCCAATGAATTCTAGATACGCACCCTCACCCGCCAATAGATGGATTGCGTCGGACCATCCATGCTCACCCCGCCCCGCCGCTGGTATAGCAAATAAAAAGATTTGCTAGTTGTGCATGGGCATTGTAAAGCCCTAGTTTTTGTTTGTGTCGCCTGCCTGGTAATCTTTTCCCCTCTCCCTTTTTCCGGATCAATTTCTTTTTTTTAGGTAGTTAGGGTTTTTATGTTAAATTTGTTTGACATTAATATTAATTGATTCTTGCCTTCTGGGTTTTTAACAATCATCTAATAATCTTCATCTTCCTTGATATATTTTCAGAATACGAAGAGAAAGAAATTTGTAACGATGTCAGCTCCTTTGAGGTAATTATCTCTCTCTCTCTCTGCTAGTTAGTACTTAAGATCTTATAAGTAGTATTTCTCTGTTGATCTGTTGGATTAATTATGGTTTTGTATCCCCCACAGAAAAATGGGTTCCCAATTTAGGCGTTTGGATACGAAGTTCCTTTCAGCTAGGAATTTCTCGTCCAAGGAGGTTCCTGAAGCACCAGTCCGCATCACACCTCTTGCCTGGATATGTGAAAAACTTACGGTGGTGGCCATGGGTGGAACTGTTGGGCTGGGTATTGCTCTTTTCTGCCAGAAACAGATTCATGGCAGAGTAGTACACATCCTGGGATTTCCTGTCGGCAGAGACTTCTGAACTTAGGTCCTTTTTATATCAACTATCTCTTAATTAAGACTCTTGAATTAAAAGTTGCTATGAATCTATCATCTATGTGTATTATAATTTTGCAATAGACATTCCTCGTGGCGAGTACATGAATCGTAAAATTTTGTTGGGTGCAAAAGACCCAAAATTCTTGAATCTGCAACTGCAACGAGCTTGTTTGGTTCCAGTGAAAAGCATTACATGGAAACGCAGTTGCAAAGATAGTTTGTGCTTGTGACAACATCTGAAAGTCGCAATAGAGGTACCATATACTTCTCCAGTTCCCCAATGAAAAATAACTGGAGCCACTTCCTCTCACGCAACATAACCATTTTTTTTTCCTTCAAGGTCCTAAGTTTGTTAAGTTCAGTCTAACACAATTAAGTCAGAGCCATTTTATCTGGGCAATGTATTTGTTACATAATTCTTCAGTTCTTCTTGTTCTTGCTTTTTTATTAAGTTTCGACCTTGAGCTTGTCCCACTGGCATCTGCAACTTCCAGTTCTTTAATCACTTTTTTCTTTTTGTACTCCGGAAGACTTCAACTGAGATCTAGCCCTGTAGGGTTGGAATGCAAGTACTAAATAGCATGATCCAAAGAACAAAACATCTGGAGATCTTTACCGGTACCCTTTTACTGCTTCTTGTCAGTATGTTTTGACATCCAGGCATGAGGCATCAATATGTTAAATTGAGTTGCATGTTCTTGTTGTTATTATGCAATGGCAATATACTCAGGTAAGTTATGTCTGGCTTGTATCTTTCTTACTATGTTAGCAGGAAATGTACAAATTGGACTTTGCAGTCTTGAGTTTAGCTACTTCAGATTCAAAAGGCGAGAACATCTCTACTGTGTAAGACAGATATTTTTGGTTAATTTTAATTTGATTAGGGAAGGCTTGGATTGATGCCAGTGTAGTGAAGATTAACAACAATTACATAATTGGGAGACAGATCCTTGACGCGAAATTTGAAACAAATCAAGAACATCATTCAAATATGGGGCAATATGTACAAATTATTGTTAAAAACAGTCAAAGGGATGTCTATTTTTGCTGCATCCTCTATATTAATCAATCATCGTTGGCATCATCGCTAACATTAGCCTGAGCAACTTCAAGATTCAACCGAGAGTTGTTTTCATCTGGACCTGACACTCTATACCTGCATCTCTCAACACCATCAACACAAACGTAAGGAGAAGCATAACAAGAAGAGATAAACCCAGTTTGAAACTACCTCCGATTCTGGATGACGGATACTATCACATTTTCATTAATATCTTTTTTCTGAGGAAGTATTATTATCTGGATCATTGTATCCAAATTACATACCTTTCAAGAATGAATTTTCCGACTTTGTATTTTTGGGCCTTTTCATGTGCAAATTCCTTCAGAGAAAAAAGATGAAATCAAAATCAATACTGCAACACCATAAGAACCAAAGGACTACTATAACAATTCAAGTTCATGTCCTAATCTTTCTTACATATTTCCAACCGACGATTGCCCCACACCCAACACAGAATAAGTCGACAACGGTGTGCAATCCGGTTATCATCATCCGGTCTTCTTTCACTCCCACATTCACATTCACTCTGTCGAATATTGATCTTCATTATGAACAGAATGAGTAATGAAATTGAAATGGTTTTGGGTATACAGATAGGACTACTTACACCTTATCAAAAAGATAAGCCTTCCCATGCCTGCAAGTGAAATTCTGAACATGAAGTGAAAAAAACACATCATTTGGGTTTGGATTGTGCTTAAATTCTAGCGAATCTAATCACAAGACTAAATCAACCATAAGACTCCGATCATAATCCATGGATAGACCCAAATTATAACAGCCAGGAAATCCGGATTGTATGCAAAAAACAACAGATGTTCTTGATTAGCTCAAGACCCAAAATGAGTTCCCTTTAAATTACAATTTTCATATGAAGTAAATTACAACAATCCATGAAAACCCCACAAGTAATTCGATCAAAAACTCCATGGAAACCCATACACATTTGAGAATCGGAAAAAAAAAAAAACATCTAAAAAAGGAAATAATCAATGATTGGATAACATACTCTTGAAACGATGTCTTTAACAAGGGCAAGATGGGTCTGACAGTGTTTGCAGTTATAGATCTTTCCTTCCAGATTTACCACATAAACTCTACCCATATCTTCTCGGAATTAATGAAATCCTTAAATCTTCGGAGAAGTTATTATTACAGAACTGAATAACTGGAATCAGGGCAAATAGCCAATAACAAGTTAACAGCAACAGAAAGGAAATCTGCAGAAAACTTTTTTGGAGAATAAGACTTTTATAGATGTGGAGTCCAAAAGGGAGTTTGTAAGAATGAGGACATTATTAGTTACTTTACTTGTGTGTAGTTTCGTCCAATGAGAGAAGTGAAAATAAAAAACAAAACAAAATTACGTAACTCACAAGTGATTTTTCCGTTCACGCATTAGGTAATTCGGCAACCTCTAGAAATATTTCTAGTTAAGTCACATTTACCCTGTTAGGTTAGGTTTTTATTTATTTTTATTTTATTTTTTAATGAAAGGAGAAGGTATTAATTTCTTAACGTGTGTCATGGTTGTAATTTCAGAAAATGTAGATTTTGGTCATTGTATTATGGGCAAATTAATAAAGTAGCCAGCTTCCTACCATATATTTAATAAACCGGCCAAGATTTTAAAGTCTTTTATAGTCTGGCCTTTCCGTTAAGTTTCACATCTGGACCCACTAGATTGGTCAACCGCGTTGAATAAGTCAATTATGGTTGTTGAAATTACTCATCCATCCTTACTAACCTATCCTACACTAATCCAAGTTCGGCCCAATTTTTGTTTCTGTTTCGCTCGAGTGTGAGATGCTTCTTCTGCTATGGATTTGAGAAGATGTGAGAAACGATGGTGAGAAATCAATCTCATCTCATGGTAACAATTTTATTAGATGATGAGAAATGATGTGAATCAGGTAGTTTTGAATTCATTTTAATGAGAATTTTTGGTATTCTTAGAGTAGCGGTAGTGAAAACAAGTCATTGTCATTAAAGACTTGAGTTGTTACCGCGATTAGATTGATGAACGGAGGAAATGATGAAGTACTTTTAGGATCCGTAATGAATTAAAAGTGGGGTTTTGATTGGATTTGAAGAACAATCTTTTCCATGGACAGAATTTTTACCAAGAAAGTAGGGAAGCTTCATGAATTGAACAGTGAGATATTAATGAGTTTTTAAGGCGTGAATTGAATCAGGAAACATGGGTTATCATCTGATTTGAATTTGCAGGTGTCTAGAAGATGATTGAGCTAATGAAAAAAAACACAACAACACGTTAGAGAAAAGACGCCATTAGACTTCACCTCAAATGTTCGACAAAGTGCCCAACCAGTACTGTTATAGCTTTTTGCAACCACGATCCATGGTTATTGTGGGTGATTGCCAAAGATTAAAATAGGTATTCGTAGTGGAGAAGGAACTGAACATTGGATGAGAGGTACTCAGTGATTTGGTTTAGCATATGAGTTTGAAACCAGTTTGAACAACATATTCACCGGAAACAAATGCTATCCTTATCATAATTGAGGTAAGTAAAATCATCAATTGATTAGGAACCCGTTATTTGAACTTAGGGTGGTACCATTTTTCCCAATTTGATTTCTAGTCAATTTTCTCAATATTTTGTAATGAATAAGTTAATTTAGCTGTTCTTAAGAAACCTAGTAAACTAGAAGATCTTAGAATCTCTGATGAATTGGTGATTACACTCTCAACTCCAAACGATTCATGATACTAACTCGTAACTCAGACCTGTTCAGCCGATTGAGGGGGTTTATATGTCTTTACAAAGTAGTATAACTGAATAGTTGACAGTTAACCGCCGTTACCCGTTTTTTCAAAATAACGGGACAGAAAAAGTCTAACTCGGCCAGTTTATATAAAGATTCAAAAAAACGGTCACTTTCTTAATTATATAGGGAAAACTTGGCCACTTTATTAAAAAGCCCTATTATTATTTTTGTCACAGTAGTTATTCTTATGAAATGATAAAATGACGACCCTAGATTAGTTGGCAAGATGTGCAGTATTAAAACGAGGTGACTTTTATTTATACCCAACAACAAACTGAATCTCAAAAAAAGTTATCTATTTTGTTCATGCAACATTGGTTATTGAAACATAAAATCTAACGAATTTTCGTAGGCACAGATTCACTTAACATGTGCACGAAGTCTTTTAACTCCTAGACGACCCTAGATCCTAGTGGAAGAGTTATAGTTTCGTGAGGATTTACATAGAGATTCACCTACAAAATATACTAATATAAGTCTTAATCTTCATCGGAAAAATCTGCGTCCACCTTAACAAAATTTTTGTTATAGTCTGGGTCAAACTCTGGAATTTGGAATTCATGAAATAATTGCTTTTAATACATGAAAAATTACTACGCTTTAATACATGAAATTCCTCTTTAGTTATTCGTATTTTTATTTTTATTTTTATTTTTTAGGTTTCTTTCCTTCAACAGACACCATCACCACCACCACCACTGGAATGTAAGTGTGCCTATATTCTAGAAATTACTTAGTTTTGCCGTTTCATGTTTTTGATATCTTGGTTTATATTTTTGTTCCTCAAAGTTAATTTATTTGGAATTTTTTCATCAACAAATTTCATCACTACCACCACCATCATGTAACTATTTCCCCCTTTCAGATTTTTTTTTTTTTTTGGATATTTCTTTCTTTAAGTCCGTCCCAAGTATTATCGTTTTTCTCTATTTTTGAAAACTTTTTGTACATCTTTTGCAAGGGATGTTGATTAGTGTGTTTTTTTGACAGCCGATACTATAAATTAGTAGAGGCGCGATAGTCGTAAAACATTTTGTGTATAGAAAATGAAAAACAGCTTTCAGAAGTTGTAACTATAATGAAAAACTATTACATTTTGTTGCAAGGTTTGAAAATATTTAATGTGCGGAATGATTTCCATAAGCAATTTTGGGTTCTGCTATAACTAATGTTGATGATTATTAAAAATCACAGATACACCTAAGAATATTTTCAATTTTTTTTTAATAATCCACGTGAGGATCTCATTAAAAGGAAGTTGTTTACTATTTCAGAAAGTATGTCGATGTTGGACTTTATAATGGACATATTAGACTGGGTCTTATGGAGATGCCCAAGCTCTTCCCGGCCCCAAAAATTATTGTTAAATGCCCCTCTTCCCGCTAGCCTTTCCTGATCTCTGGGAATCCCAGCGGGAAGTCTCCGAAGACGGGCAATGGTTAGCCGTTCTGAAAAAGTGAAAAACGGGTAATGACATACCCTTTTAAGTAAAAAAAAAAAAGGATTATGATTAACCGTTCCTTGACCTTTCTATAATAGTTTCACAGTATCCAAATCATAGATCACAACCCAGAGGTTTCTTCTAATCACAAACCCAATAACCAACAAAGAATCAAAATCGCTGAAATTTTCTTCTAATTTAAATATTTCACAATAAACCATCTCTTCTCTTTGCTTGAATTCCTCCTAAAAAAGATGAAGAGTTTTTTGATGCCACTACTAAATATTCAGATTACAGGGTTCACTGATGATGCTGATCGGCTTTTCCCTAAGTGTTTTCTCACAATTCTTAACCCATTTGGTAAATTACCCAACCCCTATTTTCGCTTTGTGGATAATGGTGTTTCATCAGTTTCAATCTTCAATGAATATGATGCAACTACAGACGAGTTACTCATTGATCTTGAAGGAGAAAATGAACCACCATCAACGATCAAGTAAGGAAAATTCCAACAAAATAATAATGTGTAACTTCTGGGACCTAAATAACCACATTTCCCATAAGCAAAACAAAAGTAACTAAAAACCCAAGATTCCTAACGAAAATTAAGAATCATGAGGTGAACTTTTAATCTATTAAATCCCTAGAAATAAACGAACATAAGTAGCAATAACAGAATAATAGTGAAACTACTGAGGGATATAGGGGAGAGAATAAATCTATGAGAATAGGACCTGAATGATATTAACGATGATGCCTGAGAAAAGGAACATAACACCTAGAGGAAGAACCACAACTGATGCTGCGATTTCCATGGCTGAGTTTAATCTCTCAATCTAATCTATAGATCTTATTGCTAGTGCTAAATTGTCATTGATCTACTAGGGTCTTGTTTGTTGACCGGTCAAGATGAATAAACGAACAATGATTATCCATTTTTCAAAACTATTTGATGGTTATGTGGTTTTTATGATGAAACGGCTAACCATTAGCCGTACCTGGAATCCTCTGGGAAAAACCGCAAGAGCTAGGCCCTTCTCGGGCTGAGGTGTAAAGGCATTTGGGAAGATGCTGGGCATCTCCATAAGACCCGGTCTTAGTTTTGTATGTCTATGTTACCCTTTTCATTGTTTTTACTTGGTTTTCATTTTTTGATTATAATTTGAATTTTACTTTTATTTATGGATGATTTCATTTAAAAGGGTTTGTTTACTAAATTAACACCAATTGATTTGATTAAAGTACCATATAGACGAATATTTTTATCGTTTGATTTGTGTGAATATGAATAAATTTTATTGAAATCATCTGGCAAAATGCACATACAAAACTAAGCAGCTTCTTGCAACATTTTTCACACATTTTTTTTCCCGGTTGATTGATATTTATTTTCTTCTACATGAATTACACTATAGAGAAAAAGGGGATAATATATGTGGATTTTGGTATTCCTGCATCTTCTAATGATGTTGATGTTTCCACCGTGTCAATGTCGACAAGTACTTCGATTATTGAAGCGAGGATCTTTTAAACAAGAAACAAGAGATGAACATTCCCCATGTACAAGTTCTGTCAACTTTTGTCACTCAGAAGAATATGCAAGCATGGATGTTGATTCAAATGATGAAGAAGAAGAGAATCAAGTAGAAGTAAGTATCACTGATTCAACTGTAATAGAAGAGAACTCTAAGATATATATCTGATATTAATATAACAAGCAATTGAGGTGCTCACTGCTCATATATGAAACTTTGCAGGCATAAACTTTATCTATTTTAAAGTGTAATGGTTTTGGTCACCTAGATTCGGATGGGAATTTTTAGAACCTTTGCTCGGTCGAACTCACAAGCGTTGCTATCTCAAGCTCGTTTGTCAATGTTAGTGATCAAAACTATAAGTCTTGATTTCTAGTATACTTATAGTAATGTCTCGGACTAGGATAGATTGTGTAGTTGAGCATTAGACTTCACGAAGTTCATCAATTGAAGACGAAGAACTACTAAGGAGAGCTTGTGGAACTTCATCAACAAAAGGTATATGGAGACTAAAGCTCGTCTATCACTTGGAAAGTCTATTTGTACTCTATCTCCTATATTGAGACAAAAGTCGTATTACTATATAGTATTCGATTATGCACATTTGAATTTCAGTGAGTTTAACTACTTACATATTTCTCGAAATATGTGTTGGTAAGATTTCGCTTCAACCAAGTTCATATTATATTCTTGACGAAAGTCAAAAGATGATCATGTGAAAATTGCCGAGTAACATCTTACGTGGTTTGTGTGATATAATCATTTGGTGTAGACTTGGAATGTTTCGTTATGATTATTTCAATAGCTTGAAAATTGTTTTGATGCTAATAGTGTGAAAACGGCTATTGTCATCCTCTAAGAAAGTTTCAATGATTGAAATAGAGTTTAGAACACTTAACCAACATTGGATTATAAACATGTTATGCATTCTTGTATATATGTAATCCATGTCCGGGAACCATCGTATGCATACCTGTATGCGTACATGTTGGTTTGAGAAGTCCGGGAACCTAAGTACACGTATCCGTACGCGTACTGGCAAAGGATTTGAGTCCGGAAAATTCTGTTGGGTTTGGAGGTATGCGTATATGTTTGCATACTAGCGAAAACCAAACTTGGTCCGGCTACTTAAGTATGCGTACCCCGTTTGCATAATTAAGTGGTTAAAGTTCTAAAATATGTTGTGACATGAACTAATACATTTATATAATATAAGGAATGCATTCTTTGCAAATCATGGCTATAATGTACATGAATTGATTCGAGTGAATCAAACCGATTTTACTTCAATTGTGTTCTTGTATACTTCTATGAGAATATAGCAATTGAACAACTCTTTAAATAGTTTCATTTGAGTCGTTTGAACTAGTTATGGTTAAGATGAATAAGGTTGATATGAGAGTGTTTATATAGCTAACCACGGTTAAATACTGTTGAGCCAACCTAGTGTACACGTTTACGTACGGTTACTCTAACCTAAATGAAGGTACATTTGATTTGTGTATAACAAGCTAAGTTCGATCTAACGGTTGAAAGATATTAGCTTGAATTTAATCAGGTTTTCATCTAACGGTGAATATTGAATGCTTTGTTACCAAGGTAACTTAGATTGCAAACCCTGATTAGAAAACTATATAAGGGAGAACTCTAGCAACTGGGAAGCCTAATCCCCATACCTCTTGTGTGATACTAGTAGCGACTAGAGTTGATTCTCCTTTAACCTTAGGTTTTTCATGAAAACATGTAAGTTAACGACTTGAAGACTTTAATGGGATTGTGAGGCCAGACCCAACTATTTTCTCTGTAGTTTCTTGTTCTGATCTTACTTCTTCTATCGTGATTGAGTATTATCTTTGCTAATATTTGCTTGAGATTTATCTCCAATAGGTAAGATTAAAAATAGTCACAAACATCTTCGTCTCATCGTTTGTGATTCCACAATATCTTGTTTCGCTACCATACGATTAAGATTATTGTGAGGTGATTGATAATACTAGGTTGTTCTTTGGGAATATATGTCTGGTTTATCAATTGGTTCATGTGCACCTTGATTTATCAAAAGACGAAACAAAGCTCGTAGGTATTTCCGTGGGAGACAGATTTATCTATTCCAATAGACTTTTCTGTGTGAGACAGATTTGTTTATCAAGTCATCGACTTTGGGTCGCAGCAACTTTTGGTTGTGGGTGAGATCAGCTAAGGGAATCAAGTGCGTTGAATCCCGCTGGGGTTCAGAGACGTAAGGAGCGCAATTGTACCTTGATCAGTGTGAGATTGATTAAGGCTCAACTACATTCCAAACCGAAGTTCATTGGTAGGCTAGTGTATGTAGCGGATTAATACAATATGGTGTTCAAATCTGGACTAGGTCCCGGGTTTTTTCTGTATTTGTGGTTTCCTCGTTAACAAAACTTCGGTGTCCTGCAATGTTATTTCTTTTCCGCATTATATTTTGTTATATAATTTAAATATCACAGGTTGTGCGTTGGGATCAATCAATTAGATAATCCAACCTTTGGTTGTTGATATAAATTGATTGACACTTGAGTCTGACTATCTAGTTTATTCTCTTGAAAGTATATTGGAGTTTGTCTATTCATATTGTCAAACGAAATATTGGGTGTGGTTATTGTACCCCCCGCTTTTTCAGGAACGATATTCAAAACTTCCTTTATATAGTTTTAGATATCTTGGCACTACTAACCAATAAGGGTATGTAGGAAAAATTCATGTCAAATCACATATGTATAATTAACAGAAACAAATCTTGCCAAAGACTAGATTCATAATCAAACCAAATATTGAGTCTTGTTACATACCTTAACAGTGCTCTATAACTCGCAACAAAAGAACAAGAACCAACATTTAGTAATTGAGAATGAAGTCTTCTCTCCTCTTTCAATTTTAGTTGTGCATGGGATACTAAGTGCAAGTCATGATGAGAAGAGGACTCCTCTTTTATAATATTCTCTAATACTTACCCATTACTTTAAAAATAGAGACGTAGGGGTTTTAACCACACATCAAATTCTTCTAGCTCACCTCGCAGATGTGATATATCTAATGCGACAATGCCGCTTCCCTTGTCTCTTCCGATACAATTGTGTGACATTGATCCAGGTTTTGAAATAGTGTTTAGCTTTGACCACAATACATATAGATATTTTACATTATCCCACTTGGTCAATTCTAAACAACACCTATTAGTTTTTATAAACTTAGATGTTGAATCAATCAATTTGTTTGAAAAACCGGGTGGCCACCGTACATTTTTGAAATAAAGCAGTCACACTAGTTTTTTACAAAGATGTAGTCCTTTGACCTTTACCTGAAGAATGCATCATCACTAAATTGGACAATGAAGACACGAGCATTCAACATGATGCAAGATCAGTGCATGATCTCAAAGTAGCATTGCCAGAAACTTCAAGTCGTTGTTATACTTTACAATGGCTATTAGTATGGTGTATAACACAATTTTAGTACAATTTTTAATGTGTTATCCATAATGTTCATGCTTCATACGACAAAAGTACATGTCGTCCCGATAGATTATCATTACCGCTAAAGGAAGTAATCTAATCAAACAAGAACTTGACGTTGTTGTAATAGAACATTCCACTAACTTTACTTTAACCAAAATTGAAAACACTTTATTAGTTTCCATAGAAAACTACCCATATAAGGACTAGCTAAGATTAAATGTGGGGAATTTGATAAGTGCCTAAAACACATCATTTGAGTATCAATTGTGTATGCTATTCTTAGTTATTTATCTTGTAAATTATGCAATTATGCTTTGTTTTCATTTTTTAGGTATTTTGGAGTCATGCGATAAGAAAAAAATAAAAATATGAGCTTAATTCATCGCTTAGAGTCATTGGGCATCATGAGTTGAAGTCGAAACACCATGCTTGAAAGTGTCAATACTGAGATGTTACTCGAGCACCGAACTTATAAGTCGGGGCAAATGGGATGATTTCAAATGAGAATCGAGACTGATAAATAAAGACAGATGCTCGTTAAGGGCCACCATCTCAACTTATACGGGAAATCTAGGCTGAAATTCAAATCAACTCATGGCCGAAGTTTGTTCATCACTCCACCAGACTCTATCTCTCTCTCGTGGCTGCACCAAGACCTTCCGCTTGTTTCATAAATCATGTAAGTACTTGCCATGGGTTTAATGGGTGTGAATCAAGGGTCATGACATGTTTGAATTAAGGAAGCAAGGACATGGTAGATTTGATGGGTTTAGTTTCAAGCTGGAAACGCATGGAAGAACTTCAGTTTATTTCCCTGAAATTGGAGGTGAATAATTCATGAACGTAGGAGATAATTTGAAGTGAGATCGAGAGTTTGTAATTAGAGCACTGTATTCTTGCTTGATTTCCAAATGGCAGCTAAAAAGAGAAGTTTGGTCAGAATGTTTTCACCAAAAAGCAGCCAAGAAGATTGAACTGATGTTGGCAAGAATTTACGCCATCCGTATTTGCTGATAGAGAGAATAAAATTGATTGTTACCATTTGATTCAATGTATGTGAAATCAAATTCGCAGGGAAATAAGTAAGTAACTTATATTTGGCGCCGCTTCCGGGGAGCAGTCGGTATTGTGAGCTGTTACTTAGTTTTCTGTTTTGCATTTAGTTTTCATTATAAGCTTTTATTAATTTATTCTTTCTTAGAATCTTATTTTTCAGGTACAATAAATCACTCATTTTGCATGTGCACAATTGGCAACAAAAGGTAGGTCTCTAAACGAGTTATGTGCATAATTTTTTTTTGTGATGAATCCTTTTGGGAACAATACATATGGTTCAAAAAACCATGCATATTATGGTAATAATTCTAATTTTCAGTCTCACTCTTACAATAGCTTCCAACCATATGTGGGATATAATCAAAACCAATCTTTTGGCTTTCTACAAGACATTGTGATTATTCTCATACATCGCAACAACCTTTTGATGGTTATGTAAGTGGACAGTCATAAGGATGGGGGATAGTTATACTTCTCTTACGTTCCAATCTAGTTTCATGCAGATGTATGAAGAATTCAAGGATTTTCGACGTACATGGAACCGGATTAACTCAACTCCCAACGTGCAGAGTTTCATACCAAGTGAAACTTATGATAGTGTACTTAAACCTATTCTGGATCGTACTTATGATTTTTTACCCATTCAACGGGAAGAGACTTGTTTTAAAGAACCTATCGTGAATAGTAGCGGAAAACGTGTTAACATAAAGAAACTCTTTAAACAATATGAGCAGATGGAAGAAGATGGAGCAATGGAAGAGACCCTTCAAGCAATTTCTAGGGCCATACATGATGAGGTTAACCTCCGTGTTGATAATGGAGAAGAGCCCTAAGAAGAAGATTCCCGAGGATGATGAACCTCTGAAATTATTGATAATGACGGTGCTACTAGCTCAACTCATGATTATAATGATCATTCTCCTATTCAGAAGGAAGAAGTTGAGTCTAATAACACTACCCCAAATCCAGAGATAGTCGATACTTCGAATGAGAAGTCAACTTATAATGAAGAACGTAAGGATTACGATAATTTACTTATGGAAGATTCTGATTTCTTTTCCGATGAGGATGACCTGGTTATAGAAGAAACAAATGAATGTCTTAACAAGAGTTTGAGTGAGAATGATCATACTTGGAAGTGTCCAAAGCATGTCACAGAGGATCCAAAAGAATAGATGAGGTTTTGCAAGGTTTGTCTAACCCCGTACATGAATCTCCATCTAATGATGATCCTCCCAAAGTAGTAATAGTTTCTCATATACACTACACCATATCCTGCATTTTGCAACATATCAATTTTTTTGTGTGCAACGGATATTGACGTTGCACAAGGGTGCAAAGTCAATATCCGTTGCACACCCAAAAATAGGTTGGGAAAAATAAATAATATTGATTTATTAAGTGAAATTAATAGAACAACGTTTTTGAAACGTGTAAAACGTTGGACATCAATGGCATTCATGTAATATCAGATATTTTCCTAGGCTTTTAGTAGTTTTTTTTTTTTTTGTTTAATTTCCGATTTTCTTTTTTAGAAAATCTTAAATATAGTTCACCAGATATTATCTCCCTCGGTCTCTCTTATATTTTCTCCAAATATTTTCGTTCTCATCTTTTACTCCTTCTCTCTTGTTTTCAAAGAGATTTTCTTCCGAAAAAAAAACGAATCAAGCCCAATTTTTCTCTCAGAATCAAAACCTAGAGATATCTTTAGCTTTTATAACCATTCAATAATCAAAACCCAGAAATCTCGATCTATTCTCTTCCTAAACCTAGAAAGTCAATTTTGTTCCTAAAAACCAAAATCAATTCATCTGATAGTTGATTGCTTTATTGATTATCATCAGGTATAAACAATTATCTACTACTAGTGTTGTTTAATTTTGATTTTGTTGGCTATCTTTTGATCTATAGTTTGACCTAACTCTGTGAACTTGGAATCTTACTGCATGTATAGGGGTTTTGGTGTTCTTTTTTTACAGTATGTAATTTTAAATCATGGGGTGTATTTAGATTTAAGTTGAATGTGTTTATTGAGGTTGTGTTTTGGAGTTAGGGTTTTTACTTTGGAGTCCTGCTTTATAAAAAAAAAATTTTTGTTGTACTATGTAAAATTTTAAGGCCTGGGTTTGTTTTGTTTTCAATTTAATGGTTTGTTGAAGTTGGTTTTATGTAAAGTCTCCTGTAAAAGTGAATGAATTTTCTCTCAGTGTTAAGTTTTGATGCAAACGGTCGGGTTCTAGTCTGACTAAGGTTGATCCTACTTTGAATCAGTAGAAATTTGTAGGATTTATGTGTTGAATCAGTAAAAGTTGTCTGAGGGTCCATAGTTTTTAGAGTTCACGTTTCTATCCCGCAACCAGTTGAGGAAGTGGCTAGAAAATAGGAGTGTTCCACTTGTTTAAGAAGTGGGAATGCCCACTAAATCAATGTCTTTTTTTGCTGAGCATGAAATTGAAAAATTGAATTTTGTTTTCATATTATACTAATTAGTACTTGTTTTCATGTATGTCTCGAGGTCAAGGCATGAAGTAAGTGCTCACAATCCTTCAAAGTTATTTTGATGTCTTCTATTATTTATAGATTTGGATGTTACGGAGTTGGTGATATATATATTTCTGCAGGGAGCACATGAAGAATGTAAAGCCTCTTAGTAAACCACCACTGTAAACCTAACGAACAATTGAAAGTAACGTTGGTATGTAGGCTTTCCTCCCCCTTCGTCGCAAAAGAAAAAAAACAAGATTACACTAGGGTTATACTTACCAACGGTAGGGTGGGAGCCAATAACTTGGAACTTTTACGTATCAAAATGGTTTATCTGTATACTTAGAGTCGGCAATTGGGTCACACCTGTCGTCCTTTAAGAAACAATATATCCATAAGCTCCTTAAGTTCATTATGGAAACTACATATATACCAGAAAAATGGGTGTTTTCGTAAAGAAAGTTAAACATAAGAAAATGGTTGCACCCGAAGCACGGCTTATGTTTAATTATTTGATAAACTGAGGATAATGATGGGATGGGGTATCGACAGTTAGGAATTGTTTTGTTGGTTGTTTACAGTATCGGTTTGTATTGAAGGAAGACATGCTGATGTATGATTATGAATTGCATCTTGAGCATGCTGTCCAATTCACCTTCGCACATGGGATTCCAAAGGTATGAAATACTTTGTAAACTATTTTATCATGAAGTAAAAGAAAAATTAGCCAAAAACTGTGACTAGTTTATAATCCCTGTAATGTTATATGTGTACGCTACTTATGTTGGTGATGCCTGCGCCACCTATATGTTTGTGAATCTGATGCATGATTTACGAATGAAATGGTTAGTGTCTTTTCTTAAAGAGTAATTCCAAAGTATGGTACTGAACCTTATTTTGTATATTACTTTGATGGGCTTTGTATAATATCTGACTTTTTGTATGGTGATCCTATTGTAGATAGAAATGGAATGGATACAAAAGGGTTGCTTGGCAACGTGGTTATCCAAAATAAAAAATTTATAACACTTCCGCCACAATATTGACCTATGGTTCTTATGAAATTGGTGTAAGTATTTCAAATTTGAGTTTTAATTTGGATTGGCATTCTTAAATATACTTGTTTCCATTTGAAATGGTGCTTATGATTAGTTTTGGAATATAGCTTAATGCTGCTTCTCTGTTCGTTTAATTGATGTCGCCACTTGCTCAATTAACATCACCTTTACATTTTCAAACTAATTGTCTTTAAAAATTCTTTTAGGTTCATGGCTCTGATTCAGATATTGTTGCTTTATGTGTTAGCCCCTACTTTGCAAGCATGGATGTAAGTTCCACTTTATTGATTCTTACCCTTCGATTTGTGTTCTCTTAATGTTGTGTAGGAGGATTTTCTTATTGTTCTGCACCAGATGCTTGAAACTAGGAAAAAGGTATCATACCTTCTCTGCGCGCTGGATTCAGAAATTCCTTTAATGCGATTTAAATATGACGGGATCTCAGTCGATCTTCCATATGCACAACTTAAAGTCATGTCAGTTCCTGCTGTAAGTGTTTGAATTGCGGTTATAATTTGAAAATGATGTATGTGGTGTAATCGGTGCTTTATTGGTCTAGTCGAATTTCCCTTGTTGATTCCTGACATTTATGTTGTGTGGAATCCTGTAGAATGTGAATATTCTCAATCCATTCATCTTAGAAAACATTGATGAAACTAGCTGGAAATGCTTGTTTGGAGTACTGCGAACACGCAAATTCTTAAACTTGTTCCAAACTTAGAGGTAGGTCACATTTTCCTGCATTTTTTGATAGAATTTGGTGTTTCTCAAACCATATCTTCCAATTTCCTGCGTATATGGGGTATGTTACTGACTCTGGGGATTGGTCTCTGGCTTCCTAAGTCATGAGGGGTTGTGATATCAATCTTTACTCCAGATCCTTAAGCTGATGTTCTGGGCGTAATTCTGCAGTTTTTACTTTGTACATTTCTAATGCTCCATTTGTTTGATCAATTCCAGAAGTTCCAGTTAGTGTTGCGGTGCTATAAATTATGGGCGAGAAGGCGAGGAGTATATTGCAACGTATGGGAAACTTTCATTTCCTTTAAAGTAAACTTTTATTTTGAGTAGTTCATACTTGTTTTTTGTAAAGTTGAACTTTTATTTTGAGTAGTTCATACCTGTTTTTTGTTACTGGTATTCCAATGCCTTCTTGAATACATCACAATGGATTTTTACATTTATGTTTGCAGTTGGTTGGATTTTTTGGAGGAATCCACCTGGCTGTTCACACAACTTTTATATGTTGTCGGTTTCCTGATGCCAGTGGTACTGCACTTATCTAAAAATTCTTTGAAACTTTTTCATTTTGTCCTTGGCCTACCCCAGTGATGCTACATGATATTATACCACCAATGAATACAAAAAATTCTTTAATGGCCATTCAATTTCCAAGAGGTCACTTGAGTTTTGTCGTTCCAATTTCACAAAAAGTACATTCCAGAAAATCATGATAGAATTTCTGCTTGACCATACAATGACAAGGGTATATATCTTTCCTTGGTTTTGATTTTGTTTGTTGTGTCTCTACTTGGTCATTATATTTTTTCTATCCGTGTGCAGCTTAACAAATTTCATTGTTCCGTTCTTAAAATTTCAGTTACTGAGTTTGCATCACAGACACCTAATTGTCTATTCTTGGTTATCGTAGGTACTTGGCTGAGCTGAAATCTGGTAGTGACAGGAAAGAAGCTGTTGAGAGTACATTGTTGGCTTACAAGTCTAGTCAGGTGAATAAACTTCTTCTTTAAAACTATATGTAAAGTAGGATTTTCCTCTCTTTTTTAATGTGGTATTGATCTTGGTCTCTGCTAATGTATTGCTTTGGATAAATTGAGTCACACTCACCCAATAAGGCTTAGACTTGCTCTTAACTTCTCAGTGTTCTACTACGAAATCCAGAATTCACGAGATCATGCTTGCACTCCGCTAAGTATGTTCTTTTTTCTTGATGCGTTTTTATATCTTAAATACAATTATTTCTCTGGATGTTTGTAGATTGGGTGAAATCGTTTTGCATGTTAATTGTGTTTTCTCACTAAATCTACTATAGTTAATTATTCATCTTTATGATTTTCTTATTGTTAACTATGTCGATGACCACCACTACTTCATTACTCTAGAAATCTGAACACTTAGTAATTACCATATTCGTCGATTTAATTAACAAAGCTTGTTTCTCTTTTATTCTTGTACAGATGTACGAAGTCGATGATGGAGATGCCCAGCCATTATGGAAGGAAATTGCAGGTTATATTTTCATATAAGGTGCCAATAGCACCCTCAGGTTCTGAATGATCTGCCATTAACACACTGAATTTTACCATTAACTTCAACTTCTACCTCATTTCAGGCCTCAACTTAAATTTTAGATTAACATTGTTTATGAAGTAAGTTTTCTGTCTAGATTTGTTTTGATTTCATATGTTCTGAACCATAAATTCAATTAAAGTGTCAAAATTTTGGTTTCCTCAACAAACTATGAGGCAGAAATGGTATATGAAGGTGCAGAAATCTGCCGGAATTATCGTCGGATTTATTAATTTTACCAAGAATGTCGGAATTTTTTTTTACCTGTAAATGGGTTTGCAACGTATATAAGTGTTGCTCAAATTAGAGTAATACGTTGCCTAAATTATTGTAACTGTTGCACAAATTAAGGAATCCGTTGCTCAACAAACGTTGGTAAACGGATTTACCAACGTTTTTATGCGTTGGAAAAATTAATTTTCCCAACGGATTTTCGCGTTGCACACGAATTTGCTACGCCATATTCCCAACAGATATACGCGTTGGTGAAATTCATTGCAACGCGTATATCCGTCCCAAATCGGATGTTTTGGTGTAGTGATAGTTGGTAATCCATGTTTTAGGAAAGTACCTCATTTGGGGATGGAATTGTGTGCTTCAAAAATATTATCTGAATTTCTTGCTTCTAAGTATCCACCATATATGTTTGAGTTTAACGCCATGCAGGTTTGCCAAAAGGAATCAATAGAAGTTCCTTCCGCTTATGTTTTGTATACACTTCCGAGTGTAGAAAAGACTAAGTGTGGGGGTGACTCTCGTGGGATGATAATTTTACTTTTCCACCATTTGATAATATTTTTGTGAAGCTAATGCTCTATATGAAGATTGTTTTATGGTTAGATCCCCAATTTTCAGATTGTTGATATATGGAGAATCTATTTTGAATGTTACTCCTATGAGTCAATCAGGTGAACAATTCCAATTCTTACTTCCTTGTCTTTTTCAAGTATTCCTCTTATTCTTTTTTCAATGGTTTGAAACATTGAGGACAATGTTTGATTTAAGTGTGGGGGTAGGGTTTCATAAGAAAAATATTGACGTATACAAAACTCTAACTTTTAGAATTTTTTGAACAATTTAGAATAAACACTAGCCTTTCTAAGTAGATGGAATATTTTTTCATCGATGAGGTATATTTCAACTGAGTCGGGATTAGATGCCAACTAAATAGCTTGTTTAGTGTTTATCCTTTATCGTTCAAAATACGTACCTATGAGTTGGAGTGTAGGTTTTGTGGGTATATCTCTTGTAAACCCTCACGAGACTATAACTCGTCCACTAGGGACATATGAGGGTTTAAAGGCTTGTTATACATGCTAAATGTAACCGTATCCTCAACGAAACGGAGTTGTTGTATTTTAGTTTTGTTTTTTTACTCGAGGAGTAGCAAAGATTAAGTATGGGGGAATTTTATGAGTACCTAAAATACATTATTTTAGTATCAATTTCGTATGCTATTCTTAGCCATTTCTCGTGTAAATTATGTATATTATGCTTTGTTTTCATTTTTCGTAGGTATTTTGGAGTCACGTGATAGGAAAGAAATAAAATATGAGCTTAATTCATCGCTTAGAGTCATTGGTCGTTAGGCGAGTTGAAGTACGAAACACCATGCTTTAAAGTGTCAAAACAGATGTTACTCGAGCACCAGGGCAGCCAAATCATTTCAGCCAAGAGTGATAAATACAGACATGCGCTCTTTGATGGCCACCATCTCAACTTATACAGAGAAATGTAGGCTGAAATTCAAATCAACTCATGGCCAAAGTTTCTTCATCATTGCACCAGTCTCTCTGCCACTGGTGCCATAGCTCGTGTAAGTACTTGCCATGGGTTTAATGAGTGTGAATCAAAGGTTATGACATATTTGAATTAAGGAAGCAAGGACATGGTAGATTTGATGGGTTTAGTTTCAAGTTTGGAAACGCAGGGAAGAACTTCAGTTTACTTCCACTGAAATTGGAGGTGATTAATTCATGAACGGAGGAGATAATTTGAAGTGAGATTGAGAGTTTGTAATTAGAGCACTGGGTTCTCGCTGGATTTCCAAATGGCAGTTAAAAAGAGAAGTTTGGTCGGAATTTTTTCACAAAAAAACATCCAAGAAGACTGAACTGATGTTGGCAGTGAATTTGTTCCGTCTGTATTTGTTGATAGAGATAATAAAAATTGATTGTTACCATTTGATTCAATGCATGTGAAATCAAATTCGCAGGGAAGGAAGTAAGGAATTTATTTTTTGCGAGTTCGACACCTCGTCAGTAGTCTAACTCCCACTCAAAAGATTCTCATATTCCCATGTGGGACACATGCTCATTGAAAATACGGGGTGGAAGTCCTTTAGTTAATGGGTCATCAATCATGTAATTAGTCGAAATATGGGATACTACAATTAGTCCCAACTTGAAATTTTATCTTATGGATAAAAACTTGGCCATTGTATATACTTGTTGCCGCTAGATGTATTATCGTTCTTTACATAGCTTACGACAGCTTGATTGTCTCAAAAGTTTTTGACTGGATGATTTATAGAATCCACAACAGATAATTCGGTAATGAAATTCTTTACCCAAATAGCATGTTGGGTAGCATCAAAACATGCCACGTATTCATCTTCCATAGTGGAGCATGTTTGTAACGACTGTTTAGCACTTTTCCAAGATACAACACCTCCAGCAAGCATAAAGATGTAGCCCTAAATAGATTTGAAACTGCCTCGACATCCGAGAAAAGTCTGCATCCGAAAATCTACTAATTTCTAAAAATTCTGACCTTCTATACACAAGCATATAGTCTTTTGTTCTCTGTAGGTATCTCAGAACTTTGTTCATGGATCTCCAATGAGCAATACCCGGATTTTGTTGATATCTACCAAGCATTCCGACTATATAACTAATTCCGACTCCATTTTTATCTATCAATTCTATTTCCTCTTTCATAGCCTCTATCCATTCCTTTGACAATTCACTACTTACTGCCTCTGCATAGATCGAAGGGTCATTAGTTTCTTGCATATCACCTTTAGTCAAATAAGTTTGATAGATGTAGGGAATTCTTTGGTTTTCATGTCCTACTTGATCTTCTTAACAACTATTTGAGGAGTCAGAGGTGCATAAACTTCAATGTTTGGTTCAACTACAATAGTAGTAATGGGTAACAAAACTTATAAAGTTGGAAAACCAGTTAAGACATTTGGAATCACAAATGGTGGTAGATCATCTATGACTTCTTCAAACACCACTTCTCGATGATCTAATTAAACTCCCACCATCAAATTCTAGAAACTTAGCATTATTCGCCTCTAAAATTTGGGTTGATCTTGTTGGGTAGTAAAAATGGAAGCCTTTAGATCTCTTCGGGTATCCAATAAAATGACAAGTTAATGTTCTTGCATCGAGCTTCTTAATGTTAGGGTTATAAAGTCTCGCTTCTTCCGGACAACCCCAGACATGCAAATGATTCAAACTTGAATTTATTCCAATCCAAAGCTTAAATGGGGTTTCCGGTATCACTTTACTAGGTGCCCGATTGAGTAAGGAAACTGCTGTTTTCAAAGCTTCTCCCCTTAGATTTTCGGGCAAATCAGAATGACATACCATACTGCGAACCATATTTTGATAAGTCTGATTGCGTCTCTCGGCTACACCGTTCTGCTCAGGAACACCTAGAGTTGTGTATTTCGGAACTATGCCACGCTTTTGAAGATATTTAAAAAAAATTCCATGATTTACATCGTCTTGATCTGCTCTACCATGGTACTTTCCCCCTCGATCAGAATGAACAATCTTAATTTTCTTATTCAGTTGTTTTTCAACTTCCAAATGATAAATCTTAAACGTATATAAAGCCTCAGCTTGTGATGAATAAGGTACACATATGTGTACCTTAAAAAATCATAAATAAAGGAAATGAAATAGTGTTGACCTCCGCGAGAAGTAGGAAAAGGTCCACATATGTATGTGTGGATTATTTGCAGAAGAGTAGAACTACGAACGACACTCAATTTTCTAGTTTTCATCAGTTTCCCTTTAATGCAGTCTATGCAAGTATTAGTATCACTGAAATCTAACGATTCCAACATTCTATCTGAGACTAGCTTTTTTAAGCGTTCTTTAAATATATGTCCTAGTCTTTTGTACCACAACATCGAAGAATTTTCTTTAAGAATAGATCTTTTAATTCCAAAAGAAGAAGTATCTAAGGAATCAACTGACAAACATAATAATGATGAAGCATATATAACAAATATCCAAATATAATTCATATAACCCATCAATTAAAACACTAGATCCAACATTCTGCATATTAAATCTAATAGAGAGTTTACCACCTTCTTGTATAAAGTCATAACAAGATTCATCCAATCTATAAACAGAAATTAAATTGTGACTAATACTAGGAACATAATAGGTGTCTACCAAATCTAAAACAAAACCTCTATCTAAAATTATGCTAAAAGTTCGAACTCCTTCAACTTTAGCTGGATCCTTATTTGCAAGAAATAGTTTCTCCCCAGCCTTTGGTTTCCACTGGCTTATGAACCCCTGTAAAGAATTCGAAATATGCACAGAGGAACCAGAGTCAACCCACCAAGTATTACTAGGAGTATCTAATAAATTTGTTTCAAAACAAACAAAGGCTAGGTTTCTACCTTCTTTCTAATTTAACCATTCCTTGTACTTATCGCAGCTCTTCTTCATATGCCCTTTCTTTTGACAGAAAAAACACTCAATCTCCTCTGATGGTTTTGGATTGTCTCCCTTAGGCTGACCAGCAGAGTTAGAAACTTGGTCAGATCTCCTTTTATTGTTAGTAATTACTAGGTCAGGTCCACTCTTCTTCTTAAAGGTTTTCTTAAAAACCTTTTTCTTGAAAGCTTTCTTATTTGCTCCATGATAATCTAAATTTGCAGATTCAACCTTTCCTTTCTTTTGTCTTTCTTCCTCCATCACACAATAAGCAATCAACTCATTTACATTCCACTTCTTTTGCGTTGTAGTTCACTTTGAAAGTTTCAAAAGAACGAGGAAGAGACGCAACAGCTAAATGAACAAGAAAGTCAGTACCTAGGTCTAACTCCTTAATTGAAATTATAAGTTTTGAAATCTTAAGGATACGCTCACGAATATTTCCATATATGCCATGCTTGAGTGAAATGAGTTGTGTTAAATAGATAAACTGAAGAGCCTTCTTGGACCCGATAAATTGATCTTGTATGTCTTTCAACATCTCCTTTGAAGTTTCCTTAGTTGGAGTTTCACCTCGAATATCATCTCATATTGAGGACGTAATGATCATCATAGCCATATTGTTAGATTTCACCCATTTGAGATACTTGGTCTTAGCTGATTTAGTTGCATTCGGTTCAGAAACATTATGCATGTCTTCACTGAGAGTGATGTCATACTCCATACATCCCAAAACAATTTCAAGTTGTGACTTTTCTTGAGATTTGAACCACTTAATGGTTCAATTAATTCCAGTCAAATGTCGTTGAATAATACTCCTATCCATAATCAGAACTGGTTCACCATTATAATAATGGGTTAAAAAATCTATTCATTGACGAAATACAATTTCATTATAATATCTAAATATTTATTTAATGACAATCCCAATTCCGTTGTATATCAAAACTTGTAAGTCAAGTCCTAGGGTATGGATGAAATACGTAAAGTGTATTAAACAATTTTTCTAACAACTTCCCACTCTACAGGATAGTGAAACACATTCAATATACACCTTTAGGCAGTACAATAACATATATCACCTCCAGATATGCGATGAAAATCGCATATATGACTAATTTATTAGGATTAAGTTCGATAAAAACATTTCATTGGATTTGGGTATGGGTTATTTATTTCTAATCAATTACTATAAATCATTTTGTCCTTCCTAGTTCACACATAAATCCACTAGACACCTTTGGGAAGTCCTAGCAGTTCACTATCTGTAGGCACATGCTTGTGATCTTGCTAGTGATAAACCAAATCAATTCAATAAACACAAAAAGTACAAAACAACCACCTTTGGGCAGACTTAAAGCTTGTATAACTTATGCTTTCTGGATGATTACTTTATTGGTCTTCCATAACCCAAAATAGGATAGACCTTTCAATTTTATTGAGTTAAATGTATATCAATATTACATCCACAGATTGTTTATACGTTTTTTAAAAACAAAGATAACATAGATGAAAGCTTATAAACAGTTCACAAAACATTTTTAATATGATCTATATCTTTTTAACCTTTTGTCAAATAACTTATATGCAAATATATACACATACAATTGTAATCTTAACAAGCATATCACCATATTCCTCTGATTTGGTTTAAAGAACACTTAACATCAAAAAGAACTCATCCACATGAAATCAGATTCTTAATTTAGGGCACAACCAAGCTTTTGATACCAATGTAGGAAAAATTCATGTCAACACACATACTTGTAATCAACAAAACATACGAGATCTTGCCAACGATTAGAATCATAATTAAACCAAAGGTTGAGTCTTGTTACATACCTTAACAATGCTCTATAACTCGCAGCAAAAGAACAAGAACCAACAATTAGTAATTGAGAATGGAGTCTTCTCTTCTCTTTAAACTTCTGATGTATATGGGATACTAAATGCAAGTCATGATGAGAAGAGGGACTCCGCTCTTTAATAATATTCTCTAATCCTTATCCATTACGAAAAAATAGAGAACCATGGGTTTTAACCACAAATAAAATTTTGCTAGCTCACCTCGCAGATGGGATAGATCCAATGCGATAATTGCTTTCCTTATCTCTTCCGGTACAATAGTGTGACATTGATCCGGGTTTTGAAAATAGTGTTTAGCTTTGACCACAATACATATAGATATTTTACAGGGTATTCATAAAATTTTATTACTTTCTGTTAGAGCATTACTCGGTCGAACTCGCATGCATTGCTATCTCAAGCATGTTTGTCAATGTTAGTGATCAAAACTATAAGTCTTGATTTCTATCCTATTTTAGCTAAAGGTCTCGGACTAGGATAGAAAGTGTAGTTGAGCTCAAGACTCCATGGCAATCATCATACAAGACGAAGGACTACTCAAGGAACTGGTGGAACTTCATCGACTTAAAGGTATGTGGAGAATTGAACTTATCTGTCACTCAAAAGTTTATTTACTCTATCTCCTATTCTTGAGGCAAAAGTCGTTTTGATATATAGACTTTCATTATACACATTTGTTATTTCGATACGAGTTTAACTCGCCTATCTATTTCTCGAAATATGTGTTGGTAAGCTTTCGCTTTAGCCAAATTCATCTTTACCTAGTGACGAATGTCGGGTTATGTTTCAATCACTTTGAAAATTGCTCGACGAAAAACGGTCTCGTGAATAATAACGGCTATATATCGTCCTCTGAGAATGTTTCAATGATTGAAATGAGAGTTTAGATTACATAACCTTTGGTAGGATATAAGCATTTTTGTGGAAACAAATATATGTATAAATCCTTATTCCTTGAACCAAAGTTTGCGAACTTTATTGATCAAGAGAAACGGAATGTGGCGTGAGCCAAGTCCGCGAACCAAGCGGAAGTTCTCGACCCCGGAGAATTTCTCATTGGGAGTGAGCTTAAGTCCGCGAACCCGATCCGCGAACTTGAGTAGGTTATATCTAAAATCGGTTGTTCTTGAACTCATGTTTATATAAACTAAGGAATGCTTTTGAAAACAGTGGCTATAAAGTTCATGAACCGATTCGAGTGAATCAAACCGTTTTTGCTTCGATTGTGTCTTGTGTAGTTACATAAGATCTAAGCAATTGAACAACTCTATAACTAGTTCATTTGAGTCATTTGAACTAGTTATGGTGAAGAAGAATATGGTTGATATGAAAGTGATCATATGGCTAACCATTTGGTTAACTATTGTTGAACCAACAAATGTTAATATTTGGGAACGGTTACATAAACCCAAAATTGGACATTTCATTTGTGTGTAACAAGCTAAGGTTTCGATCCAACGGTTGAGAAATATTAGCTTGAATCTAATCAGGTTTTCATCGAACGGTGAATATTGAATACTTTGTTACCAAGCTAACATTCATTGCAAACCCTGATTTGAAAGACTATATAAGGGAGAACTCTAGCAACTGGGAAACCTAATCCCCACACCTTACGTGTGATACTAGTTGCATAAGCTAGACTCGATTCTCCTTTAACCTTGGGTTTTTCTTCTCTAAACCAGGTTAACGACTTCATTGGGATTGTGAAGCTTGGACCGATACTACTTTTCTTGTAGTTGTGTGATCTGATCTTGTTGTTTCTATCGTACGAGTACAACTGGAATAATTCACTTGATATTTATATCTCTGGTAGGCAAGATAGAAAAGAAATCACAAACACTTCGTCTCATCGTTTGTGATTCCGCAATACCTTTTTCGTTGTGTCGATTAAGATTATTGTGAGGTGATTGATAATACTAGGTTGTTATTCAGGAGCATAAGTCCGGATTATCAATTAGTTCATGTTCACCTTGATTTATCAAAAGACGGAACAAAAACTTGTAGGTATATTCATGGGAGACGGATTTATCTATTACCGTAGACTTTTCTGTGTGATGCAGATTTGTTTATTAAAGTCTTCGACTTTGGGTCGTAGCAAGTCTTAGTTATGGGTGAGATCAACTAAGGGAATCAAGTACGTAGCATCCTGCTAGGATCAGAGACGTAGGAGCATGACTGTACCTTGGATCAGTGTGAGATGGGTTGGGGTTCAACTACAGTCCAGACCGAAGTTAATTTGGAGTAGGCTAGTGTCTCGTAGCGGCTTAATACGGTGTGTGTTCAATCTGGACTAGGTCCCCCTGGTTTTTCAAACATTTGCGTTTCCTCGTTAACAAAATTAAAAATTGTCTGTGTTATTTCTATTCCGCATTATATTTGTTTTTATTTCTATTCCGCATTATATTCTGATATCTGCAATTTTTAAGTGGGTTTTTAGAGCTTCTTCAATGGTGAATGTGAATATTTCATGTGTGGCATCACTTCTAAGACATCCTCTGAGTATAAAATCCTAAATATTAGGAAAAATTAAGTTTTATCTCCAACCCATAAAGTTTTCAATTATTTGTTTACTTATTTGTAGGCATACAATTGGTTAAAATTCTTTCCATTTTTATTTTTCAATGATTTTTATTAACAAAAGTGTGACTAGGATGGGAAGACATTCTCTAAGTCAATGTCTAAAACTAGTTCACCTAGAGGATGTCTAACTCTTTTTTTTGCCACATCATCTTCACATGAATGGGTTGGAGATGATTTTTTATAAATATGATTGTGGATCCTACGTGTATTGAGACTTTTTCCTTCACACACATTCCATTCAAGAGGCTCTTACCTTCCATGAATGATATTTTAGGGTAAATCTTCGCTGAGCCACACCAAATCAAAAATCTTAATCGCCCCACCATACCAAATCAAAAATCTTAATCGGCCACCATACCAAATAAAAAATGCATGGCGATGGGACGAGGGGAAGCTGCGCGACACCAAATCAAAAATGCATCGGGACACGGGCGAGGAGAAACCGAGCCACACCAAATCAAAAATGGATCGGGACAGGGGTGAAGCGAAGTCGAGCCACACCAAACCAAAAATATGATTAAAAGAAAGAAAAAAAAATAATGGTGGTTGGTTGGTTGGTTTTCGGGTCCGTCCTGTACGTAGCACGAGTACAAAATCTATCCTAACTAAGAGGAATGACCCGCGGACAGCTTTAATTTGCATCAATCAAACTTTGTCGAATATCCTCACCACAACTCTTACTTTATAAAAGTCTTATTTTCTTCTCACCAGGAAGCGAGGGTTTCTTCACCGTTCAATGTAATTTTTTTTCTACGAAAAAGGCATTGTATTAATAATGTTTAGAGTTACAATTGCGTTTGCAGGAAATCAGGGATGATATCCCACCACTCATTACCAGAGTTTGATCTTCTACAATGCTTAGTAGCTTTATCAGCTAATGAATTAAAATCTCTACTGAGATGTCTAGTTTGAATAAATGAAAAAGAGTTTAAAAGCAAATAGCAATCATCTAGAATGGTACTACTGAACCAACATAGGTTGTTCGTTTTATTTTCCAAGTAATCCATGACTTTCTTTGCATCACTATAGAGGATAATGGAGGTCAGATTTTTGCTTTTCACCCATATTATAGCTTCGAGCACTGCCAGGCACTCTTCCTCCTCTGTATTCCTTGCTAAGTAATTGACAGTTTTGCATCCCTTGAAGCTACACGTACCTGTAGTTATATAAATACCAATACCAGTATTATTAGTATCTTTGTCAAAAGAAGCATCACAATAAATTAAGCTACGTTCAGCAGGTAATTGCTGGATGGATAATGGACAAGATACAATAGGATGAATATTCTGAGTAATACTGGTAGAGTGAGCTGACTGTGCACTTTCTGAAGAAATAGAAGCTATAGTATCATTGGTCAATTTGATTGCTAATCTAGCCGTAGTAATTGGCTGAGTATTTTCCTGTTGGAAAGTTTTGAAGCATCTATCTCTCCTTATACTCCAGGTTGTAGTAAGGATCTCTATCTGTGTGTTCACATCTTGGCTATTATCAAGCCACTTACCTATCCAGTACTTATTATTAGGATTAGCAGCTGCAACCTGCAAAGCTAAATGCCCATTTGGAATAGCAGACCAAACAGATTCGGCATATTGACAATGTAATAACAGATGTTCAGTTATTTCATTAGTGATATTGCCACACATATTCCAAGTAAGATTATCATTGTTCCGATATTGAGATAGTCTAACTTTGGTAGGCAGAATATTATTAATGCATTTCCACAAAAAGAGTTGCACTTTAGGTAAAAGATGAGTTTTCCATAGAGCTCTAAAGATAGGGTCAGGGTTTGAATTCAATGCACCAGTACTAGTCAAAGCTCTATATGAAGATTTCACAGTGAAAGCACCATTATGGGTGCCTGATAGGTGTAGAATACACCATATTTACTATCTAGTAGTTACGCTTTCTTTGCTATTTTTCTTGTGAATTATGTACTTTACGTGTGTTTTTGAGTTATTAGGTACTCTGGAGTCGCGCGGAGGAAAAGATGGAGAAATCAACCAATTGGAGTAAAAAGGGCAAAATTGTCATTTCATGGCAATCACTACTGGGAGCTGAGCCAGCTGTGGTTAAGGGGTGACCACATGTTATGGGGCATCCACTGGGGTATCCCTTATCTGATGCAGAGGGGTGTCATTATCCAATATTATCCTAAAAACTGAATCGAGAGAAGATGTTTCTCATTTCATTCATCTTAATCATTTTCTCACCTTAAACCGAGAGAGGAGATGGAAGCACCTGAGAGACGGCCAGAATTGGAGGTGCTGTTACCATGAAATCGAGGCGAGAATTATTTAGTGAGAGACGGATGCTTACTAGGTCGGAGAATCAGTGAAGTCGATGCAGAGATGTTGCTCAGATTCAGATCGAGATGGGTTTTGAAAGTCGAGTTGTAAATCGAGATTTGGGATTGTTGTAGCTCGAGTTGGCAAAGATGATGTTAGCATCGAACCTCGAAACAAAGTAGGCTAACTGCAAATTTGGGGTTGAAATTCCCGGATGGGTTTGAGTTAGTGATTGAAGTATTAAGCTATGGAGATTACAGGGGAAGATGAAGGTGGTATTAACTTTGTTAAGATGGGTTTTGATCTGAAATTGAGAAATGAATTAGTCGAGTTTGCAGTCGATTCAGCCATGGGTTTGATGGGTTTCATGGAGAATTAGTTGTTTAGTAGCTGAGTTCATGAGGTCTGGGTTTGAAGTGAATTGAATGAGATGTTGCTGGTAGCTGATGCTATGGAACTGAGCCAGAGTTGTTGATGCTGCTGTTGTTATGATCTGTGACAGAGATGATGGTCCAAGGCTGGTGTTGCAAGTGATGAATAGCTGTAGTGAAGAGAAGCTGAAATTCATGGGATTTGAGGAATTGTTGTGAGAATGCAGGCAAGAGCTGGTTTGACCTGAGATGTCTAGGATTGAAGGTGGTTTTGGTATTGATGCTATGGAAATGAGGCAGAGCTGTAGGTGTAGATGGAATTGAGAGTCAAGCAGGTACTGGTGGTGATGGTTGTTGCCAAGAGATACAGTGCAATTACGAGCGAGATTGTGAAATTATATGGCTGTGGATGGATGATGCAGCTGGTGCGTGTATGCCGCTGAGATGGAGGAACTGAGGTCTTGAGTGTTGAGTGGTAGCAGTGTAGTTCAAGGAGGTTTGAACAAGAGGTCATGGTGCTATGGTTGCGGCTGGTGTTTGGCAATATGCAGCGGTGAGATGGTGGAATCAATGGTGCTGTGTTGTGCTGAGATGTAATTGCAGGCAATGGACTAAATCCAGATGGTGTTGGCAGTGAGCTCAGGTCATGTTGTTGCAACTTGGTGGAGCGGATGTAATAGAGAAGGCAAAGGTGGTGTTAGCTCAAATACAGGGAATCAAGTCAGGGAGATGCAAGAGCTGCTGCTATTGTGGTTGAGCTGCAACAGATGGATTGCAGGTTGGCTTGAGCATGAAATAGTGAGACTGCAATGCTTGCTGGTGATGCTAGAACTGGCAGGGTTTAGAGATGCTTCAGCTGCAGTGCAGAGCAGCAATGTGAGCCGGGGAATTGGTAATGACGCCCGCTGGTAGGCAATCTTGAGGTTATAGAGTCAGAAAGCATTTGGATGTTGAGTCATTGTAGTGCGGGGATTGGAAGAGATGGTATAATTGCAATCTCGGTGGTGCAGTGCAAATTGGTTGTAAGATGGAGAAGCGAGGTGATAAAAGTAGGCTGAGTTGAGGTCATCAATGGGTGATTCTCGGTGGTCTTTGTTGAACTTGAAGACAGAGTCCGATGAGACGATGTGCCAAAGGCATTCGAGTGCAAGACTAGAAAATGGTGTTTGCAATGGAATTGTGGGGTGTGTATCGAGGCGTGTGAAGGTGTTGCAAATCAATCGGGTTGTCTTTGTGACGGTATGGAGTGGTGTAGTTGCGGCTGTGCTACGAGAAGTGGAGATGGAATTATGGACTAGATAGAAGGCTGAAATGCAGAGAGTTGCAGGAGAGCCACTATGGCTGGGAGTAAAGTGGTGATGCACCATCCTGGTGCAGCACAACATAAGTCATGTGCGAGCTGCTTGGGCTTGGCAACTAACCCACGGAGCTGACCAGAATCAACCTGACTCACCCTGAATCAACCTGACTCGTCTGACAAATCATCTGACTCGTTGACCCGGTGCTGACCAAGTTGACTCGCCGATTCGACCGAGTTGACTCACTGAACCGGTGACCGGGCGGACTTTGCCGGTCACCTGAGATGTTTTCCGACGACTATTCCGACCAATTTCCGGCCACAATACCAGGTTTCCGGTGACCACTTTTGGGGCATATTTTCTACATGGGTTTCTCCCTCTTATGGGCTTGGTGGATTTTCATCTAACGGACTTTGAAGACTAGACCTAATTTTAGAAGTTGGAGAAAAGCTATAAAGGGAAGGTCTTCTACAACTTATAGAATATCTTATTCTTGGAATTTTGGAGAGCCGTTTTTGTTTACGCTTCTAGGGTTTGCTTTTGTTCTTCTTCTTCATTATTTTATTATTGAATATTGATTATGATGAACTCCATAGCTATGAGTAGCTAAACATCTTATTGGTGATGGGATAAAAGTTGATTTCTCAACATGTTTTTGAATCTATGAATTAGTTTTGTCTCAATATTTTATTGTTTGTGATTCACAATTAATAGTGTTATAAGATTTGAATACTTGTTAGGTTGAGTCCTAATCAATCCGATTTGCGTTCATCTCTAAAGCTATATTAGGGTTTTCAATACGGAAAAGTTGTTTATCCCTGATTCTAAGTAGCATAATTGTGGGTAGTGCTTGTAGTGATATATCCTACTAGTCACAAGTGAATCATAACTTTTGTTAAAACGTTTAGTGCTTTTACACATTCGTTTGCATTGATTAGTCTTATTAGTAGAACTTATTGCTTTTAGGGGTTAAACTTAATTGTGCTTTTACACTTTAGGTTGCTTTCTAAGAAGAATTCACATATGCATCTTTTAATGTGGTTGTGATGAAATCAGGGAATTAGCGGGTTATTCTTGCGATCAAGGTATCCTAGGACTATTAGTAAAATAAGAGATTAAATTACCAATTCTAATCATTGATGATAATACATGTTTGTGAATGATACTATCCCGTGACCAATATCTTCTCCTTATTGATTTCTCGAATTACTTACTTTGCTTCCAATTATTTTTATTTGCTTAGATACAACAAACATACCCCGTGGTTACTTAGAAACTGAAATTTTATAACAACGAAAGCCTCTCTGTGGATCGAACTCTTTCTTATCGCATACTATATTTATATCTAGTTGATTGAGAAAGTGAAATTATATTTGACGGATTGACAACCGACCAAATTTTGGCGCCGTTCTTGGGGAGGCATACGGCTTGTTATTGAGTTTTTAGTTTCTTTTTACAATTTACGCTTTTATCTTTGTTTTTCGGTTCTTGTCTTGTTTCTCACTTGTTTGCGAAATTGTTTGCAGTACCCAATCTCTAAAGCTTCTAAGGATTGGAATTATCCAAGGTGCGGGATAGCTACTCGAAAAGGCACAATACTCCAACCAAGGCGAAACACAACGGACGAGCACGAGTTGGAAGTAGGAGAAGAGATTTTCCAACAACAAGAAGAAGAAGCAATGGGTGATGCAAATCGTTCACTCAAGGACTTAGCTTCTCATAGGCTTGATACACAACAGGGGTGTATTCAAACGAACTCTACTTTTGAGATAAAGCCGGGGTTGCTTAGAGAATTACCAAAATTCCATGGCATGGTGAATGAAGACCCAAATAAACATCTTTTGGACTTCCACACCATTGTCACGGCTATGCTTCCAGCGAATGTTGAGGCGGATGGTGCAATGTTGAAAGTTTTCCGTTTCTCTTTAATGGATAGTGCTAAGG
The DNA here is from genome assembly GCA_023531295.1 of Papaver armeniacum. Classification (NCBI taxonomy): domain Eukaryota; kingdom Viridiplantae; phylum Streptophyta; class Magnoliopsida; order Ranunculales; family Papaveraceae; genus Papaver; species Papaver armeniacum. The sequence goes on along the minus strand of JAJJWW010009314.1, from coordinate 656,785 downwards.
ATTGGTTGTACTATTTACCTCCCGGAAGTGTCACAACATGGAATGGGTTGAAGAAACTCTTTTTGGAGAGATATTTTCCTGCATCAAAGGCTACTCAAATTCGCAAGGAGATTTGTGGGATGAAGCAAAACGTGGGAGAATCATTATATGAATGTTGGGAACGGTACAAGAGATTGGTTGCAAGCTGCCCTCACCATCAATTTAGTGATGCTATGATCATCCAATACTTCTATGAAGGACTCCAATCAAGTGATAGGAATCTTATTGACGCTGCGGGTGGTGGTGCATTAGTGAACAAGACGGTGGCACAAGCTAGCGAGTTGATTGAAAACATGGCAGCGAACTCACAACAATTCTTGAGTCGTGGTTCGGATGTGATTCTAAGAAAGGTGAATGAAGTGAGCGAGGTTGAGGAACTTCGTCAACAATTGGGTAACATGTCGGCAATGATGCAACAAGTTGCAGCCGCGGTGATACCAAGTTCTTCTCAAACTTATGAGGACGAGCAAGCTAATGCGATCTTTCCAAATCAACAAAGACGGTATGATCCCTACTCAAACACTTACAATCCGGGATGGAGAGATCACCCCAATTTTAGCTATGCCAACAAGCAAGGAGCGGTTCAACAACCTACCTTCAACTTTTCAAGTGGATTTCAACCTCAACAACAACATTCCAGCCGAGACAACAATTTCAGCAACCACAAGCACAACAATCAATGCAAAATCAAGGTTCGGATATTGATTCAAAGCTTCAAACTATGATGCAAGGTATTTCTACCATGTTTAAAGAGAGTCAACAAGAAACTAAGAGTGCTATCAAGGAGTTGCAAACACAAATGGGCTCCATGGCTATTGAGTTGAACCAATTGAAGGCGCAAAATAGTAAGAAACTCCCTTCTCAACCTATTAACCCAAAAGAGGGTGTCAATGCTATTACGTTGAGAAGCGGTACACAACTTGTGCAACCCAGGAGTTCTTGATTCGGGCAAGGTGGACACACCAAAGGAACCTGTTTTGGAGGAGAAGAATGAGGATTCTCCCCAAACTTAAGGTACCTATTCCTAACGCTAAAACTCCGGTTTCTACTTATGTTCCTCCTTTACCTTTTCCTCGCAGATTTGCAAGTTCTAAGAAGGCGGAACTAGAAAAGGAGATTTTAGACGTTCTTAAAAAGATCCATGTGAACATACCACTCATTGATGCTATTAAGCAAGTTCCAAAGTATGCAAAGGTGTTGAAGGACTTGTGTACCAATAAACAAAGGCTCAAAGGTAATGAAGTGCTTAGTGTGGGGAGAATGCTTCGGCAATCTTACAACATAAACTCCCACTTAAGTGCAAGGATCCGGTAGTTTTGACATTCCCGTCACAATTGGTAACAAAACATTTAACAAAGCTATGTTGGATTTAGGTGCATCCGTTAATGTTATGCGCGTCAATGTATAATTCACTTGATCTTGGTCCTCTTAAAAGGCTGAAATTGTATTGCAATTAGCCGATCGCTCTAATGTCTACCCAATGGGTATTGTTGAGGATGTTCTTGTGCGGGTTAATCAACTTGTATTTCCAGGGACTTTTGTGTGTTAGAGATGGATGAAGGTTCACCGGACTCGTCTCTTCCATTGCTACTTGGGCGTCCCTTCATGAAAACGGCGAAAACCATAATTGATGTGGATAAGGGAACGCTAACCATGGAGTTTGATGGAGAAACAATACGTTTCAACATTTTCAAGACGATGAGATATCCTAGTGATGTCCACTCTTGTTTCTCCCTTGATGTTATGGATTCATTGGCACAACAAATGTTTGAATTAAACGGTGATGATGCTTTGGAAACCGTGTTAACTACATCCATGGATAAGGGTGTAGAGTGTGGTAATGAAGTCAAGGAAGCCCTTGGTGATCTTAATTCACTACAAGGATGCCCGTAAACTCATAATATCTCTTTTATTTCTTTACCATGCAGTGATGAAAAGCTTGTACCTTCAATTGTTAAATCTCCAAAGTTAGAATTGAAACCTCTTCCCGACCACCTTAAGTACTTGTACTTGGGTGATAATGAAGAGTTACATGTGATTGTTTCTAATAAGCTTAATGATTTACATGAGCAAAAACTTCTAAGGGTGCTAAGGAAGTACAAGACGGCCATAGGATGGACAATTGCAGATATCAAGGGTATAAGCCCTGCCGTTTGTATGCACAAAATTCGTTTGGAGGATGATGCAAAGCCTAAAAGGGACGCGCAACGTCGTTTGAATCCTCCCATGATGGAAGTTGTGAAAAAGGAGATACTCAAGCTTTTGGAAGTGGGTGTTATCTACCCCATATCCGATAGTAAGTGGGTAAGCCCGGTACAAGTAGTACCAAAGAAATAAGGTGTGACGGTGGTGGAGAATGACAAGAACGAACTTGTCCCAACTCGTGTGCAAACCGGTTGGAGGGTTTGTATTGATTACAGGAAATTGAATGTCACCACTAGAAAAGATCACTTCCCTTTACCTTTTATTGATCAAATGCTTAAACGTTTAGCTGGACACTCTTACTATTGCTTTCTTGATGGCTATTCAGGTTATAATCAGATTGTGATAGCACCGGGAGGACCAAGAGAAAACCACTTTCACTTGTCCTTTCGGTACTTTTGCTTATAGAAGGATGCCTTTTGGCTTATGCAATGCTCCGGCTACCTTTCAAAGGTGTATGGTAAGTATCTTTTCGAAATATGTTGAAAACATAATCGAAGTGTTCATGGATGACTTTAGTGTCTTTGGTGATTCATTTGACCTTTGCTTGAACAATTTGTCTCTAATCCTTGAACGATGTGTTGAAACAAATCTTGTGCTAAATTGGGAGAAGTGCCATTTCATGGTAACTCATGGCATAGTTTTAGGCCATATAATATCTTCTAAAGGCTTGGAAGTCGATAAATCTAAAATAGACCTTATTCGTGCTCTAACCCCTCCCACTACGGTGAGGGAGATACGCTCCTTTCTTGGTCATGCAGGTTTTTATCGTAGGTTCATCAAGGACTTTTCCAAGATAGCATCACCACTTTGTAACTTATTGCAAAAAGATGTGGTTTTTAACTTTGATGAGAAATGTATGGCGGCATTCAATCGTTTGAAAGAACTTTTGATTTCAGCCTCTATCATTAATCCACCGGATTGGAGTAAGCCTTTTGAGCTCATGTGTGATGCTAGTGATTATGCGGTTGGTGCGGTGCTTGGGCAACGTGTAGGGAAGCTTCCTCATGCTATCTATTATGCTTCTAGAACGTTAAATGAGGCCCAACAAAACTACACAACCACTGAAAAAGAGTTATTAGCTATTGTTTTTGCTTTGGAAAAGTTTCGCTCTTATCTAATTGGTACAAAAGTTGTTGTCTTTTACGATCATGCAAAGACTTAGATATTTGCTTACAAAGAAAGAGGTGAAACCGAGGCTCATACGATGGATATTACTCTTGCAAGAGTTTGATATTGAAATCAAAGACAAGAAAGGGATTGAGAACACCGTTGCGGATCACTTGAGCCGACTTGCTGTGGATAAGGAGACTATCCCGTTACGTGAGAGTTTCCCGGATGAGCAACTTTTCTCAATTGCCTTTGGAGAACCATGGTATGCCGATATTGTCAATTACTTAGTTTCTAAACAAATCCCAAAGAACTTGTCTCGTGTCTTTGAGAGGGACAAACTTAAGAGGTTAGGGAACCAATACATATGGGATGATCCATACTTATGGAAACATGGTAGTGACCAAGTAATACGAAGGTGCGTCCCCGAATCTGAATTTAACTCTATCTTGTCTTTTTGTCACTCTTATGCTTGTGGAGGACATTTTGGGAGTAAGAGAACCGCGCACAAGGTACTTGAAAGTGGTTTTTATTGGCCAACTTTGTTTAAGGATGCACATATATTTTGTACAACTTGTGATAGGTGCCAAAGAACCGGCAATCTAGGTGCCCGAAATCAAATGCCACAAACTTTTATTCAATTTATTGAAGTTTTTGATGTATGGGGTATTGATTTTATGGAGCCTTTTGTCAACTCCCATGGGAATTTTTATATCTTACTTGCGGTTGATTATGTCTCGAAATGGGTGGAAGCTAAAGCCACCCCAACTAATGATTCTAAAGTGGTTTGATTTTGTGCAAGCTCATATTTTTGCAAGGTTTGGAATTCCAAGAGCCATAATTAGCGATGGGGTTCTCACTTTAAAAACGAGGATTCTACAAAGCTTGTTGACGAAGTACAATGTGTCGCACAAGATTGCAACACCTTATCATCCCCAAACCAATGGACAAGCCGAGGTGTCTAATCGGGAGGTGAAATCTATTCTAGAAAAGACGGTGAATCCAACAAGGAAAGATTGGAGCATGCGACTTAATGATGCTTTGTGGGCGTATAGAACCGCATATAAAACACCTATTGGGATGTCTCCTTTTAGGCTTGTGTATGGTAAACCTTGTCACTTACCCGTGGAAATTGAGCATAAGGCGTTTTGGGCTATTAAGCAATGCAACATGGAGATGGATGGGGCTGGAAAGCAAAGGAAGTTACAACTCCAAGAGCTAGAGGAGCTTCGCAATGATGCATTTGAAATTTCACGGATTTACAAAGAAAAGACGAAAGCATTCCATGATAACATGATTTCTAGGAAATAATTTTGCATTGGGCAGAAAGTGCTTTTGTTTAATTCTCGCTTGCATTTATTTCCGGGTAAATTAAGGACACGATGGATCGGACCTTTTATTGTTACTAATGTGTTTTCTCATGGTGCAGTAGAAATTCGTAGCATAGCTACAGGCAAAGAACTTAAATTTAATGGGCACCGGTTGAAACCATATTATGAGAATTTCACTTCCGAAGTGGTGGAAGGAGTTAACTTTGTGGATGTGCTCCCTCTGGAGGAGTCATAGACAACAAGGAGATAGTCAGGCTGACGACTTTAAACCAAGCGCTAATTGGGAGGCAACCCAAAGGATGAGTATTTCTTGTCTTGTATTTATTTCTTTTCTTGTTTTTAGTTTTTCTTGTCTTGTTTTTTGATTTCTTATTAGGATTTCCCACCTTAACTTACTTTGGACGATTCAGTTTACATTGAGGACAATGTAAAGTTTAAGTGTGGGGGAGTGGTTTATGTTGTAAATTTTTGCAATTTTTCAATTTTTTTTTGTGAATTAGTGAATAAGAAAACTCCAACTTGTAGTTAGTTTAGAGTCACATAGTATACATGTCGCTAAGATTACATCGAGAATCTCATACTAGTGACTGAACTTAGAGATGACAGAGAACATGATCGGGTTTCTTAATTGTATGAGAGTTAAAGTTGGATTTAACCATGCTAGTGGAAAATAAGGTACAGACTGAATTCGGTATTAGAACAGTGATCCCCTATAGTGGAGACTACCCATGTTACATAATGTGAGGCACCAACCTTCAATTCTTTGTACTTGTCTAAATTTGTGCTTTTAGAGTGTGTGTCACCGTGCGTAAATTCCGGGCAGAATGGTGAGCTGTCCAATTTTCCACCATAGCAGCACTATTTTGATCTCTTGAGTGCTATTTTTATCAACCATGTTGGTGACATCGAATTGCTAACTTACATACCACTTGTGATCTTGTTAGCAGTTAGCACCATCCACCTTATCTCTCTCTACACCAACAGGTCCATAGAAACACCATCATCATCAACAAGAGGAGCATCACAAATTTGAAGGAAAGTTGAATACGTTCGAGGTTTACAAGCAACGATATTTAAATGGGCAGATTTCAGATTTGAGTAAAGCAACAAGACAAGGGGCAGAATTTTTATAAGTTGAAGACTATTATACAAAAGTGGAAATTATTAAGGATGAGAGTTCGAGAAGTTTATGATATCAAGACATATAAGTTGTGAAGAATCAAGCGGTAAAGTACTTACACCATGGCATTGTACTTACATTTTTTTTTTTATTTGTATTTTACTTTCTCTTGTCTAAAAAAAAAATGAAAAAAAGAAAAAAACGAAAATAAATAAATAAAAAAAAAAAAGACAAGAGAAAAATGTTTAGGTTTGTTAATAGTTTTTATTATTTTGTTTTATTTTTATTTTTGTATTTGTTTTATTTCTTATCTCAAAAAAAAAAAAAAAAAAAAAAAAAAATTGGGTTTGTATAGTTTGTTTTTATTTTTGTATTCTTTCAATAAAGCCTATGGAAAGAAGGAATATCTATAATGAAGTTTCAAGCAACAAGAAATTAGAGGAAAGAATTACATTGTCGAGATTCTACAAAGTTCGAGAGTTATCATCAAGAGTTGAAGACCGAAGACGAAGATGAAGATACCTATAGAAGACTGAAGACGTTTCTATGGATGCTGTGAGAGTGGTGCTAGCTGCACGCCGAACGGATACACGGTAAGTAAGCATATTCCCACCTTCGTTAAATGGTTGATTTCCTTTCGAAGAGATCGTCAGAAAAATGGGTTTTCAAAAATATATAAAAGATGTGGGTTTTCAAAATATTTCGGAGGGTTATGCCTTCCTACCATTTAACGTGTCACAGGATTCTCTCTTCATTCCTACCTGGACACATGTGTGACCCATAGAAAGCTGTTTATTATTGAGAGCAATATCATAAAACCCTTTCTTGTGAGGCAGAGTCGAGACTTTTGATCACTCCGAACCCGAATTTATGTCGAGAAGGGATGGTTATCTCTCTCTCAACTTTTAAGAATGAGATTGTGTTCATTTATGTGTCTAACTTCTTATGACTAGTGTGCAGAATCTCTATGTCTTCTTAGCGCGTTGGATGCTATCATTAAGGATAACTAGTAAGTTGGAAAAGTAGGTTTTGTGGGTATATCTCTAGTAAACCCTCACGAGACTATAACTCGTCCACTAGGGACACCAAGGGGTTTAAAGGCTTGTTATTTATGCTAAAAGTGACCGTAGCCTTGACGACACGGAGTTGTATGTATTTTATTGTTTTGTTTGATTTGCTCGAGGACTAGCAAAGTCTAAGTGTGGGGGAATCTGATAAGTGTAGAATACACCATATTTACTATCTAGTAGTTACGCTTTCTTTGCTATTTTTCTTGTGAATTATGTACTTTACGTGTGTTTTGAGTTATTAGGTACTGGAGTCGCGCGGAGGAAAAGATGGAGAAATCAACCAATTGGAGTAAAAAGGGCAAAATTGTCATTTCATGGCAATCACTACTGGGAGCTGAGCCAGCTGTGGTTAAGGGGTGACCACATGTTATGGGGCATCCACTGGGGTATCCCTTATCTGATGCAGAGGGGTGTCATTATCCAGCATTATCCTAAAAACTGAATCGAGAGAAGATGTTTCTCATTTCATTCATCTCAATCATTTTCTCACCTTAAACCGAGAGATGAGATGGAAGCACCTGAGAGACGGCCAGAATTGGAGGTACTGTTACCATGAAATCGAGGCGAGAATTATTCAGTGAGAGACGGATGCTTACTAGGTCGGAGAATCAGTGAAGTCGATGCAGAGATGTTGCTCGATTCAGATCGAGATGGGTTTTGAAAGTCGAGTTGTAAATCGAGATTTGGGATTGTTGTAGCTCAGAGTTGGCAAAGATGATGTTAGCATCGAACCTCAGAAACAAAGTAGCTGCTGCTGCAAATTTGGGGTTGAAATTTCAGATGGGTTTGAGTTAGTGATTGAAGTATTAAGCTATGGAGATTACAGGGAAGATGAAGGTGGTATTGCTGTTAAGATGGGTTTTGATCTGAAATTGAGAAATGAATTAGTCGAGATTGCAGTCGATTCAACCATGGGTTTGATGGGTTGTATGGAGAATTAGTTGTTTAGTAGCTGAGTTCATGAGGTCTGGGTTTGAAGTGAATTGAATGAGATGTTGCTGGTAGCTGATGCTATGGAATTGAGGCAGAGTTGTTGATGTTGATGTTATGATCTGTGACAGAGATGATGGTCCAAGGCTGGTGTTGCAAGTGATGAATAGCTGCAGTGAAGAGAAGCTGAAATTCATGGGATTTGAGGAATTGCTGTGAGAATGCAGGCAAGAGCTGGTTTGACCTGAGATGTCTAGGATTGAAGGTGGTTTTGGTATTGATGCTATGGAAATGAGGCAGAGCTGTAGGTGTAGATGGAATTGAGAGTCAAGCAGGTACTGGTGGTGATGGTTGTTGCCAAGAGATACAGGTGCAATTACAGGCAGATTGTGAAATTGTATGGCTGTGGATGGATGATGCAGCTGGTGCTTGTATGCCGCTGAGATGGAGGAGCTGAGGTCTTGAGCTGTTGAGCTGGTAGCAGGTGTAGTTCAAGGAGGGTTTGAACAAGAGGCTGTGGTGCTATGGTTGCGGCTGGTGTTTGGCAATATGCAGCAGTGAGATGGTGGAATCAATGGTGCTGTGTTGTGCTGAGATGTAATTGCAGGCAATGGCCTAAATCCAGATGGTGTTGGCAGTGAGCTCATGTCATGTTGTTGCAACTTGGTGGAGCGGATGTAATAGAGAAGGCAAAGGTGGTGTTAGCTCAAATACAGGGAATCAAGTCAGGGAGATGCAAGAGCTGCTGCTATTGTGGTTGAGCTGCAACAGATGGATTGCAGGTTGGCTTGAGCATGAAATAGTGAGACCGCAATGCTTGGCCGGTGATGCTAGAACCGGGCGAAGTTTAGAGATGCTTCACCGCAGTGCGAAAGCGACAATGTGAGCCGTGGAATTGGTAATGACGCTTTGGCCGGTAGGCAAGTCTTTGAGGTTATAGAGAAATTTGAAAGCAAATGGATGTTGAGTTGTTGTAGTGCGGATTGAAGAGATGGTATAATTGCAATCTCGGGTGGTGCAGTGCAAATTGGTTGTAAGATGGAGAAGCAGGTGATAAAGGTAGCTGGAGTTGAGGCTGTCAATGGGTGATTCTCAGTGGTGCTGTTGAACTTGAAGACAGAGTCACAAATGAGACGATGTGCCAAAGGCAGTTCAGGTGCAAGACTAGAAAATGGTGTTTGCAATGGAATTGTGGGGTGTGTATCTGAGCTGTGTGAAGGTGTTGCAACTGAACTGAGTTGTGCTGTGGACAGTATGGAGTGGTGTAGTTGCAGCTGTGCTACAGGAAGTGGAGATGGAATTATGGACTAGATAGAAGGCTGAAATGCAGAGAGTTGCAGGAGAGCCACTATGGCTGGGAGTAAAGTGGTGATGCACCATCCTGGTGCAGCACAACTTAAGGCATGTGTGAGCTGCTTGGGCTTGGCAACTAACCCACTCAGCTGACCAGAATCAACCTGACTCACCCTGAATCAACCTGACTCGTCTGACAAATCATCTGACTCGTTGACCCAGTGCTGACCAAGTTGACTCGCCGATTCGACCGAGTTGACTCACTGAACCGGTGACCGGGCGGACTTTGCCGGTCACCTGAGATGTTTTCCGACGACTATTCCGGTCAATTTCCGGCCACAATACCAGGTTTCCGGCGACCACTTTTGGGGCATATTTTCTACATGGGTTTCTCCCTCTTATGGGCTTGGTGGATTTTCATCTAACGGACTTTGAAGACTAGACCTAATTTTAGAAGTTGGAGAAAAGCTATAAAGGGAAGGTCTTCTACAACTTATAGAATATCTTATTCTTGGAATTTTGGAGAGCCGTTTTTGTTTACGCTTCTAGGGTTTGCTTTTGTTCTTCTTCTTCATTATTTTTATTGAATGTTGATTATGATGAACTCCATAGCTATGAGTAGCTAAACATCTTATTGGTGATGGGATAAAAGTTGATTTCTCAACATGTTTTTGAATCTATGAATTAGTTTTGTCTCAATATTTTATTGTTTGTGATTCACAATTAATAGTGTTATAAGATTTGAATACTTGTTAGGTTGAGTCCGGAATCAATCCGATTTGCGTTCATCTCTAGAGCTATATTAGGGTTTTCAATACGAAAAAGTTGTTTATCCCCGATTTTAAGTATCATAATTGTGGGTAGTGCTTGTAGTGATATATCCTACTAGTCACAAGTGAATCATAACTTTTGTTAAAACGTTTAGTGCTTTTACACATTCGTTTGCATTGATTAGTCTTATTCCGTAGAACTTATTGCTTTTAGGGGGTTAAACTTAATTGTGCTTTTACACTTTAGGTTGCTTTCTAAGAAGAATTCACATATGCATCTTTTAATGTGGTTGTGATGAAATCAGGGAATTAGCGGGTTATTCTTGCGATCAAGGTATCCTAGGACTATTAGTAAAATAAGAGATTAAATTACCAATTCTAATCATTGATGATAATACATGTTTGTGAATGATACTATCCCGTGACCAATATCTTCTCCTTATTGATTTCTCGAATTACTTACTTTGCTTCCAATTATTTTTATTTGCTTAGATACAACAAACATACCCCGTGGTTACTTAGAAACTGAAATTTTATAACAACGAAAGCCTCTCTGTGGATACGAACTCTTTCTTATCGCATACTATATTTATATCTAGTTGATTGAGAAAGTGAAATTATATTTGACGGATTGACAACCGACCAGTGCCAGACCATATTAATCTATCTTCACCAGATAAAGCAATTATAATCTTCCTAATCTTTTCAGCATTCTTGTAATACCCCGAGTTCCGGACCAGAGTCAAACCCATATGGAGATCCGAACTCGAAGCGCTACGGGTCAGAAAGAGACTTATGCATATATATTTCTCTTAATTAATTTTTTTTTATTACAACAAATATAATTTAGCCTTTCTAATATGAATTTAAATATATGAATTTGTTAATCATTTATAACAACATTTCCAGCAAACTTATTATTTCAAATTACATTTCAGTCAATACAATGAAAAGATTCAAATCACTAAGCTACTCAATCCTAGCTTCCGCTGTGCAACTCTAATAAATCTGCAAGGATGTCAATTGGGGTGAGATGACAGCTCAGTATAATGGATTACCAATTCTCTAAAGATGTGCAAACATAATCATTTTTATCAAGGAAAAACATATGACAAGAACATGGTATAACTTCAACGAATCCATGATATATTCAAGAATCACAATACCAACAATATTTTCGATAAATTATCCAATCTAGAATTCAATCTATGAGTTCATAACATTAATATTATTATAAACAAATCATCAATTTAAGTTTCAACACATCATTCACATATTAACATTGTCACCAACCAAACATGAGTTCATGATACCATTATTCAACTAATCATCCATTTTGGATTTAATACATCAATTCACAATTCATCCATTTAAGTTCACACTTGAGTTCAACAATTCATTGAAATATATTTCGCACGTGAGTTCACAACACTATTAATGTTTATTACAAATACTTCAATTCGTATTTCAATGCTTGAGTTCATAAAACCAATAAGGTTTCCACTAATCATTTAATACATCAATTCACAATTCATCCATTTAAGTTCACACTTGAGTTCAACAATTCATTGAAATATATTTCGCACGTGAGTTCACAACACTATTAATGTTTCTTACAAATACTTCAATTCGTATTTCAATGCTTGAGTTCATAAAACCAATAAGGTTTCCATTAATCATTCAATAGAGATTCCAACACACGATTCACAAATTAATATTGTCACCAACAAGCCATGAGTTCAAAACATTTATATTATTATCAACAAACCATTTATCAAATCATCCATTTAGGATTCAACTCATCAATTCACAAATGAGTTCATAACACCGATTATGTTTCCAATAACTCATTTAATTTAGATTTCGTACACATTATTCACATATTTATAAGTCACCTCAAACCATGAGTTCACGGTACGAAAACCTTGGTCCGTACACCCACCTATCGTTTATCAGCACTGACAGCCGCCATCGATGATCGGTAAACACAAGTTCCCATGGGGATCATTACCCATTTAACTCTCGGGGATCATTACCCTCCGTTAGCATGAAACGATATTCCATCTAACGGAAAAACATGAACTCATTTCCTTTTATAAATCGTTTTTACACACAACACAAGCAACCATGGCATAAGAACATAATTTTTTTTCAAGCAATTCTACAAACAAAAGCTTCGCATCCATTTTGCATCATACATATTTGGGTGATTTATTCATCTGATCTTCCTGAAACTTTTACAGAACATACATAGCTCCATAAGCAACAACATATCCAAATTGCACAAAAAACCAACTGTTCAAACAAAAGTTATCGAATTTACAAGGACATCCTAAAAACTGGGCAGATTACATGTCATTACCAAACAATTCATGATAAATTCATAGAAATAGATTACATTAAAAAATTTGGATGTCCTTGTAAATTCGATAACTTTTGTTTGAACCGTTGGTTTTCTGTACAATTTGGATATGTTGTTGCTTGTGGAGCTATGTATGTGCTGTAAAAGTCTCAAGAAGATCAGATGAATAAATCACTCAAATATGTATGATGCAAAATGGATGCAGTTAGCTTGTTTGTAGAATTGCTTGAAAGAAAATTACGTTCTTATGCCATGGTTGCTTGTGTTGTGTGTAAAAAAAATTTATAAAAGGAAATGAGTTCATGTTTTTCCGTTAGATGGAATATCGTTTCATGCTAAAGACGGGTAATGATCCCCAGAGTTAAATGGGTAATGATCCCCTTGGGAACTTGTGTTTCCGATCATCGATGGCAACTGTGTCCCGTCTTAGAAATGATAGGTGGTGTACGAACCAAAGGTCTTAAATGCCCCTATGAATGAAACGGTAATGATCCCCGAGAGCGAATGGGTATGATCTCCATAAGAACTTTTGTTCCGACCATCGATGGAGGGCCAGTCAAGTGCCGATAAACGATAGGTGGGTGTACGGACCAAGGTTTTCGTGAGTGAACTCATGGTTTGAGGTGACTTAAATTTGAGTTTGGTAATGCTTATTTTTTTTTCAAAAGCACTTTTAAAACCTATATATGTCAATAAATTTTGAAGTTGGTGTTTGGTAAAAAAAAAAACTAAAGTGCTTTTTATCCAAAGCACTTCCCAAATTCCTCAATTTTTAAAAGCTGGGGAGGAGGAGCTTTTAAAAGCTACAAAAGCATAAGTTGTGGTCCCACATAAATTTAATGCTTGATTTATTTTTTTATCCCTACTTTATTTCATAAATGACAAAAGTTACCCTTAAATTTATATACAATCAATTTTTACTATTTCTTATATTGCATTCTTTAAATATTATTATTTTTTTTATTATTTGAACTATTTTATATACCATTTATTTAATTTGTCAACAGTAGAAATAAAAACAAATATTAAATAATTACTTAATTTTAGTTTCATTTTTTGCTTGAATAATTACCTAATTTGTCAACAGTAAAAATAAAAATAAATATTAAATAATTACTTAATTGTTAAGTAAAATAATTTCTTAACAATCATAATGATAGTGGTAATTAGTATGAACATTAATATTATATAGTAAAAAAATTAATTATTTTTAAACCCAATAAAATTGAATAAAACTACCATGAGTGATATGTCTGTTTTTGTCATTTGTTACAACAACAATGGTTGAATATGAAATTTTACCAAACATATTTTGATTGCTTTTTTAATCAGCTTCAACTTTAATTAATATTTTACCAAACGTCTAACTGCTTTTTTCTCACAACAACGCACAGCAGAAAAGTGCTTTTACAAAAGCTGCAGCAATACCAAACTAAGCCTTATAAATATGTGAATAATGTGTACGAAATCTAAATTAAATGAGTTATTGGAAACATAATCGGTGTTATGAACTCATTTATGAATTGATGAGTTGAATCCTAAATGGATGATTTGATAAATGGTTTGTTGATAATAATATAAATGTTGTGAAGTCATGGCTTGTTGGTGACAATATTAATTTGTGAATCATGTGTTGGAATCTCTATTGAATGATTAGTGGAAACCTTATTGGTTTTATGAACTCAAGCATTTAAATACGAATTGAAGTATTTGTAAGAAACATTAATAGTGTTGTGAACTCACATGCGAAATATATTTCAATGAATTGTTGAACTCAAGTGTGAACTTAAATGGATGAATTTTGAATTGATGTATTAAATCCAAAATGGATGATTAGTTGACAATAATAATGGTATCATGAACTCATGTTTGGTTGGTGACAATGTTAATATGTGAATGATGTGTTGAAACTTAAATTGATGATTTGTTTATAATAATATTAATGTTATGAACTCATAGATTGGATTCTAGATTGGATAATTTATCGAAAATATTGTTGGTATTGTGATTCTTGAATATATCATGGATTCGTTGAAGTTATACCATGTTCTTGTCATATGTTTTTCCTTGATAAAAATGATTATGTTTGCACATCTTTAGAGAATTGATAATCCATTCTACTGAGTTGTCATCTCACCCCAATTGACATCCTTGCAGATTTATTAGAGTTTCACAACGGAAGCTAGGATTGAGTATCTTAGTGATTTGAATCTTTTCATTGTATTGACTGAAATGTAATTTGAAATAATAAGTTTGCTGGAAATGTTGTTACAAATGATTAGCAAATTCATATATTTAAATTCATTTTAGAAAGGCTAAATTATATTTGTTGTAATAAAAAAAAAATTTAATTAAGAGAAATATATATGCATAAGTCTCTTTCTGACCCGTAACGCTTCGAGTTCGGATCTCCATATGGGTTTGACTATGGTCCGGAACTCGGGGTATTACAATTTTGTATCAGAGCTCTAGGCTTTAGAACTTACATGGGACATTAAAAAAAATCGTATAAATTGATGTGCATGATTGTTTGTTATGATTGCTGGTGATACTGCTTAACGTTTTGTAAATGGATTTTTTCGTTTTGTCGGAAATCGCATGATAAATGATTGTGTGCCGAATTAAATTGAATTGTCATGTTGTTTTGTATTAGGTTATAAGCATGTCCTTAATTTCGGGACAAAATTTCTTTTAAGGGTGGTAGAATGTAATACACTGTCTTTTTAGCTAATGTTTCGGGTCGAGTTATACCCGGATTAGTTAACCTTGTGGCTTAGGTTGTTGTTCCTTACCCTTAGCCTGAGTGGGTGGATTGAAACAGAAAAGCTACAAGTTAGGGTAGAAATAGATTAATTAATAATAAATAAAATTAAGGGAAAATGAAAAGATAAAGAAAATAATAAAATGTTAATTATTTATTATTAGTATTATTATGAGCATAGTATAAGTTTATACTCCCTCGGTCTCTATTATATAGGCGGAGTTTTGAAAATTTGTAGTCCCATTAGATAGGTGGATTTTCAATTCCAAGATGGAATTTTCCATACATTACCATTATTTATTATAGGTAGTTATCACCATAATTAAGTTAATGTTTCTAATGTTGGAAATTGTACAAAGGGTAAAATAGGAAAGAGGATGGATATGTATGAAATCAAAAAAAAAATTGGGGTAATTTGCGTTACCTCCCCTGGCAAAGATCATAATTTGAGTTACCTCCCCTACAGACATAAAATTAGTGAAACCTCCCCTCGTTACATTTTCCGTCCAAAGTCAGTTAGATGAGTCACCAGCTATGTACATGTGGCAGAAAAAACTATATCAATCCAGAAAAAATAAAAAATTCCTACGAACTACCAAAAATGCCCTCGTCTTCTTCATTGTACCCTACTCAGAATACCCTTCACTATCTGCCTTCTTCCATATCACTCAAATAAACCACCACCAGCATAATCACTTAACCTTCTCCATATTTCTAAATCTCAATGTTCAATTCGCAAATAAAATCTTCGATTCTCAGTAATTTTGTCTCTCAATTTATTAAGTCCATATCAAATCGGTTTGGATACTCATGGCGATTGAAAATCCAATCTCGATCCCGAGTAGTGGTATCTGTGAAAACATAAGAGATCTACAATCAAACCCAAATAATAAAGCATGTGTGGTTGTACACATGGGAAATTCATGCGGTTATAATGTTCAAGTAAGTATCGTTGAATCCGTAACAATGGATTTCTGGTCTGATACTCAAATTAAAAGCAATGACCGAAAGCACTAACCGAATTCAATTAGCTTCTAACTTTGGTAATTATGTGGATTTTTAGCTGCTGCAATATGTTGTCCTTCGATGATAATTTTTTAACGGAAACATCCCTACTTCTGCAGTTCGAGAAACAAAAAGGTTTGTCACCTTTTCCCGGGCTTAACTTCAATTGGTCTTCTGGTTCTGTCTTGACTCTCGTTAATGGATAAGAAGAACAAGAGAAGATACAGGGAGAACAAAAGACTGGTGCTATGTGATTTGAAATCTCAACCATTGATTCTCTAACTTTAGCTACCACCGTTAGATCAAATAAGTGTAGGAGGGCATTTAGGGTACTGAGACTGCCATGTGTATATTTTTGCCACGTGTATGATAATGCCAAGTCAGCTAACGTGGACTGGACGGAAAATGTAACGAGGGGAGGTTTCGCTAATTTTATTTTTGTAGGGGAGGTAACGCAAATTATGATCTTAGCCAGGGGAGGTAACGCAAATTACCCCAAAAAAATTATTCTAAGAGAAACCCACTTCTCCGCCTATATATTGGGGACGGAGGGAGTATTAGATTTTTGGAGAGAGAATTTAGAGATTAGAAAACCAAAAGGCTATAGATTTTTAGAGGAGAAAGCTATGGAGATGAAGAAGATGATTTGGAGCTAGGAAAATCAGTGGAGAATCAATGGAATTGAGTGAAACCCTTTTCTCTTTTGGTGTTTTCTTTGGGTGTTTACTTTGTATGATTTTGTATTGTTGGGTTTTAGTAATTTAATCATACAAATATATATCTCATAATGATGATCAGGATTTTGAAATTGTTAGATAACATGATTAGGTAACTATGGTTAAAGTTTGAGAACAATAAACCACAAATTCACCGTTGAATGTGTGTTTGAATTTGGATGATAGTTTCTGAAATTCTGGACAGTTGTGCTTTTCTGTGTTTTTGATATTCTTAGGAAGTCTTAATGATGTTAAAACGATTTGTGTCCTTAACAAAAGTTGTAGATTTGTGATTTATCTATAAGTGTGCTTTGAATTGAGTCAATTTGATATTTCTATGAATTTATCATGAATTGTTTGGTAATGACATGTAATCTGCCCAGTTTTTAGGATGTCCTTGTAAATTCGATAACTTTTGTTTGAACCGTTGGTTTTCTGTGAAATTTGGATATGTTGTTTCTTATGGATCTATGTATGAGCTGCAAATGTTTCAGGAAGATCAGATGAATAAATCACCCAAATATGTATGATGCAAAATGGATGCAATTAGCTTGTTTGTAGAATTGCTTGAAAGAAAATTATGTTTTTATGCCATGGTTGCTTGTGTTGTTTAGCTGATAGCCCATGTAGGGCTATTCGCGCGCGCACACACATGCATGCCTTCACCTCATCTTTTTCTTTTTTTCAACCTTGGGGGGTTGGCTGATAGCTCATGTAGAGCTATTGGGTTGGGCATACAATTCATAGATAAAAATACAGGGTATTACAATTCTCCCTAGTAAAATAGGCAGCGACTGGGTTTCATTCCATCGTTTGGTGTCTGTATCTATAAAATCAAGAACCATCAGATTGGGAATAGGATAATGACTGCAAATCGGAACTGAAGCATCAAGTATCCACACATCATCAAAAGCACTAATATTATTACCATTCCTAACTTCCCATAATGAGTGTTATCTAACAATTTTTAGACCATGGCAAATGCCTTTCCAGACCCACGAAGAATTTTTGTTATCTTTATAATGTAAAGGATGATTATTAGTGAAGTATTGAGATTGCAAAATCTTAAACCATAATTCATCTTTAGCATGAATATGCCTCCAAGCCATCTTAGTTAATAAAGCTAGGTTAAACTTTTTTAAATCACGAAAGCCTAGACCTCCTACATGCTTATGAGTACAAACTTTCTGCCATTTTTTTATATAAATACCACCCTGATGTTTTTCCCCCACCAAAATTCTCTTTGGGACTTTTCCATTTGATAAATGATGTTATCAGGAATAAGAAAAGGATTCATACGATAAACTGACGAAGATTTCAGAACATTCTGTACCATAACCATAACCGACCTACCTGTCCGAGTGAAATGTTTACCTTTCCGTAGGGATGTCAATGGATATTCGATATCCGGATCCGTTTCCGAATATCCGGATTCCGTTAGGTTAATATCCGACATAACGGTTATCCGATATCCGATAACCTTAACGCAACGGATATCCGTTTATTAACATAACGGTACCGGTTAAGGGAATTTCCGTTAGGTTAATATCCGATACCGTTAGTGTATAACTATCATAAAATTTTCGGAAATTTTCGATACCTAATACCCTTTAGGTTTACTCTTTAGCCATTTGATTACGTCTCTCCTAAGTAAATATCGGAAATTATCGAATATTAACGGAAATTAACGGAAATTATCGGAAATTATTGAATATTAACGGAAATTATCTAAATTATTGGAAATTTTTTTTTATCATGAAAGTAGATAACTAAATTATCTAATAATATCCGATATCCGATAAATTATCCTTAACCTTATCGATATGGAATTTTTGAATTCGACGGATATTACTCCGGATCTGGGATATCCGATAACCCTTAACCTTAACCTTATTGGTATTGCCAATATCCGATGGATTTTTATCCATTGACAGCCCTACCTTTCCGATTAGACTGTAAAAAAATTTCCCTTAAGTTGGGCCTTGGTAATATTTACTTGTTTCGGGAGGAGGGAGAACCAAAAACCTTGAACTTGGTGAAACACTGTAACGTCAGGACAGCTAGACTGGGAGTCTGGGATTTGAAGCCGTTCCTTTCGCGCTGAGTTTGTGTGGTCCAACTAAAACGAGCGGGCTAGCCGCCATTAAGATTCCGTGCAATTATCCACCTTTCAGAAATGACCCATAAGTGGGTGGACACTATTCAGTCTTAGCTAAATACTTAGCTGCCATTCAACTTGCATAATAACTCCAAACATATTGCCACTTCAAATAACACTTCTATCCCACATTCTTGGAGATCAACTCATCATCACCAAAAAAGAAACACTTCCATGGCCGTAACATCATGGGAAACCAGTGTTACAGATTCAATCAACACAATATACCTCCTCTTCTCAGCTTACCTTGTCTTTGTAATGCAGCTTGGATTTGCCATGTTATGTGCCGGTTCAGTCAGAGCTAAAAACACCATGAACATAATGCTCACAAACGTCGTGGACGCCGTTGTTGGTTCCCTTTCTTATTTTCTCTTTGGATTTGCTTTCGCTTACGGTGCCGGTGGAACTGATGCGAACCCTTTCATCGGTTCTCGATTCTTCGCTCTTAAAGATATTCCGAATGAAAATTATGATTACAGTTTCTTTTTGTACCAGTGGGCTTTTGCCATTGCTGTTGCAGGTATTACTAGTGGTTCCATTGCGGAACGGACTCAGTTCAGTGCTTATCTTGTTTTCTCATTTTTCCTCACTGGATTTGTTTACCCGATTGTTGTTCACTGGGTTTGGTCATCCAGTGGTTGGCTCAGTCCAAACTCGTCTGAATTATTGTTTAACTCCGGCGCAATTGATTTTGCCGGTAGCGGGGTTGTGCATTTAGTCGGTGGAATCGCCGGTTTATGGGGAGCTTTAATCGAAGGACCACGAGTCGGCCGGTTCGACGTGTTTGGAAAGCCTGTGGCGATTCGCGGTCATAACGCCACTCTAGTTATTCTAGGCACATTCTTGTTATGGTTTGGTTGGTTCGGGTTCAATCCCGGATCGTTCAATAAAATTCTTATATCGTACCCGAATACATATGATCAAGGTAACTGGACCAGTATCGGCCGGACGGCGGTAACCACCACGTTAGCGGGATCAACAGCCGGAATCGTCACGTTGTTCAGTAGGCGCTTACTAGTGGGTCATTGGGATGCATTAGATGTTTGCAATGGAGTTTTAGGTGGATTTGTCGCGATAACTTCCGGGTGCTCCGTAGTGGAACCATGGGCAGCAATCCTTTGCGGCTTCATCGCAGCTTGGGTCTTAATTGGTCTCAATATGTTGGCGCTTAAGCTAAAATATGACGATCCATTGGAAGCGGCTCAATTGCATGGAGGCTGCGGCGCATGGGGACTAATATTTACAGGACTTTTTGCAAAAGAAGAATTTATACTTCAAACTTTCCAACCGGGTTTGGGTGCTACCGGTGTGCTCCGCCCATTCGGGGTGTTGATGGGTGGTGGTTGGGGACTTTTTGGTGCTCAACTTGTGGAGATTACAGTGATCGTTGCTTGGGTAAGTGCCACCATGGGACCTCTATTTTATGCACTGCATAAGCTTTCGCTCTTACGGATATCGGTCGAGGAAGAAACGGTCGGACTTGATAGATCTAGTCACGGAGGCTTCGCCTATATCGCACATTCCGAGGAAAATCAGCCTCGAACTTACGCAGAATATGCTCGGCTACAAGAGAAACCATGACCGTGCCATACTGCGCCCACAAGAATTCAGTTTAAAATATTAAAATGGTTGGTCTACAAAATTTAATCAGTTTCCTTGTAGATATATGTATTTATTTCGTTGTACATTTGCCTATATTTGATGTTAATAGTCTATTTGAATACTAGAAGCAGAGCTTCTGCGTCTCTAGAAGTTAGAAGCAGAAGTACAAAGCAAAGCATTTTTGCTTCACAAAAAGTTCATTTTTTCTCTTCTAGAAGTTCTTCTAAAATTATATAGCCAAATTAGTTTCAGGTGTTTTGGCTTTCTGGAATCAAAAAATAACTTCTGGAATAATAACCAAACAGGTCGTAATGGATAACACATTAGAAGTAGCTTTTTGACTTCTAGAAGTCAAAAAATCATAAGTCAGTTTGGGTGTCAGATTTCAAAACGACTTCTACAAATCGAAAAATTAACTTTTTGTCAAGTAAAATAATTTTGCTTTTAATTTCGATTTCTGGAAAAGAAAAAGTCAGGAACAGATTTTTATCCAAACGCGCTATAAGTAACTGATTTGTAAATCTCCACTGTACTCGGCGATTGGATTGACTACATAGTCCTGTCTGCAGTTTCATTTTTACAACACTATAAAAACATCGGTGGTGTGTCAAAATTTTTGACAACTCCATAAAAACATTTCTGGTGTGGGTTGAAGTTTTTGACTATCAAAAACTTATCTCAAAAGGATAAGCATACGGGAACAAGAAGAGTTTTACAAGGGGACAAGTAAAGTCACTTTGAAAAGTGATTGGTGCACGTTTGCAAGAGACATTTAGAGATGGCAAACAATTAAACAAACACTTGAACAACATAATGAAAGACTGTTGAAACTTGAAATCATTGTTGAAATGTCCGTAACTTTATAAAACCATGATTGATTAACAGACCATGCAACCTAGCAAATACCCAATGAAATAAGATTACAACGGAAATGTAATTCTTTTTGAAAATGCACCGCACGTCTTTACAAAGGAAAGGGCCAAGGGGCGTTCTAATTTACTTTTCTCTGTTCAGATATATGTTGGGTGCAATCGTAACAATACTCAAGTGGCTCATGCATATTATAAGTACATTCTTACTTATTGTCTGTTTCGATACTAGAAACAAAAGTGTTTTTGTTCTTCCGGAAACATACATATAGAAGTCAAAAGCAAAAAAAGTTTTGTCTTATAAAAAGATTTTTTTTTTTTTTAGAAATTCGTTCTGCAATATGTATCCATTTTCTTCTAGAATTCGTTCTGCAATTATGTATCCAAAGTCGTTCAAACTTTTTTATTTCAAAAAACAACTTTTGAAATAGTATCCAGACAGCCTGTTACCCCAATCGATCCGCGTTGAATAAGTGAAAATATTGGTCTCGACCAAGTTTTTGGCCACATATCAAGAATTTGAACATGGAGTAAACTTTCATTTTTTCTATTTTTCATTTATTGAATTGAAACTTATATAACTAATACAAATTACAACATCTTCACCCTCCCCAAGTCCTACTACCACTTGTAGTTTTCTACAAATTTCTTTTGGGTATGTGGATCACCAGATATATATAATTAAGATCACACGTAATTTTGTCATCCGATTTGACATTTTCTCTTTTGGATGTTTATAGGATACCGTTTGACAGTTCTTGTGGTGGGGAAAAATATCAGCTTGTCTTCTTCGGCCGGATCCCAGCTGCAGGTACGCATGACCAAAAGTGGTTAAAATGGTTAATCAAGGCTTTCGCTGAGGTCATAGGCCCTCAAAGAAAAGAAAGAAAATTAGTACCTGAAATGAGTAACGAAATGGTGGATGAAAACACAGATTTCAACTCTCGAAAGCTCGTACCCTGGACATAGCCGCGGACCTCCTCCAAATGGCGTGAATGAATTACCGTTCCCAGTACTTGACATTGATGCCAAATCGTTCTGCTGCCATCTCCAAGGATTGAAGGAGCGAGATTCTTTATAGTTATCTTGGTGCAGATGCACAGCCCTGAACGACACGAAAACTGTCCAGCCCTTCGGAATCGTGAAGCCTACGTCGATTTCGTTTAATCCTGGGTTAGATTATCGTACAAAAACTATTAGGCGAAGTGGTTGAAAGTTGCACCTTTAATAGTGACATCGGACGCTGTTTTCCTAAACACGCCGCTTATAATGTTAGCAACCCGCAGCGTCTCATTTATCACCTAATTAGCAGGAAAGACAACCAAATTAATTAGCCTCTTCTTGCATTAGGAAAACTTGGCGCTTTCGCGCAAATATCCATTAGCTAATAGTTATAAGGTGCCTACACATTGGGTAAAAGGAAGAGATTTGTAGTCACTCCATTGCAAGGAGCCCGAGTAACCATTTTCTGCTGCAATCTGCTCGTGCTCCTCCTGATAAAAGCAAGCAAACACCAGATTTATTCGGTTAAAGTTATTGGAGGATGATACCAGTGATTTGAGTTTGAAACTCGTCAGCACCATATTCCCTATCGACCAAAAATAGGTAATAGTGCTCCTGTGGTAAAGGGGTATAATAGTCATGTAAAGTAGGAAAGAAGCAAATGTTTTGGGATATTTTTATTTTTCTAACCAAAAGTTTTCAGGACCATTGTACAGTACCAGTCGTTGGAACTCTGTATGTCTCTGTCTAAGACTGGCAAAGCCATGATGAAAGAGTATTGTATTCTATTCTTTTTTTGATGGAAATTTATTCATGGAAATGGGAATGATGAAAGCTTTCTTTGTCGTGGTGGTGTCGTATACCATACGGCTCCATTCCATTGCTGGTGTTGCCTTCTTGCATCAGTGACTCAATGGACACAATTATTTTCGTCGGTTTCTCGATTGTGTTGTTTCTCTTTTTGTTATTCTTAGGTCCCATGTAATGCAATGTTTAGAGACGCTACCCTGTGCATGAGCGGTAGGCCTTATTTTTGTTGGAAAAACTGGGTTGCAATAGAAGATGAAATAACACGAAAAGAGATTGTTGTCTCTCCAAACTTTCAAGGCTCATACGATTTCTTTTAGACAATTATTTCTACCCTCCCAATAAATTGGCGATTACAACAAAAATGTGAAATAATGCCTTGAGGATACAATGAAAGCCCTACAACGGAAATTGAATTCAAGGTTTGTACCCCTTGATCCAATCAAGAACACATGTGAACAAAACTTCTGATGATGCTTCAGAAAAAAGAAAGAGAGAAAACAGAAAAGGTTTTTCCGATATAATTTCAACGAGTTATGGGAGATGCCATTTATAGAGGTTTTCGCATCTGTTGGGAAACGATGAGTCTCTTCATCATCAGACATCAATGGCGTCTGTTGGATTTGAATATTCTGGATATGCTTCAGAAAAAGAAACAGTTACGTACCGTAGCCCCCCAGGACCCCCCCTTGGATAGCGCAGTTGAAAATATTCCAACAATTTTATGTTCTTAATAGGTGTTGCGCACATCATTGGATGGTTCGATCGGTATTCGTGAAATTTGATGTTGAGAATATATGTTTTAAAACATAAATTGATTTCCCATTAAAATTGTTTTAATACTCATAAAGTTTTTCATTAAAGAATAAATTGTTTTAGTCATTAAAGTTTTGACCGTTTCATTTTTATGGGTGTTAATTATGTGAGTTATGGCATAATTAATTTTCATTAAACTCTTTGAAACCCTTTACTATAAATCAGTTTTTGGTTGGAAATTAAATAAGAGTTGAATGTATTTTATGTTTTTGTTTTAACGAGAGAAAAGGGGTTTTTTGTGAAAGAAAACAATGTGTGAGCATCATTTGTTTTCTAGAGTGATTCTGAGCAAGAATGAAAGTGTAGAAGTTTCACATCCTCTCACCGTGCAAGAGTGATTGTGTAAGAGATTGATCTCGTTGTTTTATCCTGGGGACGACAGCGCCATTGAAGAACCGCTTGCACAATCTTGGGCGAGCAGCGAAACGTCTTAAAGAAAGCGACCTAGTCATGACTCAGCCATAACAATTTGTTTCGTGTTTGGTTTTATTTTTGTGCGGGCATAATTAACAATTGATTCCAACAATTTTAAGACGCTTTATTCTCGCCATACAAATCAAAAGAAACGATTCTTTGAAACGCGATAAGTATCCTTGTTTGATTTCGTTGTATAGAATTATAACTTGTATAATTTTTCTTTAGCGATTGAATATGATGCTTGAGGTTTTAGGTTACTTTGTACCTAAAATTAATTTTTTGTCTAATATTGATGGACTAGGATTTTATCATGGTTATGATTTTTCTTTATGAAATTTTTAACATAAGAAAAATGTTATTGATGATAAACAAATGTTTTTTAACAAGCTGTAGAATTTTAATTTTATCTTCTACACGAAAATGAATTGAGTCTAGAAATTTTTACTAGATATACTAGACATCACGAGGATAATCCATGTTAAATTTCACAATTTTTGGATACCAATAAGTATTTTTAAGGTATTTTATAAAACCGCATAACGTTGCTTTGAAATTTTTGATGGGCGAAATTTATCCCTAGTTGAATTTGTTTGTCACGATCTTGGTATAGCAATTTTGAATTTGTGGAACATGAAACTTGTGGATTAGGATTTTATCTTCAAAATTAATTTTGAAATTTCCAATTTGGATTTTTGGCTTGAGGAGTGTGGTGATTTTAAATCGTTGTGTATGTCTATCCAAAATATGAGACATGATACTTGAGATTAGAGATTAGAGATGTAAGCAATTTACTTTAAAGATGTTTTGATTATAGTATTTCGTACTCTTGTTTTGGTAATGAAAAAGAAGATTATTGTTAGCAATCAAACTAGTGCACCACATATGTTTGATAAAATGCTTGATTGAGAGTTATAAATATATGATGTTATAACTATAGAACTTTGAATCTTTGTTTGGAATTTAAGAGAAACTTGGAGTACTATATTTTAATTGATTTTAAGTAATTATGTAAGTGCATACCTTACTTATTTTTGGTTTCAATGCTCACATGTGAATGATTGTGACAGTGCGTGAGAATTCACCTACTTGCCGATTTTATTTTCTAATGAAATAAAAATTTGGGAGATTAATCGATGTGTGGAGCAATGGGGTTGCTGATTTCTTTGTTGGTGTGCAAAGAGTGGACAATGGTTTATAACCAATTGAGCTTTAAAAGCAATTGAGGTATGGTTGATGAATTATTTGTAGATGTAGTGATCAATAATGGCATTCTAAATTGAATAAATTGATTGTTCAATCTTAGAATAAAATTTTGGGAAACAAGATGTTGAGAATTATTGTGTATGACAATAAATATGTGACTCATATAAGTTTGGAACTTATGAGATATAATTTGATCTGAACCCAAAACCGAAAATAATTAGAAACCTAGTCAAAACAAATGTGAATATCAACTCTCACCAAGAAATGAACATAATATTGATTATGAGACTATTTGTTATTCTTGCACGGCATTGCAAGGATATCAAATGTTATTAACAACTCGGTGTGAACTATGGATACGGTGAGAGGTTGATATAGATTGGTGTTTTACACCATATTTGTTTTGATAGGTTATGGTTCAAAAGTTGAACCGAATCGTTTGAAATAAAGTGGTGTTGAGATACACTCACATCACTAGGATTTTCGGTATTGGTATAGGCTAAAAGTTTACTTTGGGTAGAACAATCATGTTAAAGATGTATCTAGGTTCCAAGATGTTCATCTTGTTAATAACAAGATCCTCATATCTTATCATAAACAAGAGTGAGAGAAGAAATTTGTTGAATTTGATCATTGCACTACTACAAATGATATGTTATGGATAAAATGTTTGAGCATAATATTGCAATTTTATCATAACATGAATTAAATTTTGAATATTTGAATTTATGAGATTTTGTCATGCTTTTAAGAAATCAATGAGTTAGTGATGAATATGAGCATGTTTTATTTTCTTATGAACTTGGTGAATTTTTGAGTAACATGTATGTAATAATCTTACCTAACTCATAAAAGCATGTACATTTTCAAATCTTACGTAATTTGCAATGGTATTGGATGAAATAAAGTCTTTGAGAATTTTATAAAGATGCTTCGAGTAACTTGTCTTGATATCAAATATGATTTTTGAGTAGTGAATATTAGGCAATGTTGCTTTCAAGAAAATTGTTTAAATTTTTCTCTATATTGTGCAAAACGATTTGGGTTTAGATCATTGGTTTATTAGTTTTTCACAAGTTTTGGGATCTTTGGATATTGTTTTGAAATTCTTGTTTGAGTCAAAAAAAAATAGTGGGGGTTCCATATCCTATGCTTTAACACATTTGATTTAAATTAGAGGAACTAGAAAAATGAAGGTGACAAGTAATTCACTAAGAATGAACCTAGAAAAGCATATATAGTGAGACTAAATTTTAGTCATGAATATTTTGTTGCTTATAATTTGAAAGATAACTTCTTATAGAAAGTAACTTTGTTCTTTAAACTATTAAATCTTTAAAAAAAGTTTGTATGAGCCTATTGTTTTTAGACAAGCAAACGAGAAAATTGTTGACTCTTACATTCATGTCGCTAAATAACTTACATGCTTGTTTTGTTGATGTTGTTTCTACAATGTGTGATTTGTTATAGTCATAAGTAGAAATATATACTTTTGTGTAAGTTAAGGATGAGAATCTATGTAAACCAAGCATGGAAAATTGTGTAGTTTCTACAATAAAAGAAATCATATAAGTTAGATAAGTTATCCTTTATATTAAAGAAAACAACTTTAAAATAATTTATAAAATATAAATTGTTTACTTGATTCATTCGAATGATTTGGAATTGATGAAAGTGAAATGCACAATACTATTTGTTTTGTATGCATAAGTGATTTGTTGAATTTTTATTCTAACTTATAGGATGAAAATGAAATTGAGAACATGCTTAGTTTGCTATTTGACATGAAAGACTTGAGTGAAGATGGTGTATATTTTTGAAACAATTTTTCTTTCTTTGGATCAATTTTCATTTCAATGAAAATAGAATTTTTAAAAGAGACGGAAATATATATATAGTCCATTTTGTAAATAAGTTTTCACTCATTTGGTTTAGTGCTAATGATTTTCAGATTGTGTGTGATTGCACTAGACATGAGTATGGTAGCTCAGTATGCTTCTTTGCTACGTGATTGACTATATATATATATATATAAGTATTTTTTGTAGTGGGGGTGTAATATACTTTGCTTCCATAGTGGGGTTTTATATTGATTTACCAATCCTAGTATGGAAAATTGGTAAAATATTGAAAAGGTTGTGAGGTGTTTCAAACACATCTTACGCCTAGAAATACACTATCTAAATGGTTACCGCAATCCTTTAAGGATATTGCGAAGGTGATTGGACATCCTTTCGGTTGAATCTTTTAAGGGATGGAGCGATTCGATCCTCTAATAAATAGAGGAACAGGACGTATTAATCCAATGTGATAGTACCGCGGCTATTGCATGAATTGAGAATGTAACGACAACTATAAGAGTTGATTTTATGAGAATATGGATTATAGAGTGTATACGAAATGAGTTTCCATTAGTCCTTTGACGAAAGGATTGATAAGAAGATGTGAATACATCTTAGGGATGAGGTTGATTCCCATTGAGATTGAGTCATCTATGATGGATACCCAACCTAGAAATAGGTTCAAAGGGACTAGACGAAGTCATAGGTGATATGGAGATGCGAGAATCATGCTTTTGAAGAATTCATCCCACGGCATGACATCCTGAAACGAGTAAAGGTTGAGTTTAATTTTTAATTTTAAAATTTTAAACTCTTAATAATGTTTATATCTCTATTTAGAGTGGGGTACATTCAGGAGTACTCTTGATAAAATCACCTATATGAATGTGAAAGTGTGGCGCTTTCTGTGAGAATATGGGCGATTCTCTAGATCATTCATTAAACTGGGGATACAAGCGCGAGTAGTAATGTGCTTGGCTTCGAGACTTTACACTAGTATAGTCGTGTGTGTTAAGTAATCTTTTTATCTCCTAGAGTTCAAGACTTGTGTTCACTCTTAGTCGATTTTAAGAGAGCCTATTAACACTACGTAGAGGTTCAAGTCGCGAGACACCTTTGCTTATGCACAACTACGTACGTTCTTGCTCAATGTTTTAAAAATATAAGTGGGGGATTGTTGAGAATATATGTTTTAAAACATAAATTGATTTCCCATTAAAATTGTTTTAATACTCATAAAGTTTTTCATTAAAGAATAAATTGTTTTAGTCATTAAAGTTTTGACCGTTTCATTTTTATGGGTGTTAATTATGTGAGTTATGGCATAATTAATTTTCATTAAACTCTTTGAAACCCTTTACTATAAATCAGTTTTTGGTTGGAAATTAAATAAGAGTTGAATGTATTTTATGTTTTTGTTTTAACGAGAGAAAAGGGGGTTTTTTGTGAAAAAAAAACAATGTGTGAGCATCATTTGTTTTCTAGAGTGATTCTGAGCAAGAATGAAAGTGTAGAAGTTTCACATCCTCTCACTGTGCAAGAGTGATTGTGTAAGAGATTGATCTCTGCTGTTTTATCCTGGGGACGACAGCCATTGAAGAACGCTTGCACAATCTTGGGCAGAGCCGCGAAACGTCTTAAAGAAAGCGACCTAGTCCGCGACTCAGCCATAACAATTTGTTTCGTGTTTGGTTTTATTTTTTGTGCAGGCATAATTCGGCAATTGATTCCAACATTTGATAACCCCGGTAGAAGTCTAAAGTAGTTACACGCCTATACTAAATGAAGTTAAATACTAAAATGATTTGTAAATATGGTATCAAATGAAAGGTAACCATTTATCCTATTTCGAAAGGGTATGACAAGTTGCTTTTTGAATTCTAGAAATCGAAAAACTAGAAGTTAGTTTGGTGCAAAATTTCATTCTGACAAAATAAAATAAAAAATAACTTTCTATGAAATTGACCATTTTCCTTCGACTTTTTAGGCCGGCTTCTACTGAGAAGCGAAACACTTTTATACAGTATCCAAACACCTTCCTAAATTTTAGTTGTTCACGTGGATTTAGAAGTTTCGACAAAACCAGACAGCAAAATGAAGGGATAGGATTCAGAGGAATACCTTGAGTTGAGCCAAAGCAAGAGGAGTCTCAGTAAGAAACTTAACAACAAGAGTCATAATGGTGGAAGTAGTTTCATAACCAGCTACTAATAAAGCCAGCATGAAATCCACAATCTCTTCATCACTTAACCCACATTCTTCCTCTAACAAAGCTTCTAGCATGTCTTTATTCTTCTTACCACCACCACCATTACTGCTAGAAATGTTTTCTTTCCTTCTCTCCCTGACCACTGATAGAAGTGATTCTGCAACTTTCCTTCTAGCCTGCAATATTATTCATTTCACAAAATTGGTTAAAAAGACCAAAATCAACAATTCCTGGGTGAAAAAGACATGTAAAATTTGATATTGTTTAAATGGACGAGAATATAAAAATAGCCAGGATGTAAACAGTTTTATCCTACCCATTTTCAAATACTTTTTTCTTATTTTTAATTTACATCCGGATGTATCCAGTTTCACCCTCGCTATTTTTTAAGTTTAAGTCAGGATGAGTCCAGTTTCATTCTTGTTATTATTTTTTTTTGTCCATTTCACCCATACTAATTTTTGCTCGTCCATTAGAACCATGTTTTAAAAATATTTTGATAAATGACCCATTTTCCGATTCATTTCTCACATGGTTCAGTTAAAATTATTAGAACAGTCATTGGGTTATGATACTAGTGACCAGAGTACGAAATAAAAAAATGAATTTATTTAAAAAATGAAAAGGATTAAGAAGTGAATAATTACTTTGATGGCTCTGCCATAAGTGGTGAAGAAAAGGGGAATAGGAACAGAAAAGAACCCCTCAATGAGAAGTACATATTCTTTCCTCAAGTTTTCTGAATATTCCCCTGGATCAATACTCATCAACTGCTTCACTGTCAGTTCAAATGTTATCTGCAACCAAAAAGAAAAAACAATTACATAAATAAACCTGGATTAATACCAATATATGGTGGTACTTGGGGTAAAAAAAAAAAAAAAACACTAGGACCCCTCCTGTGGACCACCCAGTACCATGACAGGTATAAGAATCGGCCGATTTCCAACCGTATCCACTCATCATAAAAAAAGAAAAAAAAAAATTGAAAATGAGACCATGTTGATAGTTAGTTACCTTCTTGGCTTCATCTTGTAGTAAAACATGATCACTCCAAGAGTTCAAATTGAGTTTAACGAGTCGGTTAACGTCAACAAGCAAATGATCACGAATGATACTCGAGTTTGCGAAACTCATAGTAAGCGAATGCAATTTCTTGTGAAGATTTCCTTTAATAATCAACAACGAATGTTTTCCTAACAAGTTCGTGATAGAAGAAGGATAGCTACTTTCAAACAATCTCCCTTCATTTTGAAGTATATACCGATTCACGTCAGGATCGGTTGAGAAAACCGTCGGTTTACCGAACAAATGCGTCGTGAATACGTTACCGTATCGTTTGACACGTTCGTCGATGAACGGTTCGGGGTTTTCAGTCTTGTAAGCTGATATGATCTGTAGACTCTCTCCTATGAACGGTAAGCCTAGTGTTCCTGGTGGGAGTTGAAGTTTTCTTGATGAGTTGAACCGAAACGAAGAACGGAAGATGAAGAGGAAGATGATGGTAATGAGAGTAATAAGACTAGGAGGAGTTAGCAGTGAAGGTAGAACGAAAGTATAAAACTCCATTTTAGAAAGACTTGTGTAGAGCGAGTGTGAGTGAAATGATGATAGAAAAAGAGAAAACATGTATGGGGGTATAAATAATGAGGGAGCATGTCTAAAATACAGAATAATATCTCTTACTCATTAAAGCGTTTTGAGAACAGGGACTACCACATGTTTATCAGGTGTATATAGCAATCGGTGCACACCCATTTTCTTTAGTCAAAAATGTAAAATCTTGTGCGACTGCCGGTCAACTTATGAAACAGCGGGTGTCACTGTAATGCATTTGTAAAGTCACTAGGTAATTATGCTTCGATCAATGCAAGTCACTGAGGCATTTGTCCGAGAGGAGGAGGAGGAGGAGGAAAAGAAAAAAAAGGTGATTATGCTTGGGAGTAGGGCTGCACAAAACCAGGGGCGGAACCAGGATTGAAGAATGGGGTGGCTTGGAAAAAAAAATTATGCACCCGTATTTTTTTTTTTTTTTTGGCGGTACGAAGCCTAAGAAGGAGATTTACCTACTAAAAGAAAAACGGAAGTCCTAAGGGCAATAATAGACACAGGAGTTCCTCACTAAACCTTACACTGTCTTCATTTTTTTCGAAATGCACTTTTACGTATCTATCCAAGAGGGTTGTGGAAGTATTTGTTGGCATTGGATTTTAGCTTGAAATGAAGTAACATATGGAAATGGACTTTACCTTGAAATGAGGTAGCCAGTGGATCATCTTCTAAAGGTTTTCGGGTGATATCATGCTTGAGGTAATCTTAATCATGTCTGTAACACACCTTCGACACTTGAACCACCCAGAGCCACCAGAGACTGTCGGGATCAACTTGTGAAATATTACGATATGGCCTGTTAAATAACAAGCTATAAACAAATAGATATCAGCGGATGTGTACCACATCCTCTTTTTAGTCAAAAACCTTACCATGTGCAATAAAGGTAATCTGCAAAACCATATTAAGCTGAGAAACTTTAGAATCCACTAGGTGACTCATGTACTAACCAAGATATGGTGATTCTAGTTTTGGAACTTAGATAATCAAATGGATGCAATATGTAGACATAAGTTAAACATTTCAACATTTATGGTCACATGAATCCATACGTTAAGCTTATCTTCTTCGACAAGAGCCTTTAAATTCACTTTATCATGTCTAGGACTAGGAAAAACGCAGAAGCAACATTCGGTATCCACTTTTTCGAGCTTGATCAGCTCTCGGATGATTCCGATTTGTATCATACACCACAGAATCCATAAATAAGCATGGATGGAAGTTTTAGATAGTGTTCGAAAGGAGACGTAATCTGCAATTATAATGTAATCTCATAATGTAAGTTTTAATCTTCTGAACAAGAGGGCATTAGAAGTCATGTTGGCATTGGCTTTAGCAAAAACGACATAAACATCTTACTTTCATGATATAATGTCTGTCACCTAAGAAGAGCTCTCCAAAATTAGAGATAAGCAATATCAATGACCCACTATGTTACACTACTTCATCCTTAGAAATATTAATTACAAAATCTACTAGCTTGTTAAGACGAAGAAAATAAAAACGATAACATCCACTCAACTGATAATCTTTCAAACCATATAATCTTACAACATCAAACACCACTACGAAGAAAGAAAAAACCAATGATGCTACTTTATGCATAAAGAGCCACTTAATTGCAATTCGGTGAGCAATTCACTTAAAAAAATGTACATATCAAAGAAAAATCAGTTGGATGAGTAATTTTATCAAACACTATGAGTTCATTCAATAGAAAACATCACTTTCGCAATACCATTACCACATCTACTGAGTTCCTCCGGAATTAGTTGAAGAAAAGAAGAACTTCTCTAACGCATAGTCCCGTAATTCCTTACCACGGCTTAGCGAGAAATTCCTTCCCCGGCTTGGTGAAATTCCTACCACCATTTGACTCTATGTGAGGTGGGCTAAGCTATCATCTCTTGCATTAAAAATAAATTTTGTTTGATTCACCCCTGGCTTAAGCCGGGGGAAGCCTGTGCATAAATCCGCCCCTGCACAAAACCGACTCAACTCACCAACCCAACCCACACCCGCCTGAAATTACCCGCATCCGACCCAACCCGTCTAGGAGCGGGTCGATTATGGGTCACAACATCAAAACCCATCGTATGGTGGGTCGACTGTGGGTGACAGCTTCCCTCACTCGACCCAACCCACCCGCCCGCCTAAATATTTCTAAGTTAATTCTAACCCTTAGATTACCTATCCTAGATGAATCACAGTCGTTGAAGTAATGATATATAAATGTCCTAACCCTTATCATCGCCAACTTCTCTTCAGTTCCATTCCCTTCAGCGGCAGCCTCTTTCTCCCTCTCAAACTCGGTTTCTTTTTTTCACTTTCTCTTCGCTTTGTACATCAAATCACAGCATCATAGCAGCAATCAATCAACATCGTCACTAGTAGCAAACCAACAACCGAAGGTGAGACTAGGAATCATTGTAATTACTAATTAAGGTTTTGTTTCCTTAAGATTGATTTTTGGTTGGCTTATTTCGATTGGATTCTTAACTCTTATTTCAATTTTGTATTTTATGGTGGGTAACCCACCACCCACCCGATTCAACCCGCCGTAATGTGGGTCGGGTGAAAACCGACCCATTGTAATGTTGGGTTGGTTGCGGGTGACAACTTCTGTTACCCGCCATCAGTGGGTTGGGTGGTGGGTGATGCCAAAACCGACCCAATCCAACCCATGTACATCCCTAGTTCCGAGTTTGAAACTCATTTGTAATGCATTGGTAAAGTCACTGGGTGATTATGCTCCGGAGTTTGAAACTCGTTTGATGCGTGCAGAGTTTGGTACCGATGAGTTTCTAAGAACTCGGATTCTATTTTTTGAATTGACAAAGAATTTGGTGTTGATGAGTTTCGAACTCAGGTCCTTAATATCATCACATATTTCACGGGTAATATAGTGACACCGGCTATACCAAATTCATCGGCACCGTCGCATGACTTCATAGTGACAGTGGCAACACCGAAATTTTATCTGACTTCTTTTTGCCAAATTATCAAGGAACGGTAACTCAACTAATCTAAGCCATTCTTTGAGTAAATCATCAGGTTCTTTTTTTTCTCTAATGATTTTGTTGATGTTGGTTATTATAATCTTAGCGGCAGTCAAAGAATTAAAAGCTAACCTATTCGGAGATAATAATATAGTAGTCAGGTTCAATTAGACGTTTTATGGGTTGATGTCATGTGATATAGGATGTCTAGAAGAATATGTGGTGGAACCACCACTTAATCAAAAAAAAAGTGAATTGAACTGCGGTAGTGCCGAACGGCTAAAAGTTTGATTATTGTTGAACACCTCGTCACCGGAGCTTAGTAGTGCCCTGGTCTCAAGATCAATGCTTTAACCCGTACATCTGTCTTTTATATTTTTAAATCTAAAACGAAGGGCTTTGTGAAAGTTGTGATTTCTTCGGGTTTTAAAATAGACAATATAATTGGCGGATGAAAAGAGCTGATGTAAGGTTATTATCCTTACTTTCCATCACTACACAAATGATTAGATCTTGTGCAGTTTCAGCAAAGTGTAGAACTGGCATACAACTCACTTGCTTTGGATGCACCACTCAACAATTATCTATGTAAAGTTTGTCTTCTGAAGAATAATATGTAGTAGTGTTAGACGTTGTGCACAAATCTACTTCCACCAATATCCAATAAGCCAGTACTAGTTAGTGGTGCAACTGCAAATCCATATGCCACATATGGGCCTTCCAAAGTCCAAATCAAGCAAAAGTATTTATCAAAAATTGGTTTGCAAATTGCAGTAGTCGGCCAAATCCCTCTTGTTTTTGTTGTTCAGCAAACCGAATTAAGTTTGACCAACTCCATACGAATACATAGTCCCGTCTATAACTCTTGAATATATCACAAAAAAGCGTCTAATCTTTACTATCCAAGTCAACACCTTTTCATGAACGCAAAGAATGCAAAGAAGCCACTACTTGACCATGTGAAATGCATGGCAAAATCAAATGTCAGTACTCAGAACGAGTTCCCTAATTATGGCTCGTCATTTCTTCGCTTGATGTCCGACATGAAGGTTTAAATGTTTCAAATAGGTTACAACTGCAGTATTTATCTTTGCACCAAGCAAGATAAGAAAAAACATGAGGGTAACAGACAAAGGCAACATATTGCATAATGGCAAGAGTAGGAGTAGTCTGAGTAGAAGCTAATATTTTGTTCAAACTCTGAAGACCATCAAAGAAACAATAGAAACATGGTACTTTGCAAGAACAGTATATTTCACCTACCATTTGGAGCAGTTATTACCAAATTAGGGAAAGAAACGCTAGACAAGCAGGATTTACAAATCTAACTAAATCAGAAAAAGGCATGTTCTATTTTATATACAGCAGGTTCATGCTCGTAATTTTCTTCCATAGTATATTCATCACCTGACATGAGAATCATAAGGTACGAACACAGGGTCTGGAATGATGAGGGGAAGCGCATCTACGTAAAGGAACAGTCTTTGCAAGTTCTCCCTGCATATGGAAGACATGTCGATGATATCACGGCTGTCTGTATAAATCCACAGGTCACCCGAGTTCACTCTCTTGAGACTATGCCGACAGAAGGGGCACGACTGAGACCGTGCACGCCTGAAGCAGAACAATGAGTTATTAGTATATTATGTTTGAAACTTGATCATTTCATTTGAAGGTAAAGTTCCAGAGAACACTCTAGCAATGGTTAAGATGGGTGATATTTGCCTTCCAGTATTGGTGTGATCCAAAGCTTCTCTGACATCTAAGACAATGAACGGTTCCCATACACCAATTCTGGTTAAATTTGTTTACTGTTCATCTGTATTAGATTGACAGGCTCATGAGTACATAAAATAGTTAATACTTAATACGACATAGGCCAAACAAATGTCAGGTTCCACAGTTAAGGTCAAACCAGCGAGGTGGTGGATTTTTGCTAAACCACCAACGGGGCTGTACGACACCATATGTTCTCCCTTTCCTATTAAATGAAATTCAGCAGCTGGAGGTGTAACTCTTATTGAGGTAGGTCATTGTACCATGATTACAATCATTTGTCATCTTAAGTTTTACCGGACACTTGGTTGATTCTTTTTAAAATCGAATGATTTCAAGTGATTTAAGCAATGAATATGACTCGTTTAGCAAGCAAGACAGAAATTATTTACCAATCTCGGTAGCATTTCAGGCACAGCGCATGGTTGCATGTAGGCAGCACAACCTTAGTGTTCATCTCCATGCAGATTCCGCATTCCTCTTCCCTCTCTATATCAACTGCAGAGAGTTTTCCCTTCGATAATTCATCCTTCTTTTTGTATTTTGCGGCACAGACTTCCTTCTGTTTTCGGTCATCAACGTCAGTAATTCCTCTCTCAAGTTGCAATAAAGAGGGAAATATCATCGCTGTCCACGAAAAAGGTAAACTTCTATAAATTACCAAATGGTAGAACATTCTTCAAGGTAAACTTAACAGATGAGGGAAGAAACAGAAAAGAAAACGGAGCTGATGCAACTAACTGGCACATAACCAAGTGAAAAGGTATACAAGTATTAATTTTCACGCAGCACTCACTCACCATAAAATTCTCTAATACTAGCTTTCCTTTCATCAATAGACATGGTGCTCTTGCCATCTGCATAAACCTGCAAAACCCTTTTACATCATCAGAACCCCAACAATCTGAAAGATAAATTCATATCCACACTACTAATTTACTTCAATTCAGAAATGCACAAGAGTAACTAAACGGAAAGACACTCACCTTATAAATAATAATTCTAAGCAACCCAAGTGCACCAGCAAGGTTACAATCAGTCCATTGTACGAAAAACAGAAATATGTGAGCAACGGGACTATAAGACAATTTCATTTGAACACACGCACCATCATACTCCCTTGGATATATCGATGCACTGTGTCAATGAGAAAAACAAAATACAT
Source organism: Papaver armeniacum (assembly GCA_023531295.1). Lineage (NCBI taxonomy): Eukaryota > Viridiplantae > Streptophyta > Magnoliopsida > Ranunculales > Papaveraceae > Papaver > Papaver armeniacum. Next base: position 619,601 of record JAJJWW010009314.1, on the reverse strand, counting down.
TTAGTACAGAGGCGGTACAACGAAACAAAGATTGATGCAGGACAGCCTAATAACTAGTGTTCATTTTCTGCTTAAAATACTGAAAAATTCTTCCTTCAATTCCATAATTCTTAACCTGATCCAAGTAGCGCATTTGATATCTACTACATTCATCTTCTTCGAGTAACTCAGTAACAAAAAAAAAAAAAAGATTAATCAAGAAAACTAGTAAAAATTGAAGTTTTTTTTTTTTTTTGGTTCTTTAGATCAAAGCCAAAACGGAAGATTCAGCTGAAATTCCATTAATAACAACCAAAAAAGAAAAAATCAGCTGAAATATAAGCAAACAAACAGATAAGATTAAGATATTGAAACAAGAAAAAAAAAAACCTTTAAATGAAACTTTAATTAGTGAAGGAACTACCCAAAAACTGGAAATTTACTTCCCGGAAAAAAAAAATCAGTTTGAATTATTCAAAATCAATAATAGATTCAGTGAAGAAACAAATACACAGAGAAACATTGACTTACAGTGTATTAGCGTGTTGAATATCAGCTTCAAGAGCTTTAAGAGAATCCTTATATGACTTTCGCATCTCCGTTTCTTTCTTCCTCTCTACACCAAATTCCCATCCAACAACCTACCGAACCCTAAAATTCAGAAATTCTTCTGCCTTCTTCAACAGTTTGTTTCCAAATTTAGTACTCCAGAACTTTTAAATATGTTTGATCATACACAAATCTAAACAAGAAAAACACTTTTTTGTTTGTGTATAAATTGAGTTATAAATTATAATCAAATAAAACCACTAAATTTTGTTTCTGGAAATTTCTTCGAAAAATTATTACCGAGTGCTGATGATCATGACTACTTTTTCGAGTGTTAAAAGCTAACAAACACTTCTGCATTAATGTATGTGTTCGTCTCTGACACGCAACTTTGGATTATCTAATCCCCAAATATTATCAACTACCAAAACACCCCTCTGAGATACCTATTTTACTAAACCACCCCTCTTCTTTTTCTTTTTTGGAACTTTAACATTTTTCTTTTAATAGTCCTTGTGAGTCTGACTGACCTACCTGATTGTCTCCTTCATTGGTATAATAATGGTATTATATTAGCAACGGATAGAGTAATTAACACATCAGCAAAGTATTGGCACAAATGTCACTCATGCGTTAGATTTTGATTTGAGCTCAAGGTGGTCCATCGGCAATCATTTTGAAATATATATGTTGCTTGGTACATTGTGTATTTGAAATATATCGACCAAAAAAAAAGATGAGAAGAAGATAATGGGTAGGATAGGGACTTTCCATGGTGCTGATAATAAGTGAACAAACATTGTGCGGCACCCACAGACCGTGAAGAACAATGTAGAAGGGTCGAATAATTTTTTTTTTTTTTTTTTTTTTTGTTCGCGAGTTTCAGGTCATTAATATGATCATCGGGTAACTTCACTGTTGCATTATAGTGACAACACTCCCTCGTTGCTTTCTCCCCGGACTTTAGAGAAATTCTTGCAGCTGATAAGGCACAGATAAATGCTATCACACATGATTTTGCGGGATGGCTTTTCGCAAAAGCGGCTTCTTTACCCGTTGGATGATCAAATCAACAGTTAGATTTGCATTCAGGAAAGAACACATCACTTTCAGAAAATGACACATCACTTCCCCTAAAGTGTTCAAGGTTGTTAGATCTGGGTTTTAGCATGATCTGACGGTAAATAAACCGTTTGAGCGGGAAGCCATCCCGTAAAGTCGTGCGGGATAGCACTGCTCTAAGGCACAACAGATTTACCACAGGAGGCATAGGAGAAGATCTTAGTTGTTTTTAGTTTTTGTTCTTTCTCTTTCTCCTTTTCAGTTTTGTTTTGTTGTTTTGGGCTTTTAGCCCGCGGAATGTTTCAAAACAAAAAAAAGACACCACTCCCTTGTTGCGTTTAATATTTATTGGGTTGTCTTATTTATTTTCTGATTCGGCATAGCTAAGCTTATTTTTTTGAGCAAACTTAGCCAGCTAGATCAGCGTCATTGCTGATCCAGACACCATCTAAACAACATGATTTTCATCTCACGGATAGACAGAATAATAGAAACTCTAACCGTTTCTTGTGACCCCTATAGATAGTGGGCTACCTTATCTTTCCAGGTTGACGAGAAAGTTGCAACATTCCAAGGGTGGATAGGAAAAAAAGTCGATTTTGTATATCCAGTCATCCGGGTAACGCGCTAACTGAACGTTGTAAGCCAAAGCAAGAGTTCTACATTCAAATAAGGACCGGCATCATTGTAAAATAGTCGCATTTTATATGCATGATCTAAGATCGGGCGGTAACTATGTCTTGAACAATCTTATCATTGTAAAGCATGGTATCCCTGAAGAACCTTTATCTGAGGAAGATTTTATATGGCTTGTTTAGAATAGTCACATTTTATATGGATAAATCTAAGATCGTGCGACAACTATGTCTTCAACAATCTTATCATTGTAAAGCATGGTGTCTCTAAAGAACCTTTATCTGAGGAAGATTTTTTCGAGATTGATGTTGAACAGCATGACAATTACTAGAGCAATGAAACTATATGGTCTTCATCAACATCAAGGTCTCTAATTTCATCGGGACAAGAGAAATTTGCATTATCTTACTCTGCAGGTGCTGACTTTAATAAAGGATACAACCAACCCAGCTTCTAAATTGGCATGTCATCTGACTCGGAACAAGAACTGTCTGAGTGGCAAGTTGAGGCAAATACAGTCTCCAGTGAAGATCACATATCTGAGCAACTTAGTGAAATATGTGCACTGCCAAGGTCTTGAAACCATGTTAACTTCATTTGCTCTAACATTGAAGCAAATTTTCTATCATCTGCTACTTCAAGCCCACTTAACATCGGAAAGGAGGATCTTCTAAAGAGGTATAACCCGGACCAACAACAAAGCATGTTTAGCAGGCAAGTTGGAACCTCATCAAAAGTCGGCATTCAGAACCAAGTCTCTAATGAAGATTATATGCAATTGACTGAGCATTATAGAACCTCAGAGAGACTCAAATTAGATACTAATATAACTCGTCTATGGGCCGGTGAATTTCGATTATATTTTTTCTTAAAACGCCCTTTTTAATTTATTTTTATTTTTTTGTCTGAATTTGATAGTTTAACTACGTTATAGCTAGATCGCTTAGTAGGCTAAGGTTTCAGTTAAGTATCTGTATAAGGCTATATTTTTTTTTGTGTGTGTGCATCTAGTTCTCTCTGTAGCCACGGAATGCTTTTAGCTTGTTGTTTGTATAACCTCTACTAATATCTTATGTGTACCTAGATTCCTGTTACTACATAGTGTTTTTGGCTTGTGCTTGTTTAACTACTATAAGTATCTTATATACATGGATCTCTCTGTTATACAGAGTGCTTTTGAGATAATAATTTTACTTGATTTTGATAATCATCTTCTTTAATGAGAGTGATTGCAATGTAACTTTTATTTGTGTTATTCTCAAGAGGATCAGCATGGTGATACGGCTCATCATGGTCTTCAGATGAGTCAGGATGTCGATTTGAGATTTCTTAAGATCCTGTTAAGCCTCTCGGAGCTTGTCGGTGTTACAAGGACTTAGCGTCCTTCTGATGCAAGAGGGATACTGATAGGGCATTACCACCTTGAATGTGTCTGTGATATATGTGGAACCACCTTGTAGCTGAGGCGATACCTCAAGGACTTCTTCTTCGTTGTCGAAACATTTCGCGTGAGTTGAAAAAAAAAATCCTTCTTTTAGACGTAAAGTCATATGTTTTCAGAGTACGTTTGTGTTATGGTTAGGGCTGAAGAATCAACTTTCTCCATTATGAAAACCATGATCGTAACATATAACTGCGACTGAGTGATCAACCATGCCGCCATGATATCCAAAATGTATATTTCGAAAAATATGTGAGGGTTAGTCAGGTAATATGACTTGTTCGACTGCGAGAAAAGGATGCTGATGACGAACAGTCCTTGTCTAAACCAAGATGATGATCGTTCAAAGACTTCTTCAGTCGCAGATGGGAGGTATAGTTAGTCTAAAGGGAAGCCGAAAGAGATAATATTAGAGTTTCTCAGTTGAACAGAGTTGCAGACGGGGAGTAGTAGAGAACTTGTTGTTGTTCAAGCTATTCTGGTGTTCTTCAGAATGACCAATCGCATGTCTATTTGTAGCTCTCCAAATTCCCAATCTCTAGTCGATGGGATAATGATAAGGAGAGAAGATCAGCACTTTCTCCTAGATCCCAGGAATAGCTAAGGATAGACAACATGTGTAGTCTATCCTAAGCTGACTCCTCACTACCGACTATTCTCTTTCTGTGTCGCAGGCCGATACCCATACGTTGTTGTAGACCACCAGACCAAACCCCAAGTTTATCCCCCATTAGTGGCATGACAAGCCTTTGTGACGTGTTAGCATTCTTATAAGTTGTCACAACTTTGCATGTGTTTGCGGGTGGAGACTTTCAGGAGGATTGATACAGTCGTGTGTGAAAAAGCGGGGGTTTAACAACCACACCCAATATTTCGTTCTGCAATTTGTATGGACTAACTCCAATATTATTCCGAGAGCAACAACTAATAAAGCGAGCTCAACCAAGAAAGATATCAAAGAGTTATATATCTTTTTCTCAAATCAATCAGCAAATCAAACAGATAGAAATTTATGAGCCTAATTGATATGAGAAATACCTAGACGGTACCAAAGACCAATGTCCAAGTGTCAATCAATTTATATCCAACAACCAAAGGTCGGATTACCAATTGATTGAACTACGCACAACTTCTGATATTTCAATTATATAAACAAATATAATGCGGAAAAGAAATAACACAGACACCAGAAGTTTTGTTAACGAGGAAACCACAAATGCAGAAAAACCTGAGACCTAGTCCAGATTTGAACACCACATTGTATTAAGCCGCTACAGACACTTGCCTACTACAAGTTAACTTCAGACTGAAATGTAGTTAAACCCTGACCAAGTCTCACACCGGTTAAGGTACAGTCGCGTTATTTACGCCTCTGAATCCCAGAAGGACTCTACGCACTTGATTCCCTTAGTTGATCTCACCCACAACTAAGAGTTGCTACGACCCAAATTCGAAGACTTATAAACAAATTTGTGTCCCACATAAAAGTCTATTCTGATAGATAAATTTGTCTCCCTTAGAAGTACCTATGAATTTTTTGTTTCGTCTTTTGATAAATCAAGGTAAACATGAACCAATTGATAATCCGATCTTATATTCCCGAAGAACGGCCTAGAAATATCAATCACCTCACAATAACTTAATTATATGGTAGTAGAAGAAGTTATTGTGGAATCACAAAGAATGAGACGAAGAGCTTTGTGATTACTTTTTATATCTTACATATCGGAGATAAATCTCGAGCAAATCTTAGAGAAGATAGTACTCAATACGATAAAACAAGTAAGATCGTAACACATAACTACGGAGAAAATATTTGGGCCTAGCTTCACGAATCCCAAATGAATTCTTCAAGTCGTTAACCTATAATGGTTTTGGAAAAACCTAGGTTAAAGGAGAATCGACTCTAGTCGCAACTACGACACGGGAAAGTGTCGTGATTGGGTTTTCCAGTTGCTAGAGTTCTCCCTTATATAGTCTTCAAATCAGGGTTTGATAGCTTAAAAACAAAGCAATCAATATTCATCGTTAGATGAAAACCTGATTTAAGATTCAAGCTAAGTTTGCTTAAAACCAAAGCAATATCTCTCCACCGTTAGATGGTATTAGCTTGTTACACACAAATGAAATATACCTTCATTTAGATATGGGTAACTGTACCTAAACGTGTATATTGAGTCGGCTCAATAACAGTTAACCGAAGTTATCCATATGAACACTGCTATCTTAACCACGTTCAACTAACACTTCTAGATCAAATATGATGATATCAATCAATCATGAAAGATAATCAAATGAATCTAATTGTGTTACTCATAGATTTGTTCAATTGTATATATCTCATAGAAGTATATAAGAACCAATTGAAACAAAGTCGGATTGATTCATAATCGTACAAAGTACTTATACCGAAATCAATTCATGAACATTAAGCCACGGTTTGCAAAGATTGCATTCCTTAATTTATTAATGTATTTGTTCATGTGTATGAAAACATACTTAACCGATTTTAGAACTTTCACCACTAAGTTTGCAAACTGGTACGCAAATTATAGTTCCGGACCTAACTCAGGTAGAACCATTCGCATACTGGTATGCAAACTTGGTTTCCGGACCTGAATCATACCATAATAGTTTGCATATTGTGTTGTATCTAGACAATGGTTAATTTTTCTCAACTCCCATTTCATTCATTGAAACATCCTTAGAAGACGACAATGGATGTCTCACACATATCATTAGCTTATAAGTAATTTTCAAGTGATCGAATTATCAATACGAAACTTTCCGAGTCTACATCAAATGATTGTCTCACACAAATCATGTAAGATGTTTCAAGGAAATTTTCACATGATCATCTTTTGACTTATTATTTAGTTTCCAACAAATAAGTTGTTTCCAACTAAACTCGTCAAGAATATTGATGAATGTAGCTAAAGCAAAAAGCTTTCAACACATATTTTGAGAAATAGATAAGCGAGATAAACTCAGCTCGAAATATCAAATGTGTATATTATAAAATCTATATAGCTATACGACTTAGTCTCGTTAGGAGATAGAATAGAATATACTTCTGAGTGATAGATAAGTTTTAGTCTCCACATACCTTTTGTTGATGAAGTTCCTCCAAGATCTCCTCAGTAGATCTTCGTCTTCAATCGATGAATGCCTTGAAGTCTAAATCTCAACTACACATTCTATCCTAATCCAAGACATAGCTATAAGTAGACTAGAAATCAAGACTTATAATTTTGATCACCTAAACTTGAAAAACAAGCTTGAGATAGCAACGCTTGTGAGTTCGACCGAGCAGTGCTCTAATAGTATGTGTCATGTGGAGAGCACAAGCTTAGTTGAGGTCTATTGTGACCTAATCGTGAAAGTTGAGGGGATCAGTTTGACCTTGGATGAGGTGAGGCGAGACGTTTGACCTTGGATGAGGCGTGTGGTCAAACGTTGACCTATAAGATAATGAGATCTTTTACCTTTGAGTGGTGGAGTCATTTCTCTTTAAAGCGACCGGGCTCTTCGCCTTCGAGCGATGAAGGTTTTACCCTTTGAAGCTATTGAGGCTCTTCGCCTCGGAGCGATGAAAGCTCTCCGCCTTGGAACGTTGAAGGCTCTTTGCTTCGGAGCGGTGAAGGCTCTCCGGTTGGGAGCGATAAAGGATCTTCGGGCCCAACCGGGATTCTTCAACTTTGAGTTAGCTTTTTTTTCTTCGAGAGTTGAACTTCATCATCCTTTCTTGGGATTCATATTGTTAAAGTTCACACGCTCTTTTGCATGGTCTTGTAACTGACCATACTTGTGGGCCTGAGCGCCTCAGCTGAAGTTGTACTACCAAAATGACGATTTTACCCATGGGTCGTAAAATGGTTATTTTTCCCCCGGTTCCAAGAATCACCATCTACAAATTATATAACGAGAATATAAGACCAAGAAGAAGCATTGTTGAAATTGAATTATAATTCTCTATATACATATTATAATAGATCTTCATCCTTAGCCATGTAGAAAGAATTATTCTATTACAAAATAAAAGAAGAAGAAAATAACAAAAGAAAATAATAAAATTAAATGAAATTAATCTCAAAATAAACTTTTGGCTCAAACCCCTCTAAAAGTAAACTTTTCCTTTTCCAACTGCCTCTACCGCTATTAATATAGACACCATTCATTTCTCAATATCTTCATATCATTGATGAAAAAGCGGGGGTACAACAACCACACCCAATATTTCGATTAGCAATCTATATGAACTAACTCTAATATACTTTCAATAGAATCAACTTGACTCAATCTTAATAAAGTATATCAAGGAGTTATAATATCTCGATCTCTCAATTTAATTCTTACTCAAGCAAATAGAAATCTGCGAGTCTAATTAAATATAAGAGAGATTAACTTGAACGGTACCAAAGAGCAATGTTCAAGGATCAATCAATTTCAATCAACAACCAAATGTCGGATTTCCCAATTGATTGATTCAAATGCACAACCTGTGATATTTCAATTATATAACAAAATATAATTTGGAAAAGAAATAACACAGACACCAGAAGTTTTGTAAACGATAAAACCGCAAATGCAGAAAAACCCCGGGACCTAGTCCAGATTGAACATACATTGTATTAAGCTGCTACATACACTAGCCTACTACAAACTAACTTTGGTCTGGACTGTAGTTGAACCCCAATCAATCTCACACTGATCCAAGGTACATTTGCGCTCCTTACGTCTCTGATCCCAGCAGGATACTACACACTTGATTCCCTTAGCTGATCTCACCCACAACTAAAAGTTGCTATGACCCAAAGTCGAAGACTTTAATAAACAAATCTGTATCACACAGAAAAGTCTACGGTAATAGATAAATCTGTCTCCCACAGAAATAACTACAAGTTTTGTTCCGTCTTTTGATAAATCAAGGTGAACAAGAACCAATTGATAACCCAAACTTATATTCCCGAAGAACAGCCTAGTATTATCAATCACCTCACAATAATCTTAATCGACGCGACGAAAGAAGATATTGTGGAATCACAAACGATGAGACGAAGATGTTTGTGACTGCTTTTATATCTTGCCTATCGGAGATATCAATCTCAATCCAATCGTTACGATTGTACTCAATACGATAGAAACAGCAAGATTAGGTCACACAACTACAAGAAAGTAGTATCGGTCGTTAACCTATAGGGTATCAATAGAAACCTAAGGTTAAAGTAGAATCGACTATATCTATGCAATTGTATCACACAGGAGGTGTGGGGATTAGGTTTCCCAGCTGCTAGAGTTCTCCCTTATATAGTCTTTCAAATCAGGGTTTGCAATCAATGTTAGCTTAGTAACAAAGCATTCAATATTCACCGTTAGATGAACCTGATTAGATTCAAGCTAATATCTTTCAATTGTTGGATCGAAAACTTAGCTTGTTACACACAAATGAAATGCACGTTTATGGGTTTGTGTAACAGTACCCAAACATGTACATTTGTTGGTTCAACAATAGTTAACCAAATGGTTAGCCATATGAGCACTTTCATATTAACCATATTCTTCTTCACCATAACTAGTTCAAATGACTCAAATGAACTAGTTAGAGAGTTGTTCAATTGCTTAGATCTTATAGAAGTATACAAGACACAATCGAAGCAAAAACGATTTGATTCCCTCGAATCGATTCATGAAATTTATAGCCACGATTTGCAAATTGCATTCCTTAGTTTATATAAGTATAAGTTCACAAATAATCGTCTTTAGAAATAACCAACTCAAGTACGCGGACTAAGTTCGCGGACTTAAGTTCCGGAAGAAGTTTAAAAACTCCAATGATTTTCTCGGGATGAAAACCTACGACAGTTCGCGGACTGGGTTCGCCAGACTATCGTCCGGTTTTCCTTATCAACAAAGTAAGCATACTTCGGTTCAAGGAATAAAGACTTATACATGTATGCGTTTCCACACAATGTTTATATCCAACAATGTTATATAATCTAAACTCTCATTTCAATCATTGAAACCTTTTTAGAGGACGTTATATAGTTGTTATTCACAAACTACTTTTTGTCAAAGCCATTTTCAAGGTGATTAACATGACTTTCGTCACTAGGTAAAGATGAACTTGGCCAAAGCGAAAGCTTACCAACACATATTTCGATAAATAGATAGGCGAGATAAATTTGGCTCGAAATAGCAAATGTGTATAATCAAAGTCTATATAGAAAAACGACTTTTGTCTTAAGATATGAGATAGAGTAGATAGACTTTTGAGTGATAGATAAGTTCAAGTCTCCACATACCTTTTAGTCGATGAAGTTACACCAGTTTCTTGAGTAGTTCTTCGTCTTGTATGATGATCGCCATGGAGTTCTTGAGCTCAACTATACTTTTTATCCTAGTCTGATACTTAGCTATAGTAGACTAGAAATCAAGACTTATAGTTTTGATCACTAACATTGACAAACATGCTTGAGATAGCAACGCATGCGAGTTCGACCGAGCAGTGCTCTAACAATTGATGTAAACCCGTGCATATATGCAAGAAAAAATCCCTCGCAAATTAACAGATTGAGACGAGGCATTAAACGAACAAGGAAAAGGCTATATTCATGTAAGAATTCTACTTATCTATCCTTTAGTTGCCCTTCCAAGATAAACTGCGCTAAAGACATAACAGGCACTCAACAGGAATGGATACAAAAAAATCTTGTTGTTTATGATGAGCACGTGATGGATGCCTACCATAACATAACTTGATTATGGTAAACAATGCCTCCTCCCATACTTTTGAAGGAGGATGCACATCTAGTTCAAGAAAGGTAACCATTTCTTTCTTGGCATATGTTGTATATCTTGTTTTGTGTACATCTTTTTATGCGTTAAATCATAACTCCAAGTTTTCTCATAAGGCTGTCCTTGGAACAGTCTCTTCAAAGTCCATAATGTGGATATCAACTACATCATGTGCTCTAAATCTCCATTTATCGAGCTAAGAACAAAGTTGACATTGTCTACATGAACCTCCTGGAACAATTTGGGTCGCGAACCCCATGAGATCACGAGCCCATAATTGTGTGGGCTCCATGAATGGTCGAAACCCGTATAAGTAATGAGTCAATCATCTTTAGAAGATTCTACAAAAGGTTCTCTCTTCCTCCAGTTTCCGTACCCTAGAGACTGTGTTAATATATATATATATATATATATATATATATATAAGTGCTGGTATAACTCGTGAATTACCATAAGTTATGAATATTCATGGGACGTTAAATAACACAAAGGAAGATAGCAAGAAGATGGAGGATACTGGTACTAAAGGAATTGTTGAGTTTTACGATAATCCCGTTACCATATCTTGTTACTTTGCTCAAGAACATGAAGGGACAAAACTGGTTCAGACGTCTGCTGATTTGGTTGGAAATCTCATGAGACACTTTGGAGTTGTGTTCGATCAATTATCTGCGGCTAAGAAGGATCTTGAGTGTCTTAGAACTGAATTGGGAAAAACAACGGATGATTTTGGTTCTTTCAAATCTCAAGTAGATGACTACATATGAGTTATAAGTTTTCGTACTAGGAAACTTCCCGTGAGAATTTATTCTTGTGTTCGAGAAGGATAACTAGGGTTTGGTATAACAAATATTGTGATTATACAAGCTATTTCCAACGATTTTCATCTTGCATGTTTTTAAATTTATTTATTTGAACTCTAGAGTTTTTGAACATGAACTTGCAGTATTTAATCATTATTAGTTTAATATATTGCAAAGTCTTATGAGATATATGTGTCCTTTATTTTATGTGAATTGAACCGATATCTCATATATGCTCAAAAGTTAAATCTATTATGTTTTCTGAACTAAAAATATAACAAACTTTCTGAGAATGTTTCGCAGTATTGATCTACTCGTGATCACACTTTTGTTTTGTTACTTCACTATCCACTACGTAAGATTTTCTTATGTTGAGTCATACCGATTAAAATTATCTCTTTGTTCATAACTCCCGGGGTTTTACTACATTTGCGGTTTCCTCGTTAACAAAATTCTGGTGTCGGTGTTATTTCTTTTCCGCATTATATGGTCTATCTTTATAATTGAAATATCACAGGTTGTACGTTAATCAATCAAAGTAGATACATGCACCCTTGTTTTTTTGGATACGACTTGATTGATTCTTGGATATTGATCTTTGGAATCGTCCAGTACTCTCGCACATAATCGGGTTCATGGACTTGCTTCGGTAAACTTTCGATTGTAGGAGAAAAAGAGATATAAGATCTTTGTATAATTCCTTGATTGAGATTCATTAAGTTGAACTCTCGGAATTGTATTCGAGTTTAGTCCATACGGGTTGCCTAAGAAAAAGTTGGTGGTGTATTTTGGTACCCCCACGTTTCCACTTTCCACTTCTCATCAAAACCCATCAACTGGAAAATTTCATCTAAAGAATTCCAATTCACATGATCAAAATCTTTTTCAAAATTTAGCTTACAAAGAAGCCCTGACTTACCACTTTAATTCTTTGATCAATTATCTCATTAGAAGGAAGTGTGATCTTGAATCCTTCTGCCAATTTTTTTTTGAAATAATCTTGTAAGCACCATGAACAAGGCTAATGGCCTCAAATCCTTGATCTCTTCAATTGCATCATTTTTAGGAATCAAATCTATAACGTATTCTTTAGCCTCCAATCTAGAAAAGGTTTATGATGCAATTCTTTTAGAGTTATTCAAATATGTATTATTTCGTGTACGTATGTTGTTCTTGTTATTTTGTATTTTCTTTATATAGGGAAGAAATTCGACCTAAAATATTATCGGCGCACGTTGTTTTTTGTTTCGAAATATTCAAATCCAGATATTAAGAGGATGTTTAGATATATCTTGAGAAGTTATTTTTTTTCAAAAACTAGAAACCAAAAAGTTAGAAATTAGATTGGAAACCAAATTTCAAAATGACTTTTAAAAGCAATTTTTTTTTTAAAAAAATCTATTTTTTGTGAAGCAAAATTTTTTACTTTTGATTTCTTGGATTGATTTGTTCTTCTAAAGAAGTAGATGCACTTTCGTTTCTGGTATCCAAACACCTTAAGAATCCGGCCTTGTTTAAAATGCTCTTCGCTTTGATGCAAATATGAATAAAAAATTGTTATGTAACAGGAGGAAAAATTGATAGAAAAAAAAACACAAACTATTGTAAAGAAGAAGTTTGTATCTAGAATCTGATTGTGAAACAAAGCACTATGGTATGTTTCGCTTAGGTATAGCTTATTGTAGGTGTAGAATATCCACATGGCTAGGTGGCGGCATCTTAAGCTATGATGTACCTAAGGATGAAGAGGCGAGAAGCATGGGATAGAGGCTGACAGGCGCGAGGATTAAGGAGCCACGTGGATCGGACATGATCACTCTACAGCTGTAGGACAAGACTCGACTCCAGACCTCTGACAAAGATGACAGACGAGACGTATTGGGTCGAACAAGGAGCGGTAGTCAAAGGGATAAGAAGATACATGCCATATCGGCCAACTGCAAGGGCAACAGGATTGGAAGGGCGACATCGCACGAAGAGAACACCCAGAGGGATCGGCTCGGACGAGATATCGCTAAGGAACCAAACTACATCGGCCATATTCACAGAAGAAGAGACGAGGCGAGCAGGCCCGATAATAGGACATCAAGATAGATATATTATGACCAACACCATAGTTTGGTTGTAGGTAGCCTCCCCTATAAATAGAAGAACTTGTATCCAAGATAGGTAGGTGGTAATTGGAGAGAGAGAGAGAGAGACTTGTAATCACACAAAAGAGAAAGGGAATGAAGAACTAGTTCATCTTGTAAGAAGGAGAGTTCAACTAGGAGAGTAACACCATTGTAACACCTTTGATGAGTGCCAAATATTGCATATTTATACACCTTTTTATTGGCATTTTACTCATCTTTTGTGCTTAGAAATCAGATATTATCCCAGATTCTGTGTTTTCTTTGTTTTCAAGAATAAATATTTGTATTAATTAATTTTGTGTTTTTAGGTAATAAATAAAGCTCGGAGAAATTGAGGAGCCAAAAGAGCAAAGAATTGGAGACAAGCGTCTCTGGAGCAGAAAGCCAAAGCCCGCGCGCGCAACAGTTGCAACCCAACAAGGAGCAAACCATTTACAAGACATGGGCCCAAGCTATCCAAGACCCGTGACCCGGATCCGAGCCCATCCACTCTGAGCCGTTGAGATTTCTATCTCCCTCATCCAACGGTCGCTGCCTCCACGCGCATCGAAGATCGCTGCTCCCGTGCAACACCAGATCACTCCAAGTCTCCCTGAGCCGTTCAGATATCCTTTAGCTACATCCTACGCTCGCTCAGCCCGTCCCATCAACTCTCGCTGTCCCTGCCTCACAACGAAGTTGCCTATCCCTATACCCCTCGAGAAAACCCATTTCCTCTTTCCTTCTTCTCTTTCTTCTCTTCTCTCCCTCACCCCGACAGTTGCAGAGCAACTCCACCTCTCTTCTCCCATACCTCCTTCACCCGACCAGCAGCCATCACCACTACCTCCATACCCTGACAGAACCACACCACCACCTCCCCCTAGCTTCTCTTTATCTCACTCATAGCTTCTTCCCTAGAAGTTATGTATGAGATAAGAAGAACTAGGGTTAGGGTTTTGTTCAATCAACCAATTGAGGGAGTTCTCAGAGCCGCACAAGCAGAGGAGAGCATGATTCAGAGACGTGGGTGAGAGTATTTTTATTTTAATTTCTGTTTTGGAAGAGAATTAGGGTTTGTGTTCTTGCATGTATAAATAGAAGAGGTAGAGGATGTTTTTGGGCATGCACTGGCTAGCGGAGACAGCAATTTAGGTTAATTTATGTTTTGTTGTTCTAATTATGTTCTAATTTAGTTTGCTAGGGTTTCATTGAAACCCTAATTCCATGTTGTGTTTTAAACTCTGTTGAACTGTTCTTGAATGTTTAAACTATAATTATATCTTGATTATAGTACCCAATGTTTTTCTCTCACAATGGATGCCTTGTATCCATTGTAGTTAGGTTACTAAGCTTGCATTGAGAGTACCTCAGCTTAGACCTTAGATGTAATTGCTAACTCCCTTGACTAGTTGTACTTAATTAGACAACTAGTGCTCTGGGTTAGTACCCTCAGCTGATATTTGAAGTATTACATAGAGAAACTCCTTAGATAGGTGGTGGAATTGACACGCTGCCCTTATCTGTCACGGGACAAGAAAGCTTGACTTAGCTGAACACATAATAGGAATTAGAGGTGGATGTGATAACCCTAGTACCCTTTCATTCCCACTGCCTTAGTTTAGTGTCACAACTCAACCTCAGTCGCTTCGACACCAACCATATTTGTGTTACATATCATAGGAATCAGTTTAGTAAGCCTTTAATCAACTCTCAGCACCACAAGTCTCTGTGGGATCGACCCGTACTTGCCACGCCTCCAACAGGCGCCGTGCACTTGCGGTTATCACAAGTAGGCATAAAAATAATCACATCTATAAGCCTACCAAGTTTTTGGCGCCGCTGCCGGGGACGTGGCGTGTGCCCTGTCGATCATTGGCCTGTCTTTACTGAGTTTCAGTTCACCCTGTACATACTACTTCAGTGCATTTTAGTTAATCTTAATTGCATTATTGCTTCACTGAAATCCATTTCATCCCTGTACATTTTCACTTTGCATTATTTTTTTGGTCTTTTATTAGTATAACTTTGCTTCACTTTGTGTTTCACTGTTTCTTAGCTTCACTTAGCTTAAATTGTTGCTCTGTCTCTCATCACTTTTGTTCACTTGCTAGTCCATAGTGCCACTGCACTTGGCTGTTATTTTTGTTTTCCTGTGGCCCCATTTTTTTGCAATAAAGCATAGCTCTGAATTCTGTCATTGTAGCACTAGTGCTCTTGCTTTAGTTGTGCAGTATTGAGAATTAAACTCTCCTGTTGAGCTCACAGGTACCTGCAAAGCTATTGGGAAAGCTGAGGCAAGGAAGAGCAATTGTTAACAAATCAGTCCAAACAGGTTAGCAGCAAACTCCAGTGGAAGTCAACTGAGTAAGTTGACACCACAGAACCTGTTAAGCTAAGTTATTATGTGCACTTAGCATTTCCTTCTCTGTTAACCTCACTTTCACTCATTGAATGATAAGCATGCTAAGACCTTGAATGTTAGACCTGGAATCTGTTAACCTGTTGAGATAAGCATTTTCACTCATTGAATGTTAACCTGTGAAGATAAGCATGCTAGACCTTGAATGAATGAATGATAGCATGTTGTAGTACCCTTTGTTATCTGATGAACCTTGTGTGGCCTGGGCATAAATCTGTGCACATTTCCTGTCAATTGATCACTTGCCAAGATAGTCACCTTGAGTTGCAAACCCTGAGCTTACCCAAGTTGTATTGCTCTACCATGTTAACTTGCTAGCCCCCTGAAGCTACAAGTTTGAGCATAGAAAATCTCGCAACTTAGCCCTGAGCTTATGCATACTTTTCTTTGTCAACCATATCTGTGAGATTTTTTGTGAGCTTGCCAAACCTTGCTTGAAACCTGTTGAGCCAAGTGTTGCCAGACCTCTGCATCTGGTGCAACTTGTTGTGATAGCTGCAACCATGTGACTACTCAACCCTGTGAAGCTTTGCATACCCTGAGCTAGTACTAAATCATACAACCTCTCGCCCCATGTAATCTGTGGTGCATAAATTGTTAGCATTGAGGTCAACATACCCTGTTGCTGCCTTGCCTTAGCCAATTGCCCTGAGAGCTTAGCTCTCAAATGGTACTGTGACCATAAAACCTTGCTGACACCCTCTGAGCATGCTGTAAAGGCTAGCATTGATTATTTGTTGTTTCATCTGCTAAGTCTGTGAAATTCATATCTGAAGTGCTTTGAACTATTAGCATCAATTTTTGCAATTTGTATGGTTTGGGGTGAATGTTGAGTAGCAGATATAGTGATAACATTTAGTTGTTTTTCAAATACACAGCCTGCACATGCTTCACCCTGAGTGAACACAACCACCCCTGTGCACATCACACAATTTTGGTTGATTTTCAGTGCACAAGCTGTGCTGTGTCATTTTTGAGAATCCGTGCATTAGTTGCTCAGTGCACCTTACCCAAGTGGTGTTTTCCTTGCTCCATCCGAGCCATCTTTGTGTAACACCCAACCTTGTCTTTGTGCACAAGTTGTGTTGCTGCCCATATAAATTGTTGTGTCTTTTGTGAACTCTTCAACGAAGAATCCCACTTTTACCATTACTTCTGTGTACTTCAGTCTTATATTGGTGTTCATATGTGTGGTTTTTGGCTTGTTTGCATTGCTCTGTGCCACATAATCTGTGCTGAGACCCACTGTGTACTGAGTTGCCCATCACTGGGCCGTGCATAGCTAAGCTCGGCTACACATAACCTGGACTGTTAACCTGCCAACCTAGGCCGAGCTGAGTTGCAAGTTTACCTGTGTAAACCAGTGCTGCAAACCAGAGCTGAGTTGCAGTTGCACATTACTCTGTGCAAACCAGTGCTGCATCATTTTCTGAGAGTTTGCATTGCATTGCATTGCATTGCTCTTTTCTGCAAAACACCACACACACCCCCGTGCACAAATCTGTCACACAAACCGCATATAAATTTGTTCTTGGCACAAACTAAGCCCATATAAACCAAAACAGCCCACTTAAACCAACCATTGAAGCCCACTATAAACTGGGCTTGCATATAAACTGGGATTTGCATTTGCACTTAGACTAAACCCAAACTGGGCTCTGCACAAGCTGAAGCCCACAAAACCAATCTGCCCACAACCACTAGGCCTTGCATAACTACTGGCCTGTGCATTTACATGACCTGGGCTGCACCAAACTGAAGCCCAACAAATCAAATCCCACACAAACCAAAGCCCAAACAAACCAAATCCCACACAAACCAAAGCCCAAACAAACCAAATCCTACATAAACCAAAACCCATTAAAACCAAAACTGAGCCCATAACAACTGGGCTTTGCATAACCTTTGGGATGTGCATTTGCATCACTTGGGCTTAGCTTCCCCGTTTTGGAGACTTCATTGGTCATTCATGCTTTATGTGTGCTAGGTTATTTGAGTTGCTAGATCATGTCAGGATTTTGGTCTGCAATTGGGGATACAAACAAATCCATTAGAGAGCTTGCTTACGGGCATGCTTCACAATATGAACTCCCCACATACCATAGTGATTTTAGGGAATTTTATGCGCCTTCTCAGGGCCCTGACCTCACATACCCTAATCATTATGAGCACATACATCATCCACCACAGGTTGAAAATGAACACTTTTCTCACACCCAATCATCACTTCTCGATCAATTAGAAGCTCAAGTATTTGCTTTGGATAGGCAATTACATGAGCAATCTGTCGAATCTAATCCCCCTAGGCACTATGAAATGCATGCTTGTACCTTATGTGGTAGCTTAGACCACCCTGCTGAGAACTGGTATATTTTGCATGATTTCAGATAGTCTAGGGAAAACCATGATAATCCAATGTACGAATTGTCTAGAAGTGACTATGCTGGTAATCATTGGGACCATAATCAACCTTTCGAAGGTTGCGATCAGTATTCTAAGAACCCTAATGACCATGAGCACATGTATCATCAACCACAGTGGGGAGTTGAACAATTTTGTACTCCCCCAACTCCGTGTTTGCAATCACTAATGGAAACGCTCATGGAGCAAAATGCTAGGCTTGAACTGAATGCAATACATGACCATCCATATAGCAACATGTATGAAATTCCCTTCTCTATTGAACCTCATGCTCAACCATACAATGAATATCCATATGAGGAATGCATACCCGCTAGTGAAGACTCTCCTTCAATAGAACAACTCACTATGATTCTTCAAAGGAACCTGATTGAGTTACGAAATGATAGGATGTTTGTTATTCCTGATAATGTTGAAAATAGTGTTTCTAGTCCTACTCATGCAACTAACACTGAATATGAACCTAATCTAGAGGTAGATGAGTACACTAAAAATACTACCATTTTGAATGGAAAGATGAATTTTTGCTATGATGATGATGATGATGAATATGATATGTTAGGAGAGCATGTATATGCTGAAAATATGGTAGAATCTTTAGGTTCGGAGACGTTAGGCGTCTCTTCTGTGAACCCTATGAATGATGCTTCTTCTTCTAATATTCATACATGTGATGCTGATTTGGGGCCTGAAAATGAGCTTGCTATACCACCTGTTTGTGACCTAGGAATAGCTGAATTGTCTGTTGACACAGATGATTCAATGCATGTACCTGATTTCATGCCTAGGTTACAGCATGATATCTCTCCTGGTTATTTTGAGCATGAGAATAATGATGATTATGACATGGAGATTGATGAATTGTTCTATGCAGGTGAACATGATTTACCCTCTTCTGACCTTAGGAAAGTGTGTGATGGTGCAAATGATTTTATAAATGAAAACAACTTAGATGTACCTAACCTCTCTCCTGAGTCACAAATTGAGACTCCTCCACCAAACCTAGGTGTAGTTTGTAACAAAATTGCAAAACCAACTTTTCTAAGAATGCCTAATTTAGGCCTAGAGCTTTGTGCTTCCCAAGTCCTCTTGGACTATTTTGCATCAAAGTATAACACCTTTAGGGAACCACGGTTGGAATATGTATGTCTGTCTGTTCTTAGCAAAACTCATTTTGAGTTAGACCTTTTGCATGATGTACCTTTAAAATTGCAAGATTTTGTGCTCTCAAACACATCTATTGACAAGTTTAGGTTTGGGGGAAAATCATTCCCATTTGCAGTCTTACTTGCACTCTCATGTTATATTTGTGTAAGACTGTTGATGTTTGTACATATTTTCTATTGGGTTGATCCTCAACTCTTTAGACTGTTAGTGTATGGTGAATTTTCATTGTATATAATCCAAGAGGACTTGTTAAATTTTTCTTTCTTGAATCGGTTGAGTCTTCTTGTACATATATTGTGCTAATCCGATATGATCTCCGCTGAGAATGTTGGATTCTAGCCTTGACTAGTGAAGCTCCAACCTTGCTTCCGCCGACATCCGGTAATCTCTTCCCTTTTCTCTACTCAGCATAGTTCTCTCGGTATGTGACTGTTTAAATTCTTTGTATCTGTTGACACATTGAGGACAATGTTTGATTTAGGTTTGGGGGTGCATTTGCATTTGCATATAGAGTTTTTAGTCTTTTTAATCTTTTACTTTCAAAAAAAAAAAAAAAAAAAAAAAAAACTCTTTTTGTAAAAACCTCCAACTTTTAGAGATTTTAGAGTCACTAGCATGCTTCTAGCTATGTTTACATAGAGAATCTGACCGAATATCAGAAGTACTGGAGAACACAATCGGGTTCCTTAGTTGATTAGAGCGTTAAAGTTGGATTTAACCATACCGGAGAGCGAATTAGGTGTTGTTTAGATATTCGGTAGTAGAATTGTGATCACCCATAGTGGAGACTACCCATTTTACATCAAGTGAGGCACCAACCTTCAATTTTTTTTGCAACTTTCTAGAAAATCTGTTAGAGTGTGTGTCACCGTACGTCAATTCCGGTAGGAATGGTGAGCTACCCAACTTCGCACCAATTTCAAAGACTTTTGATCTCTTGAGTGCTAGTTTTTGTCAATCATGAGGGTGACGTCTAAAGATGAAAACTCCTTCTAAATATCGATTTGCAGTTAGCATCACTCTCTCTCTCAATCAACAGACCCATAGAAACACATCATCGTCAGCAAGCGGAGCAACATCAGAATATTTGAAGAAAAGTTGATATAGTCCAAGGTTATATATCTTCAAAAAAAAAAAAAAAAAAATCAAAAAAAATATTGTAGTTTATTTTCTTAGTTTTGATACCACCATGGTAAAGAAGAATTGAAAAAGAAAAATCCAAACAACAAGGAAATTGAGTAGAAAAGTTAAAAATTGTCAAGTTTTGTGAAGTTTAGAAGTTCGTCATCAACAATTGAAGACCAAAGACCGAAGATTGAAGACGTTTCTATGGTTCTTATGAGAGAGTGATATTAATTGCCGATCGGGTGAAAAGGTAAGTGAGTACTCCCACCCCTTGCTAATGGTTGATTTCCTTTCTTAAAAATCATCAGAAAAAGATTCTTTTTGTCCACACTTCTGTGGGGTCTCCAGAAATTATTTCTAAGGTTATCCTTCTTACCTACAACGTGTGCATGATTTCTCTCTTTATTCCTCCCTGCACACATGAGAGACTAAAAAAGCGATCCTTTTGAGTGCAATTATCATAAAACCCTAATGGTGAGGCAGAAGTTGAGACTTATGATCACAATCGAATCCGAATTCTTTCGTATGGTATGGTTACTTCTCGCTCGGCACTTAAGGATGAGAATGCGTTCTTTGGTAGTTCTAACTTCATGTTACTAGCATGCGAAACTCTATGTCCTCATAGCTTCTTGAGGCTTGAGACTCTTTTACACTCTAAAGTTGGAGAAGGTTTTGTGGGTACACCTCTGGTAAACCCTCACGAGACTACAACTCGTCCACTAGGGACACCTAGGGGTTTAAAGGCTTAGTGCATACGCTAAATGCATTCGAGAGACTGCGATGGGGGTATAGTTAGGATTTCTTATTTTTCTGTTTCACTTGAGGACAAGTAAAATTCAGGTTTGGGGGTATTTGATGAGTGCCAAATATTGCATATTTATACACCTTTTTATTGGCATTTTACTCATCTTTTGCGCTTAGAAATCAGATATTATCCCGCATTCTCGTGTTTTCTTTGTTTTCAAGAATAAATATTTGTATTAATTAATTTTGTGTTTTTAGGTAATAAATAAAGCTCGGAGAAATTGAGGAGCCAAAAGAGCAAAGAATTGGAGACAATCGTCTCTGGAGCAGAAAGCCAAAGCCCGCGCGCGCAACAGTTGCAACCCAACAAGGAGCAAACCATTTACAAGACATGGTCCCAAGCTATCCAAGACCCGTGACCGGATCCGAGCCCATCCACTCGAGGCCGTTGAGATTTCTATCTCCCTCATCCAACGGTCGCCGCCTCCACGCGCATCGAACATCGGGCGCTCCCGTGCAACACCAGATCACTCCAAGTCTCCCTGAGCCGTTCAGATCTCCCTTAGCTACATCCTACGCTCGCTCAGCCCGTCCCATCAACTCTCGCTGTCCCTGCCTCACAACGAAGTTGCCTATCCCTATACCCCTCGAGAAAACCCATTTCCTCTTTCCTTCTTCTCTTTCTTCTCTTCTCTCCCTCACCCCGACAGTTGCAGAGCAACTCCACCTCTCTTCTCCCATACCTCCTTCACCCGACCAGCAGCCATCACCACTACCTCCATACCCTGACAGAACCACACCACCACCTCCCCCTAGCTTCTCTTTATCTCACTCATAGCTTCTTCCATAGAAGCTATGTATGAGATAAGAAGAACTAGGGTTAGGGTTTTGTTCAATCAACCAATTGAGGGAGTTCTCAGAGCCGCACAAGCAGAGGTGAGCATGATTCAGAGACGTGGGTGAGAGTATTTTTATTTTAATTTCTGTTTTGGAAGAGAATTAGGGTTTGTGTTCTTGCATGTATAAATAGAAGAGGTAGAGGATGTTTTTGGGCATGCCTGGGCTAGCCAGAGCAGCAATTTAGGTTAATTTATGTTTTGTTGTTCTAATTATGTTCTAATTTAGTTTGCTAGGGTTTCATTGAAACCCTAATTCCATGTTGTGTTTTAAACTCTGTTGAACTGTTCTTGAATGTTTAAACTATAATTATATCTTCAATTATAGTACCCAATGTTTTTCTCTCACAATGGATGCCTTGTATCCATTGTAGTTAGGTTACAACTGCATTGAGAGTACCTCAGCTTAGACCTTAGATGTAATTGCTAACTCCCTTGACTAGTTGTACTTAATTAGACAACTAGTGCTCAAGTTAGTACCTCAGCTGATATTTGAAGTATTACATGGAGAAACTCCTTAGATAGGTGGTGGAATTGACACGCTTCCCTTATCTGTCACGGGACAAGAAAGCTTGACTTAGCTGAACACATAATAGGAATTAGAGGTGGATGTGATAACCCTAGTACCCTTTCATTCCCACTGCCTTAGTTTAGTGTCACAACTCAACCTCAGTCGCTTCGACACCAACCATATTTGTGTTACATATCATAGGAATCAGTTTAGTAAGCCTTTAATCAACTCTCAGCACCACAAGTCTCTGTGGGATCGACCCGTACTTGCCACGCCTCCAACAGGCGTCGTGCACTTGCGGTTATCACAAGTAGGCATAAAAATAATCACATCTATAAGCCTACCAACCTTGAAGTAATAAGATTCATCCTTTCACCCCCGTGGACGTAGGTAATCATACCGAACCACGTATATCATTGTGTCTATTGTTAAGTTCTTACTTTCACTTGCATGAGTAGAAGATTTCTATCCTTTGGATGTAGTTAGTAGTAAAATACATCTACACTTATAATTAATTACAAAGAAAGACAAGTATTACAGGACATCAGTTGGCTTTATGTGACGAATATTATTGTCTTCACTAAAGAATGGAACAAATTGTTTAAGTTATGTGATGAGTCACGAAAACTCAGTTTCCGTTTACAAAACCTGGCGAGATTGGGGTATACCCAAACTAATTCGGGTATACCCAATAAGACAAAATCTGGTCATTATGAAGTAAAACCAAGCCACCCCTTCCTTATATTTTCTAAATGGCTAATATGCCCTTGTTTAATTAACACTAAAAAATCTGATTAGCTTAATTAATTGAGTTTCGATTAAAACTTTTGAAATCATGAATTTAAGTTATGAAATTTTGTTTTTGATTGAACTCATTTGGGAAGATTTTTGATGAAATTTTTTTCTTTCGAGAATATTTTTTTTCAACGGAAATGAAAGCATAACACTTCTAAAAAGAGGATTGCAAAGCTGGGTATGAAATCATACTCAAAATTAAAGAAGAATTCAACACTTTTAGTTTTGAAACTATCAAAAGTCGACAGGGTCGACGAATGAAGAACATGCCGACTAACTTTGGCCGGCAAGGTCTGTGGATGAAGAACATGCCGACAACTTATGGCCGGCAAGGTCGATGAATGAAGAAGATGCCGACTTTATTATTTTTGACACACTGGAGACTGTTGTAAATGCTTCACTAGTCGGCATCTTGTTGATTTCTTACCTTGCCGGCTATCGTATAGTCGGCAAGGTCGATAAAAAAATACCTTGCTGACTATAGAATTTTTCACATACAGATAAAAATGATTAGTCGGCAAGGTATTAATTTCATAACCTGCCGACTAAACTATAGTCGACAAGGTATTAGGATGAATATCGTGTATAAGGTTGAATACCGTGCCGACCCTGTAACTACTGATTTCAAAGATGAAAAGTCGGCACGATATTCAACCTTATAACCTGCCGACTATATTTTAGTCGGCAAGGTCGACAAATAAAACCTTGCCGACTTTCGATCCGTTTTGATTCTTTGTTTTTTTTTTTTTTTGATCTCATCATGTATGGTTAGAGTTTTGAAGAAAATTTTTGAATTTTTTTAATATGTTTTAGTCGGCATGGTTTTTTAGTATGGGCAAATTGGTCTTTTAACACCTTTTAACACCCCTTAGCACACTAGTTTGGATAGGAATAAAATGGGTATACCCCAATCTCGGCAGGTTACAAAAATACTTCAAGAAAACTCGGTGTCCGTACGGTGTTGGACGGAAACCAATTTTCCGTCTCCAATAATTTTATATAACCTCTAAAACATTGAAATTTTCCTTATTTGTCCGAAATATCAGATAAAAAGAACCAGTATATGTGAGGGAGGATCCCCTCACACTTTTATTATCACACTATCTCACACGTTGGGCGTCATTTTGCGAATAAAAACCAAACCGTAACAGATTTGAAGCTAATATTTTGGGGATATGTTCCTCTTACCAAGTTCTACATGCCTACCAAAAATGAGCACATTCCGAAATATGAAACCTCACAATCTACCGGTCTTAATTTCGACGGCCAGAAACTTGTTGATTTTCAACGGCTCATTTTCAAAGTAGTAGATGGTGGTGTTATATGTCTCGGAATACACTCATTTTTTGTAGGTATGTAGAACTTGGTAAGAGGAACATATCCCTAAAATATTAACTTCAAATCTGTTACGGTTTGGTTTTTATTCACAAAAATAACACTTAATGTGTGAGATAGTGTGATAATAAAAGTGTGAGGGGATCCCTCCTCAGTATATGTAGGCTAAGCGAATCTTGTTTCTCAAGTGAGGTGCATTATCCCTCTCATTTAATTTAGCTATATTTAAGTTAGAGCAGTACTCTCCCGCGCAGCTGCGTGGAGAAGCTCCAAAAGCAAACAGCCTATAAGCCGTTGGATTTGAGAATCCATCAATTTTGATGTTTTCCATAAAAAAAATAAAAAAATAAAAAATAACCACCCAATAAAATAAAATAACCATTCTTTCCTATGGCTAAGTCCTATGGGCTAGATTGGACTACTAGATTGGCCAAAAAGTGTTGCAAATCATGAAAAAAGTGTGGGAAAAAAGTTAACACTCAATCTGGCTACTTCTCTCCTAGCATTTGCTCGCAGTCGCACTATCGGCGAGATTGAAACGCTGAATAGTGCGGCGCTCAAAAAGTGGTCCAAACGCTGAATGGTTCAGCGCGCAAAAAATATTCCAAGGTATCAACGCTTAACCATTCAGTGTTGGATGATGTTTTCAGTATAAAGCGATTTTGGTCTCGGACTACTGCGAATGGTACTGAAAAAAAATAAGGACTAAGTACGAATGAGTGAATTTTTTCAACTGTCTCTCACAACTTATATGGGAAAACCAAAAAATAAAAAAAAAACACTCAATAAGGACCACTGGATCATTCTATATCTGATACTGTTATAATGAAAAGACTGTAAATACGACATGTGGAATTTGTTGGAAAAAAACTGGGTTGCAATAGAAGATGAAATAACACAGGAAGAGATTGTTGTACTCCAAACTTTCAAGGCTCATAAGATTTCTTTTAGACAATTATTTCTACCCTCCAAATAAATTGGCGATCACAACAGGTATGTGAAATAATGCCTTCAGGATACAATGAAAGCCCTATAACAGAAATTGAATTCAAGGTTTGTACCCCTTGATCCAATCAAGAACACATGTAAACAAAATTTCTGATGATGCTTTAGAAAAGAGAGAAAACAAAAAAGGTTTTTTTCGATATGTTAAACGAGTTTTGGGAGATGCTATTTATGGAGGTTTTCACATCTGTTGGGAATAGACATCTTTTTCACCAACAGGTTTCTCTGAAACGATGAGTCTCTTCATCATCAGACATCAATGATGTCTGTTGGATTTGAAAATTCTGGATATGTTTGTAACTCACGAAAACAGCTACGTACCACCAAAAATTCTTCCGGGCGTTGCCACCTAGAGACCCCCACCAGGGGCGGTCTCCCCTGGACCCCACGACCTGACCTGTCAGGTCGACCACAGCCTGGGGGGATACGCCCCTAGGACCCCCCCTTGGATAGCGCAGTTGAAAATATTCCAACATTCTCCCCCTATTTTCAAAAAACCATAAAACAAAGTTAAAAACTTTTATATCAGAGTGACTGCATCACCGAAGTGACTGCCTACGTACCCGAGTGGGATCAAGCCAACGTAGTTCAAGCACAATTAAGACTAAGCATCATCGTTGAAATCAACACATAAATGATAGGTGTCTTTTGGATTTGAACCTTCACTTAGTGTAAGAAACTCAAAGCCTTATCGAGATTCTATGGTGAAACCAGTCTTGAACCAAATATCCCTTATGATAAAACCAGAGTCTCCACACATATTGATTTCATAAATCATGTGTTCTGTAGCCAAGCACGTTAATAGCCATGTGCTTATATCCTTGATTCATGAGTCTTCTTTAGAGAACGGTCTTCTTCTCTTAGGAAACAGCCTGATTTCCATACTCATATAGGTAAGTCTCGAAGGTGTTTCGCGATACACCTTTACTAATCATAAACTCATTAAGGATTTACATCCATCCTATTTTCTTACAGAACCAAAGACTAATTAGAAATAGGAAGTTTTATATTAGTGCTCCATAATCTACATCCATAACTTGTTGGTACCACATTGAACCTTGTTTATCTTTTTCAAAACATAGGTTGGGTTTACTCTATGGGAGATCAAACTTCTTTCACGGACCTTAGTCCCATTTCTTTACTTTTATTGAAACCACCGAACTTGGTAGACTCTTCGTAAATGGGTCTGCCAAATTCCTCTTTGATTCAATAAAGTTAATCGTAACCACTCCCCTCTTGAGTAGTTGCCTAACCATTTGATGTCTAAGACTTGCATGTCTTGACTTTCCATTATAAGTCTTATTTGAGACATTATAGATGGTAGCTTGATTATCACAATTAATCAAGACCGCCGGAGTTGGCTTCTTCCAAAATGGAATTTCCATAAGTAGGTTCCTAAGCCATTCTCGCCTCCTTACATGCATCCGTTAAGGCTATTAATTCGACAACATTGTTGAATCGAAATACAAGTCTCGCTTCTTGGAACTCCAAGACACAAGACAGCACCCTCTAATGTAAAGATCCATCCAGACGTTGATTTGGACTTGGCCTCTACATCGTTCCGATTAGCATCGTTGTACCCTTCCATTGCAATGGGATAGCCTTGGTAATGCAAGCCAAAATTCATTGTACCTTTCAAGTAAGTCATAACTCTTGAAATCGCTTTCCAGTGTTCATATCCTGGATTACTTGAGAAACGATAACACTCCCACGGCTTGGGCTATGTCCGGTATTGTGCAATGCATAGCATACATAAGACTTCCAATGACACCGGAATACTCAAGTTGTGCATGAGTACGTCCCTTCATGTTCTTCTTTAACTTGATAGTATGGTCTAAAGGAGTAGGTACTTGGATTGTCATCAAAGTGACCATACTTCTTGAGAAATTTCTCAATATAATGAGATTGGGTTAAAGCCAACTCATTTCCCTTTCTTAGGATCTTAATTCCAAAGATTACATCAGCCTCTCCTAAATCCTTCATATCAAAGTTAGAGCTAAGAAACTTCTTTGTTTCTTCCACAAATGATATGTCGATCCAAAAATAAGCATATCATCAACATACAAACAGAGAATTACACATCCAGAACTATCATGCTTACTATAGATACATTTATCCGCATCATTCACCACAAAACCATATGACAAAACCACTTTGTCAAACTTCTCATGCCATTGCATGAGAGCTTGCTTCAAGCCATAAAGAGATTTTACTAACTTGCAAACCTTCTTTTCTTGGCCCGGCAATATGAAACCTTCAGGTTGTTCCATATATATTTCTTCTTCCAAATCTCCATTTAGGAAGGCGGTTGCCCCCTAAAGACCCCCACCAGGGGCGGTCTCCCCGGACCCCGAACGACTGACTGTCGAGTCGACCACACACTGAGGGCTACGCCCCAGACCCTCTGGATAGCGCGAGCTTGAAAATATTCCAACAGAATTAATCACTGCACTTCATTAACACTGATTTGTCTTATGTTCTTATCATTAAATTAATCAAGTGAGATTTTCAAGAAGAAAACGTATAGCTGTTTTGGACAATGGAGTTTTGTGGCGCTGTTTGGTTCAGCGCCTGGTTTTCGGCGCGTTTCCGTTCAGCGCCCAGCGCTGTTTCATTCAGCGACTCACTGCTAGATTGGCAATACCATAGGACTTAGGAGGTTGTCCTAGCTGACGTGGATGACCAATCTAGCAGCTAGATATCTATCCCATAGGGGTTAGCCTAAATCTAAGTTATCCCTCGGTTACATTACTTTCTTCGTCTTCCGCATAATGTTGCTTTGATAATCATCTTACAATTTTGATTTTTTTGTATGGTAAATCCAAAATCATCTTATAAACCAAACAGATAAATACTCCAAAATCTAATCAAGATTATA
Source organism: Papaver armeniacum (assembly GCA_023531295.1). Taxonomy (NCBI): domain Eukaryota; kingdom Viridiplantae; phylum Streptophyta; class Magnoliopsida; order Ranunculales; family Papaveraceae; genus Papaver; species Papaver armeniacum. Next base: position 590,923 of record JAJJWW010009314.1, on the reverse strand, counting down.
ATCTAATCAAATGTGTAAAAGTGTAAAACAATATAATAATCCATCAACCTTTTTTATTCTCCTGTTTGAGAATTTGTTACTCTCCATGGTGATTTGTGTATATAGAAAAAATACTCTCCATGGAACATCAGGTGATTTGTGTATATATATTTTCTTCTTTTCTCATTCATTCAATCCTTCCCAATTAATTTTATCTCTTCATTTTTAATTTGGGTCTGAGTTTGTTGGATATTTTTCCCTTTTCACCGATTTGAATAAAGGGTATTCCCAATTTTTATTAATTTTTGGATCGGATATGTTTTTTTTCTGATTAATTGGTGTTTCGGAGGTAGAGATTTTCATCGGGGTGAAGGTTTGTAAGTTGTATTGTTAGATCCATATCTTTGCTCTTAAATCCAACGGCTGAGGACATGCTTGCTTACGGATCTTTCCCACGCAGCAGCGTGGGATAGTACTGCTCTTTTAAGTTTTAGCCAAGCGAAATGGCCAACCATATTGCTTGGGGTTGGCCTCTAGTTGTGGTTGAACTTGGGACCTTAATGATTCAACATAAATAACTTATTCATTCAGAGGGAGGATCCCCTCACACTTTTATTATCACACTATCTCACACGTTGGGCGTCATTTTGCGAATAAAAACCAAACCGTAATGGATTTAAAGCTAATATTTTAGGGATATGTTCTTCTTACCAAGTTCTATATCCCTACCAAAAATGAGCACATTCCGAAATATGAAACCTCATAATCTACCAGTCTTAATTTCGACGGTCAAATCATTGATTTTCAACTCATTTTCAAAGTAGTAGATGGTGGTGTTATATGTCTCGGAATACCCTCATTTTTTTGTAGGTATGTAGAACTTGGTAAGAGGAACATATCCCCAAAATTTTAGCTTCAAACACGTTACGGTCTGGATTTTGTTCACAAAAATAACGCTCAATGTGTGAGATAGTGTGATAATAAAAGTGTGAGGGGATCCCTCCTCATTCATCAACCCTAAGAAAAATTAAGAATGTAATAATGATTCATGTCGTGACGAAATAGCAATTGTTTGATCTTTTACGTAACAAACGACAAGAGAAGGATCAGTTGGTCCCACTTAACAACTTGATACTTTTCCGTCTTGCGATCGACAAAAAAATTAAATTAAAATGCGAAAACAATTTGTACGTCGGTCTACGTTCGTTGTTTATTTGTCGTCCACTTATTGGCAAAAGTCTATTTCACCATAAACAAGAATTGTATGATACACATTTAGGTGATAAGTCCATTTTAGGTGTATTAAGGATACAAATACAAATACCCATCCATTTTCATTAATTTTGATTTTTCCTTTTAAATCTTCCTGCTATTAATATTAAGAGAAATTGAGTCAATTGTCCAGATATTTTTAAAACATGGTTTTAATGGACGAGTAAAACTTAGTATGGATGAAATGGACACAAAAAAAAATAACAAGAATGAATCTAGATTCATCCGGGCTAAAACTTAAAATATAACGAGGGTGGAACCTGGATCATCACGATATAAATTAAAAATAAGAAAAAATATTTTAAAATGGGTAGGAAGAAACTGTTTACATCCTGGCTATTTTCACATTCTCGTCCATTTAAACAATATCAAATTTTACATGTCTTTTTTACCCAGAAATTATCGGGTTAATTGACCAAAATCAGTCACTAAATTTTAGTACGACTGATATAAGTTTTTACAGCTGGATTAACTTAAAACAAACTAACTTTCGGATTTTCTTTGAAAAGGATAAAATATGTTATAGTCGTCGGTACTAGGTGCCAAAATGAACATGAATGTTTAGCCAAAAACATAAATTTTTGTTTTTCTCATGGCAACTAGATTAGGAATAAAATTTAAAAACTGTACGAAGTTTATTGGATAAGATAAGGATGATAGTACTTAATTCGTTCCTTATTATTTCCACTCATTGAGCCACCATTGACTTTACTGTGGACATCATCATATCATATTCCATCAAGCACTTACAAAAAATGGTAGATAGACTTTGCCCATCTTACACCCCAGCTACCTGAATCCCATCCCAGCCTCACAAATCAAATTTTACATATATACTCCGATTATATGTCTTTTTAATAGGAAAAGATTAATCATTCATTAATAATAAGGGGATTACATAGAGTTTTGATCTTGCTGGATCAATTGAGTTCTTGCATATTTTGTTAGAGAATCTGCTATGTGATTTGTATCTCTGTGTGTATAAGTGCAAGCCCAAAACTCAAAAGTACTAAGAATATTAAGAGAATTTTGGACTAAATTGTGTGTTGTCCATTTATTGTCGATGTCTTTCGATTAATAGCTGATATCACATTTGAGCAGTCACCCTCAAGATATATCTTCCTCCAACCTTTCTTGTGCGCCCATAGTACCGCTTCCAGTAGTGATTGTGCTTTAGCTTGTTCCGGATCAATAACTAGAGATGCACCTCCTCGCAATCCATAATTGATGCCTGCAAAATCTCTACAAATTAGACCCCAGCCCGATAATACATTTTATCTATATGGGAAGCATCAAAATTTATTTTATAGACATCATTTGTTGGAGGATGCCATATTTTACTGATCTCATTGTTGCAGTAGTGTTATCAGATTGACTAGTTCTGATTCTGTTCCAGTCATTGATCTGCAAAATGATGTTGTTAGTCACTTCATTACTGTTGAAAGACTTATTATCAAAAAAAAATTGCACATCTAGCCTTCCAGATTGTCCAGATAATAAAACTAACTTCCTCATACATCTTAAAATCTTGTTGCACAGTAGTGACTCTACAAGAAAAGAAATTGCTAACCCATTGATGCAAGTCCTTATTCTAGAGAATAACACTTAATCTTAGGTTTACTACATTCCACACTGGCCTAAATACATGGCAGTCATAGAACAAGTGTTGAATGGTCTCAGTACTACCATTGCAGAGAGAACAAGTGTTATCATGGTGTCTAGTAAACCTAGAAAGCCTAGATTTTGTTGATATACACTTATGTAAAAATTTCCACATAAAATGTTGTACTCTAGGAGGCAGTTTGTGTTTCCAGAATAATTTCCAACTAATAGATAAGTTGTTTTTTTGTAGGCTTAGAAGCTAGTTGTTCATTCAAAAGAACATTGTAAGCAGACTTGATGGTGAAATTTCCATTGCTGGAAGGCTCCCATCTAAGTTTATCACTTCCTGCAATTGAAATTATGATGTTAGTAATTTCTTTAACAGTATGTTCATCAAACAAAGCATTTAGGTAATCAATATTCCAATTTTTTCTATCATGATAATAAGTTGGCTAACAATGGACATATTACTTAAGTAGAACTGGTTATTGGGAGGTCTGTGCATATTTGGAATCCAAGTGTCTTTCCAAATATTTACAAACTTTCCATCACCAATCTCCCAATTATAGTGTCTTTTTACAATATTCAAACATGGGCAGATCCCTTGCCAGATCCAGCTTCCCTGTTTGCAAATACTGTCAGTCAAAGGATTAACACCATATAAATATTTTCCTCTCAAAATTTCATACCAAGGTTCCTCAGGATTATTAATCATCTTCCAAGCAAGTTTAGCAAGTAAAGCTAAGTTTATCAAATCAGTTTTCCTTATGTTAAGACCTCCTAGTTCCTTAGGGAGAGCAATGTCATTCCATCTCTTTGGATAATAACCTTTTTGGTTTTCCTTTTCCCCCACCAGAAATTCATCTGGATTTTATCCATTTTATCAGTGAGTTCTTTAGGCATAGGAAATACAGCTAAGTGGTGGCTAGCAAGACTTCCTAACACAGATTGAGTCATGACAGTTTTTCCTGGAGCAGCTAAGAAGATGCCCTGCCAAATATCAAATCTACCTTTAAAACCGTCTAACAAATGGACAAAAGAATTATACTTTCTTTTTGGGAGAAGTAAAGTTACACCTAGGTATTTTTCATTAAGTGACATTCTCTTAATTCTGAGTATATTTGCTATGTCATTCTTAACTGAGGTTGGAACCTTACTGCTAAAAGCTAATGCTGATTTATCAAAGTTTACTGCTTGCCCTAAAAATTTGCTGAATTGTTATATCAAAGTAGACAGATTCCTAGCATCTTTGTTCGTAGCTTTTACGAAAATGAGACAATTATCTGCAAAGAACAAGTGAGAAATAGAAGGGCAATATTTATTTGCTTTGAATCCATGAATAAGATTGTTTTTTTCAGCAATTATCAAACTTCTAGAAAAGCATTCCATACAAAGAATGAATAAGTAGGGTGATAGAGGATTATCCACCCTGCCTTAAGTCCCTGGAGCTCCATTGAGAAGTATAGAAGTGGAGACAGTAGTAATACATTGTTCTATCATGCTGCACCATTCACTTGAGAAACTAAGTTTCTTAAGATTATCAATGAGAAAACACCATTCTACTCATCAAATGCTTTTGACATGTCTAATTTAATAGCAGCACAACCATCTAAAGCTTTAGTTTTTTTTTCATGGAATGAATTAATTCATGGGAAATTAATATATTATCATGAATAGATCTACCAGACAAGAAAGCAGTTTGGGCAGGAGATATGATCTTATGAAGCACACACTTAAGCCTAGAAGCAAGCAATTTAGAGGTGATTTTATAAGACACATTACACAGACTTATTGGTCTGAAATCCACTACATTTTTAGGACAATTATTTTTAGGAATAAGAGTAGTAAAATTATGGTTCAATTGTTTTAGCAGGTGATGAGAGTGGAAGAAGGCGTGAAGCATTTTTACTACATCATTGCCAACAGTTTCCCACATTAGTTGATAAAAACCAGGTGGGAAACCATCAGGACCTGGAGTAGTACAAGGTTTCATATCAAAAACAATTTTTCTAACGTCATCAGCATTGGGGATAGCAATAAACATGGCATTATCAGTATCACTAATTTTAGCATGCATATTTTTGAGATAATCATCTGATCTAGGAGGGTTAGAAGTTCTGCTCATGTTACTAAAGTGTCTTAGAAGTTCATTCTCAATATCTTTCCTCTCATCTAGCCAAATTCCATACTCAGATTTCAAAGATTCAATCTGGGTTCTCTGCCTTCTAAACTTGGCCTTTTGGTGAAAGTAAGCAGTGTTCCTATCATCTAAAAGTAGTGCTTCATCTTTGCCTTTTTGTCTCCAGGAGTCAGATTCTATGTCATACCAATATTTTAACTCAGTAGTTAACTCTTCTATCCTTCTAGCATTATGATTAGTACCCCTAGAGGTAAGAACAAATAATTGAGTTTCAATATTGGTGATTTGGGTCTGGATATTACCAAAATGATGGTGGTTCCAGTGCCTAAGGCCAACTTTAATATTTTTGAGACAATGAGTGAGTTGATAGGCAACAAATCCAATAGTGTTGCTTTTCCATTCAGACTTAATCAGGTCATGACAAGTAGTGTCTCTAAACCAGGCTTTGTTTACCCTAAAGGTTTTTTTTTTGTATTGCTACCTGTTTTACTAGTTAATAACATGATGGGACAGTGATCACTACCAACAACAGTCAAGTGATAAAGAGAAGCATTAGGATAAATAGCATTCCAATCAAAAGTAGTAAGGACTTTATCCAATCTCTGTAATATAAGGTCATTACCATTCCTTCTATTGGTCCAGGTGAAAGGGTTCCCTATATATTGCATACCAGACAAATTGTTCATGTTTAGAATGTTATTATTAGCATCTAAATCAGTTTGGCTGGGAGTGTTACCTCTTTCTTTCTCATTTCTATCTAGAATGAAATTTAGGTCCCCTATAACTATCCAAGGGTTATTTTGATTTCCTCTTAGGTTGCTAATGTGGTTCCATTGTGCCTCTCTATCATTCACATTCAGGGCACCATAGAGACAAGTGAGCAAGGAGCTATTATTTTGACTGTCCAACTTAACAATGCAATTTATCATGTTCAAATTCATATAAATCACTTTCAAATCAATGTTGTCTTTCCAGAGAAGACACGGGCCACCAGATAAACCAATGTGATTTAGAAAAGATACATTTGGGAATTTGTATCTAGCTAACAGGTATTGCATTCTTATCTGTTGATTTTTGGTTTCTGTCAGAAAGATTATATCTGGGTTTTGAGATTTAATGAGCATATGAAGATGGTTTCTAGTGTCCTTATTACCAAAGCCACACACATTCCATGATATGATTTTCATCTTTGTGTGCACAATATCACAGCAGGTGTAGTAAAACTTTTTTGGAAAAATAATTTGACTGAGAGGAATAAAAGAAAAGATTTCTTGTTGTTTACCTTGTTCTCCCCTGTAGTGTTCTTTGGTTGCCTCTCCTTTTGTGTGACTCTGTCTGCAGCCAGTGTTTCCATTTGTTTACCATCATGAGAAGGATTGTGAGAGATGAGATGGGTATTGGGTGCCATATTTTCCTTAGGTTCTTGAGTATCTGAGATCCTAAATCTTTTGTCTAATCTTGCTGAGTTAATGTCTTCTTCATCTTGTGCTGAACTGTTTAGCACAGGTCCAATCATGATTTCATCTTTTGGAGGTACAAAAAAGGGTAGTGCTTTATTACCTTTTGTTTCTGCATGATAGGGATATTTGCAGCTGAGTTTTCTTCTCTAGACTTCTTCTTCCCAGTAACATTTTTGATACCAAAGTAATATGGCTTGTTATGAGCTTTTGCAAGAAATTCAGCGGCTGCCTTACAAGTACCTTTAGAGTGCTTAATGATATAGCAAGTGGGGTATATATTGTGTGGCTGCTTCTCATAGAAAAATTTGATCCATCTTGTATAACCAACATCTGTTTTAGCCAAAGCTCCTCTTCTTAAAGGGTTGTTGATGTCTATTGAGATGCCATCTTTATCTACTGGAATAACATCCTTGGGTTCAATAGCAATGACCTCTCCCATCAGTTTGCCTATCTTTGTTACTGATATGGGATTCATATGCTCAGGTAAGAGTTTTTTGAGCTGCAGCCAAAAACACTGTAAGTTCCATTCAAGTTCCTTGTACATCACTTCAGAGTTATGGTGATGCAGAACAACTAGATTTTCATTCACACTCCAAGGTCTAGTTATGTATAGATTTTTCTTAGTATCTTCATCCTTAAACTTGAATACCATTGTGTTATCATCAATTTCCACTACTTTCACTCCACCTTCAGGGATATGAGACCATGTAAACTTTACATGTTTCTGCACAGCTTTGTATCCCATTTTGCTTTCCATAATGATCATACCAGTGAGATAATGATCACATTCTCCTTCAACTTCTGTTAGTGCCGCATCTTCAGATAAGGGATTTTGTGCTTCTTCTTCATTGTCAAGATCAAGAGCGGCTTACTTGAATCTTGCTGCAAAATCAATAACTTGATCATTCTTCTCTGTTGCCATGTTAAAATTTATGATGGATTGAGTTGTTGAGATTTGTGTTTCACTTTGGCTAATTAGGAGAAGGTTTTATAGGTGTTAGGGTTTCCTTCTCTATGAACCAGATTTTCAATCCGAGTATTCTGGTGAGAAAATAAAAAGTTGTTATAGCAGGATATTCCACAAACAGAAACAATATATGTGGCCATTAACCAGAAGAGTAATCTAAGGAAACTAATTCCTAAATTGTTGCGACTAATTTGAATTTTGAATTTCCTAAATTTCCGCCTTTTCTTCTTTTGGGGTTTCTGGTGATAGACAGTAGATCAGTAGGAACTGAGTTGAATCTTCTCATGATAGTGAATCAATGGAAACACTTTGGCTTCAAAAAGCATCTTAACACGCAGAGCAAATGATGTAATCACAACTGTAAACAAGGCAAACGCCATTAGAGAGATAGCAACCTGTAAACACATTTTGGGAAGATTAAGGGTTAGTTAGCAAGACATTTTAAAAATGAACATAACACAAATGCATGTTTAAAAGAAAACAAATTAAAGTAACAGATTTGAGAAATTTTGAAATAAGAAGTAATTAAATCAATTCAATGGCTTGATTGTGCATGAATATCATGGATTGTATGGAAGATTTCTAGGGAATCATGATAAAAAAAGAGAAATTTTTTACTGAGTTGGGGAACTGATTTTCATACCTAGATTAATTGGGGTATGTAGATGCTGGATTTTCGACAAAGGGTAAAATTGTAAAACTATACTCCAGATTCGGCAACCGGATGAGTATTGAGGCTCATGTCTCTCATTAAAGCATGAAAGGTCATGCCATAAATCTCTGACTGAGAAGGTTGTCTCTCAGAGTGCGTGTAGATGTGTAGTCTCTCAGCTGAGACCACGGCACATCTCATGAATATTGAGCGATTTCGATAATTACTCCGGATCCTGCAATCGGATGAGTATTGAGACTCATGTCTCTAAGCATGAAAGCTCATGCCATAAACCTCTGATGGAGACTGTCTCTCAGAGAAGATGTAGATGTGTAGTCTCCCAGCTGAGACCACAGCACATCTCATACTGTGTAGAATCGAAAGATTGGGCGGCTCCTAGACAGCATGCCTGCTAGTATAGAGCGACAACGTCTTCGGGATGCAACCAGGTTTTCCCCGACTATACAAGAGGAATATGATATGACACTCCAGCAAGTTCATATTGCTCGACCCTCAGATTATTAATGCTCCTAGACAGGAAGCCCTTCTAGTATAGAACCATCAATTGATCATCTTAAATCTTCTGAATATCCGGCAATATTCTACGAGCCATCGTCTGAATATCCAGCAATATTCTACGAATCATCAATTAATTGTCTGAATATCCAACAATATTCTACGATTCTCCGTTATATTTGATGAGTGCCAAATAGTGCATATTTATACACCTTTTTATTGGCATTTTACTCATCTTTTGCGCTTAGAAATCAGATATTATCCCAGATTATGTGTTTTCTTTGTTTTCAAGAATAAATATTTGTATTAATTAATTTTGTGTTTTTAGATAATAAATAAAGTTCGGAGAAACTGAGGAGCCAAAGAGCGAAGAATTGGAGTCGAGCATCCATGGAGCAGAGATAGCCAAAGCCCCATGCGAATCAGTTGAACTCAACAAGGAAGACATGGGCTAGAGCTACCCACGACCCGGATCCGAACCCGCTCATCCCGAGCCGTTGAGATCTCGCCCAAATGCATCATACGGTCGCTCCCTCGCTCACATCTATTTCTCGATGCTCCGCTCAACACCAAATCGCCTCAGTTCTCCCTCGACCGTTCAGATCTCTCCCGCAAGATCCAACGCTCGCTAGCCGCCTCATCATTCCCCGATGCACCCGCTCAACACCGAAGCGACCCAACACCCTATACCCTAATCGAGAAAACCTATTCTCTTCTTCACTTTCTCTTTCTTCTTCTTCTCCTCACACGCGACAGAGCAGAGCTCTGCCCTCCCATGCCTTCTTCTCCATCTCTTGTCTCCATCATCACCATCCCCATCTTCTTTCACCACAACACCCGCACCATCAACCACCTCCGTACCCTCTCTAGGTCTAGTTATCTTTCTTTTAGCTTCTATCAACCCTAGAAGCTAAATTAAAGATAATTAGGACTAGGGTTTCTCATGCATCAAATCAGTCGACGCATGGAGCTCAGAGCCGCACAAGCAGAAGGGAGAGCGGATTTAGAGTATGGGTTTGATTTAATTTCTGTTTTATAATAAATTAGGGTTTGATATTTTGAATCTTGTGTGCATGTATAAATAGAAGAGGGAGAAGATGATTTTAGCCATGCCTGGGCTAGCCAGTGCTTCAATTAGGGTTTAATTTGTAATTTAATTTCTGTTATTTGATGTTTTAATTTAGTTATTAGGGTCTCAATGAAACCCTAATTTACTGTTGTGAATTCACTTTGCTTGAATGTTCTTGAGAGCTTAATGTTATTAGATAGCTTCAATTTTAACACCTCAACCCTTTTCTCTCACAATGCATGCCAAGTATGCATTGTAGTTAGGTTTATAACTGAGTTGAGTGTGTTTCAGCTCTTATTTTTATTATTAATACTGATTCTCTTGACTGGTTGTGCTTCATTAGACAACCAGTACTCTAGGTGAGTAATTCAGCTGATAATTGAAGCTTTATATGGAGAAACTCTTAGATAGGTGGTAGAAGTGACAAGCTTCACTTGTCTGGTATAAGAACAAGAACTCAAACTAGTTGAGCACATAATAGGAATTCAGAGGTGGATTTGAAGACCTTAGCACCCTTACTCTCACTGTTTACTTTAGTTTAGAGTTACTTCACATCACATCTCAGTCGCTTCGACAAAAACCCCTGTTGTCACATTACTTCACTTGAATTCAGTTTAAGCCAAGCCTTAGATCACATATCAGCACCACAAGTCTCTGTGGATCGACCCGTACTTGCCGCGTCTCCGATAGACGTCGTGCACTTGCGGTTTATAACAAGTAGGCTTAATTTTATACACATCCAAAGGCCTACCAAGTTTTTGGCGCTATTGCCGGGGACTTGGCGCGTGCCCTGTGTTCATTGGCTCGTTTCACTGTTTTTCTTCACTACCCCTGTATATATGCATTTGCATCATAATGTAACTTAGCTTTTCATAGTGTTAACTTAGTTTCAGTTCATTGCATCTTAGTTGTTCACCCTGCATTTCATATTTTATTTCCTTTTAGCTGTTAATTGTCTATCTGTGTAATCTTGCATTGTAGTCTTGCATTGATTAGCATAACTTAGCATAACTTAGTATGACCTTGCATTGTTATTAGCCCTGTGCATTTTCATCTGTATCTGTAACTTAGCTTCCATCATTCAGTGTTTTACTTCATTGTAACTCAGTTTTTCTTTTCTTGTTTAACTCAGCTGTAACCTTCCTGTTTTTTCTTTTCCCTTCTTAGTTTTAGCTCGTTGCATTTGCATTTTGTTCATCCATTGGTCATTGCTCGGTTCTCGGTCCAAGATACCCTCGGTGCATATTCCGTAGCACTCGAGAACCGAGTTTGACATTGAGCTGACATTGCTTAGTCCCGAGCATAGCCACGAGTTAAGTGCTAAGCTCTGCAGTTGTAGCACTATAGCTCCTTTGCTTCATCCGTGCATATCCCGAGAACTAAACCTTCTGCCGAGCTACTGTACAAGCTGAGCTGATATGCCTATGAGCAATTGAGACAAGCCAAAAGGAGAAAGACAAGGAAAGGCACGAGACTTAAGGTTAGTCTTGTATTGCCCTGTGCTTTGTAAACCCTGAGCATGCCCTGCTAGTCATGATGCTCATGTGAATACTTCCTTGATCTTATTGCATGAACCTGTCATCACAATGAGCTATGTATCAAACTGATCTGTGCATTGATGATTATGCTTGACCCTGTTAAATGAATCACTTTCATTGCATGAAGTTGCAAACTAGCTGCCTTGGTGCCCTGCATGATTAGCTACCTTGCTAGGTAACCACCCCTGAAGCTAAGTGAGCCAACCCCATCTGCCCTGTAGTGTTTGAGCATACATCTGTGAGAACTAGTGACCTGTGCAACCCTCCAGCCCCTGAAGGCGTGTGAGGTTTGTGTTGCGGTGCACCACATGCACTTAATCTGTGCCTGACCCATGTGCTTAGCATCAAATTCCCTTTCTGTGAGTTTGTGTTCTGTGTAAACTGTCCTGTGCCGTGCACACATTGCTCTTTTTTTGTGCTGTCCTTGCTCTGGGCAACCCAATTTGTCTTTGTGAACTTGTCTTGTTAATTGGAGTTGTGCCACCGCGCAGCACAAGACACGGCCAGTGCTAGAGACTTGCCAATCTCTGCACAGAATAAACCCTGCAACATAGGGTGCCTTTTGAGCATTATCCTATGATAACTGCACTACCTATATGCTAGTTGATGATGCTCTGATTTTGTGCTGAATTGTGTGGGTGCCTTGCATGAGAAATTAGCTACCTTGCTAGGTCTGTTGACACCTTGTACATCTGCTAATCTGTTCATCTGCTGCAAACTCATGAGCCCCAGTGAACCCTGAACCAGTGCTAAATCATCCAACCCCGGGAAACTCGAGATTTGTGCTTGGCTCGTGACTTTGAAACAAAACTGTTAGCTGAGATCTTTTGCCGCCGTGTGATTTGTGCATTAAATCCTTGGTTTTAACAAAGACCGTGCTCGATCCAGCCCACGATGTTTGTGAGATCGAGCTGCAACTGGTTAACCAAGTTTGCTGTCATCCTCACTTATGCATGGCCTGTTGACTCTATCACTCCTGAGTCATGTGCTATAACCCTTAGAGCCATCTGCCTTGTGCTCCAGCCCCCTGAAGCTGTTAAGCCAAACTTGTATGACAACCTGTGTGAATGCTGAGCCATCTTTGCATGATAAACTAGCTGCCTAGCTAGGTATAGCTCAATCTCTGGGATTTTTGCGTATTTCTGTGTGACTCTGTGAGCCTGTTGACAGCATCGGTGCACAAGCAAGGCTATGACATCTCCAACAACAAGCACTTCTGTGTGCTTAGGCCCAAGAATTGGTGTGTGTATTTTTGATATTTTGTGCTTATTTCTGTGGGAAAGTGTGTGAGTTTGTGCTACCTTGTGCTTGGCCTGACCAGGACTGCACAAAACTTACCAGGCTGTGCACACACGCCGGTCCCCGATTAGCTTGCCAATCTCTGATTAAACTGACCCCTTGACATCTTAGCCCACATCAGCTGAGCAGCGGGGCTTTGCACAAATCTGAAACACAATTCCACTAGGCTTTGCAAACAAACTTGGGCCCTGCACAACAAAACTTTCAGCCCACACAAGTTCAGCTGTGGGCTGTGCATAGCTGAAGCCCACATCCACTTAGGCTGCAACCAGCCTGAAGCCCACAAAAACCCAACTAAGCCCACAGAAACTAAGCTTTACACAACTACTGAGCTCTGCTTCTGTCAACCCAAGCTGAGCAGTTGGGTTGTACACATAACTAAGCTCACTTCTCTTAACCTTTGGGCTGTGTTTCTACAGCAACTTAGGAGTTGTACACAACTACTGGGCTTCCCACAAAAACCAAACAACAAGCCCACAACAAACCAAATGAAACCCAATAAACCAAATTGAGTCCATTACAACTGGGCTTTGAGTTCAATTTGAGTACTAAATCATGTCAGGATTTTGGTCCGCAACTGGGGATACAAACAAATCCCTTAGAGAGCTTGCTTACGGGCATGCTTCACAATATGAACTCCCCACATACCATAGTGATTTTAGGGAATTTTATGAGCCTTCTCAGGGCCCGGATCTCACATACCCTAATCATTATGATCACATACATCATCCACCACAGGTTGAAAATGAACAATTTTCTCATACCCAGTCATCACTTTTAGATCAATTAGAAGCTCGACTATCTGCTTTAGAAAGGAAATCTGCTTTTGAAAGGCAATATGTCAGATCTAATTCCTCTAGGCAATATGAAATTTATGCATGTACCTTATGTGGTGGCTTAGACCACCCTGCTGAGTACTGTTATATTTTGCATGATTTTAGACAGTCTAGGGAAAACCATGATAATCCAATGTACGAATTGTCTAGAAGTGACTATGCTGGCAACCATTGGGACCATAATCAACCCGCACACATGCATCATTCACCACAAGTGGGAGATGAACAATTTTATACTCCCCCAACTCCTAGTTTGCAATCAACAATGGAAACACTCATGGAGCAAAATGCTAGGCTTGAAATGAATGCAATGCATGACCATCCACATAGCAACATGTCTGAATTTCCCTTCTCTAGTGAACCTCATACACAACCATACAATGAATATCCATATGAGGAATGCATACCCACTAGTGAAGACTCTCCTTCAATAGAACAACTCAAGATGATTCTTCAAAGGAACCTGATTGAGTTACAAAATGATAGAATCGAAAATAGTGTTTCTAGTCTTACTCATGCAACTAACATTGAATATGAACCTAATCCAGAGGTAGATGAGTACACTAAAAATACTACAATTTTGAATGGAGAAATAAATTCTTGCTATGATGATGATGATGATGAATATGAAGAGCATGTGTACACTGAAAATGTAGTAGAATCTTTTGGTTCAGAGACGTTAGGCGTCTCTTCTGTGAACCCTATGAATGATGCTTCTTCTAATATTCATACTTGTGCTGTTGATGTGGAACCTGTGGATTTGTTTTGTGAAAATGAACATGATTTACCCTCTTCTGACTTTAGGAAAGTGTGTGATGGTGCAAATAATTTTATCCATAAACACAACTTAGATGTACCTAATCTCTCTCCTAAGTCACAAATTGAAACTCCTCCACCAAACCTAGGTGTAGTTTGTCACAAAATTGCAAAACCAACTTTTCTGAAAATGCCTAACTTAGGCCTAGAGCTTTGTGCTTCCCAAGTCCTCTTGGACTATTTTGCATCAAAGTATAACACTCTTAAGGAGCCACAGTTGGAATATGTATGTCTGCCTGTTATTAGCAAAACTCATTTTGAGTTGGACCTTTTACATGATGTACCTTTAAAATTGCAAGATTTTGTACTCACAAACACACCTGTCCACAAGTTTAGGTTTAGGGGAAAATCCTTCACATACACAGTCTTACTTGCACTCTCATGTTATATCTGTGTAAGGCTGTTGATGTTTGTATATATTTTCTATTGGGTTGATCCTCAACTCTTTAGATTGTTAGTTTATGGTGAATTTTCATTGTATATAATCCAGTAGGACTTGTTAGATTTTCTTTTCTTGAAACGGTTGAGTCTTCTTGTGTATATTTTGTGCTAATCCGATATGATCTCCGTTGAGAATGTTGGATTCTAGCCTTGACTAGTGAAGCTCTAACCGTGCTCCCGCCGACATCCGGTAATCTCTTCCCTTTTCTCTTTTCAGCATAGTTCTCATGGTATGTGACTGTTTAAAATTTTCCTATCTGTTGAAACATTAAGGACAATGTTTGATTTAGGTTTGGGGGTGCATTTGCACATTTTTGCATATAGGGTTTTTAGCCTTTTTAATCTTTTATTTTCAAAAAAAAAAAAAAAAAAAAAACTCTTTTTGCAAATAAAAACCTCCAACTTTTAGAGATTTTAGAGTCACTAGCATGCTTTTAGCTATGTTTACATAGAGATTTTTTCTGACCGAAATAACAGAAGTTAGAAGTACCGGAGAACACAATCGGGTTTCTTAGTTGATTAGAGCGTTAAAGTTGGATTTAACCATACAGGAGAGCGAATTAGGTGCTGTTTAGATATTCGGTAGTAGAATTGTGATCACCCATAGTGGAGACTACCCATTTTACATCAAGTAAGGCACCAACCTTCAATTTTTTGCAACTTTCTAGAAAAGCTGTTAGAGTGTGTGTCACCGTACATCAATTCCGGGTAGGAATGGTGAGCTACCCAACTTCGCACCAATTTCAGCACTACTTTTGATCTCTTGAGTGCTAGTTTTTTTGTCAATCATGAGGGTGACGTCTAAAGATGAAAACTCCTTCTAAATACCGATTTGCAGTTAGCATCTCTCTGTCTCTCAATCAACAGACCCATAGAAACACATCATCGTCAACAAACGGAGCATCATCAGAATATTGAAAGAAAAATTGATATAGTCCAAGGTCTATGTGCAACAAAGAAAAAGAAAAGAAAATAGGATGAGAATTAATAAAATTTATAAAATCAAGACAATACAAGTTGTGGAAAAATTGAGTGATAAAGTCCTTTGTCCATGGAGTTAGTTGTTTCATTATTTGTATTTTTATTTTCACTTATTGTAAATAAAAAAAAATCAAAAAAAAAAAAAAATCAAAAAAATATTGTAGTTTATTTTTGCTACCACCATGGTAAAAAGAGTTCAAAAAGAAAAATCCAAACAACAAGGAATTTGAGTAAAAAAGTTAAAAATTGTCAAGTTTTGTGAAGTTTAGAAGTTCGTCATCAACATTTGAAGACCGAAGACCGAAGATCGAAGACGTTTCTATGGTTCTTATGAGAGAGTGATATTAATTGCCGATCGGGTGAGAAGTGAGTGAGTACTCCCACCCCTTGTTAATGATTGATTTCCTTTCTTAAAGATCATCAGAAAAATATTCTTTTTGTCCACACTTTTGTGGAGTCTCCAGATTTTACTTCGGAAGGTTATCCTTCTTACCTACAACGTGTGCGGGATTTCTCTCTTTATTCTCGCCTGCACACATGAGAGATTAAAAAGCGATCTTTTTGAGTGCAATTATCATAAAACCCTAATGGTGAGGCGAAGTTGAGACTTATGATCACAATCGAATCCGAATTCTTTCATATGGTATGGTTACTTCTCGCTCGGCACTTAAGGATGAGAATGCGTTCTTTGGTAGTTCTAACTTCATGTTACTAGCACGTAAACTCTATGTCCTCATAGCTTCTTGGAGGCTTGAGACTCTTTTACACTCTGAAGTTGGAGAAGGTTTTGTGGGTACACCTCTGGTAAACCCTCACGAGACTACAACTCGTCCACTAGGGACACCTAGGGGTTTAAAGGCTTAGTGCATACGCTAAATGCATTCGAGAGACCTGCGACAGGGGGTATAGTTAGGATTTCTTCATTTCTGTTTCACTTGAGGACAAGTAAAATTCGGGTTTGGGGGTATTTGATGAGTGCCAAATAGTGCATATTTATACACCTTTTATTGGCATTTTACTCATCTTTTGCGCTTAGAAATCGAGATATTATCCCAGATTACTGTGTTTTCTTTGTTTTCAAGAATAAATATTTGTATTAATTAATTTTGTGTTTTTAGGTAATAAATAAAGTTCGGAGAAACCGAGGAGCCAAAGAGCGAAGAATTGGAGTCGAGCATCCATGGAGCGAGTAGCCAAAGCTCGCGGTGCTAATCGGTTACAACCCAACAAGGAAGACATGGGCTAGAGCTACCCACGACCGGATCCGAACCCGCTCATCCCGAGCCGTTGAGATCTCGCCCAAATGCATCATACGGTCGCTCCCTCGCTCACATCTATTTCTCGATGCTCCGCTCAACACCAAATCGCCTCAGTTCTCCCTCGACCGTTCAGATCTCTCCCGCAAGATCCAACGCTCGCTAGGCCAGTCTCATCATTCCCCTGATGCACCTGCTCAACACCGAAGCGACCCAACACCCTATACCCTAATCGAGAAAACCTATTCTCTTCTTCACTTTCTCTTTCTTCTTCTTCTCCCTCACCGCGACAGAGCAGAGCTCTGCTCTCCCATGCCTTCTTCTCCATCTCCTGTCTCCATCATCACCATCCCCATCTTCTTTCACCACAACACCCGCACCATCAACCACCTCCGTACCCTCTCTAGGTGTAGTTATCTTTCTTTTAGCTTCTATCAACCCTAGAAGCTAAATTAAAGATAATTGGGACTAGGGTTTCTCATGCATCAAATCAGTCGACGCATGGAGCTCAGAGCCGCACAAGCAGAAGGGAGAGCGGATTCGAGTATGGGTTTGATTTAATTTACATTTTATAATAAATTAGGGTTTGATATTTTGAATCTTGTGTGCATGTATAAATAGAAGAGGGAGAAGATGATTTTAGCCATGCCTGGGCTAGCCAGTGCTTCAATTAGGGTTTAATTTGTAATTTAATTTCTGTTATTTGATGTTTTAATTTAGTTATTAGGGTCTCAATGAAACCCTAATTTACTGTTGTGAATTCACTTTGCTTGAATGTTCTTGAGAGCTTAATGTTATTAGATAGCTTCAATTTTAACACCTCAACCCTTTTCTCTCACAATGCATGCCAAGTATGCATTGTAGTTAGGTTTATAACTGAGTTGAGTGTGTTTCAGCTCTTGTTTTTATTATTAATACTGATTCTCTTGACTGGTTGTGCTTCATTAGACAACCAGTACTCTAGGTGAGTAATTCACCTGATAATTGAAGCTTTATATGGAGAAACTCTTAGATAGGTGGTAGAAGTGACAAGCTTCACTTGTCTGCATATAAGAACAAGAACTCAAACTAGTTGAGCACATAATAGGAATTCAGAGGTGGATTTGAAGACCTTAGCACCCTTACTCTCACTGTTTACTTTAGTTTAGAGTTACTTCACATCACATCTCAGTCGCTTCGACAAAAACCCCCGTTGTCACATTACTTCACTTGAATTCAGTTTAAGCCAAGCCTTAGATCACATATCAGCACCACAAGTCTCTGTGGATCGACCCGTACTTGCCGCGTCTCCGATAGACGCCGTGCACTTGCGGTTTATAACAAGTAGGCTTAATTTTATACACATCCAAAGGCCTACCAATATTTCGTCACTTCAATTCGTGGTTCTTCCCAGCAGAATTCCACGGGTTAATGATAAATTTTTAACGAAACAGGCATCTGAGCATCGAATAAGCCCTGACAAAAATGGTGCAAGTGTAATTAGCAAATAATGCACAAACCAGCATTTTGAATGCACGAACGAGCATTTCAAAAAATATGAGTGAACGAGGAACCTAAGCAAAATAGGAAGGAAAAATAATAATAATAAAATATTAGCAAAAGTGCCAGGGGACTGGGCTCACCAGCCGGCCAGTCATGTCGTGACCAGTCCCGCGCCCAATTTTGTATTTTATCATATTTTACTATTTTTTCCTGATTTCACGAAAATTTTCTCGTTCGAGCAAATCTCTTATTTTCAAAGAAATTATCTAATCTCATGTTTTCATCAAAAAATAATAAAATTAGGGAAAGGTGTCATGGGACCGCCGGCCGGCCGGCCATGCCTTGGCCGTGGCCGGTCCCACACCTCACGTCCCCATTATTTTATTATTTCTCTTAAATTATGAAAATTCCTTGATTTCATGAATTTTCCCTAAAATTACCTAATTTCATGTATTTTCTCTAAAATTATAGAAAATATTAAAAAATTAGGGAAAACTTGTGGGACCGGGCTCTAGCCGGCCGGCCATGCCCTAGCCGGTCCCACACGCCCATTATTTTATTGTTATTTGATGTTTTGTTTCCTGATTTCAACAAAATATTTTGGTTTTCAACAAATCCCTTTGATTTTATGAAAATTCTCTAAAATCATCAAAATTTGGTAAAATTGGGAAGAGTGGCTTGGGACCCGCGCCCATTGGTCGGCCGGCCATGCCTCGGCCATTTCGGTCCCACACTCCCATTCCCTATTTTATTATTAATTTATTTCTCTCATCTCACGGAAGTTCCCTAATTTTATCAAACTCTCATGTTTCATAGAATTTCCCTCAAATCAAAGAAAATACATAAAATTACATAAACTGAGAAAGCATGTGGGACCGTGTTTGTCAACCGTCCGACCATGCCCTAGCCGTGGCCGGTCCCACACCTTGTAATTCCATGTTTTATTTATTATTTTCATCATTTCATGTATTTTTCCCAGTTTCAACAAAACCATGGATTTTGCATATTTTCTCAAAATGTTACTCAAACGTGCACCAGAAAATATCAAAATTCTCAGGACTGAAGTGCGGACACCATGGTGACACGGGCACATCCCCTTGACCGACCAAGGGTGACCTTGAGGCTTGCAAACAGCTGGTTCCGCATGTTTTAATGATTTTAACCTAATTTGCTCAGCTGCTCATATTAGGTTCAAACTCTTTCCAAACAATTGGAAGTTTGCTCAAACGACCATCCACTGGTCCCACACCCACCGAGAGCATGTCTCGTGACCTCTTGGTCGGTCCTCCATCTACACCATAATACCAGGTTTTATTATTTGTCGCTCACACGAGCATTATTTCAGTGATTAAACCAACATTTAATCATTCTTTCACCAACTGGTCTCAGGAGACTTTGGTATTTTGCTCATTCGAGCATTTGGGAGATATATGGTGAACCCGTCATACCATGTAGCCGGTCCCTGTGTCACTCTGTATTGATTTGCAATAAATCATCATTTCGGTAAAATTAGGGTTTTGAATCCAGAGCTCTGCAGAAACGTGATTCTGAGCAGATTCAACCACTCTGATAATTCTATGTTGATTCCATAATCAACACTTTATTTATTTCGCTCGACCCAGCAGTCAGTAACTTAAAATTAATATTTTATTTGGTCTTGCTACCAACGATTCATCAAAAATCAATATTTGTTCAAACTGGCAATATTCGCTCAAACCGGTAATGTTTATTCAAATTAACAATATTCGCTCAGACTAGCAATATTTTCTCAGATCAAAGAATATTGGTCCAACTATCAATATTCAAAAGTTCGGCAACACAGTTTGCTCATCTTAGGTTATAACGATACCTTGTCTCAGCAGACACGTTAAATTCATGAGTTTCAGAATATTTGCTAATCATGTTCAACTCATAACTACATGGACTCATCGTCCCATAAAGTCAGCAACTGACTCCACAATCACGAGATTTCAATCGTGTCACATGGGGGGATATTAACTAGGATTTTGGTCTGGCGGTCTACGGCACGTGTGTTCACCCACGATGAAAATGTGATCAAGTTGTGCATTCAGTAGGAAGAGTTAGCAAAAGTAGTGGGTGGAAAATTAACCAAGTCTCCGCACGATGAGTTATTGGTTTTAACACGATTTCCCACTTCCCCACTCTCTGATTCCAACAACTGTCACACTTCATGGGATCATGGTGTTTTCAACTCCGGCATTATAAAATGTCTTTAAATCATGATTGAAAGGACAAGGATTCGAACATTCGAACAATATTCGCCGAAACGAGCAATTTCTTATAAAAGTTCATATAGACAATCTTTCGTCTACACGAACTCACATAAATCGCTCTCAATTGAGTAAAAATTTCAATCATTCAAAGCATTTTCACGCTGAATTCACAACACACCTACAATCTCAGATCACCATTGATCTCACGCATTTCTCAGCTTCCCTCCTACAAATCAACCTATCATCTCTTGTGACCGAATTGACTCGGGAACGGTCATTGTTCTTGGTTTAGGCCGGAGTCTTACAGATTGATCTCTCAAACTTAAAGCACTCCCTTCTTGCAGTGCATCTGTGTGAGGTTCAACATTTTGCTCGGTTCAAGGAGTCTCCACACGGTCGACTCTTCAATTCTGTAAAAACCAGCAAATCGTTTTTCCCCATCTATAGATTGGCGACCACTATGGGAGGTTAATCTCTCGGTTGCAATCTCACAATTTGACAAGATGGCTGGTATTAGGTTTGGGTTAGTCACAGGTTCCAATACCAACGGTGCTAGCACTAGCAACAACGACAACGACAACAGCAACGACAATGAGGACATTCCGGAAACAATTCCGACCACAAATACTGTTGCTGGTGATATTACTCCTCCTCACACAGAGGGTCATCCTTTGTTCGACCGACACCCTGAGGAAATCAGAGGAAACCAACCACCTACCATCGCTGATCTCATCAAAGCGCAAGAAATCTTTGCACAAAATCAGATAGATATGGCTGCAGCACAGAAGAATCTATTTGATCAGTTGAAGAATCTCACTGACAAGATGTCAGAGAAAATTCAAAGAAAGGGAAAAGAGAAGGAGAAATCCTCAAATGACGATCCTGAGGTAATTCCAATTCATACAGTGGATGATGATGAAGCCGGCAAAGCTGTGGGCGATTCATCAACAAAGGAGTCATCAAACTTCATTACTCGTGAAGACCTGGAGCGTCTTCTGGAGAACCGTGGAAAGGGCAATACGTCACATGACCATCGTCACCAACCCCCTTATCCTGCCGCTACGCAGAGGATTCCTCTTCCTAAAGGTTACATTTCTCCAACTTTTACTCGGTATGACGGAACTGGAAATGCTCGAGAACACGTCTCTCATTTCCTCGAAGCCTTGGGAGAGCATGAACATAACCATGTTGTTCGGCTCAAGGAGTTTTCAAAATCCTTGAAAGGCAGAGCATACACCTGGTACAACAACATCGCACTGGGGACTATCAACAATTGGGGAGAAATGATCAACGCCTTCTACAGGAAGTACTTCTTCGTGTCAGAGCAAGTCACTCTCTCTGACCTTGAAAGGATGTTTCAGAGGGTCAGTGAAAATCCCAATGACTATGTGAAAAGATTTCGAGTCCAAGCCCTGGATTGTCATGACCCAAATGTCACGGAACAACAACAACAGATTTGTGCATCAACGGCATGCTCCCGGTTTACAGAGCTCTGCTGGAGAATCTTCGATTCCAGACATTCTCAGAGCTTCACGAAGCTGCGAAGAGATCAACAACCACTTTACCTGCTCTGTTGGAAAGAGCAAAATCTACAAAGACTGAGGAAGCGCGACACTCGAGGAAGCAGACGTATGATCAACAAGTAGTACAACCTGCACCCTCTACAAACGATGTTGCAGAAAGGAGCAAGCGCAAGGCTGAATCCCCGAACAAGCATGCTGCAGCTCCTTCAAAGACGCAAAAGAATGACAAACCAGAGACACAGACTCCTGGCCAACGCACAGAGGCTCCTGATGATGCACTTGATTTTCCTCTCCCCATTGGAGAAGTGCTCTAACTGTTAGACGCCTGGATCCAAGATGGTGCAATCAAATTGCCATACGTCAGAAGAGACCCAACTGAGGAAGACATAGAAAATCATCGTTATTGCCGATTCCACCGGTTCGTGAATCATTCAACAAGCAGCTGAAAAGTTTTGAAACGCATATTCAGAGAAAAGGTTGAGTCAGGAGAACTTAACCTGGAGCCGAAGGGGTGCACAGAGATCCTCTTCCCGTCAGAACTTTCTTTATTTCCGAAGCACCAGTCAAGGAAGCAGTTCAGTCATTGATAGAGCATGTTTGCGAATTGCTCTACCTGTCGAAAGCGCAAAGGGGAGACATGTTCACAGCTTTGAACCACATAGTTTCTGGGAAACGCCTGCTGATTCCAGACGTACCTCCTGAACCTTCAACCACCGACAAAGAAATGTATGACTGGGGACTGCTCACCACAGTGCATATTAAAGGAAATGAATTCAAAAGGGCATTTGTTGATATTGGTACTGCTATTAACATCATCCCTTTGAAAACTCCCAGAACCGCCGGCATCACTCGACAAGAAGCCACTTATGCTCCCATAGCAATCAAGGACCATGAAGGAATCTCCAGAGACGCGTACGGCTTCATCACTCTCAAAGTTACAGAAATATTGGTCTGCACTGAGACCAAGTTTCACATAATCCGGGAAGACCCTGGATATGACATGATCCTTGGAAGAACTTGGATTCATGTTGGACAGATAACTCTAATGCCTTCAGCACGCTCTACCGCCGACAAAAACTTTGAGTCAGAAGAAGAAGCAGAAGATGCTCCACCATTTGAGCATCCGGATGAAATTAAAACCTTGGTTGGACTTACGCAAGAACCTGGAGAAAGTCCACACACCTTTGTCAAAAGGTTTCGAGCTCAGGCAAGTCTTATTCCTCCTCACGCTCCAATATTACCAATGTTCAAATATGCTACGTTGATCCAGGGACTTCTCTCCATGAACAATTTAGCAATGACTAAGAGTTACGAATGGATAACTTCACCTCGAAAATATTATACCCAATGGTTGGGTTCAGAGCATCTCCATGTTGATCATTCTACCAAAAGCTTTATTACTGAAGACTTGGCTAAGCATGACAGACAGTATGCTGGATACTCTCCTCTGCACAAGTGTCCATATGTGCCACAACCATGGAATCAGCGCAAAATATTCAAGGCGCGAACTGCAAAGCCGAACAAATTCGAGGAGGGAGATTTGGTTTTAAAAGCAACTAAACGAGATCTCCATTATGCAAGGAGCTCTAATTGGGAAGGACCATTTATGGTTGCTAAGTCCATAACTGGAGGATACTACAAGCTGATCAACACAGATGGCAGAACCCTACCAGTAATTCACGAGAATTGGCTTAAGGCATTTGTCTGAAATTATTAGGCATTTGAGGTATTGGGCGTTTAAGCATTCATGACGTCTGGATTTGTCATTTAGGATTTTCTTTCATTGTATTTCAATTCCTCCAAAACGTTTGCAATACTTGCAATCGGTATTTGAATTCAGCAATTTATCAAAAATTCAGTTCACTTTACTTAAAGAAAAATCTTTATCAAATCCAAAATCAAAAGAAAATCCTCAGTCATAGACTCAACACCTACCAAAAATTCAAAACCAAAATAAAATCTCACATCTCTCACAGAGTTCATGTTCATGAAATTATGGAAAAGAAACTAAAGAAAGCCATCAAAGAAAGATTTCTGCTCCTCTGCTTCCTCCAAAACTTTCAAGGCTGCCTTTTCCTCCTCCAGCTTCTTGGTTAGCTCAGCGACTTCATTCATCTTCTTCAACACGACATCACTAGTAGGGAAAGGAGCATCACCCTTTACTGCTTTCTTGATAGCTTCAAGTCTTTGACGGAGCCACCTCAGATTGAAGCTAAGATCTTCAGCATTCTTCAAGTTGTACTCCCAATCAAAGAGTACATCTTGGGAAACAACATTTCTGGCTATATTCTGAATATCATCTATAACACGCAAGATGGCCTCTACTTGCTTCGTCAAGAAATAACTACGTCCCGGATCCCGAGTAACAACAATGTGTCCATACATTTCCTACAGCTCCTTGTACATAGCAGCATATCTGATGGGAACGCTAAACCCTCCAACGAGCTGGTGATATGGGAGTAACTCACCAAATTGAGGATCAAAGGAAATCCCTGCATTGGGATACTCGTGCACTATCATCTGCTTCTCAGTTACTGGAGCAGTGTCAATGGTCATAGAGACAACTTCAAGCGAAGTAGCTTCTGCTATTTTGGGTTCGGGTTCCACCGTCTGAGGCAAAATTGGAGTTTTCACCACCTCCACAGTATCAACGACCAGCGCTTCATCATCTTGAGGTACGATTATGGAGTCTTGTCACCAACAACTCTTGGATTGTCCAAACCATTATTATTGGATCCATGATTCCTAACTTTGTCGTTCGGCACCTAATGCGAAGATTACATGGGACTAGAATGATTCAAGGGTGGAAATCCAATGCAATCACAAAATCAAGGAAGTAAGTGAACTAACATCATATAAGTTCCTTATTATGCATCTAATATATGTGCAAGTAGCATCAAAGTCATGGAACACGTTTTCAAAGAAACTCAGCTGAAGAAAATTTACACTGCCCTGTGTTCAACGACGAACTGGGAGCAATTGGTATGGAGTATGGAGTTGGGAATAACCGTTTCAATCATTATCACAATCCAATAATGGTCAAGTGTTCTAAACTCTTATTTCAATCATTGAAACTTTCTTAGAGGATGGCAATAGCCGTTTTCACACACTATTAGCATCAAAGCAATTTTCAAGTTATTGAAATAATCATAACGAAATATTCCAAGTTTACACCAAATGATTGTATCACACAAACCATGTAAGATGTTACTCGGCAATTTTCACATGATCATCTTTTGACTTTCGTTAAGAATATAAGATGAACTTGGTCGAAGCGAAAGCTTGCCAACACATATTCCGAAAAATATGTAAGCGAGTAAAACTCAGCTCGAAATCTCAAATGTGCATAATAGAAAACTATAACGTAACACGACTTATGTCTCAATATAGGAGATAGAGTATAAATAGACTTTCCGAGTGATAGATGAGTTTCAGTCTCCACATACCTTTTTGTTGATGAAGTTCCACAAGCTCTCCTTAGTAGTTATTCGTCTTCAATGATGAACGTCGTGAAGTTTAATGCTCAACTACACAATCTATCCTAGTCCGAGAAATCTATAAGTAGACTAGAAATCAAGACTTATAGTTTTGATCACTAACATTGACAAACAAGATTGAGATAGAAACGCTTGCGAGTTCGACCGAGCAGTGCTCTAACAATACCAACTCTAGAATCTTGCAGAACTAAGTTTCCATTAGAATAAGAGCCCAAACAGCTTGTGAAAAAGCACAGTGAAGTAACAAATGTTCAGCAGTTTCAATCATATTATCACCACATAGAATGCACAGATTATATTGTTCACTAGTGAATCTAAAAACTCTAGACTTATTAGGGAGAATATTTCTTATGCATTTCCAAAGAAACAATTGCACTTTAGGTAGAACATGCGTATTCCATAAGTCCTTATACATTTTAGTTTGTTGAGGACTAAGTTGTGACCTATTTTGGCTAGAAATGACTCTATAAGCCGCTTTTACAGAAAAAACTCCTGACTTGGTATGGGGCTAGATTAACCTATCATCCCCTGTCAATGGTATCCTGATATTACTGAATTTTTGACAATTTTCCTGAGTGAAAAAACACTGAATTAACTGTTTAGTGTCACCTATAATCAAGTCAGAGACTTTGAGGTTGGGGTTTGGGTAAGCAAGACATACAGGGTTACTTGCTTTATCAATCCAATTATCACTAAAAGCTAATATATTGTCTCATTTCTTAACTTCCCAGATACACTGATCCTTAATAACTTCTAATCCTCTGCTAATACATTTCCAAACCCAAGACGAATCTTTGGGTTTAGGATGATTAAGAGCATTCACATATCTAAAATACTTACACTTAAGAATAACAACCCACAAATCAGTAGAGTTATGGATTAATTCCAGGCAGTTTTGGATAACATAGCCAAATTGAAATGACTTAGGTTTTTTGTAGGATCATAATATCGCAACGCATAGGGCTCGCGGGATCAATAAACGATGGTACCGCGAGGGAGTCGCAGGAAACTAAAATAAACGACGCGATGAGAAACGACACACAAAACAACTGAAAGACGTGGAACTGGCGAGGGTTAAGAAGTGTCGCGAGATTGAATAGTTGTACAGCGACACTTAGCGAGACCTTCCTAGAAAATAAAGGATAGCTTAGCTGTCACCCACTATGTATTACCCTATATAAAGGGTCGAGTGAGTCTGTTGTAAGGGGGAATCTTTTTGGAAGTGTTAGGCAAGTCATTAGGAGAGAGAAAGTTTAAGAGTGTTCTAATTTCTAAGTGTAATTCTATTTTCTTGTGTAAACACTTCATGAATTCAATCAATAAAAGTTCTTGATCTTACACCTTCTAATGGATTAATTAAGCAAAATCGAGTAAGGGGTGTAGTGTGGGAAAAACAGCAACTACATATGCGCTAGAAACAGGGACCTAATCTTGTTGGTTCAAGAAAGTTTAGAAAAAACGGCTACTGTTGGCGGTGAATTCAATTGGACCTAATCTTGTTGCTAGACACCAGAGTGATGACTAGTGAATTTCATGAAAATATCAGAGGAAGAATACACAAACGAGATTTTGAAGGAAAGAAGATTACAGATAGAGAAATAACATCACCTTTGAAGGATTGGGAAAAGCAAGAGATAACATTCACGATGATGAAATATCTAAAGAAAACTTGGATCACGCATTTCCACCGGTAATTGCAATAAACGCGTACAAGGAAAGAGAGGAACTAGAGAACACGGTAAGAACATGGGTAGTGAATGGAGTTTTAATTGATACAGGAGTCTGGTGAATATCATGTTTTATCACGCTTACAAAAAGATGGGATATAAAGACGAAGATATGATTCTCGCGGCATACAATATTCAAGGTTTTGGTAAATCTATAACAAAAGTTAAAGGGGAGATAAAAATACATATTCCGTTAGGGGAAATTGAAACACAGGTGACGCTGAGTGTAGTGGATATGGAATCGCCGTATAACATATTACTAGGAAGACCATGGGTACATGCAATAAAAGGCGTGGCGTCGACGCTTCATCAATGTATCAAATTTCCTACACCAACCGAGATCGGCGAGATCAAAGGAGATGCTTTGCTAAAGGAAGAATATACTATCAAAATGAAGTAAAGTGTTGCGAAGAACAAGTAAACAAGCGAAGGAATATATCAAAGTATCGCAAAAAGCTAGCAAAGGTGGCTAAGAAAGAAGAAGAATTCAGAGTTTACATGATAAGAGCGAAGGAAGGAAAAGGCATACCTAGCGAGATCTCGGGAGAAGAAAATGATCTGGCGAAAGAACCAAAAGGACCGACTCCTATGGGAGAACCGAAGGCCAGTTACGTCGCAGCAGAGCAAACCAAAGAAGTGAATATTGGAACTAAGGAAAAACCCCAGATGCTAAAGATTGGAACTAACATGGGAGCGGATGAAGAGAAAAGAACTGTCGATCTATTGCGGGATTATAAGGATATCTTCGCGTGGGACATGGATGAAATGCCTGGTATAGATCCATCAGTAGCCTGCCACAAGTTGGAAATCGATAAAAATGTGAAACCATTCAAACAAAGAATTAGAAAGATAGCAACAGCATATCACACTCGAGATAGAAGAAGAAGCTATGAGAAGATCTTTGGACGCAGGAATTATTAGACAAGCAAAATACCACGAGTGGATAGCGAATATGGTTATAGTTCCAAAGAAGAACAAAGGAATAAGGATTTGCATTGATTTCACCGATCTAAATAAAGCTTGCCCTAAAGACAGTTTTCCATTACCCGGACATCCCACTGACTAGTCGAATCGGCACGGGAATGAAAGAGTATCATCGACTTTGGATGGATACAAAGGTTACAATCAAATTCCTCTCGCTGAAGAAGACCAAGAACACACCGCTTTCTTCGCTCCAAGAGGATTATCTTGTTATACTAAAATGCCTTTTGGTTTGCGAAATCTTTGGAGCAACATATCAAAGGATGGTAGAAAAAGTGTTCGCAGAATGGATACATAAAACACTAGAGGTATACGTAGATGACATGCTTTGGTAAAAAGTAAAAGGCGGAGAAGATCACGTGCGAGACTTGAAAGAAATTTTTGAACAAATGAGGCGTTTCAACATCAAAGTCAATCCAGAAAAATGTACCTTTGGAGTTGCGTCGGGGAAGTTCTTGGGTTACATTATATCAAAAGAAGGAATACATGTTGATCCGGAGAAAGTAAAAGCAATTCGCGATATGCCGACACTGCGACAGTAAAAGGACGTTCAAAAGTTTGAATGGGTTATTAGCATCATTAGGAAGATTCATCTCGCGGTCATCGATAAGTGTAAACACTTTTTCGGTATTACGAAAAAAGGATCGAAATTTAAGTGGACGGATGAATGTGAAAAGGCTTTACAAGGGATCAAAGAGCACTTAATGGATATATCCATTATGCGAGAAGGCGTAACCGGAGAGGAATTATTAATATACCTCGCGACGACATCGCATGCCTTAAGTGCGGTTTTTATGCGAATGGACGTGAGAGTAGAAAAACCAATCTATTATATCGACAAAACTTTTAATGCTGCGAAAGAAATTATTCGAAGATTGAAAAACTAATCCTGGCGTTAGTCTATGCGTCGTTTAAACTTCGCATATATTTTCGAAGCACATCTTATTAAAGTGGTAACGAAGGTACCAATCGAGTCGATAATGAAAAATTCAAAAAGATCGGGAAGAGTCGAAAGATGGAATGCTCAAATAAGCCATTATAAACTCAAATATGAAATATTATCTTCAACCAAGTCACGAGGTTGTCGCAGACTTTTACGCGGAATTTCCTTTGGAGGAAGATGAAGCGGTGGATGAAATGATGGATGTAGAAGAAGAGCATGGAGATCCAAAAGATTTGTTAACCGAGCCAGATCGGTGGGAAATATTAGTGGATGGATCATCCAATGGAGAAGGTAAAGGAGTGGGAATTGTTGTGATTTCGCGGGAAAATGATAAGTTAGCTTTCGCTTTTAGATTGGAGTTTGAGTCTACCAATAATGAAACGGAGTATGAAGCTATAATACACGCTCTACGATTCGCAATAGAAATGAAACTGGAGAATGTGAGGATTACCGGTGACTCGCAATTAGCAATTTGTCGGATAACGAGAGAAGTATGCTACAAATGATCCATCTCTACGAAATACGGGAAGCTTGTAGAAGTGTTGTCAAGACAAAGATACCGAAAATAAAATGGAGGCACATATCAAGGAGAGATAATAGACTCATGAGACGCTTTTGCCTTTATATCAAGTATGATGATAGACCCAATGCGAGGAATATCAAAATACGAGACGCTACGGCGCCATCAATTAATAAAGAGGAAGGACAAGAAGCGAGATATAATGATGGTGGTAGATGAAATGCAATGTCGCGAGGAAGATTGGAGAGTAGAACTTCACGCGTATTTAATGAAAGGCGAGTACCAAGAAATAGATTGGAAGCACACAAGTTAAAGAGCGGGCAACAAATTATGAATTACGAGATGGCGTGCTTTATCGGCGTTCTTTTGATGGACCTTCGCTTCGATGTCTAACAAGGAAAGAAGGAGAAACCATATTGAAGATCTTTGCATAGTGGGGATGCTTTGAAATCATAGCGGCGGGAGATCTTTGGCATATAAGGCAAAGACGCAAGGATATTATTGGCCATATATGCATGAGGACGCGAGAGCAATATCCAGGCAGCTGCGAAGATTGTCAAAGACATGGGAAGAAGATACATGCACCGGAGCACCGTTAAATTCTTCGAGAAGTGTGTGGCCTTTTGGAAAATGGGGTTTAGATATTGTGGGACCATTTTTACCAGAACAGGACAAAGAAGGTACTTAATTGTCGCAACGGACTATTTCACAAAATGGGCGAGGTGAAAGCGGTCCAACACATTCGCGATAGGGATGTTTTTACTTTCATATTTGAAAATATTATATGCAGATTTGGGATCCCTTACAATTGGTGTCCGATAATGGGAAGCGGTTTGAAGGGCAAAATATAGAGTTCTTTGCTTAATGCATTTCGAGATAAGATGTGGAAAATCAACTCCATTATATCCACAAGCTAATGGCCAAGCGAGAGGCAACAAACAAAACAATTGCCGATATATTGAAGAAAAATTGGAAGGACACAATAGAGGATGGTGCGAACAAGTACCCAATGCGGTATGGGCTTATAATACAACTAGAAGAGAAGCCACAGGAATGTCCCCTTTTTGCTTAACTTACGGAGTTGAAGCAGTACTCCCAACAGAGGTCGTGATTCCGACAACCAAAAAAGAGGTCTGGGATAAAAATCTTAGCGCAGGCAACATTCTAATCAAGTTGGATGAATTGGAAGAAAAACGAGAAAAGGCATTGCGACACATGGAGAATTATCAGCGAAGACTGGCTAGAGAGTATAACAAGCGTGTAAAAATACGTGAGTTCCAACCAGGGGACTTGGTGTTGCGAGAAACCCCAATATATCAACGTGAAAGTGGAGGCAAATTGGCGAGAAAATGGGATGGACCTTATATCATCAAAGAGGTAGTTGGAACAGGGGCATATAGATTGGTGGATCCCGAAGGAAAAGATGTGGGACAAAAATTGGATAGACCATGGAATAGATTATATCTAAAGAAGTATTACCCGTAAAAATGGGGAGGAAAAATGAATCAAGATGAAGTACTTCTTCGCAAAATATTTGCGACATTCAATAAAATGCAGAAAGAATCCGCGAAGATCTCGCGACAGGAATAACAAGAAGTCATGAATGGCTTAACAAAACAACAAGAGATAATGAATGATTAAATGAATGAATCGGCGAATATCTCGCAAGCAAAATAGCAAGTGATGAAGAATGATTGAATAAAAGAATGAATGAATGGGACGAACCTTTATGGCGTACACCCTAGTTCGCGAATAACATTTCGTAAGAGGCAAATGTAAGACCTAAAGTGCGTCATATAAGGGGTATCTCTTAACATGGCTCGGGTGGAAGGTTACACCGCTCCCAAACACAGGTCATGCAGATTTGGGGCCCATGAAAGCCTATCCTGGGGAGATACCTTGGATTCCCAACTATATATGTAGGTTATACCCTGTTTGGGCGACCGAGGGTCTCTTCCTAGGAGTCGATGTATGCTCAAGGCGCCGAGGTACACGGTTGAGCGAGTGCCCGGGATGGATGAACCTACCACTGGCCATTCTTGGCAAGTCTTGGCATATGTTGCACTCGCCCGAAGAAAACTCCACTTAGGGTGCAGCCTCGTAACCATAAACCCTATAGGTATAAGGGATAAGAGGCTGCGAAAACAACTGGTTGTTGTTAAGACCGGATGGGAGGAGCTAGTCTTGTATGGCCGATGTTTCGCCTCCTTGAAGGGGCAACCGGGAGATGATAAGGGCGACGCTCTCCATTAGGGGGTGTCAAAACAGACGCAAAATGTCATGAGGCTTTGTTTTCGCAAGGAGACTTAGGCTTGTCATATTTGTGCAATGATCCTGCAGAGGCAATAATACTAACGCGAGGGTAAGGCGAGATCAATGGGTCTTTACACAACGGTGTACGGACGTCTGCGATTTCGTCGCACGACGGCAATGTCATGGGGCTTTATGTTCGCAAGAATATCTAGGCCTGTCATATTGTCGCAACTAAAACATCCTGCAGAGGCAAAAATACTTGGAAAATGATAAGGCAAGATCAAGGGGTCTTTACATGCAAGTGTAAAGACGTCCTGCGATTTTGTCGCGATGAAAGGTGGCAAGGGAAGACCTCTAATTAGGGAGGTCTAACTCGGAAGACCACACAAAGATGATAAGGCAGGTCAATGGGTCCTTGCTTGAAAATGTAAGGGCGGCCTGCGACCTTGTCGCAATAAGAAGAGATAAAATAAAGACTATTGAAATGATAAGGCGAGAAAAGTAGGTTTCTCCTTTCATGGAGATACCTGCGACCTCGTCGCAGTGATAAAATTCAACATAAAGCAATGAAGAGATTATACTATCACATGAACACAACGCAGGAGATAGAGGAAAGATAAGAATAAAGAAATACCTCAACACTTTTTCAACGATTCAACTTTCGAAGAACAGATGAGCAACAAGGGATTACCAATGTTTACCAATGAACAACATTTTATGTTGTTTATTTCCTCGAGGCAATACTTCTTATACTTCAAGGATTAATACTTCATGGAAGAATAAAGCATAGTATGAGGCAAAGAACATGTAGCGAGAGTTTCGCATGATGAATTCGCAATACTTCATACTTCTTATATATTTCGAAGATTGAGTACTTCTTATACTTTTTCAAGGATACTTCTTATTTCGCGTACTTCAAAACGATGATACTTCTAATTATTTCTTAAAATCATTTCATGAAAATGTAAGCTTACGAGATTATAGTCGTAATTAAGAAGAAGGAAATAAGAGAATTATTCAACAACGGATTTAATCTTTCAAAACAAAAAGAAAGTTGCGAGCAAAGTTACAAAAGCGATTAATTCTCTACGTCAATGTTATCATCCTCGCTTGAAAACTTTCTCAACTCCATCTCCGTCAATAACTTTCTCGGCTCCATCTTCCCCCGGAGGGTGGAATCTCATCGAAATTTTTTCAAGAAGATTTTTATTGACAACTTGACATTGGCGACATCTTCGCTGCTTTCATAATCATAATCATCATCAGGGGAGTTGGGGGCTTCATCATCACTCACTTCCAAAGGATTGACACGAACAGGATCAAGAGATCTAGACAATAAAATGTCATTAACTATGACCTCAGCCTTCAGATGAAATTGGCGAAGAAGCGCCTTTTGCTGATTTTTACTATCTATGTCCTTACAGTCAGACATGTAGTTAAGTCTCCTTGCGGCACGATCGCGAGAACGAACAAGGGAAGTAGCGAGCGCCCCTTTTTCTCTGCGAAGTTTAGAATTGTCTGACTTGAGAGTAGAAATAATAGAATGGAGCTTTTTCTCAGAATCTGCATAACAATTGGACAAATAAAGATTAAAAGAGATTCTTAAGGATAAGGAGATACACAAATGAATTAAGGTAGTCAAATAACATGACTACCTTCTTTTTGAGAAACAAGATCTTTGAATAAAAGACGAACAACTATCTCCCAATCGGTCCATAGCATCATCAAATGTATCCCCAACTAAGCCTTTCGGGGCGAGATCGCGAGTTTTATCATTGGAGACAAGTATGGCATTCTCGGTCGCGAGGGAAGAATTAGATCTTTTTAACTCGGAACATTGATCTTTAAATTGGCTCACTTTTACACTCAATGTTATTCTACCACGAATAAGTTTATCTCTCTCGCGGAAATTTCTTCAAGTTGGATTTTCAAAGTATGATTAGCTTGTTTGTATTCTTCACATAACTTTTGACAAGCATTATCTTTGCTGCGAGTAGCTCGCCATCTTATTCAACAGAGAACGTTTCTCTTGCGAAAGAGTTCGATTCTCATCTGATAAAGTTTCCAACTCCAAATTAGTCTTAGTCAAAGCATAAGAAAGGCGAGATAAGTCATTACTTAATGAGACTTGCTCTTGCGATAAATCAAAATTCTCTTTAGACAAATTATTTATTTGATCAGCTTGCATAGGTATGAAGATTATCTAAAGATTATATTGCTCCATCCAAGCATCTCTTTCAACTCGAACTTCTTCAGCGATAGACTCCGCTTGATATATCTCCATTATTCGTTTCTGGTTTAATACTTTGAGGACGAGCAAGGGTTTGAGTTGTGATCTTAAAAAAAAAAAAAAAAAAAAAAAAAAAAAAAAAAAAAGGGGTTGTGAGAGCATACTTTTTAATTCTTCATTCTTCTCGCGAAGGTTATCACGATCCAGCGAGATGTTGTGAAATTTTTGATTTTCAAGATGTAGACTATTACATCTCACAGTCATAGCTTGGAGATCATCCTTCAACTTGTTAACTTCTTGAACCAAAGATGCTTGCAAAACCCTGTCAGGACCAAGATGCTTACTCAGAATCTCGCAAATGTCAGACTTAATAGGATCGACGGAAGTCTTCTTGGCATCGCTCACAAGATCGGAGAGGACTTTGAAAGCTACTTCTATCCCTTCTAAATTTTCTTTGGTAAGAGGGATTTGCTCAGATGAAGAAGCAATAATGGCAGAAGAAGATGGAGACGAACCATCTTTTGTTAAGGAGGCATCGCGAGAAAGGGAAATCTCGGGAAGGATTGGAGAAATGCCAGAGGCATGAGTAGTAGGGCTGTTATGAGGAGCTTGATCTGCGAAGAGTTCAGACATAAGAATGCCTTCATTAGAAATGTTCTCGCAGGAGGAAGCTTTAACGTTGTCGTGCGAAGACTTCGCAATTGGAGAAGGGGTGCGAAAGAAGGAAAGGAGACGCTAGGAGTGACCAGCTTGGGTTGGCGAGGCCTCTTGGGAGTTCTATCAACAACCTCGTCATCCTGCGAATAACAAGTTAAATAAGAAACAGAGGCAACAATGTATTGTTAATAAAAAACAAATGTTTCTTAGATACCTTGTCACCCGCACGACTTTCTTTTCGAGGCCATAGATTTTACTCGCGAGGAGGACTTTGGTGGCACAAGAGGCTCTTGTTGTGAAGTAGGTTTCAGTGGCGAGCCCGATGGCTTTTGTTGCATGAGGGATTCTTGTTGCGAAGTAGGTTTCGGTGGCGAACCCAAAGAAAGAAGAGGGTCCTTCACGGTAAACTTAGTTCTGGATTGGTTCTTGCTAAACAACAATGGTAGAAAGAGAATTACAAAGTTAATCATACCAGTGTGATTTCAACAAGGAAAGCTAATTTGATCAACCACAAAATCAGCCAGATATGGCACAATTAACAAACCTGGACGCCATGAGAGTAACAATTGCTAGGGAATAGCAAAAATGGTGAAGAAGATGGTAAGAATAGACAAACACTTGCAGAACGATAAAGAAGAAGAACACTTGCAGACGATGAAGAAGATGAAAAGGAAAAGGAAAATTCTTCACAGGGGATACTCCTATAAATAGACGAGAAAAATGTTATGACCGGTTAACATTAAATGCACCGATAAAAAAGGTAGATATGGACACGTGTAAACGGTCACTACTAAACCCAAGGAAGACAGACGAAAAGAACTTTAGAAGAATCCAAATATACGGCATATTTCCTAATAGGCGAGAAGAGATCGCGAAATTGATTATTCTCTGTAACACATGAGGCAAGAAATGACACTTCGTATATAAGAGCTTCGGAACTTCGCAAAAGAATAGAGGCAAGTACGTACTTTTCAAGTACAGTATTCTTCTGCTCGTTCCTTCATCAACAAAGATCAAAGATTACTACAACAACGGATTTTTCCTTCAAGATCGCTCTTCAAGCAATATTCAAGGAAAAAGAGGCAAGATGTAGGATCATAATATCGCAACGCATAGGGCTAGCGGGATCAATAAACGACGGTACCGCGAGGGAGTCGCAGGAAACTAAAATAAACGACGCGATGAGAAACGACACACAAAACAAGCTGAAAGACGTGGAACTTTGGCGTGGTTAAGAAGTGTCGCGAGATTGAATAGTTGTACACTGGCGACACTTCGCGAGACCTTCCCGAAAATAAAGGATAGCTTAGCTGTCACCCACTATGTATTACCCTATATAAAGGGTCGAGTGAGTCTGTTGTAAGGGGGAATCTTTTTGGAAGTGTTAGGCAAGTCATTAGGAGAGAGAAAGTTTAAGAGTGTTCTAATTTCTAAGTGTAATTCTATTTTCTTGTGTAAACACTTCATGAATTCAATCAATAAAAGTTCTTGATCTTACACCTTCTAATGGATTAATTAAGCAAAATCGAGTAAGGGGTGTAGTGTGGGAAAAACAGCAACTACATTTTTAAAACCAAGACCTCCTTGAAGTTTGTGACAACAAATGTTGTCCCAGGCTATAGGATAACTACCACCTGACTGATTTTTACCCCACCAAAAATCTCTTTGAAACTTTTCCATTTTATGAAGAACCTCATCTGGAAGGAGAAAGGTATTCATTTGATAAATAGGAGAAGACTTTAAGATATGATTAACCATAGTTGATCTGCCAGATTGTGTCATATTTTTTCCTTTCCATTTAACAGCTCTCACTAGTGGAAAATAGTAGTTTCGCGACCGTCAAAGCAAGTCATAGATACGAGTTAAATGACTTGCTTTGGCGGTCTGGGAAAGGGTCGCTGTTTGAGCGTCTTTTTCATCTATGACGTGGCTACGCGGGTCGCTGACCAACCTATATCAACGACCGATTTTAACAGTCAATGGTTCATGACTGATCCCAATCGGTCATAGATATAGATTTTAATATTAAAAAGAAAAAACGTATTCAGACGGGATGACTGAATCTGGTTGGCCTGACTGAATATGATTAAATCTCAAATGGAACTCAAATGAGAATTCAAATAAAACTCAAATGAAAACCAAATCAAAAATCAAGTTCAATGAAACTGAAATGAAACCTGTACCCATAAATTTATAATGACATTTCCATTAATCAGTCAATGTATTCATTTACAATTTATAATTGAATTCAGTTTACACTTAGATTCAAAATCATACAAAAAAGGATTCCAATTCTGGATTCACACAAATACAAATCCTAATAAGTTCAAGGTTTCTTAAAGAGAAGAGCAACTAGCCCCAGTAAGTTCAAAGTGTCTTAAAGAAAAGTGCAAAATAGCAAAATGATAAACTGCCTGGTGTTGAACTAAACCCACACAATTGATACACCTGCGGTAAAATGAACTAACACTTCATAAGGGCGCACCTGAAGCAAAAAACGTTACACACAAAAGGATTCAGTTGGCACTTATAAATTGGAAAGTAACAGAAAAAGTAAATTCTGAATTCTAGATGTATGAAAGGGTCAAAAGACTACAAGTCCAACATGGAACAACAAGCACCGGTGCCAGGATATCAATACTTCCAACTACCCTGCATAGCTATAAAGGCACAAACTGAACATACATAACGACCAAATAATTCAACTATTAAACAAATATTATGTAAAGCTTGCAACAAATATCCGAACCTAATGCCAAATCAGTAGAACAGGTTCTCGAGTTAGCATTAGAGATACAACTTATGGTCAAATATGAGAGCAAAAAGAAACTATCCACATAACTTACCAAGGGAGATGTAAGGCGTGGTTTAGAAACTCGATCAGCAAAAGAATCCTAGATATCTTCCAGCTTCCTGTACGTCTTACAACCATCTGAACCTTCCTTCAACAACCCCTACACACAGTTTGCAAAGGTTTATTAATAACAGAAGGCAAACAAAAGAACACTATAATAAACAATTCATTAGAGAAAGATAAATCCAATCCAACCCAATCTTTAAGAAAGCTAATAAGATTTGCAAAGGGCAAAACCATTTGACAGAAATACAAGTTATGACATGCAATGATGAAGGAAAATGAGCTTAATAGCCCTCTAATAGAATCGCACACAAATGATGAAGGAAAAGAAGAGTAATAACCCTCTAACAGGATTGCACACAAAATTGGGATACTTACTCAGATATAGGTATATATCAATTATATTTCACAAGTACTGTATGAGATATTTACTTTGCTAGAACTACAGGGTGAACAAATAGTTCATACATTTACATACAACAAATATATGTACCGTAAGACCCAATACGATAATTTAACACATGCAGGAACCCGTTCACATGTGTCATATCACGCAAAAGAATCACACATCATTTCAACTCACTTATATGAAGATAAAATGAAGTCAGATCCTAGACCTGTTCATCAGACCAAAGCTTTGGAGGTTCAAGTTTCCCAGCCATGAAATCCACGAATTGGATTGGAGATGTGATGAAGTTTCAAATGAGCAACACTAGATGCAATCAAATCAACTTTCCCATCATACCAACTCGCAGTGTCGTAAATCACAACTTCTAGTGAGAAGTTGGTAAGCAAGCAATCACTGACAGGTTCAGTTTTCACTTCAACCAGGATAATTAGGAAAAAACATCTAGTGTTATGGTTTTCCACATAAAACAGACACTGGTGCGTCTTTCATCTCTCACAGATAATAATTCCAACCTTTAAATTTACAAAAGAGACAAAGGATAACAATGAAGTTGATTCATACACAAACACTCAAATAAGATAATGAACTTGTCTAGGAAATACAACGAAAGTGAAATGTATAAAGATCCAACTTTTATTATCAGCAGAGGATTCTTCTTAAAGTTCCATTTGGCAAACAAGACACCAACTAGATGACTTGAAGTCATCATGTATCTAATAATACTATAATAGAGTATTCGACAAAGCTGTAAAGTGTCCTTTTCAGCAGTAAAATTGAAGTTCAAAAACTGCACGCTATTTAGTTATCTGATAATAGACCATTTAAGGATCACAACTGACAACTACTCGTCCTAATAAACCCGAATGAGGATAGATCAGCTGGATTTCACCAGATTTAAGACTTTGATGTGTTAAGATTAGATGGGTTTTTGTAATTCTACAGGTAGAAAATTGTATTACATGAACAATTAACAAAAGATAGATGATGCGGAAAGATATCGATCAACTATCAAAGAAGATGATCAAAAATGTATTTTGTTGCCAACTTTTAGTGGGGTTTTACGGTATGTATACCTGTATATCTGCATAGGATAAATCCTTGATCCGCGATGAAAACCTGTAAACCAATCATTCCTTCAGTTGGTATTAATTCATACTTACAAGGTCCACAATCAATAGATAAGATGCAAATATAATGAACATGTGTAGAATATTAGAGTATATGAGTTTTTATAGCAAGATTTATCATATGTACAAGGACACTGAATTAGTGAGTTGTGCATCTCATTGTCCTGTCACTCAACCCAGAAACAGAATACTCAAGCAACTCAAGCAAAATCTAATAATCTTACCAAGGGAGATTTACATCTTATCAGTCGGATAAAGGCGTGGTTTAAAAACTCGATCAGCAGAAGGATCCTGGATATCTTCCAGCTTCCTGTACGAAATACAATTATCAGTGACGTTATTAATATTTCTTGTTGTCGGTAACAAGAGAAGAACAAAAAAACTATTAATTTCAAGCATTTTTGAACAACCGAAAACAAAACACAACATGGTACTATAAATTGAAAAGACAAACACAACATGATACTATCGATCGAAAATAAATCACCAACATGGTATTGATAATATAATCATCTTTACAGCAAAAAAGAACATGTTTCTGTCGTAACCCACAAATTTTAATTAGCTACAATACCCAATTGTAGTAGTGCGGTTACTTTTTCATTTTTTTTCTTCTAGATCATTACTAGAGCAATTACTCCTCTATGCCTGTATGGATACTTGGGAATATTTTTTACCATGTTCATATTTGATAATCCAAACATGGTGTTAATTACTACCAGATGTCTACAATCATTTATCATACATGGTCCTTCAAATATATGATTCAGGATCCATTGAATTTCTGGGTACTCATAGATCAGTTTCCTGCATAACAACAAAAATGTAGGCAATTAACAAAAAAATCCATATGAAGGTACCTTCGCAGATCTATAATGCATTTTCACTTTAGCATTGTATTACTTCCCAAGCCTGCTTCATTTCTTGGTATCATACTGAAGACAATGAGACATGATAAACAAACATTTCGGGAGCAAACTCAATTATCCTCTTTCGTTATTTCCTTTTTAAGTAATATACGCGGGTAGGATAAAAAAAAGAACACCAATAAATTTTAACCAACATTGTGCATATTCACCATTAGACGTTTCAAAAGCACAAGTGAGTAAAAGCTTTGGATATAATTCAGATGACATACCCAATTGAATTCAAGCATGTAAAGATTGAATCTTCATGGACAATCTCTTTGGAATTGTCTTCCATAGTTTACGTTGATGAGTTTCTTAGTGTTTTCTCAACAATCTTGGGCCAATGATGTAATGCCAAGCTATATACGCATAAGATGACGACTACTATAAAAGTTCAGCTGTATATCACTCACCAAAAGCATAACTAGAGAACAAGTAGTGTCCATTGTTTCACAAACAAAATTAAAGCATGGCTAATGTTCTGTAGTGAAATTTTTTATGGAAACAGTAAACGGAGAAGGAAAACTAGCAAATACATTATTTTTCCTTGTACCTGGATGTTACCTTTGATTTACAGGTGAACTAGCAAATACGTAACACAACTACTTTGAAGCAATTCAACAAACATTTAGTAAGCAACTCTAGAACTGCATAATATGAACAAAATCTTGCTCACTTTTTTTTCCCTCTTCTTCTTCTTCTTCTTCTTACTCTGCTAACAAGAAACATAAATATGAATATGGTGGACTAAACTGATAAGCTTGGTGGACTAAACCAATATTTTTTTTTTGACAAAGGGTAAATTATTACTTTGGTGAGGTTTTGTAAGAAAAGGGGGGGGGGGGGGCTACAAAAGTTTAGTCAACCTGTGCTTCTGTCCCTGGTTGTGCAGAACCAACAATTGCACCTCCAGACACTAACACTAACAACACCATAAGAGTCACAAACACCACCAGCACACTCCACCACCAACAATAAATCCATCATCAATCATTCAAGGCCTGAAAATAGTATATAATCCGTTAGAATTCAATCTAGAAGATGTAAATAAACCCGAATTTTCAATAAAATTTGAAGTTGAACTCAACACACGAGTGATACCCATTTCACAAAACACTTCAAAATTAGATTCTACTAACTAACATTTAAGCATGAACTGAACCAAAAATAACTGAATCAGAATCTACCAATTCATATTCTCTCATGGCACCTAAGAATGACCCAATTGCAACCAAACAACTACCTCAACTCACAAAATAGACAAGCTGTGTGAGACAAACCTTCTTAGCAAACTGGCCATCTTCTTCTTCATCACCACCACCAGACCATCATAAACAGGAATCACAATACGAACCAGTTGAAGTAAAACAGCAACCCTAATCAAGAAAAATAACACTTCAATCGAAACCACTACCAGGAAACCAAGAGCTTGAAATCTTAC
This sequence comes from Papaver armeniacum, assembly GCA_023531295.1. Taxonomy (NCBI): domain Eukaryota; kingdom Viridiplantae; phylum Streptophyta; class Magnoliopsida; order Ranunculales; family Papaveraceae; genus Papaver; species Papaver armeniacum. Next base: position 549,310 of record JAJJWW010009314.1, on the reverse strand, counting down.
CCTAACCCTAATATTAATTAAAATTTAAAGTTTTGTAATTGAAGATGATGAAGAAGATTGAGTCGATAATTACCTCAATTAAAGGCAAGAAGGATTTTATCATTCACAGCACAAACTACCATTGAAATAGATTATTTATTTGTCTGTATTGAACCCCAACATAGCTTTGCATCAATAATCGATGTCACCTTCCAGATCTGGATCCATTGTAGAAGAAGATGAAAACAAAATAGTTTTTCTTTATTTCTTGCAGATGTCGATCGAGAGATTAAACTTGCGGAGAGATAAAATAACAAGAGAAAGAGATAAGATGAAGAAAGTTCATGGGAACAAAATTTCTACCAGATTTTTGCATGTTAATGACCTGACTAGAGCAAGCACTAAACTCATTGATAAGAGACATTAAATGATCAGCTTCATCATGAGATGCATTTCTAAATATAAGACAATCATCCGTGAAGAACAAATGAGAAATGCTAGGAGCATCTTTAGTAACTTTAATCCCATGAAAGATCCCAACAGATTCAACATGTAAAAGATAACAAGAAAAAGACTCCATACAAATGATGAAAAGGTAAGGAGACAAAGGGTCTCCTTGCCTCAAACCTCTAGAAGGTTTGAAAGAAGAACAAGGAGTACCATTAAGCATAATTGAGATATTGGTTGTACTAATGCATTGATAGATAATATCACACCAGTCATTCGAAAAGCCAAATTTCTTAAGGATATTCATTAAGAAAGGCCACTCAACAGGGTCGAAGGCTTTCGACATGTCTAATTTAAGACCCATATACCCATTTCTACCCTTTTTCCTTTTCATGGTATGCACTAGCTCATGGGCAATCACCACATTGTCATGAATATATCTATTGGGAACATATGCAGCTTGAAATGGTGAAATGATTTTGCCTAGCAATGGTTTCATCCTATTCACAATGATTTTAGATATAATTTTGTAACTTGTGTTACAAAGAGAGATGGGTCTAAAATCAGCAGGGGTAGAAGGATTATTTATCTTAGATATTAGACTCATAAAGGTATGGTTCATTTCTTTGAGGATATGTTTAGACTCAAAGAAATTCCTAACCATGAGCCACACATCATTTATCAAGAGATCCATGTTATGCTTATAGAAGCCTGGTGGAAATCCATCAGGCCCTGGAGCACTCCATGAGTTCATTTGATTGATAGTGTTTCTCACCTCCTCAATAGTGGCAGGACTCAACAAAAGATCATTGTCCAGATCACTAATGCAAGGGTCAATACAATTCAAGGTTTGAAAAACGGGTCACGGCTCAGATCACGGGCACTACGCGTGACCGTTATCATGCGTTTTGACAGGTGTGAGCACGTTTTGGGCAAAAAACGCGTTATATAGTAAAAAAACACGTTTTTGGACGTTTTTTAAAAATAACGGGCATTGTAACGGTTAAATAGAAAATAAAAAGAAAAATTATGATATGAAATTCCTATGTAACGGTTATAACGTGCGTGAAAACGTTTTAACGAGTCTAAAAAACGTTGTTACTAGGTTTTTTTTTCTTTTTTAATACTCCCTTCGTCCCTAAATAGATGACCTATTAAATTTTAAATTTTGTTCCAATAATAGATGACTTATATATCATTAAGAAATGAGATATTTTTAATACTACCATTTTAATTGATTATTGTTAGTATAAGAAATATGTATAATTCGATAGTCATGTTTATATTCCTTACATAGATGTTTTAAAATGCTTTTCACTATACAATTTACGAAAGTTTGATAAAATTCGTGACGATCAATTATAGCCATTAAAATTTCGTCGACAACAATTATGCAATGAGTAATGTGAAGAAAGAAACAATCATCAATCCAATTTAAGAGAATGCATAACCTAGCTAGGTAGACTTGTCCCTTTATTAGATTGCAGAATTTCTATCAAATGCCAAGAAGTAGGCAGGGTTTTAACTCGTATATATGGTACTAATTTCTAAAAGTCAATTATTGAATGCTTAAAAAACTCAGTAAACTAGGCATTGCATGGTGAGTTAGGGTAGAGTCAATCAACCCATTATTAGATTCGATCTAAAATTCCACTACTTATAAGATGATATGATTATTACGTCTAAGTCATGTACCCCACCGCCACTGCATGATGATGCATCTATAGTTTTTTTTATCAAAGAAAAGCAAAAAGGCAAAGAAAATCAGAATCTGATAACGAAGATTCAGAACAAGTGTATCATAATGAGCCATGGAACCATGTGTGTGGTATAGATGAAGAAGAAACAGATTTTCATGCAGAAGAAGAACAAGTACCAGTCACACAAAAGAAAAAGACAGGGTTTTTAAAGAACCTTTTTGGACGAAAAAAATAAGAATATTCATGCCGGAGAGGGTACATCGCTCGGTCCTCGGGCCTCTACAGAAATACCTAGGTCTACTATGCGGCCATCACAACCACCTAGGATGTTTGTAGATATGGGAGGACAATATAACACTTTTAGGGATTCTCAACCTTCGATGGCAAAATTTGGCAAAATTAAAACATGTCGGGAAAAAGTCGATTCTTCTGTTGGAAGTTTTTTCTATGCCAATGATATTCCCTTCAATGTGGCTAACTCATCTCAGTACCATGAGGCATTCAATGCAGTTTCAAATTTCGGCCAATCCTATAGAGTTCCATCATCTTATAAGTTGTCGAATCCCATATTAACTTCAGAAAAACAAAGAATTAAAAAAGATGTGGTGTCTGTCCAACGACATTATTGGAGAGAATATGGATGTACACTCATATCTGATGGTTGGAAAAACAAAAGCAATCGTACGATTGTAAACTTTCTAGTTTACAGTGGCAATGGAATTACGTTTTTGAAAAGTGTCGACATAGAACATAATCGGTTGAAGACATAGTATTTAATTACTCTGTTCAAGCCCGTTATAGATGATGTCCAGTACAATTTGAAGTTGGAGCAACAAAGAATTAAAGGTAAAGCAAGGCGACATCACATTGATGTTCACGACGTTCATAGTCTACCGAGGGATGACAATATGCTTGGCTGGATAGCGGGGGAAGACGAAACACCGGTTTTACCTCAAGAAGAACAATGGTTAAATATGCTGGAAGAGGAAGCCGTTAATAATCCAGAGCATGTACCTCTACCATACAACTGGCATGATCCTGAAGTTCAAATCCCATACGAAAGGTTATCAGTGAGTAACTTTGTTTATGACTTTGGTAATCTTTCATTTGGAGACAATACACAAGGTTATGAGAATGCGAATCCAACATATGATTCTCGTTACACTTCCAATCACTCTGACCATGGTGTTGAACATATGAGCGAAGGCTATAATTCTAATATTGATAACAATAATGAAGTAGGTAACAATAATGATGAAAATGAAGGAGGTTATGATGACGATAATGAAGGTTATTATGATGATGATACTTATGCAAACGAAGATAGCCGGTACCCCCACGACGATGACTATGATGTAGAAAGGAACCGCCGAGAAAATGAATACATGAATGAATCAAAAAAAGGTGGTGGTCGTAGTTGGTTCGTGTAGCTTTTTAAATGATGAACACTAGTTTAACAATCCTATGTTTTTTAAATTTGAAGTTTTTAATCTTGTAGTTACTTTCCTTGTATCAATTAAAATTTTTAATTCGAAGTTTTAAGCTTTCAATCCAGAGAAAGAAAATAACTCAAAAAAATGGTAAGGAAGTTATTTACACGATTATAACGTGCATGATAACGGGAAAAAAATTATAAAAAACGCACGTTAAAATGTTATTTAGAAGAAAAAAACATCCAAACTAATTTTAGAAAAACAGTTATAACGTGTATGAAAATTGAAAAACGGTCCTAAAAACGTCGTTATTTCCTATTTATCGGCATTATAAAGGCACGGGGTTCGGGGACCTTCACGGCCTCGATATATGGGTGTGACCGTTTTAACGGTTGTTTTTTCGGTAAAAACGGGTGTTTTTCAAACCTTGATACAATTTAAGAAATCTCTATTAGGCAGTGGATTGGTAGAAGTACTAATACCACTGAAATGAGATATTAAGAGGTCTTCAAGGTTGTTCCTGTCACTAGACCATTGTCCATTACTAAGTTTAAGAGCAGAAATATGATTGAAATGTTTTCTTCTATTAGCATAATTATGGTAATAGTTGGTATTTCTATCATGGCTCTTAATATAATCCGGTCTAGACTTTTGGGCATAGAAGTCCTCTTGAATTTTTTGCCAATGTTCAAGGGAGTGTTCAACATTCTTAATATATTCAACTAATTGAAGGCTTAAAGGTTGACAGTTGAGACTGTATGAAGTTCAGTTTCAATCTCTCTTACCTAAATAATTGATTACTGAGTCGTAGTATGAGGTATGAAACTCTCAAATACCGTTCTAAGGAAATGAGTCGATCCACTTATTTCTACCGAGAAAAACAGATAATTTTGTAGGAAAATTCTGAATTTACGGAAACTCGATCTGATCAAGCGGTTGAATATTGGAAACAAACTATAGAGCGCCTATCCACGTAATTATATTGAAGCACATTATTGGTTGAAGATCACGTGAAGTTCGAATTTCTAATAAGAACACTCTTTTCACCGTCGGTCTTTTAGTACGCACGGGCACGACCCATCTGAGCTCCGATTCAAGTCCATGGACCTACAACTTCCCAACTTTCAAGCACACGTGTTAACCAACAATGGCATTTCTGTACTACTAAGTGGTAGTTAACAGGACACGTCACATTCCCGCCTTTTCATTACTCCAACTACCCAAACTAACCCTAAAACTCTTCCAGGATTCTCCATACATAACCAATAAAAATTGCAAGGCTAGTTACGTAATTAACGTCCTTCACAGTCCTCTTTGGTCAAAGTCGGTTGGTCCCGTTCATCTTCTTCACAAAACCTATTCAAATCCTTCTCTGAGAAAAATCTCACTGTTTTCATTTGATACCCGAAAATGGCCCCCAAAACCAGAAAAACTAGTTTCCCGAGAGTTGTTATTGAGAGAGAATCAGATTCTGAAGAAAGTTCATCATCAGATGAAGAAGAAGTTCTAGAGGATGAAAATGTTGGAAACCTCGTTGAAGAAGAAGATGAAGAAATGGAAGAAGAAGCCATTGATGAAGGTGGCGATGATATGGATAAGAAGAAGAAGATGAAAGGAAAAGCCCCCATCACTATTAGTCTTAAAAAAGTTTGTAAAGTGAGTTCCTTTGGTTGTTTTCTAGGGTTTCAGATTCTTGATTTTGTGATTTTTTTTATTACACTCTTTTTACACTTCCGGCTTTTGCCCATTGTTTCTGTCTGCAGGTGTGTAAAAAGAGTGGACATGAAGCTGGTTTTAGAGGTGCTACATACATTGATTGTCCCACGAAACCTTGTTTCCTCTGTAAAATGCCTGGTAAAATGTTGATCTCACTTTTTTTCCCCTTTTAAATGAATTGTTTGACAGTTGTAAATTTGGTTTTATTTTGAGATTTTTTGACTGTGGTGTTTGAAATTTTAGGCCATACTACAATGAATTGTCCGCATAAAGTAGGGACGGAGAATGGGGTTATGCCGTTACGTGGGAATACAAGTAGTTCACTGGATTATGTCTTTGGGCGGCAGATTAGAAGCAACATTCCCAAGGTATGCATGATTGGTTTGGATTGAGGAATTTGGTTTTGTATATATAGTTGGATTGTCTTGTTTGTTTAAGGGGCTTAGAATGAGTTTATATTACTGTTGGGATGATTCATGCGATTTTGTTATTCATGATTATGCATTTATAAAATTCTTGATAGATAAAATCGACATTTGTGATTCCGGATCAAGTGGATTGTGGAGTTATCAGATATCACAGTAGACGGATAACATGTTTGGAATTCCATCCAACTAACAATAACATTCTCCTATCAGGAGATAAGGTAAGCGTCAAGCTTGTTTTGTATTCCAAAGATGCTACGTGTGTTATTATCTTAATCGAATGATTTTATTGGATGTTTCACTGATGATTTGCTTGTGTTTGGTGACATAGAAAGGGCAATTGGGAGTTTGGGATTTTCAAAAGATACATGAGAAGACAGTTTACGGAAATATACATTCGTGTATTCTTAACAACATGAAGTGAGTCTTCATAATGAATATTGTTTGTTAGTTCTATTACAAGTTCTTTTATGTTTCTTGTATGGAGTCCTGCACTTAAATCTGCATGTTTACCCGAGTCAGGTTTAACCCTGCAAATGATGGAACGATATATGGAGCATCGTCAGACGGGACTGTCAGTTGCATCGACTTGGAGACTGGGTTGTCTTCTCAGTTGATGGACCTTAACCCTAATGGATGGCAGGTATGTTGCGTCAGTATCATTTGTTTGCCCTCTCTTTGACTGTTAACTGATTTCTCATCTGGACTTATTTGCGGAAATTCTTGTGTGCTCTTTCTCTGTAGGGCCCAAATAATTGGAGAATGTTGTATGGGATGGACGTCAACTCAGACAAAGGACTAGTAATTGTTGCTGATAACCATGGAATTCTTTACTAGTGGGTCTTTCGTAATCTCCTTCGCCCTCTTGTGAACTTAAATGTAATTTCGCATGTTGACTCAATAATCAATACCTTGTTTTCAATGTTTTCTCTGTTTTCTAGTGTGGATACGAGGTCAAACAGCAAAATGGAGAAATCTGTTTTGATTCATAAAAAGGGTACCAAAGTCGTGGGACTTCATTGCAATCCCCTTCAGCCTGAGCTTCTTCTAAGTTGTGGAAATGATCACTTTGTGAGTGTCTCAAACCTATGGTTATGCATGTGTAGTATCTAGCAACTTTGTGCTTTGGTTTTGACAGATTTTGAAGTAATCTTTTTCTTTATTCAGGCTCGTATTTGGGATATGCGTCGACTGGAAGCTGAATCCTCCCTTGCAAGTCTTCCGCATCGCAGTGTTGTGAACTCTGCATATTTCTCACCGGTTTCTGGCAGCAAAATTCTTACTACGTCAATTGACAACCGTCTTCGTGTATGGGATTGTGTCTTTGCAAACTTGGATATCCCAAGCAGAGAGATAGTACACAGCCACAGTTTCAACCGGTATTTGACTCCTTTTAGAGCTGAATGGGACCCAAAGGTAATTGATCGTGTTACAGTTTTAGCATAGCAGAACTTCTTATTCGGTTGAACTGAAGACTTATTAAATGCATGTGTTTACAGGACCCTTCGGAGTCCCTTGCAGTTATTGGCCGCTATATAAGTGAGAACTACAATGATGTTGCTTTGCATCCCATTGATTTCATTGACACCAGTACGGGACAGTTGGTTGCCGAGGTGATTGATCCGAACATCACGACCATTAGTTCTGTAAACAAGTTACATCCTCGAGATGATGTCATGGCAACTGGGAGTTCAAGGTACAAATTCTCTACATAAACATTTATTTGCATGGTCTTCTGTGTTCTCTTTCCTTTTTTTCCTCTCATTTTTCTTGCAACCCATTTTGTTCTCCGTATAAGAAATATGTGGTGTTACTCTATCAGGTCAATTTTCATTTGGAGGCCCAAGGAGAAAACTGAGCGCATTCAAGAGAAGGATGAGAATAGACTGGTTCTTTGCGGAGATGCTGGAAAGAAATCTAAGAAGGGGAAAGGTGGTAAAAGTGATGACGATGAGTCTGATGATGACAAGTACAACTCTAAAGGAAAAAACTCGAAATCCAAGAACATAAAACCCAGATTGAAGAATCTGACTACTATGGTCTCACCCAAAAAGGCTCGGCGGTGATTATTCCCATGGACTTGGGGGATGATATGGTTATGTAGAATGTACAGTAGTTAATTTTGTTTTTTTGCCCTGCGGCTGACATAGTTTTTTCCTGCATCAATTGTTGGCCACTGGTATTTCTGGTAACGAGGCTTGTATTTTGCTAGTACTGTGGTTATGTAGAATGTACAGTAGTTAAAAGGCATCAACTACTGCAATATGATTTTGGTATATTTTGACTCAACTTGTACATTGATACTTCTGGTACTGTAACTTCCAAACATATTAGCGTCCCTGGTTCGTTATTTCCTGCATTTTAATTTTTATCTTGGGACTTTTCTATGACGAAACTGAGATTGATATGAGAAGATTAATATAATTCAATGATAGTTTGGCAAATAACAATAATTTCCTTTGTTGAAAATAGAATGATAATCATTCAAAACTACAAACCCAAATACAAGACCAAGTTTTGGCCAAAATGAAGTACAAAATTGGTGACTGATTCTGATGGCTACAAATTCAATTCCAGCGGAAAAGTACAACCCCGCAGAAGTAATAGCAAAACTGCACTAAGAATAATTTAATTACATAGGCTAATAGGAGGACAATGCATCATAACCTTTTGACTTTACGTCCCCGTAACCCATTCCAAAATGAGGCTGCGTTCACTGGTTTCTTACCTGGAAGCTGGAGTTCAAGTACCTCTAGTGTTGTGTTTCCACCACATGGGAATTGCAAGGCACCCCCAACAAGAGTCACGTCATCCTTGACATGATCTTGGACATCCTTTTGGATGCAAATTCTCGTGGTAATTATTTTAACCTCAAGAGTGTCCTGCTGACCATTCAGAGGATCAAGAATGCAGATTTTTGCTCGGGTTCCAGGCCAACCTGCAAAAGCTCGAACCTTATTGTGTAGGACAAAAGCTTCTTGATCAAAGGACAACCAGGCTTCTTCCGGTGTTAGCTTCGCGGCATGAGTAGCTTTGGAGTTATCCTGTGGTTGTGCTTTTTCCCTTGCAGATCCATCAAATATAGAAGGAAGTTCACGGATCAGAAGTTCAGACCCTTTTTCAAATAAAATGGCCAGTAATTCTGTCGCCTTAATATGGTCATCAACTTCATATCTTTCACAGGCAATAACTGGGCCAGCATCTAGCGCACGAACTGTGTACACAAGTGATGTTCCAGTTTCTTTAACACCATCCTGCACTGCTCTTTGAACAGGGGCAGCACCACGATAGAGAGGCAGCAAACTTGGGTGAACATTGACTGTTCCAAGTGGTGGAATCTTCAGAAACTTTCTAGGCAAAATATTCCCATAGGCTGCTGTAATGCACAGTTCAGGTTTTAAGGCTCTGAGATCACATAAAAATTCTTCCTCCCCAGCTTTTTGTGGAGTGAAAATGAGATCTGATGGAAAACCTCTGTCCAAAGCATGTTGTGCAACAGGTGAGGGCATCACCTTTCTCCCTCTATCTCTTCTTGAAGGGGGTTGTGTGACTATTGCTGCAACCTGAAATGGAGAATCAGGAGCTTTGGATTCATCAAATAAGGCGTCTAGAACAGATACCGACACCTCAGGGGATCCCATGAAAACAAGCTGTTTCTTCTTGGTCGCAGGTTTAAGACCAGAAGATGCTCCATTGTAGCAGCAAAATCGCCGAAGCATCGAACAGGATTGCATTTTCCTCAATAATGTTGTTTCTGAAGTTCACTGGAGCTCTTCAGTTTATCGTTTTGTTACCAATACCATTATTAGATGATACTCTACAACATTGTAAAAATGCAGAACAAGAATCAATAATGTAAGAGATTATAATGAGTGAAGAACTATGTACATTACAAATAGGGTATTAATATAGCATCACAGATTGCAAAGTGCAGAATTGTAACAGCATAGTGAGATACAAAAGATAGAGAAATGGATAAATCTAACAACCAGTGACTGATATCTGTTTATTGGGATACCAACAAACAAAAAAAAAAAAAACACTAAAATTCAACCTAGAAAAAGCAAAATAACTAATTGGGTTTTGTCAGTCAAAATAAGTTCCCACTTCCCAGGGTCTACTATAGCACGATATCACAAGCAGGTCATATGAGATTACTTTGGATATGCTTATGAAACTAGGATGCATTTTTCTGTGAACGTATGTTGTTGATAAGGAATAAGTCCGAAGAAGTGTAGATACCAGAGAGCTGAATACAAAGAGAATCCAGTTTTCCGATTCACCAAACTGGTCAGAACTAAACCTTGTCAATCAAAGGAGTTGAGAAAAATAAGAACTTCAATTAGATGATCATAAGCTGTTTCTATCGTCCTGCTTTACTGATCTTCAGTTTCATAAAACACTTTGTCTATTGAAGAATTAAGTGTTAGAATAACAATGCAAATTCCATGCCAGAAGTTGTTGCTTTATGTAATCTTGTCGTTTGAAACAATCTTACTCCCATGAAACAATAACTTCAACGAATAGACAATAAAGTAAATGCAAGTTCATTACTAGTGCAAAGTAGAATAACATCTAACGGAACAACATGGACAGAACTCAATAGAAGAAAGAATGCAACAGACAAAGCAAAACATTTCTCTGAGTTTAATAAACAAACTACAAGGTTAAGTGATCCACATTGTGATTCGTGCTACATATCTCCAAAATCTACATATACTTCTTCTAAAAGCTCAATATATTTCCTGGATAATCATAATTAAGCAGTGCCTATAATACCAAATTTTGTTCATATAAAAATGACCAATTGATAACGAATCGATCCTTCAATTTAACAGCTAATTTCGCTAGACAAAGTTAAAAATGGAGTTTAGGGTTACTGCCAAAGGGTATACCGGTTTTCTTCAAATGGCAGAAACTGACGATGAATCCTCGATATAATTCTGGCTCCAGCCGTAAAAATCTCTCTCGCTCTTGCAATTTCTCTCTTGCCCTAAAACCCCTTACTAACAGAAGTAGCCTTGAAGTCCTCAGATTTCATTATCCATCGAATAAAAGATACTAGTATAAATTTACATTGGGAACTGGGAAATATTCTGCAAGGGACTTTCACTATCAATAGAATCACTATTCCCTCCTTGAAGTTAAAAACTAGAAGCTGTTCGATGTGTTAGCTGGTATCGATAAAACCAACCGTGATGGGGAAATCAAAACCGCTATGATCAGATAAGAGATATGTAGGCAGAAATCAAATTTTGAACTCCTTAAAAGAGAATTTATTCATTAATTATTATATTATTAAAAAACAAAGAGGGGGACTACACCCTTACCTCTTAAGGGGAAAAAAAAAACATTAAAAAACAAAGGGAACTTGGCTCTTCCCAGGAGCAGCAACCTTGCGCGGAAGTGCCTTAACAGGGGCTGGGGCTGGGGCTGGGGTTGGGGTTGGGGTTGGTGATGGTGATGGAGCAAACCAACGAACCCACTTCGCGGGAAGAGGAAACGAGTTTGGCTTGCCTTCTGACTCCTCTCGTGATCTATAGGCATCGGCGTTACCGCTGATCAACACGAGAAAGACTAAGATGCAAAAAAAATAATTCTTCGACATTTCTTCTCGTGTCTCCATTACTTCGGCAGATACGTCCTTAAATAAAGAAAAGGAAACCATATGCATGAATTTCAAGTGAGTCACCTATACAAGTGACTTTGGTAGGACATCACTATGTGCATGAATTTGAATGACCCTCTTCGTAGTCATTCTTTACCTAACTTCTACCTGTGAAGCATTTTATTGAAAACGTTAATCGCGGATGCCGATTTTAATCGGTGGATGATTTTGGATAAGGTCGCTTAATAATAGGATAAGGGGTGTACCAAAACTATTACAAAGACTAAGTCATCCGTCTCTATTTTAGTTTATTTTACTGGTGCAACTTGGTGTCTTACACCATTTTAAGATATTAAAATACTTTGTTTCATTGTTGCTGTTATCATTTTTTGTAATACTTTTGTCACCAACTATTTCAATACCCGTTGTTATCCTATATAAATGTAGAGAGGGAGGATCCCCTCACACTTTTATTATCACACTATCTCACACGTTGGGCGTCATTTTGCGAATAAAAACCAAACCGTAATGGATTTAAAGCTAATATTTTAGGGATATGTTCTTCTTATCAAGTTCTATATCCCTACCAAAAATGAGCACATTCCGAAATATGAAACCTCATAATCTACTAGGTCTTAATTTCGACGGTCGAAATCATTGATTTTCAACGGCTCATTTTCAAAGTAGTAGATGGTGGTGTTATATGTCTCGGAATACCCTCATTTTTGGTAGGTATGTAGAACTTGGTAAGAGGAACATATCCCCAAAATTTTAGCTTCAAACACGTTACGGTCTGGATTTTGTTCACAAAAATAACGCTCAATGTGTGAGATAGTGTGATAATAAAAGTGTGAGGGGATCCCTCCTCAAATGTAGATGTACAATAGATATACAACTATTTCATGACCAGCTTCTGCAAAAAACACATGCTGAAAAAATGTTAATGAAAGCAGTATAGTTAAGCCAAAATTCTGATAAGATAAATTCAAATGTAACTATATAATGAAAAGTTGAATCACCCTGGAGAAATAAATATGTTTCTATGGTTTGAAAAACAAATTTTTTCACATAAGAATTATTTTGGGATATTTTGACTTTGGGTCATAACTTTGTGACCAGAGTTGCGTTTGGGTCACCCCAAAATTTTAATTAGAGTTTGGGTCACGGACCGTGTTTGACTGTCTTGACAGTTACCTAATCTGGTTAAATGTGTAAATGACTGAATAAAATTTGGATTTGAGATTATTTACTAACTTTGCCATTAAAACCCTAAATTTAATTCAAAGAGAAATCTTTTTTCTTCTCTGTTTTTTTCACCTATAAGCTGGTGATGAATCAAGTACAGCAGAAAAACATAACCAAACCTAAACCCTAAATTGAAGTTGTAATTGAAGCTACTGATGAACCAAGTAAAATAGAAAAACATAACCAAACCTTTACTTTGTCTCCCTGGAATTCAAATCTTGTCAAACTCTTAAAATTCTTCTTAATCTCGCCATTGCTAGCTGATTTTAAATCTTCAGCTCTATTTCACGTGGAAGTTAACTTTGCCCAAATCTATAACAAATTCTTTATAGATTCTCAAAACATGTAAACAGGCTAACCCATGTTCCCACTCTAGCAAATTGATATCCATTCCTCATACTTCACTTGATTCAATGTTTTCTTAAGACAATACCAACCCACCAGTTCATTCCAACTATCACCCAAACATCTACATTGCCAACATCAATTTTCCAATAAACCCTAATTTAATTCTCACTCCTCACTAACACAATAATCTTCACCTGTAATTCCCAATACAGGAACCCAAGTTCATAATTTGGGGAAGAACACAAGAAAGCACTAACATGTGATTCTCAATCTTCACAACTAAACCACAATAAAAAGTCTATCTAACAAATTTCACTTCAAATTAAACAAACCCACCTACGATTCATCAATTCTTACTCAATTTTACATAAGAAGATTAAAATCAAAAAAACCCTAAATTACCTGGGTTCATTCGATCTCTCATCATCATCAGTTCTTCTATGTTTAACAACATCAATATCTTCGATCTCAGTTATCATTACACAGTTCAATTGATCCATCTCATGTTTCCCTCAAAAAATCTCTCAACACATCTCTCTAAATATCCAGAGAGAAGTAGAAATAGGAAGTAAATTGAAGAAAGAAGAAATCGGTCAATGACATAATTATTAAATTGAAATTAATTTTTAAAAATAAAAAATTAACTAACGGTCAAGACAGTCAAACACGGTCCGTGACCCAAACTCTAATTAAAATTTTGGCGTGACCCAAACGCAACTCTGGTCACAAAGTTGTGATCCAAAGTCAAAATATCCCAATTATTTTCTTAGGGAGATGCTGAAAATGAAAGACAAACAAACAAGGTATTCCGTTTACCAAAAAAAAAAACAAAAACGAACAAGGTATTCCCGAGGGAAGCGATCTAGTTTTGTATGAACATCAAGGTCACGGTCATGTACACACACATAAACATCCAACTTAACATAAAGGTCTGGTTTAAGCCGTTCGGCAGCGAGGTTTTAGTCCCAATATCACTACCAAACTCCCCCTGCCTTGATGTAAGAAAACTTAGATGTAGAGTCTGGATATTTTCATTTGGGGCATCCTACTGGAGCGATTTCATCGAGTCCAGGAAGTTTAGGTATGAGTGTCGTTATATACAATATGTGAACTTATTTGCTAATGAGCCATGAGCCATTGTTTGAATATAAGAATGACATGCAAAAATTTAATCTTAAAAAAAAAAATCAGTATAATTATACTACCTCCAATTATTATAGAAAAAAGATTTTTTCATTTTAACCTAAAAATAGACCAAATTGAAAAAATTATAGTAACTCTTTTCTAAAATAAAACTGGAGGGAGCATTAGATATGGCTTGCATGGCAAATGAGATGAGTATTGTTACCTGAACCATTTTAACAGATGGGTTTGAAGAATTAAGCCTATCATGGTAAGTGTCACACCTCTAAAATGCCTTTGCAAATTTCTGCGAAAGTGTAACCCGGCAGTACAAGTGGTTATGTGAATAGCTTCACCCAATTGCACTTCAGCCTTATAATTTTGCACCTATGCAAACAACCAACACATCAAAGTCAATCAAATGAAGTCTTTACAAACCTTCTTTCACTTCTCAAAACTCATCAAATGCACCCCATAATACATTCAATCTTTGCCATACTTTACCAACAACAAATCAGCCAACCAAGAACACTTAGAACATGACACAATCAGCTCTTTTATTGCATCAAAGGGAAGAAATACAAAACTTGCCCACTTGGGGACTTACACAGACTTGTTTGTCTTCAAACCAAGTCTTAGTCTTACAAAAACTCTCCTATTCACTCACATATGCAAACCTCACTCTCACATATGTTCTCTATGCAAGCCTGCCAAATTTTCCCCTCCTTAGGACTATTTATACAAGAGCTTTACTTGGCCAAACCGTGCATAACCGTTTTACACGCATGGGACAGCCATCCGTCCCATAAAGCGATTCACCTTAGCAACCGCCAATAATCGTGCTAATCGCGCGCTTCCTCTCCAACTCGCGCCAATCATCCAACACCTGTTCTTTAGCAAGAACTCTTCTCCCACGCTTATAAACTCATTTATAACCGCTCCTCTTCATCACGCATCATTGGCATGCTTGTGAATCTCATAACTGACTTGCAACCGTCATTTGAGCCTTATTGCGCCATCTGTTTTGGCATACTGGATTCTGCCTTGCGCCAATGTTCAGCCCTCTTGGCCCTACATGCTTATCATTCTAAACTCATGCACGGACATTCCTTAAGCTTCAAACATCGCTGCCAGCTCCTTAAGCTCACTCTAGTTGCTCATGCGTCATATCTGCTTCACTTCGCCAATTAGCTTGACAATAGCAATGCATCTCTTGCATTACCAACTTGCTTGCATTATTCAAGCTTTGGCCAACCTTGAATATATGCCATAGACCAACTCTTAGTCTATTCTTCATTCTTGCATCCTCCTTGAGCTTGGGCCAACTCAATTCCATGGATATGCATTGATGCTAACATCGCATGTTGCATCCGCCACTTTGGCCATGTCTTGCCTTTCCTTGATGAAGCTTCATTGTGTCGGCTAATAAGCTTCATCTCTTAGCCAAATGTGTTTACAATGTAATGCTGCACTTGCACTACATTGGCCCTGTGGGTTTATGCCATTCTTGACACTTGCCAATCTACACGATTATACCGCTATTATGGATTGCATTGCACTTGCGCTATTATGGCTTCGCATTGCACCATTACGGCGGAACTCTTACTTGCCCTGCAACTCTGTAACGCATAATCATTGTGCGTCACTTGCAGCACCGTTATAGACCTCCCCCACCTAATCCGTTCAACGTCCTCGTTGAACGCGACTCAGTATAGACAATATACTTGTCTTAACTTTGCTTCACTTGCTTTAAATCTTCTCTCGAAAATCGGTAACTACTTTTGGCTAACCCTTGCCAATGGTCCCCTCCGATTGCATCCGCATCACTTAGCTTTGTTGCTTTGCCATTGATCTCATATCTTTGAGCCACATCTCGGCGTTGTGCACACTCTTATGCTGCTACTCAAATTATGCATCAATACTCAAATGCAAATCTGAAATTCTTCTTAGCCAATTTCCCTTTAGCTTGAATTTCGCCTTGAATCATTTACGCCTAAGTGTACGCAACGAATGATTCTTCTTTTACTGATCACCATGATCATTGCCATAGTCTCATGCTTCCGACTTTGCCTTATTATCATACTCAACATGATAAGGACTTATAAAAGACTTGGCCTCCTTTTTCAATCAATTTTGCTGGAAACCTGCCTTTGAACTGTTGTTCTCCGTGATCCTCATCAAGCACGTCACAAAGTAAATAAGGGTTCTCTGCATAAGACACCCGCACTTCATACTTCATGCCTTGCCAAACTATGACTATGCAAATACCATTCAAGAACTCATTTCTATGAATGTAGCCATCAAGTATAAGCTCTATACTTATGCCATCTTGCATTCCCGTACTATTTGACAAGTTTGCTTTGCTAAACTTCCATACAGCAAAACTATTGAGTCGCACAACCCATTTCCAAAACTGTGACTAACTATCTCTTGGACATAACTTTAGCTAACCCTTTAGCTGTCCATATGCCATGCTTTCAAAGCCAATATGTCTCCAAATACTTCTTTGAACTGCATTGATAATTGCCTGGAAAGTGTGTGTCTTTCTCTAAGGCCATGAGTTCTACCAAACTCATGCTTGTTGACAAAATGATTTCTAACTTGCTGTATTGCTTGCACTGTCGCCGCCCATCTGCCATCGTGCCCTTTTGCAATCTTCCAAACAGCAACATCACTTATACATCAACTAGGACCCCTGTCCTATGCTTTGCTTATCAGCTTTCAACTTGTCTTGTCATTGCATACGTTAGGCTAAGTATGCTACTTGCAGTATCTCCCCATGAACTAGTTTTACATCGTAAATAAAGAGGCAATGCTTTATAAACGAAAACACCTTCATTCATTACTGCTCTTACATGACAACACCATGTACCATTACATGATTGATCCACTTGATCACTTTTAGAAAGCTAAACCTTCATTAACAAAGCAACTTGCTTACACCAAAGCAAAGTATATACAAACTTGAAGACTCAAATAAAAGTCTGTACCACCAAACTCTACACACAGAGTTTGCAACATAAAACAACTCAAGCTACATTAAAACAAGGCCAAAAACACTCCTGTTTTGGCATTCGAAGTGTTGTCAATGGAGACAACAACACTCTACTTGTTTTCACTTTAGTTTCTTTGTCGAAGTTAGCGACTACTTCGCTACGAGGTCTCTTCCTTGATCCCTCACTTCGGCCTTCACGGGTCTTGCTAGAATGATTCCCATAATCATCCCCAACTGATACATTGAGTTGCGCCTTGAGTGGATAGCTTCTAGCGAAGTGTAAACCTTTGCAAATGAAACATCCCTTATACTTCCGGGATGAAGGAGTAGTTCCTCTTCCTTAGGTTCATGCTTACGCTTATCGCTAACGATTTTTCCTTTCCTTTGGCTTTTCCTTCGCGAGCTTTGCACATCTTCGATCGTTGTGCTATTGGCAAGCTCTCTTACCGTCTGCATAGCCATCTGGATACTCGCACTTTGCGCTTCTTAAGTTCAAAGAATCACACTTGAACTTGCGCCAGCCCGGTGGAACATCCGATCTTCTTCACTCATGCCACACGTCTCTTGCACCAATGCAAAGAAGTTTTCAACATAGGCCTGTGGTGTACTCGTCATTCTTAGCCTACGTAAACTTTCTCTTGCATACCAAGCACCATTTATTGGCTTAACCCACATCTCGGTCCATCTTTCACGTCATTCCATGACATAGGATTGGCATAACCAGCAGCTTCATCTTCTTGCGACATAGTTCTCCACCAAACCTTTGCATCACCACCAAGGTAATTGCTGCGAGAGTTACTTTTTGTCCTTTCCCCAGTTCCATTCGCCACAAAGTATGCCTCAACGTCATACAAAGAAATTCTCAATTTCTCTAGCATCTCCGGAACTGCGTAAATTCTTGGCTCGGAGACTCGATTAGAGCTTTCTCCATGCACGTTCGCCCTACGAACATGCCATTACTTGATTAACCCGCGAATGCTTGCCACTTCCTCTGACATTTGCTTCGCATGGCTTGTTAGTATGGTCTTAATGTCACTGAATTGCTCATTCAATTCAGTCACTTCAGTATTGGTTTCACAATTCAAGAGGGTTGCATCAGACACCTTGTCTTCTACAACACTTACCCTGCCATCAAATTCTTTAAACCAATATGATGTTCTTCCTTCAAGTAGGTCTAGCCTGCCTTTATCTTCAGAAACAAGAGGGATATCAATGCCATCTGCACTGAAATCAATGGTTATATCACTAAGGTCACCATACTCCTCAAGTTGATCAGACGAACCCGATAGTTCTTCGTCAATCATCATGCCATTAGAACTCATTTCTAATGCAATACTCTGAAAATAATGCGCCACTTACTTGCTCACATGAAAATAGTTTTAGAGAGGAAGAAGTACTAGTGTATTATCCAACAAATACACTTGAAATGTGTACCAAACACATCTCTGATACCCGAATTGTCACACCTCTAAAATGCCTTTGCAAATTTCTGCGAAAGTGTAACCCGGCAGTACAAGTGGTTATGTGAATAGCTTCACCCAATTGCACTTCAGCCTTATAAGTTTGCACCTATGCAAACAACCAACACATCAGGTCAATCAGCAGAAGTCTTTACAGCCTTCTTTCACTTCTCAAAACTCATCAAATGCACCCCATAATACATTCAATCTTTGCCATACTTTACCAACAACAAATCAGCCAACCAAGAACACTTAGAACATGACACAATCAACACTTTTATTGCATCAAAGGGAAGAAATACAAAACTTGCCCACTTGGGGACTTACACAGACTTGTTTGTCTTCAAACCAAGTCTTAGTCTTACAAAAACTCTCATATTCACTCACATATGCAAACCTCACTCTCACATATGTTCTCTATGCAAGCCTGCCGAATTTTCCCCTCCTTAGGACTATTTATACAGCAGCTTTACTTGGCCAAACCGTGCATAACCGTTATACACGCATGGGACAGCCATCTGTCCCATAAAGCAGTTCTGCCAACCGCCAATAACTGTGCTAATCGGCGATTCCTCTCCAACTCGCGCCAATCATCCAACACCTGTTCTTTAGCAGTTAGAACTCTTCTCCCACGCTTATAAACTCATTTATAACCGCTCCTCTTCATCACGCATCATTGGCATGCTTGTGAATCTCATAACTGACTTGCAACCGTCATTTGAGCCTTATTGCGCCATCTGTTTTGGCATACTGGATTCTGCCTTGCGCCAATGTTCAGCCCTCTTGGCCCTGCATGCTTATCATTCTAAACTCATGCACGGACATTCCTTAAGCTTCAAACATCGTTGCCAGCTCCTTAAGCTCACTCTAGTTGCTCATGCGTCATATCTGCTTCACTTCGCAAATTAGCTTGACAATAGCAATGCATCTCTTGTATTACCAACTTGCTTGCATTTAACAAGCTTTGGCCAACCTTGAATATATGCCATAGACCAACTCTTAGTCTATTCTTCATTCTTGCATCCTCCTTGAGCTTGGGCCAACTCAATTCCATGGATATGCATTGATGCTAACATCGCATGTTGCATCTGCCACTTTGGCCATGTCTTGCCTTTCCTTGATGAAGCTTCATTGTGTCGGCTAATAAGCTTCATCTCTTAGCCAAATGTATTTACAATGTAATGCTGCACTTGCACCACATTGGCCCTGTGGGTTTATGCCATTCTTGACACTTGCCAATCTACACAGTAATACCGCTATTATGGCTTGCATTGCACTTGCGCTATTATGGCTTCGCATTGCACCATTACGGCGGAACTCTTACTTGCCCTGCAACTCTGTAACGCATAATCATTGTGCGTCACTTGCGTTATAGTAAGGCAGATGAGTTTTAGCAGTGCTATTACTGCTGATAGCAGGTTTAACATGTTGAAATTCATTTCCACGAACCCCGATGACATCGTTTATTTCATACAAATAATTTCTGCAATACGTATAACAAAACTATCGTTATGAAGGATTAAAGCTACTACTAAATCCTAGGCACAACCATAAGAAACTAGCTGATATGGAATGATTTGGAAGAATTCGAAGACAATTATAATTCAACTCAAAATTTATAGACTCTGTGAACAATTAAGTAAATAACAATAGCAATCATAATCTTAAAAATTAAACAAATACAATGAAAATCTTACACAATCGAAATCAAAAACTGATCATTGATCATTTCCTGCTTTTGAGAATTGGAGATCTGTTAGATCTTCTCATTTTGGCCACCATGTCGTCTGCAGACCATTCCTGAGTATTTTGGTATTTTATGATCATTCATCAAGCATTATTTTTGTATTTTCAGAAGAGTTTGATCTTGACTGAAAATCTTAATTCTGAGGAAGTGGAATTTTTGCTTTGAAGACCAATATTTGAAGATATTAAAATAACATTTTTTTAAATTTTTTTTGGTATATAGACATAATGGTTGCGGGACCATGGTAGGTCGGGAAAGTAGCCTACAATTACAACTGCAAGTGCACAATGTCGATATGCAGCACAGGGCAAGCACATGTCGATCCACAGGGACTTGGTGGGTGCAAGGTTGAAGCTTATGCAAAACTAGAACTGCTTCAAATAAGGAGTAACAACGGGAAAGGAGGTTTTGCATCGATACGACAAAGATGGTGTAGAGATTAACTAAGAATGCAAATAAAGGTGTTAGGCTAGTCGAATGCACCTCTTAACCTACATTATGCCAATTCAGTCTCAATAATGTTCTTGTCCCTTGTGATGGACATCGATCAAGATACTAGTCTACCACCTATCCAGAGTAGTTTCAGGAGGATGGTTTAGTGTCACTAAGATAATTACCTAATCCAAGTGTTAGCTGTCCTCTCAAAAAACAACTAACCGCAGATCAATCACTTAGATGATTAAACCAATCCTAAAACCTAGTTATGAAATCAAAATGTGATAAAGAAATACTGAAAATAAACTACTACAACTTGGTGCACCGGCTAATCCGGGCATGCCTTTTACATCACAATCTCCTCTCTAGTTATACACAATTTTCACTTAATTCGACTTCAATTCAAAAATCAACAGAGACCCACTCACCATAATTGCTTCTCTGACAGTTCTTCTTCTTCTTCAATTCAACTCTGCAAGATATTAATTTGATGTTCCTCAACTGTAGAACATAACCCTAACCTAGCTTTCTCAATCTTATTTTATAGGGTTATTGTTCTTGATAAGAAAATAGATGAGATTGAGAGAGGTTGCGATTAGAGGTTTAATTTTTGCTTAGAGAGGTGGTTGTGTGCAGATATGGTGGGGGAGATGGTGTTAATGGAGGGAGATGAAGGTAATGGTTCTGTGAACAAATGAAGGAGTTTCTGGTTGTGGTCGATTAGGGAGAAAGAAGAGGGTGTTAAGGTGTTAAGCAGATGCATCAAATTTGATGTATTGATAGAGATGTTGCTGAGTGTTGAACGAATGTATCAGATTTGATAAACCGGGTACAAAAACGAGTCTGGCCTTGGGTTTGTTTTGCAATTCTTCTGACAAGCACACTTCTTGTTTTAAGCAACTGTTTCAAGATCACTGCTAGCATAGTTCTTGCAAGCGGCTTACGGAATGAGTGCAAGCGGATTGCAACTGCTTTTTGTGCAATATTTTTTCTGCATTTCTTACTGCCTTTTAGCAGAACTCTTTCTTCCCGCTTCTAGTCACCAAATCCTCTACTGTTTTGGTTTCTCGATTCATCCAAGCTTTATTTACTACCCAAAAACACAAAATTAATGAGAAAACATATTTACTCTTGAAAACAATGAAAATACAGAATTTGGGATAATATGGGGATTTAAAGAAAAAAAGATGAGATAATTTCCAGTAATACGGTATAGAATTATGCACTATTTGGCACTCATCAAATACCCCCAATCCTGAATTTTACTTGTCCTCAAGTGAAACATAAATAAGAAATCCTAACTATACCATTTTCGATGGTCTTTCGATTGCATTTAACGAATCCACAAGCCTTTAAACCCCTAAGCATCCTTAGTGGACGAGTTGTAGTCTTGTGGGGGTTTACCAGAGATGTATCCACAAAACATTCTACAACTTAAGAGAGTATCAGAGTCCCAAGCATCCAAGGATCTACGAGGATATAAAATTTATGCATGCTAGTAACAAGAAGTTAGAATACCAAAGAACGCATTCTCATCCTTAAGAGTTGAGCGAGAAATAACCAAACCATTATGAAAGAATTCAGATTCAAGAGTGATCGAAAGCCTCGATTCTAACTCACCAATAGGGTTTTATGATAATTGCACTCAAAAGGACCGCTTTTTTAATCTCTCATGTGTGCAGGCAGAAATAAAGAGTGAAATCCTGCACATGTTCAATGTTGGGAAGAAAAACCTTTCGAAATATTTTCTGGAGATCCACAAGTTTGTGGGAAATAAAAGCTTTTCTTTCTGATGATCTCTAAGAAAGGAAATCATTAAGCAAGGATGAGAGTACTCATTTACCTTCACATCCGATCGGAAATCAGCACCACTTTCGCAGTATCCATATAAATGTCTTCGTATTCGGTCTCTGGTCTTCAACTATTGATGATGAACTTCTGAACTTCGTAGAACCTTGTCAATTTCTAATACTTTTCTTCAATTTCGTTGTTGATTGAATTTTCATCTTAAAATTTTCTTCTTTGCCATGGTGTTTATTAAAAAAAAACTTAAAACAAACTATAAGAAGGGATATTTTTTTTAATACCAAGGGCCTAATATGATGACGACTCTGCCCTTAGTTCTATAATTTATTATTATTATTATTTTATTTTATTTTTATTAAACATAACGAAATACAAACTGAAAATAGGTAATGTAACTACTACGGCCATGGATGAAGGATTTAATCACTTAATTCTTCACAACTTGTATTGTCCTGATTTCATAAACTTCATTAGTTCTCATCTTCTTCTATTTGCTTTGTTCTTGTAAGATAAATCTTCACTTGTGTATAGAATTCTGCTTTTTGTACAGTATCTTCACTTTGAACATGAACTTTTTTACTTTTCCTTGAATTGTTACATGTAAACATCGGGCTATTTGAATCTTTCTTCATAGAATCTGACGTTGCTCTGCTTGTTGCTGGTGATGTGTTTCTATCGATCTGTTGATGTTGTCGAGACAGAGAGAATGGTGCTAACTGCAAATCAAACTACAAGAAGGAGTTTCATATTTAGACATCATCCTCATGATTGATGGAATTAGCATTCAAGAGATCAAAAATAGTGCCGAAAGTGGTGCAAAGTTGGGTAGCTCATCATTCCTAACCAGAATTGGCGTACGGTGACACACACTCTAAAAGGACATTTTTTTTAGACAACTACAAAAAGCCGAAGGTTGACGAATCACTTGATGTAAAAATAGGTAGTCTCCACTAAAGGTGATCACAAATCTAATACCAAATATCTTTGTTGCACCTAATTCCCCCATCGGCGTGGTTAAATCCAATTTTAACGCTCTAACAAGCAAGGAACCCGATTGTGTTCTCTAGTTCTTTCAAGTTCGGTTATTTCGGTCAGGATCTCTATGTAAACATAGCTATAAGCATGCTAGTGACTCTAAAATCTCTACAAGTTGGAGGTTTTATGCAAATATTTACAAAGATTTTGAAAATTTTGAAAACTTTATCTAAAATGTGCAAAGACAAAAAACTCTATATGCATACTTCGTAAAACCTAAATCTAACATTGTCCTCAATGTTTCTAAAGATGATAAGAATTTATATATCGACATACCATGAGAACCATGCTGAGTAGAGAAAAGGGAAGAGATTACCGAATATCGGCGAAATCAATATTAAGACTTCATTATTCAAGGCTAGAATCCAACATTTTCAGCTTAGATCATATTGGATTAGCACATTATATACAAAAGAAAAAAATAAGACTCAACTGTCTCGAGATAGAAAAATTACCTACTGGATTATATACAAGAAAATTCTCCATAAACCAACAATCTAAAGAGTTGAGGATCAACCCAAAAGACGGAATGTAGAACTTTTAACAGCCTCACACAATTGTATTAGGACAGAAATGCAAGTGAGACTGTAAAACAAAATGAGCCATCCCCAAACCTGGATTTTTCATCGGATACAATTTTGGGTACAAAGTCTAGCAATCTTAGGGGTTCATCATGCACAAGGTCTAATTCGAAATGAACTTTGGCGGGGATAGGAAGAGATATACATTCTAATTGTGGCTCCTCAAACGTAGCATATTTAGATGCAAAATAGTCCAAGAGGACTTGGGAGGCACACAATTCCAATCCTAGGTTGGGAACTGTCAACGACTTGGGTGTAGCACATTCTAAAGAACAATCCCCAGGTCAGATACAATACCATCAGTTTGTGACTTAAGCATGTAACTAGATGCGTCTAAGTTATATTCATTTTTAGGCTCAAAAATATCACTACACAGTCTAGTTTTTCCCCAGTCAAAATCAAGTAGTGCTCTAGCATGCTCACATTGTTAGGGTTCTAGACCTTTTAACACTGGAGAAAGCTTAGATAGAAGGTTAAGAACCGGATAAACCCTTTGATTGGGGGTTAGCCACCAGCTCTGAGAAGAAAAATAAAAATAAACTTGAATTGTTATTGATTTTATGAATTTTTAATACAACTCAGGCTAAGTATTTATAGTCTACTTAAGATTGTTGATCAAGCAATAATACCGAATTTAAGAAGTTGTATGAAATAAGGAAACTGACTTAATTAAAGTAAACTAAATAAAGAAAACTAGTTTTGTTAGGAGTTGGTGTCACAACATCCCTCTCTGCTGGAAAAATTGCTTGTCCTCAAGCATCAAATTCTGGAAATCGCAACAACAACTTATCAGCATCTTCCCAAGTAGCTTCTTCTGTTGGATGATCTTTCCACTTAACCGACCATTTAGTGCCTGCATGATTTCCTCTATTGAACATTCTTCGTTCTAAAATTCTCTCTGGTTCCCAATATGCATAATCAACTGTAACTGGCAGATTAGTATCAACATTATTGGTTGATCCAAGTTTCAACTTTAGCTGTGAAACATGAAATATTGGATGAATTCGACTTGTAATAAGTAGTTCCAACCTATAAGCTACATGTCCAATTTTCTCCAAAATATGAAAAGGTCCATAAAATTTTGGAGAGAGTTTAGAATATGCCTGAGTAGAGACAATGCTTTGTCTGTAAGGTTAGACGAAGAAAAACCAAATCATGAACAACAAAAGTTCGCTCAGTACGATTTGTATCATCATATTTCTTCATTCTTTCTTGAGCAGCTTGTAGATGTGACTGTAGAAGTTTGAGAGTGTAATCTCTTGCCTTAAAATTAGATTCAACAACATGAACAGAAGTGGATCCTGGTAAATATGATGATATTGTAGGTGGTGGTCGACTGTACACTGCTTGGTACGGTGTAATTGAGAAAGTAATTGCTGCACCGCTGGAGGGATAATTGAAGAAGCATTCATGGAAGTAGTTAATGCAGATATTTGAAGAAAAAAAATCCCATGATTTTCCTGATGTAATAAACGCTGCATTGATTTTGCTTCCAAAATCATTACCGATGATTTGTTGTTACCTATTAATGAAACAACTGCGTCATTAATGTGAAACTGCATGGTTAATTTTGCAAAATCCCATTTAATTGGTCCTAACGTCCTTAACCATTGAACTCCCAAAACTGCATCACATCCACTAATATCAAGTAAATGGAAATCAGTGGTAAATTTATATTGCTGAAGTCGTATAGGAACATCTCTAAAATAACCTCTAGTGTCCAACTTCCATCCATCACCAACTGTGACACTTAGTGGAGATTTCTTTGAGTGAATTTCATAACCACATTTCTTAGCCACAGATGGATGTAAGAAATTATGGGTGGAGCCTGAATCAAGCAAAATGTAATAGACTGAGTCTTAGTGTTACCAGTAATTCACATAGTGCATCGAAAAGTAGATCCCATGAGTGAGTTGAAGGAAATTTTAGGCTCAGTATCAGTCGAGTCTACAACCTCAAAAGCAAGAGGCGTATCTTCAGTTGGAGTAAGAGCTGTAGCCTCAGATGGTGCTGTAGAACCCTCATAAATCTCCTCAGCAGTATCCAAGATAGTTAATCTGGGATTCACACAAACATGATTAGGCTTGAAGAGTTGATCACAGTTAAAGCAAAAACCTTGGTCTCTCCTCTCTTTTTGTCCAGCTGGTGACAAACGTCTAGCTCCTGGAGGTAAAGAAGACATATTGTACGGAGTAGGTTGTGCCGCAGCAGCAGGCCTGAATTGAGGAGGACGATAAGGTTGTCTAGTGACAGCTTTAGTAACAACTGCATAAGCTTCTTCTTGATGAATTGCTTTAGTAAAAGCCTCCATTAAAGTTTGTGGTGCCAGAAACTTAATCGTAGTACCAATATGAGGTTTTAAAGAACGAATGAAGCAACTGATCAAGTAATCCTCAGGAAAATCAACAAAGTTTAATAGATGCTCAAATTCAGGTATGT
This sequence comes from Papaver armeniacum, assembly GCA_023531295.1. Taxonomy (NCBI): domain Eukaryota; kingdom Viridiplantae; phylum Streptophyta; class Magnoliopsida; order Ranunculales; family Papaveraceae; genus Papaver; species Papaver armeniacum. The sequence goes on along the minus strand of JAJJWW010009314.1, from coordinate 522,789 downwards.
GTTCACGTACAATACCTTTCTGATCAATTGTGCTAATAGCCTACCTGCATCAACAAATTTTTCAGAAGCAAACCTTCCACGAACTAAAGCACAAAATTGTTCCCACGTAGTAAATTCTATTTTGGTTCTTCTCCATCTAAACCACTGATTGGTCTCACCTTTAAGATGGACAGAAGCTACAATAATTTTAAGAGCATCATAAGCATTGTAAACACTAAAATATTGGTCTGCATTGAAAATCCATCCGTCAGGGTCTTCCCAAGCAAATTAGGAAATTTGATATTAGGGCGCAGCTGTTGTGGTTAACCATTATTAGGTTAAGGTGGTGGTGGAGGTGGTGGAGGAGGTGCAGCTCCAGGACGGTGTTGCATCTGAGGTAAAAATTCTCTAAAAACAGTGCGTAGAGAGCTTTCCATGGTTGTAACGATGGTGTTGTTGAGTGTTGTAGTAAGCTTGGTAACGAGAGCATCACTTTCCTGTTCACATTGCAACAATTTTTCTTCCATCTTCTTGTTGTTCTTATCTTCATCATGGAGATGGAGCTTAGTGATAGTGTCTGCGAGATTGTCAATCTTTTCAGCTACACCTTCAAGATTATCGTTCACACTTTTCAGATGTTCAATATAAGATATCGTGATTTTTTTTTCTTCAAGTTTTCGAGATTTATCTGAACCTGCTCTGTTCCAGGTGTTAGGGTTCTAGACCTTTTAACACTGGAGAAAGCTTATATAGAAGGTTAAGAACTGGATAAACCCTTTGATTGGGGGTTATCCACCAACTCTGAGAAGAAAAATAAAATAAACTTGAATTGTTATTGATTTTATGAATCTTTAATACAACTCAGGATAAGTATTTATAGTCTACTTAAGCTTGTTGATCAAGCAATAATACCGAATTTAAGAAGTTGTATGAAATAAGGAATCTGACTTAATTAAAGTAAACTAAATAAAGAAAACTAGTTTTGTTAGGAGTTGGTGTCACAACACACATTAATTGAACAAATTAACAAGCCCCAATTTAGAATCATCATCAAAAGATTTAGTCTCATGCATAGGAAAATCAGAAGAGACATCATATGTGTATGCAAATTGAATACTAGAAGAAACATCATTTATGAAGGTCAAAGTAGAGAAACCTAATGTCTCTGAACCCAAGGGTTCAATAACAAAATTTTCAGAACAAACATGCTCTTCCAACACATCATCATTATCATAACAAGAATGTGATGTCATATTCAAAACCATAGTGTCTCTAGTCCACTCATTTAACTCTAGATTAGGTTCATATTCAATATTAGTGCCCTGCGTAGAAACATAAACACTATTTTCAGAATTCACTTTAGGACTAACAAACATTTTATTTTGAAATTCCTCCCTTCCTTTATTTTGTAAATGAATCAAGTTCATTTTTAGAAATGTATTAAGGTGTTCAATGGAAGGGGAGTCTTCGGCAGTGAATATCCTCATTTCAGATGGGTATTCAGTACACGATTGTGCATTAGGGTCACTACAGAAAGGAAATTCAGAAGTGTTGTTATATGGATTATGATGCAATACATTCAAAACAAATCTAACATTATCTTGTATAATGAGTTTGAGATTTTCCTCCACAGATTGCATACCAGGGGGTCAGGAGAGTACAAAAAATTTCTGTTTCACATATTGTTGATTGATACATGTGTGCATGGTCGTTAGGGTCTATAAAATACAGACCACAACCTCGAAAGGTTGATAATAGTCCCAATGACTACCAGCATCATAATCAGGGCATTATGGTCTTCTCTAGACTACATAAAAGCATGCATTTTAGGGAAGTGCTCGGTTAAATGATTTGTGCAGCCACAGAAGACGCAAACGGAAAGTTCAACTTGCCTAGATGACATAGACGTGACATATTTATCCTATTCATGCATCTCTAAAGTAGTGATTCGAGCCTCTATCTGATCCAAAAGTGATGAATGTGTGAGTTGGCACTGTAAAGATGTTCATTTTCACCCTGTGGTAGGTGATACATGTGTAAATAGTCATTAGGGTATATATATTGAGGTTCAAGACTATGAAAATGTCCATAAAAATCCCTATAACTATTGACTTCATGGTATGTTGAAAACTCATAACGTGAAGCATGCTCTTGTGCAAGTTCTAATGGATTTGTGCGATGATTTCTCACTCCTAATACCAGTCCAAAATCCTGACATGATCTCTTTTTTTTTAAAGCAAAATATTTTTTTTAGATAAAGAAAATAAAATAAATCTATTCAAAATGCTTCTACCAAATCCAAAACAGAATGATGCAAACAAGAATAGTATATAAACGACTAAGACTAAACACGGCAGCTAAACACACAGTACAATATTATAACTACAAAAACTAACAAGAAAAATTAAAAATTTTGCTGCTGTGACAATGGTAGAGAGCTGTGACGTCTATTTATCCTGAACTTGGTTTCTATTGGACTATGGCTAACTAACGAGAGGCCAACTCGTATTTGTTAACAAAACATGAAGCTCGGTTGTTAAATCCAAAATTAAACCATCCAGGCTAAGCAATTACAAATCATTCCTAGACGTTATTTTGTTGTAGTGTTCAAGAAACTTACCTCCAGTGCGCATCCGGGAAAAGGCTACTCGGAACTGAAATGTTCCCTCTTTTATTTTGAATCTCTTTGTCTTACCTTTTTGTGGTAATTTCTCTAATAACAACAATTTCAATGATAAGTTATAGTAGGAAGAAAAGTTGCTTCCCCTTTCTTCTTTTCTTTTGGCTTGTATAACAACTCGTGAGTACCTGGTGGCTCAACAAAACTTGTCAATACCCAGAATTGCGGAGGTAAGGCAAAGTTAAGGCACACAGTTATTATAAATAACTAAGAAATGACTATGATTTTGATGTACACTGCTTTCCTTCTAATCAAACAGACTAACTTATCAGGTCAAACTAGTCACAATGGAACAAGATGAAGTCAATACAGAACTCAATAGGTTATAGCAAAATTTTCAAAAAAAAAATAGAGATGAACTACAAAACAAGTATTTGAACTGATATTTACAGGGATATGATGATTACACTACTACAGGGTTATTGAATGCGAACTAAACACGAAATGCAGTTACACATACAAATGAGATGCGAGAATGAGAGAATGGATATTTTACATGGAATGAAAGTCTAAACTAACAGTTAACCCAACAAAACTAGATTGTGCAAATGCTTAACCTACAAATACAAATTATATAGAAGTAGACTCAAAATCTAAGTTATGCTACAATATGCTTAGCAATTGAAGTACTTCAAGTGGACTGGAAAGCTAGAAATGCAAACTATAATGATATACAGATTATTAGACAGCCACAGATTGCAATATGTAATAAACTGAGAAATATAACCAAAGGAGATGCAATTATGTACCGAAAGCGCGGGTGATTGAAATTAAGAGTTACAACTAACAGTAGGATGCAAACTATAATTATAAACAAATTATGTGAAAAACAGCTACAGACTCTCTAACCTAAATCAAACTTATGCTGACACAGTAAAAAAGAACAACAGTTATCCAACACCTAATACTACTTAGATATTAAAACGATATGAAAAACTACAGGGTTACATCAAACTAAAAGCTACTGGAAGATATGCACGATGATCAAATGGATTGCACATCTAAGTTATACTATAACACAAAAGCTAGAATCTAAACAAGTATATATACAACCCAAATAGAATCTAATGAAGTAAAGATGGATCTCAACTACAGAGCATGATGATTTAAAGCTTTTAACCAGAACAATATGTAAAACTTACAATGATGCAGGTAACTGAAAAATTAAAACTAAAACTACTACTAACAACAGGATGCGAATTATATAACAGATTGGTTTAAGCAGTTAGATTATACTAATAATAATAGAAAAACTAATAAAAATCTAACATATATATATACAACACTAACCGCATACAGTAAAGATAGAAACTTCAGCTACACCGCTACCGAGTCCCCGACAGCAGCACCAAAAACTTGGTAGTTCAGGAAAGTAGCCTATAATTACAACTACAAGTGCACAATGTCGATATGCAATACAGGTCAAGCAAAGGTCGATCCACAGGGACTTGGTGGGTGCAAGGTTGAAGCTTAAGCAAAACTAAAATTGATTCAAATAAGGAGTAACAACAGGAAAGGGGGTTTTGCGTTGATACGACAAAGATGGTTGTAGAGATTAACTAAGAATGCAAATAAATGTGCTAAGGTAGTCGAATCCACCTCTTAACCTACAGTAAGTCAATTCAGTCTCAACAATGTTCTTGTCCCTTGTGGTGGACATAGGTCAAGATACTAGTCTGCCGCCTATCTAGGTGTTTGAGGGTGAAAACGGTTTCTGCTGATTTTGGTAATTTCGGGTGTGTGGGTGAGAAACGAATTTAAACCCGAAACAATGTACTGCAAGGGAGTACTTTAGATTCGAGAGATCAATCTGTACAAATCTGGCCTAAACCAAGAAATGGACGTTCCAGACTTGCTTCGGTCACAAAGTGAAGGAGAAGGGTTGGTTTTGGGGAGGGAAGCGAAGAAAGTGTTGAGACCAGAATAGTTGATTCTGGAAGAGTAGTTGTTTTACGACTTGTATCAGAAAGTGGGAAGCTAACAGATGGAGAGCTAGCAAATATTTTCTGAGTGTTGTATGTTCCTGACCCGAACCCTGTCGTTCGATGGAAATAGGTAATGCCTATTTATACAAGTCGAAGTGAAACGTACTCTGGTCTCATTAAGAAATGGAAAATAGGTGAGTAAATGGGAGGAGGTGGTAACCGGTAACGCCTGGAATTGATGTTCCATAAAATAAAGCGTTTCACCATTACTCCTTGTATTTACTAACCGCCTCATCCTTATGTAACTTTCTTATAACGGGCGTAGTGTACGCCGCACGCTGTAAACCGCCAAACCAATACCCAATGAGCATCCCCCAGTTTGTGACATGCGTTGATGTCTCGAGTGTTTTCGTGGAAAACGTGTAGTATGTTGCTGTTGTCTGGCAAGTTGAGCTTGGGAGACTTGCCGGCTCGGTGGTGACCTTCGACGGTCGAGATTTTGTATCTTAAGAGAAAAGATAGCCGTTGATTATTGCAACCCATTGCTTGGTAGCCAGCGTCATGAAAGCATGGCCGGCACGGCTTTAACGTGGTTAGGCGTGGCCAAGCTAGGATTTTGGCGTTGGGCCAAAGGTGGCCATGCATTAGCTGGAAACCTTGGACGGCTGAGATCTGCATCTCAGATGGGAGGGTGGCCGTTGATTGTTGCAACCCTTTGTTTGGCAGCCAGCAGCATGGTTTAGGGCCGGCAAGGCTTGGCATAGTTTAGGCATGGCCAAAATTAGGTTTTTAGTGTAAACCGTGATGTTTGGCCTTGGGCCGGAAGTTGCCATGCGTTAGATGGCAAACTTGAACGGTTGAGATCTGCATCTCAGATGGAAGGGCAGCCGTTGATTATTGCAACCCTTCGTTTGGTAGCCAGCAGCATGAAAGCATGGCCACCATGGCTTTATCGTGGAGTGGAGCCACTGGCAGTGTGTGTCTTGGAAGGGAAGCGCTTGCGGCTTTGTCAAAATTAGGTTTTGGTATGTTGAAACCCTAATTAGCGCCCTTTACTAGAATCGGTGTAGAATTCTCATACAGGCTCGGATTCTGATGGTCCGGCCCTCCATTCTGTACGGAAAAGAATTTCCTATCTCTCTACGATGTAATATTTAGGTTTTGAGCTCGATCGAGAGATGAAAACAACCCGAAAGTAAAACTCAGGAAGAATTCTAAGGTTACCATGCGTTGTTTGGCAACCTTGGACGGCTAGGATTCGTATCTAGGATGGAAGGGTGGATGTTGATCGTCGCACGCATTTATTTTGGTAGCCGCATAGGGAAGGCTGGCATGGTGGGACGCATCAAGGTGGTTGGCGTGCCATTGACACATGTGGCATGGCATGCCTTGGCGTGGTTTGGCGTGGCCAAAACTAGGGTTTTTGGCCAAAGGTTACCATGCGTTGTTTGGCAACCTTGGACGGCTAGGATTTGCATCTAGGATGGAAGGGTGGCCGTTGATCATCGCACGCTTTCGTTTTGGTAGCCGCATAGGGAAGGCCGGCATGGTGGGACGCGGCAAGGTGGTTGGCATGCCATTGGCACATGTGGCATGGCATGCCTTGGCGCGGTTTGGCGTGGCCAAAACTAGGGTTTTGGGCCAAAGGTTACCATGCGTTGTTTGGCGACCTTGGACGTCTAGGATTTCCATCTAGGATGGAAGGGTGGTCGTTGATCGTCGCACGCCTTCGTTTTGGTAGCCGCATAGGGAAGGCCGGCATGGTGGGACGCGACAAGGTGGTTGGCATGCCATTGGCACATGTGGCATGGCATGCCTTGGTGCGGTTTGGCGTGGCCAAAACTAGGGTTTTGGGCCAAAGGTTACCATGTGTTATTTGGCGACCTTGGACGGATAGGATTTGCATCTAGGATGGAAGGGTGGCTGTAGATCATCGCACGCCTTCGTTTTGGTAGCCGCACAGGTTAGGCCGGCATGGTGGGGCCAAGGGTTTAGCACGGACGGCTTGGCATGGTGGGGACAAGGCAAGGTGCGGTTGGCTTGGCATGGTGGGGCCAAGGGTTTTGCATGCCATTGGCGCATGGTGCGTCTAGCATGGTTGGGGCCAAGGAAAGGTTGACGTGGCTGGCATGGTTTGCCATTGGTACAGTGGTGCGGCTGGCATGGTTGGCATGCGTTGGCGAGGAGATGTGGCTGGCATGGTTTGCCATTGGCACAGTGGTGCGGATAGCATGGTTGGTATGCCTTGGCGCGGAGATGTGGCTGGCATGGTTTGCCATTGGCACAGTGGTGCGGATAGCATGGTTGGCATGCGTTGGCGCAGAGATGTGGCTGGCATGGTTTGCCATTGGCACAGTGGTGCGGCTGGCATGGTTGGCATGCCTTGGTGCAGAGATATGGTCGGCTGGCATGGTTTGCCATTGGCACAGTGGTGCGGCTGGCATGGTTGGCATGCCTTGGCGCGGAGGTGCGGCTGGCACGACAGGCTATTGGCACATGTGGTGTGGGAATTAGGGTTTGGCCTATCGAAACCCTAATTAGTATTAAAAAAAAGGTACCCTGGTAATTTTATCGCAGACATATTAAAGGGTTCAATAAATGCGCTTAGTGGAGATATTATTACTCAAGTTTTGTGACGTCACTGTCTGACTAGGGTTTTACGATTTTAACCCTAAGCTAAAAACCACCATCAATATTAAGTACCCTGCTTAGCTCGGAACAGGGGCATTGTTGCGAGGTAAGTATAAGATGGTGACAGACAGGGACAGAATTGAAACGTAAATCATGCAAGATGGTCAGGAACATCCGTCTAACCTTTTTTTGAGAGGTAAAGAGAGTTTGTGCTTCCCGTGTTGGCGGCCTTGCATGAATTGTGCTGGTGGTGCAGACCGTGGAGTAGTGAGATGAAAATCGTCGGCTTAGTCTGGTCATGTATCACCTTGGCTGGGTTAGGGAACATCGTGATGCTGGCTTGGCGAGTTTGTTGGTGTTGGCTAGTCGCTGTCGTATGCGTCAAAAATAATTTCACTTTCCTAAAGTATATGATAAGAAAGAGTTCGTTTCCACAAAGAGGCAGTTGTAGTTATTATGTATTCAATTTCCTTAAGTAACCAATTGGGGGGATTTCTGATTTTTATGTAAGCAATAAAAGTAAATCAAAAGCAAAGTAAATTGGAGAAAGTAATCAATAGAGAAAGATATTGGTCAAGAAATTCATCTTCAATCTTAAACATGTGCTTGCATATATGATTAGAATTACAATTTAATCTCTTTATCATCAAAAGCCTAGAGTATCAAGAGAGCAAGATAATCTATTAATTTCCTAAGTTCATCAACACACACATTAGAGTCGTATGTGAATTCTACCTAAAGAATAACCTAACGCCTTGCGCTAATTAAGTTCAATTCCTAGGAGCATTAAGTTTCGAAATAGGCTAATCAATGCAATTGTCATACATTGCGCATAACAATTCGGACTATGGTCAAACTCTACATATGATTACGAGAGTGTATCACTACAAACCGTAAACATATCATGCTACTTGTATTCAGGGCTATCGCTCGATGAAAAACCCTAAAATAGCTATGGACAAGGGTGCAAGTTCAATTAATTAGCCACTTAACTAAGCAAGCATCTAATCCTATCTCAATACATCAATCATGTGATCATAAAAACAGTAGAGATTTGAACGATAATCAAGAGAGAAAACTAATACATTAATCAAGCACAAGTTTTAGAAATATGACTACAACCTTAACCAATAATATAAGATTTAGCTACTCATATCTATGGAGTTCATCACAAGAAATATTAATTGAATAAAGAGGTTGAAACAAAAGAAAACCCTAGTAGCGTAAACAAAAGCGACTCTCTCCAAGTTCCAAGAATAATACGTGATACTCAAAGTTGTAAAAGTCTTTCCTTTAAATAGCTCACTTGTTTCAAAATTAGGTCTAATCTTCAAAAGTCCAATAGATAGAAGTCCTCCAAGCCCATGTGTGAGAAAACCCATGTAAAAAAACTAACCAGAAAATAACGTTGGAAACTGGCCGGAAAGTTACCGGTAAAGTGCTCAGGGGACTGGTATAAGGGTCTCAGATGATCGATCAAACTTAAAAGTCAGCCGTTAAAGTTGATGGCTGACTAACGGTGTAACTGAGTCAGAGGCTGAGTCGAGAATGAGCCGTTTTTCTGACTCAGCTGAGTGACCAAGGCCTTGGCCAATTGCAAAGGCCGTAATTGTGATGCGCCATCATGTCGCTTCATTCCTTCTCTGCCACACATCCAGTGATGTTCATGCTTCCAACACCAAATTCATTTCATCCTTCTAACTCTCAGCTACCCTTTCAATGCAGTAACATAACACCAACACCCAACCTGCAACTCAAGCCATAACTTCCATGTTCCTAGACATTCACCAACAACATCCATCCTTCACTTCTATTTGATCATTGGAGCACCAACTGCAACTGCACATCCTTAACCAGTTCATTCCAACATCACTGCCCCATTCATCTACTTGCAATATCACCAGCAGCATCCACCATCAGTCCTTGGAAAACCACAAGACCTATCAATCTCTGTAGCATCTCAAGTCTCAACTTCATTGTCTGCAGCTTCCAATTACAGCTGCTACATTCACACAACTACTTCCACAAACTCCTCATACACACCAGAGCCCTCTCATTGCAGCTGCACCATCGACAACATCATTTCTGGACCACCAACTGCAATTACACACTTCATAGCTCAACATTATTCCCAGTTCTGGCCCCTTAAATCAATGCAATAATTACTTCCACATGCAATCTCCCATCACCTCATGCAACCAACACCAACTGCCTTTTGTAGCTTCATCTCATTTGCTGCGGCTCAAATCATTCATCTCCTTTTCTGTAGATCTGCAACACAGCTGCAATTCAACTCCAAGCATCATTCTCTGTAATGTTTCCAGCTGCTCATCCATACCAACTTAATGGCATCAGTTCCTTCTCATTCTCGCTTTGACAACCAACAACACCCCTGCTCAAATTCCAGCAACCACCAACCTGTAAACCTAACATTCATCTAAAGCAGCTTCATTACCACCATTCATGTCACTACTTGCTCTCCAAGTACAAACCAATAATACTAACTGAACTGCACCTCTTCTCGCAACACATCCAATGCGCCTGCAACTTCATAACACACAATTCGAGCCATTCATCCATAACCTGCAATTTTATCGCCTTAAACATACATCTAATCCATGACTGCGTCAACACCTGCTGCTATTGTTCATCAAGCACAGAACCCTCTCCACTTGCAAATCAAACCGAGTTATTCCTGCTTATGTTCATTCATCACATCTTGTTCCTCCATCCCTGGCTTCAGTTGAGCTGCAATTCCACTATAGTGACCCATAACTCTTTCCTGCCATTTCAACTTCAAAATAATCTCCAATTCTTTTACAGTACCCTTTATCTCAACATACCACCAGAATCAGGTGCTCATCCTCATTCACTAGTATCATCATATGCATTATATCCTGCAGCTTCCATCTCAAACCTTGGTTTTCCTTTTTATCAAATACCCATGAACATAAACACCCACAAAATCTTCTCTTCCATTAACAACATCTCCATTCAAATCCGAGCACTTTCAATTTCAGCCCCATATTCAAAACCCTAACTTCATTAACAACAACAATAACAGTGGCAGCTGTTTCAACTTCTAGTTCATCTCAATTTTTCAAAACTGATTTAAAACCCTAACTGCAGCTCAATTCATCACCTCAAACCCTTATAACATCCATGGCACATATTCAACTAGATACAAATGCAGATTCAACCAAAACCCAACTCGCATTCCTTCTTCTTATCTCTGAATTTCATCACATCTTCTCTGTCAATTGAATCTGAATCAAACCCTAGTCTGTAATTCTCAATTTGATCATCAATTCATTCTTTCCTTGTTCTTGGCAGCATCAGAATCATTATAACTCTCCATGCTCATGATTTTGTCTCTCGATCTGATCTCTCAGTGGTAACAGCAGTAGCTGCTGCTTATCTTCTCGCGTCTCTGAATTGTAGACGAAAATGATTGAGTGGAGAAAAAAACTTCTCTTGTTTTTAGGGCTTGGTAATGATGGAAATTGCCACAGTCACCCCACTTATGATAGGGGCCACCACAGTGATACTTGGCTTGTCAGTTTCGCGGAACTGACTGCCTATTCACTTCCTTGTTGCGCATATTCTTAGCCGACTCCAAGTATCACCCGCTTGTGAATCGATCTTTGGGCCCTTTACACTCCAAATAGATGGTTTCTCCTTCTTTTTCTCATAATGACTCCATTGTAACTAATAAACTCAAAAGCAAACATAAGATACATAATTTACAAGAAAACTCGCAAAGAAAGCAGAAACAATGGATACATATTACGGTGTTTTACAACACCTATCAAATTGCCCCACACTTACACTTTGCTAGTCTTCGAGCAAATCACACAAAACAAATTCTAAAAACAATACATACAACTCCGTGTCGTCGAGGCTACGGTCACACTTAGCATGTATAACAAGCCTTTGAACCCCTAGGTGTCCCTAGTGGACGAGTTATAGTCTCGTGAGGGTTTACTAGAGATATACCCACAAAACCTACTTTTCCAACTTACTAGTTCTCCGAAATGATAGCATCCAACGCGCTAAGAAGACATAGAAATTCTGCACACTAGTCATAAGAAGTTAGACATATATATGAACACAATCTCATCCTTAAAAGTTGAGAGAGAAATAACCATCCCTTCTCGAAAGAAATTCGGGTTCGGAGTGATCAAAAGTCTCGACTCTGCCTCACAAGAAAGGGTTTTATGAAGTTGCTCTCAATAATAAACATATTTTTATGGGTCACACATGTGTCCATGTAGGAATGAAGAGAGAATCCTGCGACACGTTGAATGGTAGGAAGGCATAATCCTTCGAATTGTTTTGAAAATCCACATCTTTTATAATTTTTAAAACCCATTTTTCTGACGATCTCTAAGAAAGGAAATCAACCACTTAACGAAGGTGGGAATATGCTTACTTACCTCGTTATCCGTTTAACGTGCAACTAGCACCACTCTCACAGCATCCATAGAAACGTCTTCGGTCTTCAATCCTTGTCTTCATTGTAGGATCCAAATATCGCACAACAGTAAGAGTTTGCGAAAATATAGCTTATCTTGCGAAATGCAACAAGAGCCTGCGAGCATGTGACAATATGAGTTGTACTCCACTATGTATGAGCTGTCATCCACTATGCAAACACATATATAAAGAGAAGAGCATGAGAGAGAAAGGAGGGAGAACTTTTTGTAAAGAGAGACATATTTTAGAGAGAGATTTATTTTCTTTATCATATTCTTCCCCAAAAAACTAGATCTAGAGCTCTACAAAATATCCATTAATGGAGATTCTAAATGTAATACTTATGTAATTTTAATAATCATAGTGAAGAACCCTAACCCCGTGGATGTATATCACAATGATCGAACCACGTAAATCTTGTGTCTTATTTTACAATTTTAGCACTTTAATCTTTATTTTGATTATGAAATAGATTTAGATTTATGAAATATTATATGGGGTGTATTGTGGGATTTCCTGCAACTACATTTTTGGCGCTAGAAACAGGGACGAGTAAAGGATTTATCCTTCCCAGTAACTTGTTGGATCAAGAAAATTTAACAAAATAGCTACCGTTGGAGTTAGTCTTCATTAGATCTTAAAGTTTCGTGGAGCGAAATTGAAAGTTTTGGGGAAGAACTTACACTTTCAGAAACAAACATCATCAATGCTCAGTTCAAAGAAAATGAAATTTCCTTCTTGTTTCAACATTAGAGTCAACAAATCTTACCGGATCTACAAAATTCAAGAAAAAACCAAAATTCACAGGAAAAAATGAAATTTCAAAGGGAAGAAATTCATCTTCGAAGACAAATGATGTTGAAGTTCGCAAAATCCAATAACAACAGAAAAAGAGGCAAATGTGAAAGAAATTAAGGAAGGACGAAGAAAGGATAAGAGGCAGACACTGCAATTTCTATCACAAAAAGAAATTCGCATAAATGGTTCAAGGCTGAGCGAACAAGCAGTAGGTCGCAGGTTCGATTCTTCCTTATCGCGATATTTTCGCACATTTTTGATTAAATGCCAAGGGAAAATAAAAGAACAAGTAACAAATGTTATGCGAATATTTCGCAAGGAAATTCTTGAATAGATGGTTAATGGCGAAATAATGAGTTTATCTTCGCGAGTTCGAATCCCACCGTATGCATTCCTTTACTATTTTTACTACAGGCGAAGATATGATTAAAACTATAGCATCGTATGTTCCTTTCGCAGACAGAAGAGTAGCACAATTGGTCACCAGCGAAGACAAGGAATTTTATGTCGCGGGTTCGAGTATCAGTGTATTTTTTCGCAGCTTTTTGAACAACAAAGGAACAAAGTTTTCAATCAAAGAAAGCAGTTATTCCTTTACGTCGCAAATAGAAGCCGGTACAGATGGTCAGAGAAGGGGTATGCAAACTAGAGGACATGGGTTCGAGTCTCCCTCTTCGCAAATGTTTATATCATAAACATTTCTTTCGCAGACATTTACCTTGCGAACGTTCGCAACACGAACAAATACCTCACAGATGTTCGTTTACTTCATAGAGATGTTTACTTCATAGAGATGAGAGTTGATGATTATTTCGCAGAGATATTTCACAAGAGAGGGTTAGAACAGTTGGTATGGTGCGAGAATATGCAAGTAGCAGGTCGCGGGTTCAATTCTTGCCTCTCGCGTCTGTTTTTGCTAAGCGACATTTATACTTCATGCAACGTATTTTTCGCGCGAAAAAGACAACAACAAACCACAAAAGCTAAGTACCACTTTCCTTGAACATTTTACTTTTACAGAAAATAAAAGATTTTTTAGTTGGTTTACAAAACGCGATACAATCGCAGAATTACAAAGATTTCAGAATTACAAAGATTCCACAATTACAAAAGAAACCGAGAAAAATATCTCGCAAATCAATTTATATATTTCCCTTAAATATTTGCTTTGTTTCAAATGAGAATGATATCTAACATGGAGAGTAGTAGGAGGAAAAATAAGACCTTCCATCAACAAAGCTAGTAAGACCTTCCATCAACAAAGTCGCATAAGACCTCATTAGGATCATTTCCATGAAAGATGTTTATCGGATGAGACGAAACAAGTTATACAAAGGAAATCAAAACAAATAAAAACGATTTGAACTTGCAATTAAATGAATATTTTTGATAAAAGAAATGTTGAATACTAATCTAAATTCTTATTTGCATTACAACATTGCATGAGGCAGAGAACGTGGAGTAATAATTTCGCAATACTTCTTATTCGCAATCAAGGACGGATACTTCTTATACTTCTCAAAGGATACTTCATACTTCTTATATATTTCGAGGATTAAGTACTTTGTATACTTCTTCAAGGATACTTCATACTTCGCATACTTCAAGAGATGATACTTCTTATTTACTTCGCAAAGCTCCGGAACTTCACAAAAGAATAGAGGCAAGTACGTACTTTTCAAGTCCAATATTCTTTCGCTCGTTCCTCCAACAACTACAACAAAGTGGATTTTTCCTTAAAGATCGCTCTTCAAGCAATATTCAAGGGAAAAGAGGCAAGATGTAGGATCCAAATATCGCACAACAGTAAGAGTTTGCGAAAATATAGCTTATCTTGCGAAATGCAACAAGAGCCTGCGAGCATGTGAAAGTATGAGTTGTACTCCATTATGTATGAGCTGTCATCCACTATGTAAACACCTATATAAAGAGAAGAGAAGGAGAGAGAAAGGAGGGAGACCTTTTTGTAAAGAGAGACATATTTTAGAGAGAGAGATTTATTTTCTTTATCATCTTCTTCCCCAAAAAACTAGATCTAGAGCTCTACAAAATATCCATTAATGGAGATTCTAAATGTAATACTTATGTAATTTCAATAATCATAGTGAAGAACCCTAACCCCGTGGATGTAGATCACATTGATCGAACCACGTAAATCTTGTGTCTTATTTTACAATTTTAGCACTTTAATCTTTATTTTGATTATGAAATAGATTTATATCTATGAAATATTATATGGGGTGTGTTGTGGGATATCCTGCAACTACATTCATCTTCGTCTTCGGTCTTCCACTTGTGATGATAACTCTTGAACTTCGTAGAATCTTGACAATGTAATTCTTTTCCTCTAAATACTTATTGCTTGAAACTTCATTGTAGATATTCCTTCTTCCATTGGCTTTATTGAAAGAATACAAAACTAAAAACGAACTATACAAACCCAAAATATGATACAATGAATTTTTCTTTTCTTTTTTTTTTTCTTTTTTTTTTCTTTTTTTTTTGTTTTTTATGAGACAAGAAAAATAAAACAAATACAAAATGAAAACAAAACGAAACAAAACAATAAAACTAGAATGAACCTAAAGCAATTTTCTCTTGCCTTTTTTTTCAATTTTTTTTTTCATTTTTTTTTTTGAGACAAGAGAAAATAAAATACAAATAAAATAAAATAAAAATGTAAGTACAAAGGCCATGGTGTAAGTACTTTACCGCTTGATTCTTCACAACTTGTATGTCTTGATATCATAAACTTCTCGAACTCCCATCTTGATAATCTTCGCTCTTGTACATAAAGTCTTCAACTTGTAAAATTCTGCTCCTTATCTTGTTGCTTTACTTGAATCTGAAATCTGCTCATTTCTGTACCGTTGCTTGTAAACCTTGAACGTCTTCAACTTTCCTTCGAATTTGTGATGCTCCTCTTGTTGATGATGATGGTGTTTATATGGACCTGTTGGCGTAGAGAGAGATAAGGTGGATGGTGCTAACTGCGAACAAGATTACAAGTGGTATGTAAGTTAGCAATTCGATGTCACCATCATGATTGATAAAATAGCACTCAAGAGATCAAAAGTAGTGCTTCTATTGGTGGGAGTTTGGGTAGCTCACCATTCTACCCGGAGTTTACGTACGGTTGACACACACTCTAAAAGCACATATTTAGACAGGTAAAAAGGATTGAAAGTCGGTGCCTCACAAGATGTAACAATAGGTAGTCTCCACTATAGGGGACCACAACTCTACTACCGAATTCATTCTGCACCTCATTTTCCACTGGCATGGTTAAATCCAACTTTAACTCTCATACAAGTAAGAAACCCGATCATGTTCTCTCATCATCTCTAAGTTCGATCACTCTTATGAGAATCTCAATGTAATCTTAGCGACATGTATACTATGTGACTCTAAACTAACTACAAGTTGGAGTTTTTTTCATGCACTAATTCACACAAAGGTTGAAAAATTATGAAAAATTTCCAATGCAAATGCTTAACCACTCCCCCACACTTAAACTTTACATTGTCCTCAATGTAAATTGAATCGTCCAAAGAAAGTCAAGGTGGGAAATCTTCGAATGATATGCGACAAGAAATCATAAAAAGTAAAAACAAGACAAGAAAAAAGTAAAATCAAGACAATAAATACTCATCCTATGGGTTGCCTCCCATTTAGTGCTTGGTTTAAAGTCGCCAGCCTGACTATCTCCTTGCTTTCTACGACTCCTCCAGAGGGAGTACTTCCACAAGATTAACTCCTTCCACGACATCCGAAGAGAAGTTCTCATAATATGGTTTCAACCGGTGCCCATTTACTTTAAGCTCATTTCCTGTAGCTAAACTATGAATTTCCACTACACCATGAGAAAACACATTAGTCACAATAAAAGGCCCAATCCAACGTGACCTTAATTTACCCGGAAATAATTGCAAACGAGAATTAAACAAAAGCACTTTCTGCCCAATGCAAAATTGTTTCTTTGTAATCATACTATCATGAAATGCCTTCGTCTTTTCCTTATAAATTCGTGAGCTTTCAAATGCATCATTACGAATCTCCTCTAACTCATGAAGTTGCAACTTCCTTAGCCTTCCAGCACCATCCAACTCCATATTGCATTGCTTAATAGCCCAAAACGCCTTATGCTCAACTTCCACGGGTAAGTGACAAGATTTACCGTAAACAAGCCTAAAGGGAGACATCCCAATAGGTGTTTTGTATGCGGTTCTATAAGCCCACAAGGCATCATTGAGTCGCGAACTCCAATCCTTCCTTGTTGGATTCACCGTCTTTTTGAGAATGGATTTCACCTCTCAGTTGGAAACCTCGGCTTGTCCATTTGTTTGTGGATGGTAGGGTGTTGCAATCATATGCGACACATTGTACTTCCTTAACAAGCTTTGCAAGAACCTATTTTTGAAGTGTGAGCCTCCATCGCTAATTATAGCCCTTGGAATGCCAAACCTTGCAAATATATTAGCTTGCACAAAATCTAAAACAACTTTAGAATCATTAGTTGGGATGGCCTTAGCTTCCACCCATTCCGAGACATAATCCACAACAAGCAAGATATAATAATTCCCACTAGAATTGACAAAAGGGCCCATAAAATCAATTCCCCATACATCAAAAACCTCAATAAATTGAATAATAGTTTGTGGCATTTGATTTCGAGCACCTAGATTGCACATTTCTTTGGAACCTATCACATGTGGTACAAAATGCATGTGCATCCTTAAAAAAGTTGGCCAATAGAAACCACATTCTAGTACCTTGAGAGCGGTTCTCTTGCTCCCAAAGTGTCCTCCATAACCATATGAGTGGCAAAAAGACAAGATAGAATTAAATTCAAATCCGGGAACACACCTTCGTATTACTTGGTCACTACAATGTTTCCATAAGTATGGATCATCCCATATGTATTGGTTTCCTAACTTCTTAAGTTTTTCCCTCTCAGCACGAGACAAGTTCTTTGGGATTTGTTTAGAAACTAAGTAATTAACAATATCAGCGTACCATGGTTCTCCAAAGGCAATTGAGAATAGTTGCTCATCCGGGAAACTTTCACACAATGGGTAGTCTTCTTGTCCACATCAAGACGGCTCAAGTGATCCGCAACGGTGTTCTCAATTCCTTTCTTGTCTTTGATCTCTATATCAAATTCTTGCAAGAGTAAAATCCATCGTATGAGCCTCGGTTTCGCCTCTTTCTTTGTAAGCAAGTGCCTAAGTGTTGCATGATCAGAAAAGACAACAACTTTTGTACCAATTAAATAAGAGAGAAACTTCTCCAAAGCAAAAACAATGGCAAATAACTCTTTTTCAGTGGTTGTATAGTTTTGTTGGGCTTCATTAAGTGTCCTAGAAGCATAATAAATGGCATGAGGTATCTTCCCCACACGCTGCCCAATCACCGCACCAACCGCATAGTCACTTGCATCGCACATAAGCTCAAAAGGCTTGCTCCAATCTGGTGGTTTAATGATAGGGGCTGATATCAAAAGTTCTTTCAAACGATTGAATATCGCCACACAATTTTCATCAAAGTTAAAACCCACATCTTTTTGCAATAAGTTACAAAGTGGTGACGCTATCTTGGAAAAGTCCTTGATGAATCTACGATAAAAACCTGCATGACCAAGAAAAGAACGTATCTCCCTCACCGTAGTAGGAGGGGTTAAAGCACGAATAAGGTCTATCTTAGATTTATCGACTTCCAAGCCTTTAGAAGATATTATATGGCCTAAAACTATGCCATGAGTTACCATGAAATGGCACTTCTCCCAATTTAGCACAAGATTTGTTTCAACACATCGTTCAAGGATTAGTGATAAATTGTTCAAGCAAAGGTCAAATGAATCACCAAAGACACTAAAATCGTCCATGAAAACTTCGATTATGTTTTTAGCATATTCTGAAAAGATACTTACCATACACCTTTGAAAGGTAGCCGAAGCATTGCACAAGCCAAAAGGCATCCTTCTACAAGCAAAAGTACCGAATGGACAAGTGAAAGTGGTTTTCTCTTGATCCTTCGGCGCTATCACAATCTGATTGTAACCTGAATAGCCATCAAGGAAGCAATAGTAAGAGTGTCCAGCTAAACGTTCAAGCATTTGATCAATAAATGGTAAAGGGAAGTGATATTTTCTATTAGTGGCATTGAATTTTCTATAATCAATATAAACCCTCCAACCGGTTTGAACACGAGTTGGGACAAGTTCGTTCTTATCATTTTCCACCACCGTCACACCTGATTTCTTTGGTACCACTTGTACCGGGCTTACCCACTTTCTATCGGATATGGGGTAGATAACACCCACGTCCAAAAGCTTGAGTATCTCCTTTTTCACAACTTCCATCATGGCAGTTGTGCTTCCCTTGTAGGCTTTGCATCGTCCTCCAAATGGATCTTGTGCATACAAACGGCAGGGCTTATACCCTTGATATCGGCGATTGTCCATCCTATGGCCGTCTTGTACGTCATTAGCACCCTTAGAAGTTTTTGCTCCTGTAATTCACTAAGCTCATTAGAAACAATCACGGGTAAGTCTTCCTTGTCACCCAAGTACAAGTACTTTAAGTGACTTGGAAGAGGTTTCAATTCCAACTTTGGAGATTTAACAATATAAGGCACAAGTTTTTCATCACTGCAAGGTAAAGAAGCATATGAAATATTTTTAAGTGCAGATTTTTCCGGTAATGAGTCAAGAGAACCAATGGTTTCTTTAATCTCATCACTATACTCCAAACCATTATCAATATGTGTAGTGAGCACTGTTTCCAAAGTATCAACACCATTCAACTCAAACATTTGTTTTGCCAATGTGTCCATCACATCAATGGAGAAACAAGAGTGGACATCACTAGGATATCTCATCATCTCGAAAATATTGAAACGTATTATTTCTCCATCAAACTCCATAGTTAGCGTTCCCTTGTCAACATCAATAATGTTTTTCGCCGTTTTCATGAAGGGACGCCCAAGTAGCAATGGAAGAGACGAGTCCGGTGAACCTTCATCCATCTCTAAGACACAAAAATCTGCTGGAAAAACTAATTGATTAACCTGCACAAGAACATCCTCAACAATACCCATTGGGTAGACATTAGAACGATCGGCTAATTGCAACACAATTCCAGCCTTTTTAAGAGGAACAAGATCGAGTGAGTTATACATAGATGCAGGCATAACATTAACGGATACACCTAAGTCCAACATAGCTTTGTTAAATGTGGTGTTTCCAATTGTGACTGGAATTTCAAAGCTACCGGGATCCTTGCATTTCAGTGGGAGTTTGTGTTGTAAGATTGCCGAAGCATTCTCCCTCACACTTAGCACTTCATTACCTTTGAGCCTTTGTTTATTGGTACACAAGTCCTTCAACACCTTTACATACTTTGGAACTTGCTTGATAGCATCTATGAGTGGTATGTTCACATGAATCTTCTTAAGAATGTCTAAAATCTCCTTTTCTAGTTCCGCCTTCTTGGAATTTGCAAATCTGCGAGGGAAAGGTAAAGGAGGAACATAAGTAGAAACCGGAGTTTTAGAGTTAGGAATAGGTACCTCAGAAGTTTGGGGAGAATCCTCATTCTTCTCTTCCAAAACAGTTTCCTTTGGAGCTTCCTCTTTGCCCGAATCAGTAACTTCGGGTTGCACAAGTTGTGTACCACTTCTCAACGTAATTGCATTGACACCCTCTTTTGGGTTGATAGGTTGAGAATGGAGTTTCCCACCATTTTGTACCTTCAACTGGTTCAACTCAATAGCCATAGAACCAACTTGGGTTTGCAACTCCTTAACCGTACTCTCCGTTCTTTGCATAAAAGATTTCAGCAACTCTTCCATACTTGACCCCTGATTTTGAGGTTGTTGTTGTTGAGGTTAAAATCCACTCGGATGGTTGAAATTAGGTTGTTGAACCGCTCCTTGCTTGTTCGCATAGCTAAAATTGGGGTGATCTCTCCATCCCGGATTGTAAGTGTTTGAATATGGATCATACCGTCTTTGCTGATTTGGAAAGATCACGTTAGCTTGTTCATTGGCGTCTCCACGACTGCGACTTGTTGCATCATTGCTGTCATGTTACCCATTTGTTGACGAAGTTCCTCGACCTCGCTCACTTCATTTACTCTCCTAAGAATCACATCCGAACCACGACTCAAGAATTGTTGGGAGTTTGCTGCCATGTTTTCAATCAACTCTCTAGATTGTGCCACCGTCTTGTTCACTAGTGCACCACCACCCGCAGCATCAAGAAGATTCCTATCACTTGTTTGGAGTCCTTCATAGAAGTACTGGATTATCATAGCGTCACTGAATTGGTGGTGAGGACAGCTTGCCACCAATCTCTTGTATCGTTCCCAACATTCATATAAAGATTCTCCCACATTTTGCTTCATCCCACAAATCTCCTTGCGAATTTGAGTAGCCTTTGATACTGGAAAATATCTATCTAAAAAAAGTTTTTTCAACCCATTCCATGTTGTGACACTTGCGGAAGGCAAGTAATACAACCAATCCTTAGCACTATCCGCCAAAGAGAATTGGAAAACCTTCAACATTGCACCATCCGCATCAGTATCCGCTGGAAGCATGACCATGATAATGGTGTGGAAGTCCATAAGATGCTTGTTTGGGTCTTCATTCACCATGCCATGGAACTTTGGTAATTCTCTAAGCAACCCCGGCTTGATCTCGAAAGTATAGTTTGTTTGAATACACACCACTGTTGTGTATCCATCTTGTGAGAAGCCAAGTCCTTGAGTGTACGATTTGCATCACCCATTGCTTCTTCTTATTCTTCTTGCTGGAAAGTCTCTTCTGATTCCAACTCTTGTTCTTCCGTCTCGTCAAGTCTTGCTTGAAGTATTGTTCCTTCACGAGTAGTTATCCCGCACCTTTGATAGTTCCAATTCTTGGGAGCCAGGGATTAGTACCAGAAAACGATTCTCGAAAACAAGTGAGAACAAGAGATAAGAAACAAAAAGCAAAGATATGAGAAAAAACAAATATAAGAAACTTAAAACTTAATAACTAGCCGTATGCCTCCCCGGCAACGACGCCAAAATTTAATCGTTGTCGTATGCGTCAAAAATAATTTCACTTTCCTAAAGTATATGATAAGAAAGAGTTTGTTTCCACAGAGAGGCAGTTGTAGTTATTATGTATTCAATTTCCTTAAGTAACCAATTGGGGGGATTTCTGATTTTTATGTAAGCAATAAAAGTAAATCAAAAGCAAAGTAAATTGGAGAAAGTAATCAATAGAAAAAGATATTGGTCAAGGAATTCATCTTCAATCTTAAACATGTGCTTGCATATATGATTAGAATTACAATGTAATCTCTTTATCATCAAAAGCCTAGAGTATCAAGAGAGCAAGATAATTTATTAATTTCCTAAGTTCATCAACACACATTAGAGATGCGTATGTGAATTCTACCTACAGAATAACCTAACGCCTTGCGCTAATTAAGTTCAATTCCTAGGAGCATTAAGTTTCATAAATAGGATAATCAATGCAAATGTCATACATTGCGCATAACAATTCGGACAATGGTCAAACTCTACATATGATTAGGAGAGTGTATCACTACAAACCTTAAACATATCATGCTACTTGTATTCAGGGCTATCGCTCGATGAAAAACCCTAAAATAGCTATGGACAAGGGTGCAAGTTCAATTAATTGGCCACTTAACTAAGCAAGCATCTAATCCTATCTCAATACATCAATCATGTGATCATAAAAACAGTAGAGAAAACTAATACATTAATCAAGCATAAGTTTTAGAAATAGGACTACATCCTTAACCAATAATATAAGATTTAGCTACTCATAGCTATGAAGTTCATCACAAGAAATATTAATTGAATAAAGAGGATGAAACAAAATCAAACCCTAGTAGCGTAAACAAAAGCGGTTCTCCCCAAGTTCCAAGAATAATACGTGATACTCAAAGTTGTAAAAGTCTTTCCTTTAAATAGCTCTCTTGTTTCAAAATTAGGTCTAATCTTCAAAAGTCCAATAGATAGAAGTTCTCCAAGCCCATGTGTGAGAAAACCCATGTAGAAAAACTAACCAGAAAATAACGTCGGAAACTGGCCGGAAAGTTGTCGGTAAAGTTACCAGAAAGTGCTCAGGGGACCGGTATAAAGGTCTCAGATGATCGGTCAAACTTAACAGTCAGCCGTTAAAGTTGACGGCTGACTAACGGTGTAACTGAGTCAGAGGTTGAGTCGAGAATGAGACGTTTTCCACTCAGGCAGTGACCAAGGCCTTGGCCAATTGCAAAGGCCGTCTTTGTAATCTTGAATGATGCGCCATCATATCGCTTCATTCCTTCTTTGCCACACATCCAGTGCTGTTCATGCCTGCAACACCAAATTCAGTTCATCCTTATAACTCTCAGCTACCCTTTCAATGCAGTAACATAACACCAACACCCAACCTGCAACTCAAGCCATAACTTCCCTGTTCTTAGACATTCACCAACATCATCCATCCTTCACTTCTATTTGATCATTGGAGCACCAACTGCAACTGCACATCCTTAACCAGTTCATTGCAATATCACTGCCCCATTCATGTACTTGCAATATCACCAGCAGCATCCACCAACCTGTAAACCTAACATTCATCTAAAGCAGCTTCATTACCACTATTCCTGTCACTACTTTCTCCCCAGGTACATACCAGTAATACTAACTGAACTGCACTTCTTCTCGCAACACATCCAATGCGCCTGCAACTTCATAACACAAAATTCGAGCCATTCATCCATAACCTGCAATTTTATCGCCTTAAACATACATCTAATCCATGGCTGCGTCAACACCTGCTGCTATTGTTCATCAAGCACAGAACCATCTCCACTTGCAACTATAAACTGAGTTATTCCCTGCTTGTGTTCATTCATCACATCATGTTCCTCCATCCCTGGCTTCAGTTGAGCTGCAATTCCACTATAGTGACCCATAACTCTTTCCTGCCATTTCAACTTCAAAATAATCTCCAATTCTTTTACAGTACCCTTTATCTCAACATACCACCAGAATCAGGTGCTCATCCTCATTCACTAGTATCATCATATGCATTATATCCTGCAGCTTCCATCTCAAACCCTAGTTTTCCTTTTTTATCAAAGACCCATGAACATAAACACCCACAAAATCTTATCTTCCATTAACAATATCTCCATTCAAATCCGAGCACTTTCAATTTCAGCCCCAGATTCAAAACCCTAACTTCATTAACAACAACAGCAACAGTGGCAGTTGTTTCAACTTCTAGTTCATCTCAATTTTTTAAAACCTATTTAAAACCCTAACTGCAACTCAGTTCATCACCTCAAACCCTTGTAACATCCATGGCACATCTTCAACTAGAATCAAATGCAGATTCAACCAAAACCCAACTCTCATTCTTTCTTCTTATCTCTGAATTTCATCACATCTTCTCTGTCAATTGAATCTGAATCAAACCCTAGTATATAATTCTCAATTTGATCATCAATTCTTTCTTTCCTTGTTCTTGGCAGCATCATAATCATTATAACTCTCCATGCTCATGATTTTCTCTCTCGATCTGATCTCTCAGTGGTAACAGCAGCAGCTGCTGCTTATCTTCTCGCGTCTTTGAATTGTAGACGGAAATGATTGAGTGGAGAAAAACACTTCTCTTGTTTTTAGGGCTTGGTAATGATGGAAATTTCCCCAGGAACCCCACTTACGATAGGGGACACCACAGTGATACTTGGCTTGTCAGTTTCGCTGAACTGACTGCCTATTCACTTCCTTGTTGCGTATATTCTTAGCCGACTCCAAGTATTACCCGCTTGTGAATCGATCTTTGTGCCCTTTACGCTCCAGATAGATGGTTTCTCCTTCTTTTGCTCATAATGACTCCATTGTACCTAATAAACTCAAAAGCAAACATAAAATACATAATTTACAAGAAAACTCGCAAAGAAAGCATAAACAATAGATAGATATTACGGTGTTTTACAACACTTATCATTGGCACGACACGATGGTGCAAGGCATGACGCAGTTTGACGAGGCAAGCATGGCGTGGACGGTGGTGTAAGGCATGGTACGGTTTGGTGAGACAACGCATGCGCGGACAGCTTGGCGCGGTGGTGATTTGTCTTTGCGGGCCCGATTGCCTCTTTTCCTTAATTGACTCAAATAGGAAGTCCTTTCCTCATTCAAATGTCAAATTATCACGCCCTCCTGTCTCGTTTGGCTTTCATTAGGGTTTTTGATGAGGGGTTTCGTTTGAGGCTGATTTCCCGGGCGTGATGTAATCATGTTCCGCTTATTCAGTCTGTGTTTCTCTTTCTTCCTTTAGGGTTTCCACAGTATTTACGCCAGTGAAGTTGCATCGTCTTCCTAGTTTTGCAACAAGGATTTCCTATTGTTGATTCCACCTCTCTTCATCATGTCGATCAGAAGTGAATCATCCTCGAGCCAGTTAGATTCTCCAGTCAAACGCGTGAGGCCTGACTCTTGTAACAATTCCCAGGTATTTCATTGTTTGCCGATGAATGACAAAAGTTTTCTTCTGTGTAGAGATATCCTGTCGAAGCATGCGTTACCATCATTGATGAAGATGATTTGGTTACCCCTTTTCCTTCAAGCCCGATCCCACCAACCGCTGCAGACTGGAGAACGCCAACTTGGGAATTTCTTGTCATGAGTATTCCAATGCAGGTTTGTCGTTCGGAACTCGCATGAGGTGTCTTTCTTCTAACTACCGGAACGTCGATGGGTTTCTGGTGCGGAAAGAATTCGTGACTCTTCACACAAAGATATGGAGGATATATGGCCACGTCGCCACCAGAGCGTGGTGCAATATTGTTCGTCCGCTTTAGTTTCCATAGTGAATTGTCTCTTGCCGATAGTCGTTGAAATGAAGAGTGTGTATATCCGTGTTGTCGGGGAATCAACTATTCAAAAGTGGGAGAACATGGTGTATACCTGTGAATCTCTGAAGTTCAACGTTAGTTGGTTGCGACATCGTCTTGATATTGTGAAAGTCGACATAGCCAGGTATTCTTCTTTGGCATGGTCCCCCTACGAAAGTTATTCGGAAGAGGAGAAAGCTCGGCCATGGAGTCAGAAGGTGGAAGAGTCAATCCGAAACTTGAAGAGTAGGATCCTGAAAGGTATCAAAGCCGGTTAAAGATGATGCTTTCGAGGGATTACAATCTGTTGGATGGGCTTTTCTGAGTTATGTGGTTGTGAGATGCTTGGTTTCTTTTTGGGTTTTAAGCATGTTTTTGCTCTTTTTTTTTGTTGAAAGAATAAGATAATTTTATTGATTTACTTCAATCAAACAAAGGAAAATAGACTTGATATTTGAGATGTTTAAGAAAAGTGGAAAGATGCCTGGATATCCGTGTTTGTGATACGGCGGGGCGCGAGGTGATGGTCAGGCGTAGTATGCCTTAAGCCATTTTTCGTTGATGACTGCTTCCAGTTTTCCTCCATCTTCTTTAATGACCTTGTAGTACCCACTGTTGTACGCTTTCATGACTATATAAGGTCCTTCCCACTTTGCGGAGAATTTTGGTGCGGACGCGTCTTGCTGAATGTGTTTGGCAGTCTTCAGTACCAAATCTCCCACTTGAAAAGCCCGAGGCTTCAGGTTTTGTTATATGCCCCGGAAACCCTATTTTTGTATGCTTGTGCGTGTTCTTTCGCCTTGGATCTTCTGAAATCCACAGTGTCCAATTCTGCAACTCTGGCGCTCAATGCTTCAGCTTTATTCCATCGAACTCCGCTTGCTTCGGCAATCCTAGCCGATGGATTTTAACTTCCGCTGGGAGGATCGCGTCTGCGCGGTGGAACTTCTTGGTGATGTCCGGTACGCCCAAAGTGCCATTGGCAATTGCTCATGCCATGTCCTAGGATTATCATGCACTGTCCGACTGAGAATTCGGATCAGAGTTTTGTTGGTGCTTTCAGCCTGTCCGTTCCCTTGGGGGTAGTACACAGTGGAGAATACTTGCTTAATTCTGTATTCTTCGAGTAACTCACGTACTTGCTTATTTGCGAAAGGAGAGCCGTTGTCGCTGATGATATGTTTAGGCATGCCAAATCGGCAGATAATGTACTCCTTAATGAATGCCGCGATTGTGGTTCCATTCTTCCATCGTAAGGGTATGGCTTCGACCCATTTTGTGAAATAATCGGTTGCAGTTATTATGTACTCGTGATGCTTTAAGGACGGCGGATTGATCTTTCCAATGATGTCGAGTCCCCAACTGTGAAAGGGCCACGGATTGCTTATCGAATGCAGGGGAGTCGACGATACATGGATAAGGTTTCCGTGAATTTGACATTTTTTGCACCTTTGGACGAAAAACAGCTGCATCATCCTCCATGGTTGGCCAGTAGTATTTCTCGTGTATCTAAAGAAATAATTTCCGTTTTCCTTGATGTTCGCCTTCGTGCATCTCTTTAAGCATGATTGGGATTTCTGCTTCGTTCAAACATCATAGCAAACTTCCTCCAAAGCTTTTACGATATAAGATTCTTTCTTGGAATACGAATCTCTCGGACCTTCGTTTTATCTTGGCTGCATCCTTCTTATTGGTGGGGAGTATGCCGTCGCGAAGGTAACTGATGTATGGCTCCTTCCAGTCCCCAGCGTGACCAATATAAAACTTCTAATTGATGTGGCGGCGCTTGACAGTTGGAACAGGTTCTTTGAAGTAACCGAGATTGAGCCTCCATTTCTGGCAAGTAGTAGCCAAGGCGTTGCAAACGGCGATAGAGTGTTACCACTAATGTTTGCCCGCATACCTCATCATGGACGCGGTTGAGTTGTTGTTGTGCTTCTCCCTCTCGAAGACATCTTGACAAGGAACCGTATGGATTTCGATGATATAGCACCCCTCGGAGCATGAAATGTTTTTGTAAGGTTTTGAGACTGACCTTTCCCTGGAAAAGTAAGCTATTAAGTTCTTGGATAATTGGTGTTCTCCAGTCACCAGCTTCATCCTCTTCGGGTTGTGAAAGCCATGTTGAAGCCACTATTTGTCTCTTCACTTTCACGGTTTCCTCAAAACCTTCAAATTGCAGTTTTGATGCTAGTGTGGCTAGGCAATCAGCGTGTTGGTTGCCGCTGCGCCCAATATGTGTTATGGTCGCGTCAGCGAAGTAGTTTAGCAGTTTTTGTGCCTCGGTTCTGTATGGGGCCAAGGTTACTTCTTTCGGTGTGTATACTCCGTTCACCTGGTTGACAAGTAATTTAGAGCCCCCTCTTATTTCCATACGCGTGGCTCCAACTCGTTTAGCCAAGGACAGTCCGATGAGAAAGGCTTCATATTCTGCTTAATTGTTGGTGCAGGGGAAGTCTAGCTTGAAGGAGTGCGAGAATACTTCACCAGTCGGGGATACTAGAACCACACCTTCTCCTCCAGTACCGTTGTTAGGAGTAGCGGAGCCGTCGAAGAATAGTAGCCATATTTCTTCTTGGATGAAAGAGATTTCCGGAAAGTCTTTAGGGAGGTCCTCGTGTAGTGCCATGGTATTCTCTCCCGGAAACGCCGCCAGTAAATCCGCAACTGCTTGCCCTTTGATGGCTCTCGGGGAAGCGCATGTTATTTCGAACTCTGACATTTGGAGGAGCCATTTGGCCGGTCTTCCTATCATGGCCAGTTTTGAGAGGAGGAACTTCACCGGATCGGACTTAGATATCATCACCACTTTATTGGACAGTAGATAATGCCTGAATTTCTGGATGGAGTGGATCAAAGCTAAGCACGCCTTTTCTTCTTTGGGATATCTGAGTTCGGAATCTCTTAAAGTTCGACTGAAGTAGTATATGGGATGCTCAATCCCTTCGTCATCTTCTTGGGCGAGGAGAGCTCCGACAGCAGTGTCGCTAAAAGCAGTGTAGAGGTGTAGCGGTCTTCCTTGTATGAGTGATTTCATGACGGCTGGGGAAGATAATGTTTGCTGAATTTTCCGGAACGCTTCTTGTTGTAGTGTGGTCCAGACAAAGCTTGTTCCTTTCTTCAGTAAGTGGGTAAACGAAGCAACAAGTTGAGCCAATCCTGGTATGAAGCGACGAATGTAGTTTATTTTACCCATGAAACTCTGGAGTTCTTTCACGGTTCGCGGTGGCGACATCGTGAGGATGGCTTGTGTTTTGACTGGGTCAACTTTCATTCCCTCGGCAGTCACCTGAAAACCTAGGAACTTGCCCGAAGAGACACCAAAAGCACACTTCAATGGATTCATCTTCAGTTTGTACTCGCGACATCTTTCGAACACCTACCGCAGAATTCCTGCATGGGCTGCCCGAGTTTTTGACTTGACCACTATGTCATCTACATAATCTTCGACTTGCTTGTGCATCATATCGTGAAAAATGGTGGTCATGGCGCATTGGTATGTGGCGCCAGCGTTTTTCAAACCGAAGGGCATCACAGTGTAGTAAAAGTTCCCAAGAGGAGTTCGAAAAGCCGTCTTACTTGCGTCGTGTTCGTACATCTTTATTTGGTTATAGCCTCTGTATCCATCCATAAAAGAGAACATACCATGTCCAATGGTGGCGTCCACTATCATGTCAGTATTGGGGAGCAGAAAGTCATCTTTAGGGCAACATTTGTTCAAATCTCTAAAATCGACACAACACCTGATCTGGCCATTCTTCTTTTTTACCGGAACAACGTTGGCCAACCAAGTAGGGTGGTGAATCGGTTTGATGAAACCAGCCGCTGGTAGCTTTTGAATCTCTACCTTAATCTGTTTTTCTACATCGTGCCGGAATTGTCTCGGGGTTTGCTTGACCAGTTTGGATCCGGGTATTACGTGTAAATGATGAGTGACCAGCCTTTCGTCCATGTCGGGCATTTCCTCGTATGTCCATGCGAATACGTCGTGATATTATTTGAGGAGGTCTACCAGCTTTACACGTTCGTCTGCGCACAGAGTCGAGCTTATCTAGATGGGTCGCGGAGATTCTTCACTCCCGATATTAACAACCTCAAGTTCTTCCATGGTAGAGTTGGTCCCGTCTTGTAGCTGTCGTGGTGCATCAGGTACTTCCTCCTACGGCTCGTTACTACGTTGGCGTTACATTGGGCGGAGAGACTGTGTGATAGTCTCCACTGTTAATTGCTAACAGTGGCGCTGATATACGGTTTCCTTATTCATCATGACCCATAATAAAAGCCCGTCCTTGCTTGGTATGGGTGTAAGCTGAACCCCGGTTCGGCGGGTGGAGGCTGGTGTATCTCTCTTTCGAAGGGGTGATGTGAGACCGGGTTTCTCCGCGAAGCGGTGCAAGAACATCACTTTCTTCAATGGACGTCCACTTTGGCAGTGGAGTGTGGTGAGTCTTGTTGGCTGTGGCCTGCGGGTCCTTTCTTGGCTCAAAAATCTTCATGCCACAGATCGACGCATAAGGAGATAATGATGCAGCGATGCGAACGAATTCTCCGTTCAACATGGTTTTCAAACACTGATGATACGTTGAAGGAATGATTCTGTTTTTTTGGAGCCACGGTCTTCCCAGTATCATGTGGTAATCTGGCTCCTTTTCGATTACCTCGAACCTTACTTTTGACCAGGACGGGTCCTGCGATAGATTCGGGTTGACGTACCCATACGTTACGGTTTGGTTGCCTTCGAAATCGGTCATTGTAGTGGATGTCGCATGATTTCGTTCAGGTAGTACCACTGGCCGTTCGGCGTCCTGAGGGTAACAACGTTGGAGGATGCTCCTGTGTCGATGAGAGCCCTTTTGAATTCCACGTCCTTGATACGGGCCGTGACGTGTAGGGCCCGGTTATGGCCTTCCTCTGCCATCATGTCGTCGTCGGTAAACGTGATATTGTTGATGGACATCTCTGGCGTTCTTTATGTTTCCAAGCGTGAAGGAGTCAAGGACGCGCTTAATGATATTCGATTGATGGCAGTGAACGTCTCCATCCATTGATCTTTTGAAAGATGTAAGAGTTCACATAAAATTTCCACCAGTGAGGCCGCTTCCTGGCCAACCGGTTTCTGATTAGTAGTGAAGTTATTGACTTGGGAGTGATCGTTTGGGATGTTAGTCCCCAATCCTGAAGTTTCCGGGGCAAGTGAACCATTCAACTCTGCCGTTAAGTTGATGAGGAAGTCTAGTATGATGTTAATCGCATCTTTCATCAGACCCATGTTCTTGGTTTGGATCTCCTGAATCCGGACCAATTCAGTCAGCCTTGGAATTCCTTTGTCGATTGCATTGTTGGGCGTTGCGTTGGGGAAGGAAATATTGTCGTTCGTCTGAGCAGAACTTGAGGACACAACCCTAAAACCGACCATCCTCCCGAGTTAGAGAAACGTATTCTGAAATTGATATTGGGACCGAGAGATTGACCTCCCACTGTGGTCGCCAATTGTTTGAGGGTGAAAATGGTTTCTGCTGACTTCGGTAATTTCGGGTGTGTGGGTGAGAAACGAATTTAAACCCTAAAGAATGTACTGCAAGGGAGTACTTTAGATTCGAGAGATCAATCTGTACAAATCCGGCCTAAACCAAGAAATGGCCGTTCCCGACTTGCTTTGGTCACAAAGTGAAGGAGAAGGTTTGGTTTTGGGGAGGGAAGCGAAGAAAGTGTTGAGACCAGAATAGTTGATTCTGGAAGAGTAGTTGTTTTACGATTTGTATCAGAAAGTGGGAAGCTAACAGATGAAGAGCTAGCAAATATTTTCTGAGTGTTGTATGTTCCTGACCTGAACCCTGTCGTTCGATGGAAATAGGTAATGCCTATTTATACAAGTTGAAGTGAAACGTACTCCGGTCTCATTAAGAAATGGAAAACGGGTGAGTAAATGGGAGGAGGTGTAAATCAGGTAACACACGGAATTGATGTTCCATAAAAGAAAGCGTTTCACTATTACTCCCTGTATTTACTAACCGCCTCATCCTTATGACAGTTTCTTATAACGGGCGTAGTGTACGCCACACGCCGTAAACCGCCAAACCAATACCCAATGAGCATCCCCGCCTTGTGACATGCGTTGATGTCTCGAGTGTTTTCGTGGAAAACGTGTAGCACGTTGTTGTTGTCTGGCAAGTTGAGCTTGGGATACTT
Organism: Papaver armeniacum; assembly: GCA_023531295.1. Classification (NCBI taxonomy): domain Eukaryota; kingdom Viridiplantae; phylum Streptophyta; class Magnoliopsida; order Ranunculales; family Papaveraceae; genus Papaver; species Papaver armeniacum. The sequence continues at coordinate 491,198 of JAJJWW010009314.1, read as the reverse complement.
GCCGGCTCGGTGTTGATCTTCAATGGTCGAGATTTTGTATCTTAAGAGGAAAGATAGCCGTTGATTATTGCAACCCTTCGCTGGTAGCCAACGTCATGAAAGCATGGCCGAGCACGGCTTTAACGTGGTTAGGCGTGGCCAAGCTAGGATTTTGGCATTAGGCCAAAGGTGGCCATGCGTTAGCTGGCAACCTTGGACGGCTGAGATTTGCATCTCAGATGGGAGGGTGTCCGTTGATTGTTGCAACCCTTTGTTTGGCAGCCAGCGACATGGTTTAGGCCGGCATGGCTTGGCATAGTTTAGGCGTAGCCAAAATTAGGTTTTTAGTATAAACCGTGATGTTTGGCCTTGTGCCGGAAGTTGCCATGCGTTAGGTGGAAAACTTGAACGATTGAGATCTGCATCTCAGATGGAAGGGAAGCCGTTGATTATTGCAACCCTTCGTTTGGTAGCCAGCGGCATGAAAGCATGGCCAGCATGGCTTTATCGTGGAGTAGAGCCACTGGCAGTGTGTGGCTTGGAAGGGAAGCGCTTGCGGCTTTGTCAAAATTAGGGTTTGGTATGTTGAAACCCTAATTAGCGCACTTTACTAGAATCGGTGTAGAATTCTCATACAGACTCGGATTCTGATGGTCCGGCCCTCCATTCTGTACGGAAAAGAATTTCCTATCTCTCTACGTTGTAATATGTAAGTTTTGAGCTCGCTCGAGAGATGAAAACAGCCCGAAAGTAAAACTCATGAAGAATTCTAAGGTTACCATGCGTTGTTTGGCAACCTTTGACGGCTAGGATTCGTATCTAGGATGGAAGGGTGGGTGTTGATCATCGCACGCCTTTATTTTGGTAGCCGCATAGGGAAGGCCGGCATGGTGGGACGCGACAAGGTGGTTGGCGTGCCATTGGCACATATGGCATGGCATGTATGGTGTGGCCAAAACTAGGGTTTTGGGCCAAAGGTTACCATGCTTTGTTTGGCGACCTTGGACGGCTAGGATTTGCATCTAGGATGGAGGTCGTTGATCGTCGCACGCCTTCGTTTTGGTAGCCGTATAGGGAAGGCCGGCATGGTGGGACGCGACAAGGTGGTTGGCATGGCATGCCTTGGCGTGGTTTGGCGTGGCCAAAACTAGGGTTTTGGGCCAAAGGTTACCATGCGTTGTTTGGCGACCTTGGACGGCTAGGATTTGCATCTAGGATGGAAGGGTGGTCGTTGATCGTCGCACGCCTTCGTTTTGGTAGCCGCATAGGGAAGGCCATCATGATGGGACACGGCAAGGTGGTTAGCATGCCATTGGCACATGTGGCATGGCATGCCTTGGCGCTTGGTTTGGCGTGGCCAAAACTAGGGTTTTGGGCCAAAGGTTACCATGCGTTGTTTGGCGACATTGGATAACTAGGATTTGTATCTAGGATGGAAGGGTGGTCGTTGATCGTCGCACGCCTTCGTTTTGGTAGCCGCACAGGGAAGGCCGGCATGGTGGGGCCAGGGGTTTGGCACGGACGGCTTGGCATGGTGGGGCCAAGGCAAGGTGTGATTGGCTTTGCATGGTGGGGCCAAGGGTTTTGCATGCCATTGGCGCATGGTGCGTCTAGCATGGTTGGGGCCAAGGCAAGGTTGACGTGGCTGGCATGGTTTTCCATTGGCACAGTGGTGTGGCTGGCATGGTTGGCATGCCTTGGCGTGGAGATGTGGCTGGCATGGTTTTCCATTGTCACAGTGGTGCGGCTAGCATGGTTGGCATGCCTTGGCGCGGAGATGTGACTGGCATGGTTTGCCATTGGCACAGTGGTGCGGTTGGCATGGTTGGCATGCCTTGGCGCAGAGATGTGGCTGGCATGGTTTGCCATTGGCACAGTGGTGCGGCTGGCATAGTTGGCATGCCTTGGCGCGGAGGTACGGCTGGCACGGCAGGCCATTGGCACATGTGGTGTGGGAATTTGGATTTGGCCTATCGAAACCCTAATTAGTATTAAAAAAAGGTACCCTGGTAATTTTCTCGCAGACATATTAAAGGGTTCAATAAATGCGCTTAGTGGAGACATTATTACTCAAGTTCTGTGACGTCACTGTCTGACTAGGGTTTTACGATTTTAACCCTAAGCTAAAAACCACCATCAACACCAGGGTAGTTTCAGGAGGATGGTTTAGTGTTACTAAGATAATTACCTAATCCCAGTAGTTGTATTCTCACAAAACAACTAACCACAGATCAATCACTTAGATGTTTAAACTAATCCTAATATGGATATTCTAATCGCAACTAAGGTGTCCCTATGAAGTACTAACTGTCTTGCTAAAGAACAACTAGTTAAAGGATCGAACAACAATCAGTTAAACACGAGTTGCAGCACAATCAACATAGGGATGTTCTAACTACAATGGATACATGGCGTACACAATGAGAGCAAAATGTTGAAGTGCTCAGATTTATCCAAAACGTTATAGCACAACATCAAAACATGAATCAAACTTAGAAATAGATTATTGGTTTCATCTAAACCCTAGTTATGAAATCAGAACATGATAAAGATATACTGAAAATAAACTACTACAACTTGGTGCACCGGCTAATCCGGGCATGCCTTTTACATCACAATCCCTCTCTATTTATACGAAATTTTCATTTAATTCAACTTCAATTCAATAATCAGTAGAGACCCACTCACCATAATTGCTTCTCTTACAATACTTCTTCTTCAATTCAACTCTGCAAGATATAAATTTGATGTTCCTTAACTGTTGAAGATAACCCTAACCCTAGCTTTCTCAATCTTATCTTCTAGGGTTTCTGTTCTTGATAAGAAAATATATAACATTGAGAAAGGTTAGAGGTTTAATTGTTGCTCAGAGAGATGGTTGTGTGCAGAGATGGTGGGGGCAATGGTGTTAATGGAGGGAGATGAAGGTAATGGTTCTGTGAGTGAATGAAGGAGTTTCTGGTTTTGGTCAATTAGGGAGAAAGAAGAGGGTGTTAAGGTGTTAAGCAGATGCATCAGATTTGATGTATTAATAGAGATGTTGTTGGGTGTTGAACGATTGTATCAGATTTGATACACCGGGTAAAAAAACGGGTCGGGTGGTAGGACTAAAGAGATGCTTTTCCTACGTAATACCGCAAGTGCACGGCGCCTATTGTAGTCGTGGCAAGTACGGGTCGATCCCACAGAGAATTGGAGGTGTTGTAAGTGATCTAATGGCTCTTAACTGATTTTCTAGTAAGTGTCAAAGATGTTTGGTGTTGTCGGAACAACTGAGTTGAGGTTGTGATGGTGAACTAAAGTATTAATGAGCAAGATAATTGGTAAGCTGTTGGTTGAGTGGCACTAGGGTGCTTAAACTCACCACTTAATCCTAAACTAAGGTAAACAGATTCTACTTATGCTCTTATCCTTCCATTGAAGGTTCCTGATGGAAATAACCATTAGCAAATAACCTAATACATTAAGCACATTAAGAACATAAGAAAACCATGAATTAACTTAACATAGTTTTAAGGGTTTGTTCTACACCCTAGCAGAGGTGATTAGAACATCATGCAATTGATAAAATAAAATTTAAATTAAATTACAAAATTCAAACCCTAAAAACCAGACTTCCTCTTCTCTCACAACATAAACATCAATATATACCTAACAAGTGCTGAAACTAGCATTTAATGGAGTACCCAGACATGTTTCTTCTGTTTCTTCGGCTCTGGCAGCCATGCCTCGACTGTGGAGAAAACCCTAGCTCTATCTATCTCCAACTGAGCTTCTAGGGTAAAGAGAAGCTGAGAGAGAGAGAGATCGAACCAGGGTGGCAGAGAAGATGGTGATGCGGCTGTTGCAGCTGCTGTTGTCGGGAGAGAGGAAGAGAAGGGTTCTCTGCAAGTTTGGTCGGGGAAGAAGGGGGTGATGGTGTTTCTGGGTTTGTCGGGGGAGAAGAAGAAAGAGAAGATGGGATGGGGAATGGGTTTGGGTCGATGGTGTAAGAGTGTGGGAGGTTTTGCTGTGAAGCGGGTATAGCGAGATGACGATGCGAAGGCCGGAGCGAGCGTAGGATCCGGGTGGGTAAGATCGAGCGGTTGAGGGGATTTTTCTTTGTTGAGCGGAGGCATCAAGGAATGATGTGAGTAAGGTAGCGGCGTTGGATGCAAAAGATGGAGATCTCAACGGCTCGAAATGATGGGCTCGGATCCGGGTCGGGTCTTGGATAGCTTGGGCCCATGTCTTGTAAATGGGTTGCTCCTTGTTGGGTTGCAAGCATTGCGCTTGTGGTCTTTGGCTTTCTGTTCCATAGACGCTAGTCTCCACTTCTTTGCTCTTTTGGCTCCTCAGTTTCTCCGAACTTTATTTATTACCTAAAAACACAAAATTAATTAATACAAATATTTATTCTTGAAAACAAAGAAAATACAAAATTTGGGATAATATCTGATTCTTGAGCACAAAAGATGAGTAAAATGCCAATAAAAAGGTGTATAAATATGCAATATTTGGCACTCATCAAATACCCCCAAACCTGAATTTTACTTGTCCTCAAGTGAAACAAAATTAGAAATCCTAACTATACCCCCTGTCAGCAGGTCTCTCGAATGCATTTAGCGTATGCACTAAGCCTTTAAACCCTTAGGTGTCCCTAGTGGACGAGTTGTAGTCTCGTGAGGGTTTACCAGAGGTGTACCCACAAAACCTTCTCCAACTTCAGAGTGTAAAAGAGGCTTAAGCATCCAAGGAGCTATGAGGATATAAAGTTTCTGCATGCTATTAACACGAAGTTAGAACTACTAAAGAACGCATTCTCATCCTTAAGTGCTGAGCGAGAAGTAACCATACCATATGAAAGAATTCAGATTCGATTGTGATCATAAGCCTCGACTTCTGCCTCACTAATAGGGATTTATGATAATTGAACTCAAAAAGATCGCTTTTTAGTCTCTCATGTGTGCGAGGAAGGAATAAAGAAAGAAATCCTGCACACGTTGTAGGTAAGAAGGATAACCTTCTGAAATAATTTACGGAGACTCCACAGAGGTGTGGACAAAAAGAATCTTTTTCTGATGATCTCTAAGAAAGGAAATCAACCATTAGTAAGGATGGGAGTGCTCACTCACTTCTCACCCGATCGGCAATTAACATCAATCTCTCATAGGAACCATAAAAACGTCTTCAATCTTCGGTCTTCGGTCTTCAACTGTTGATGACGAACTTCTAAACTTCACAAAAACTTGACAATTTATAACTTTTCTACTCAATTTCCTTGTTGTTTGGATTTTTCTTTTTGAACTCTTCTTTACCATGGTGGTATCAAAACTAGAAATAAACTACAATATTTTTTTGATTTTTGTTTGATTTTTTTTTTTTTTTTTTTTTTTGATAATGAATTGAAAATGACAACAAAAACAATAAAACTACTAACTCCATGGGTGAAGGACTATATCACTCAATTTCCATAACTTGTATTGTCTTGATTTTATAAACTTCATTAATTCTCATCCTATTTTCTTTTCTTTTCTTTTCTTTGTTGCACATAAACCTTGGACTATTTCAACTTTTCTTCAAATATTCTGATGTTGCTCCGCTTGCTGACGATGATGTGTTTCTATGGAACTGTTGATTGAGAGAGAGAGTGATGCTAACTGCAAATCGATATTTAGAAGGAGTTTTCATCTTTAGACGTCACCCTCATGATTGACGGAATTAGCACTCAAGAGATCAAAAATAGTCTTTGAAAGTGGTGCGAAGTTGGGTAGCTCACCATTCCTACCCTAATTGACGTACGGTGACACACACTCTAACAACTTTTCTAGAAAGTCACAAAGAGTGAAGTTCGGTACCTCGCTTGATGTAAAATGGGTAGTCTCCACTATGGTTGATCACAATTCTACTACCGAATGTCTAAACAACACCTAATTTGCCCTCCGGCATGGTTAAATCCAACTTTAACGCTCTAATCAACTAAGAAACCCGATTGCGTTCTCCAGAACTTCCAAGTTCTTGTTATTTCGGTCAGAATCTCTATGTAAACATAGCTAGAAGCATGCTAGTGACTCTAAAATCTCTAAAAGTTGGAGGTTTTTATGCAAATTTTTGAGTTTTTCATTTTTTTTTTTTTTTTTAGTGAAGTAAAACAAAAAGACTAAAAACTCTATATGCAAATTACACCCCCAAACCTAGATCAAACATTGTCCTCAATGTGTTAACAGATAATAAGAATTTAAACATTCACATACCATGAGAACTATGTTGAAAGGAGAAAAGGGAAGAGATTACCGGATGCAAGAGGGTGTTGCTAAACCATAGAAAGATGAATGCTTTGAAAGCAGACAATCAAGAGCGCAAGACAAAAAGGTTGGTTAGCACACATCAAAAATTATGCAAAAAGAATAAGAAAAGGGAAAGATGATGGATTTTTAGTCCATATGTATGTACACAAGTGAACTAGATCAGTCCACATAGATGGGGTCTTCCAAGTCTACGGTCTCAACTTCGGTGGAAGATGCTCCGAGAAATGGTTTCGATCTCGACCATTGACTTTGAAAATGTTCTTGTTTCTTTGGGTTTTCAACTTCTACACTCCATGGGGAAAAACAGTGCATTACCAAGAATGGTCGACCATCTAGAACGTAACTTCCACGAAACAAATGCAATCTAGTGTTGTACAATAAAACTTTCTGACCTGGGCTGAAAGACTTGCGCAGAATGCGCTTGTCGTGAAACACTTTCATCCTATGTTTGTACGTTTTGGCACTATCATATGCATCATTTCTCAATTCTTCTAACTCATTGAGTTGAAGTTTCCTATGGGTACCAGCCTTATCAAGATCAAAATTCAACTTCTTCACGGCAATATGCACGGTGTTCTAACTCAACAGGTAAATGACATGCTTTCCCGTACACAAGTCTGTAAGGAGACATCCCAATGGGAGTCTTGTATGCAGTCCTATAAGCCCATAAAGCATCGTTTAGGCGTAAAGACCAATCTTTCCTAGAAGGATTGACAGTCTTCTCAAGGATATGCTTAATTTCCCTATTAGAAACTTCTACTTGGCCACTGGTTTGAGGATGGTAAGGTGTTGCGACCTTGTGAGTGATTCCATACTTGCACACTAGTGATTCAAAAGGTCTATTGCAAAAATGACTACCTCCATCACTGATTATTGCTCTAGGGGTTCCAAAACGGGAGAAAATGTTTTCCTTAAGAAAAGAAAGAACAACTTTATGGTCGTTGGTTTTGGATGCAATGGCCTCTACCCACTTAGAGACATAATCTACAGCAACAAGAATGTATGACTTACCTTCAGAGTTAGGAAATGGACCCATGAAATCAATACCCCAGACATCAAACAGCTCAACAATCAATATGGGTTGTAAGGGCATCATGTTTCTCCTAGAGATACTTCCTAATTTACGGCATCGGTCACAAGCAACACAAAAAGCATGGCAATCCTTAAACAGTGTTGGCCAATAGAAACCGCTTTGCAAGATCTTTGCGGCCATTTTCTTGGCACTAAAGTGGCCTCCACATGCATGGTCATGATAGAAAGAGATGACGTCCTTTGTTCGAGGGTGGGGACACATCTTCTAATGATTTGGTCTTGGCAATACTTAAACATATATGGGTCATCCCAAAGGAAATGTTTAACTTCAGCCAAGAATTTAGAACGGTCTTTTTTAGACCAATGCAAGGGCATTCTACCTGTATCAAGGTAGTTCACAATATCAGCAAACCAAGGCATTTCAGACACAAGCATTAATTGCTCATCAGGGAATGATTCCCTAATCAACACAGATTCATCAGCAAATTCGATATTCAACCTAGACAAGTGGTCAGCAACAACATTTTCTGACCCTTTCTTATCTTGAATTTCGAGGTCAAACTCTTGTAACAAGAGTATCCATCGAATTAGACGAGCCTTAGCATCTTTCTTAGACAAAAGATATCTCAATGCAGCATGATCAGAATAAATGATGACCTTAGATCCTATCAAATAAGATCTAAACTTATCTAATGCAAACACAACAGCTAGCAACTCTTTCTTAGTTGTGGAATAATTCGATTGAGCATCATTAAGTGTTTTACTAGCATAGTAGATCACATAAGGGAGTTTGTCTACTCGCTGGCCCAAAATGCTCCTACAACATAGTCGGACGCATCACACATAATCTCAAATGGTAATGACCAATCGAGGGGTCGACTATAGGGGCGAGAGGTAAGGAGAGCCTTGATTGCTCCCATGCTTCCTTACAAGCATCATCAAAGACAAATGCAACATCTTTTGCAAGAAGATTGCACAAAGGTCGTGAAATTTTACTAAAGTCTTTGATGAATCGGCGGTAAAAACCCGCATGGCCTAGAAATGATCTGATGTCCCTCACAGAATGAGGTTGAGGCAAGTGTTGAATGAGATCTACCTTGGATTTGTCTACTTCTATGCCTTTTTCCGAGATGATATGCCCTAGAACAATGCCTGAATTAACCATGAAATGACATTTTTCCCAATTCAAGACCAAACTCTTTTCCTTACACCTAATCAGCACACTAGTGAGGTGATGCAAACACTCATCAAAAGAAGAACCAAACACCGAAAAATCATCCATAAAAATCTCAAGAAACTTATCTACCATGTCGGAAAATATGCTCATCATGCAACGTTGAAAAGTCGCGGGTGCATTGCACAGCCCAAAAGGCATACGACGATAAGCAAAAGTTCCATAAGGACATGTAAATGTGGTCTTTTGTTGGTCTTCGGGTGCTATGTGAATTTGGTTGTAGCCAGAATAGCCATCTAAGAAGTAGTAGTAACTATGTTTGGCTAACCTTTCCAGCATTTGGTCAATGAAGGGAAGGGGAAAATGGTCTTTCTTGGTTCTTGTGTTCGGTTTTCTATAATCAATACTGGACTCGCCAACCTGTGGTCACACGGGTGGGTTCATTCATCTCGTTTTGAACTACAGTAATGCCAGACTTCTTGGGTACTATCTGAATGGGACTGACCCACTGGCTATCAGGGACTGGGTAAATGATACCCGCATCAAGCAGTTTCAGAATCTCACCCTTGACAACATCTCTCATGTTTGGGTTAAGTCTCCTTTGCATTTCCCTAGATGGTTTAGTGTTCTCCTCAAGGTTTATGTGATGCATGCAAATTGTGGGACTTATACCCTTAAGATCGGAGATGGTCCAACCTAAGGCTCCTTTATGTTCTTTGAGTACTTCTAAGAGTCGACTTTCCTGTTCCGTGTCTAAGCATGAAGCGATAATCACAGTTAAAGTGTCAGAAGGACCTAAGAAAGCATACTTCAAAGTATCAGGTAATGGTTTCAAATCGAGCTTAGGTGGTGTATCAAGAGGTGGGGCAGATTTGGTATCAGAGAGTGGAAGTGGTTCCACTGCATTCTGCCATTTAGCAACATCCATGGGTGGGACCGATTCAAGCAAAGAGTTAATTTCACCAATGTACTTAGACTCGAAGAGATCTAAGTCAAAGTTATCTAAACATGCTTGCAAAGGTTCCATTGACAAAATGTCGGGCAAAGAGTCTTGGATCAGACTCTCGATCATGTTAATCTCATGCAAATCATTATCATCACAATCAATGGGTTGTTGACTAGTGTTAAAAACATTCAGCTCTACGGTCATGTTACCAAAGGACAATTTCAACACACCATTACGACAATTGATGATGGCATTGGACGTCGCCAGGAAAGGACGTCCTAAAATCACAGGGATGTGATTACTTGGGTTTTGCACGGGTTGAGTGTCTAAGACGATGAAGTCTACAGGAAAGAAGAATTTATCAACCTTGATTAACACATCTTCGACAATACCACGGGGGATTCTCACGGATCTGTCTGCTAATTGTAGCGTAACAGGTGTGGGCTTCAGCTCCCCAAGGCCCAATTGCACATACACATAGTATGGCAATAGATTTACACTGGCTCCTAAGTCTAGTAACGCTTTTTCGACCATATGGTCGCCAATAGTGCATGTAATCGTTGGACTACCTGGGTCTCTAAACTTAGTTGGAATCTTGTTTTGGATTATGGAGCTCACTTGCTCAGTGAGAAAGGCACGCTTATGCACTTGAAGCTTTCGCTTTTGTGTGTACAGGTCCTTCGAGAAACTTAGCATAGGTGGGTATTTGTCTAATTGCTTCGAGAAATGGAATGTTTATGTTAACTCTTTTTAACATTTCCAAAATCTCATTGTATTAGTTACCCCCCTTCAGTTGCACCAACCGTTGTGGAAATGGAGCAACAGGTACATGACTTGGAAGAGGAACATCTATATCAAGTAGGACTCTTGGTTTTATCAATGGGTTCAGATTCTTTCTCTACAGTAGATGTTTTCTGCGGTGTTGTGTGTACTCGTGAGTCCGAGTTAGACTCGCTTGACGGTGGTACGGGTCGATCCCACAGAGAATTGGAGGTGTTGTAAGTGATCTAATGGCTCTTAACTGATTTTCTAGTAAGTGTCAAAGATGTTTGGTGTTGTCGGAACAACTGAGTTGAGGTTGTGATGGTGAACTAAAGTATTAATGAGCAAGATAATTGGTAAGCTGTTGGTTGAGTGGCACTGGGGTGCTTAAACTCACCACTTAATCCTAAACTAAGGTAAACAGATTCTACTTATGCTCTTATCCTTCCATTGAAGGTTCCTGATGGAAATTATGTTAATTGCAGTCACTAATCAACCCCTAGCATAGAGTGTCTTCTTACAGTACACTCTATCACAAGCTAATTTGCTCAACAATTAGCAAATAACCTAATACATTAAGTACATTAAGAACATAAGAAAACCATGAATTAACTTAACATAGTTTTAAGGGTTTGTTCTACACCCTAGCAGAGGTGATTAGAACATCATGCAATTGATAAAATAAAATTTGAATTAAATTACAAAATTCAAACCCTAAAAACCAGACTTCCTCTTCTCTCACAACATAAACATCAATATATACCTAACAAGTGCTGAAACTAGCATTTAATGGAGTACCCAGACATGTTTCTTCTCCGCTTGGCTCTGGCAGCCATGCCTCGACTGTGGAGAAAACCCTAGATCTATTTATCTCCAATTGAGCTTCTAGGGTAAAGAGAAGCTGAGAGAGAGAGAGAGAGAGATCGAACTAGGGTGGCGGAGATGGTGATGCGGCTGTTGCAGCTGCTGTTGTCGGGAGAGAGGAAGAGGAAGGTTCTCTGCAAGTTTGGTCGGGGAAGAAGGGGGGTGATGGTGTTTCTGGGTTTGTCGGGGGAGAAGAAGAAAGAGAAGATGGGATGGGGAATGGGTTTGGGTCGATGGTGTAAGAGTGTGGGAGGTTTTGCTGTGAAGCGGGTACAACGAGATGACGATGCGAAGGCCGGAGCGAGCGTAGGATCTGGTGGGTAAGATCTGAACGGTTGAGGGGATTTTTGCTGTTGAGCGGAGGCATCAAGGAATGATGTGAGTAAGGTAGCGAGTGTTGGATGCAAAAGATGGAGATCTCAACGGCTCAGAAATGATGGGCTCGGATCCGGGTCGGGTCTTGGATAGCTTGGGCCCATGTCTTGTAAATGGGTTGCTCCTTGTTGGGTTGCAACTGTTGCACGCGCGGGCTTTGGCTTTATGTTCCATAGACGCTAGTCTCCACTTCTTTGCTCTTTTGGCTCCTCAGTTTCTCCGAACTTTATTTATTACCTAAAAACACAAAATTAATTAATACAAATATTTATTCTTGAAAACAAAGAAAATACAGAATTTGGGATAATATCTGATTCTTGAGCACAAAAGATGAGTAAAATGCCAATAAAAAGGTGTATAAATATGCAATATTTGGCACTCATCATCGGGCCATGGGTTTATTTTTCATTTTTTCTGACAAGCCCACTTCTTCTTTTAAGCAAATGTTTCAAGCCCACTGCCAGCATAGTTCTTGCAAGCGACTTGTGGAATGAGTGAAAGCGGATTGCAGCTGCTCTTTGCGCAATATTTCTTATGCATTTGTTACTGCCTTTTAGCAGAACTCTTTCTTCTTGCCTCTGATCACCAAATCCTATGCTGTTTTGGTTTCTCGATTCATCCAAGTTTTATTTACTACATAAAAATACAAAATTAATTAGAAAGTATATTTATTCTTGAAAACAATGAAAATACAAAATTTTGGGATAATATGGGGATTTAAAGCACAAAAGATGAGATTATTTCTAGTAAAACGATATAGAATTATGCACTATTTGCCACTCATCAAATACCCAAAGCCTGAATTTTACTTGTCCTCAAGTGAAACATAAATTAAGAAATACTAACTATACCACCGTTGTTGGTCTCTCGATTGCATTTAGCGAATGCACAAGCCTTTAAACCCCTAGGTGTCCCTAGTGGATGAGTTGTAGTCTCGTGATGGTTTACTAGAGGTGTACCCACAAAACCTTCTCAAACTTCAGAGCGTATCAGAGTCCCAAGCATCCAAGGAGCTATGAGGATATAGAGTTTCTGCATGCTAGTAACATGAAGTAATTAATAATTGAAATTAGTTTCAACTTCGGTGGAAGGTAGCATGGCAACAAGCTGAGCCCCCACACTCTTTTAAATGGAAATACCTAATTTATAAAGCAAAATAGTTTCCTATCTTGTAATTCAGGTCATAATTTGCAATGCAATTCCTCAACCTCTTCAGAAGAACAACCATGTCTTCACCTAGTTCACTCAAAGTAGAAAAAGCAAGGACCCCGAAACCGTAGCCATGATCTGAGCACTTATCCAAGTATTTGGTACGTTTGCGATTCATGACATTGGATATGGCGATACCCGGTATAAATTCCCGACCATTGTTACCAGAGAAAGGTGAAACACCCGTAACATTGAAGCAAACATCTTGACCATTCTCCCAATTACAGACAAGAATGTCAGCAGGCTTCAACGCCGTATCCTTGTCAGATAAGAGGCCAAGTTTAACTTCTTTCCTAGCCACAATCCCAGCCTTATAGCAAATATCCGCGGTAACATCCCTGACAAAGTCATGCCTAAGCTTGATCCCCACCTCGCTTGCACAATGAAGTGCATGATCACCATAATCATCCATATTCCTCTTACATCATGCACAAATCTCCACATTATTGACAATAGGTATACCGAGTCTATAAAAAAAAACCTGAACTGCCGAGGTCCAAGGGTTTGGTTAAGACCATGTATTGGTATAGCTTTTAGGTAGTCTTGCGCATGGTTGAGCATGTTGGTTTGCCAAAGGATAGCATCACATTCCGACATAGGATATTTGTTGGGAATATATTTCTTTACAATTTCAAAATACTGTACTGCCATAGATTGAGTGGCAATAGAGTTGATGTTGAAAGAGGATAACCCACAAACCTGCGTGAACAGAGACAAGGCATGCAAATAGCTACGACTGGAAGATGACTCAGGTGGAAGCTTAAGAATGATCTCTTGCAAGTTCTATGTATGAAAGCATGAAGTGAGATAACAAAAGTTAACTGTGTCATCGTATGAACACCGAGACCGCCATCCTTCAATGACAGCGTAGCAATGTGTTGTTGAAGGGGACCAAACCCTGCTCCATCGCCTGTAACTATATGTCGTATGAACTGTAATAAAGGTTGATCATAGCAAGAAATAATATGTTAAAGAGCAACATGATTAGTAGTTCTTAAATTGAAATAAAGCTTCGAAACACCTGAGAAAATTTGCAGCAGAACAACTTACTCTGCGGATCTTGTAATTGCTTGACAGACTCCATAAGCTGCACTATTTTGTCACTCTATTATTTTTTTTATTTTTTTTATTAAACATAATGAAATACAAACTGAAAATAGATAATTAACTACTATGGCCATGGAGGAATGATTTAATCACATAATTCTTCATAACTTGTATTGTCTTGATTTCATAAACTTCATTAATTCTCATCTTCTTCTGTTTTCTTTGTTCTTGTAAGCTAAGTCTTCACTTGTGTATAAAATTCTACTTTTTGTACTGTATCTTCACTTTGAAAATGAACTTTTTACTTTTCCTTGAATTGTTGCATGTGAACCTCGGACTATTTGAATCTTTCTTCATAGAATCTGACGTTGCTTTGCTTGTTGCTGATGATATGTTTCTATGGCTCTGTTGATGTTGTCGATAGAGAGAGAGAGAGAATGGTGCTAACCAAGAAGGAGTTTTCATCTTTAAACTTCATCCTCGTGATTGACGGAATTAGCACTCAAGAGATCAAAAATAGTGTTGAAAGTGGTGCGAAGTTGGTAGCTCACCGTTCCTACCCGGAATTGGCGTACGGTGACACACACTCTAACAAGACTTTTTAGACAACTACAAAAAGTTGAAGGTTGATGTCTCACTTGATGTAAAAATAGGTACTCTCTACTAAAGGTGATCACAACTCTAATACCAAATATCTTTGTTGCACCTAATTCTCCCACCGACATGGTTAAATCCAATTTTAACGCTCTAACAAGCAAGGAACCCGATTGTGTTCTCTAGTTCTTCCAAGTTCAGTTATTTCAGCCAGACTCTCTATGTAAACATCTATGTAAACATCTATGTAAACATAGCTAGAATCATGTTAGTGACTCTAAAATCTCTACAAGTTGGAGGTTTTATGCAAATATTTACAAAGATTTTGAAAATTTTGAAAATTTTATCTAAAAAGTGCAAAGACAAAAAACTCTGCATACTCCGCCAAACCTAAATCTAACATTATCCTCAAAAGTATCATATTTAGATGCAAAATAGTCCAAGAGGACTTGGGAGGCACACAGTTCCAATCCTAGGTTGGGAACTGTCAACGACTTGGGTGTAGCACATTCTAAAAGAACAATCCCGGGTAAGATACAATACCATCGGTTGGTGATCGACGTGGAACTAGATGCTTCTAAGTTATATTCATTTTTAGGCTCAAAAATATCACTACACAGTCTAGTTTTTCCCCAGTCAGAATCAAGTAGTGCTCTAGCATGCTCACATTAATTGAACAAATTAACAAGCCCCAATTCAGAATCATCATCAAAAGATTTAGTCTCATGCATAGTCAAATCAGAAGAGACATCATATGTGTATGCAGATTGAATACTAGAAGAAACATCATTCATGAAGGTCAAAGTAGAGAAACCTAATGTCTCTGAACCCAAAGGTTCAATAAAAAAAATTCCAGAACAAACATGCTCTTCCAACACATCATCATCATAACAAGAATGTGATGTCCTATTCAAAACCATGGTGTCTCTAGTCTACTCATTTAACTCTAGATTAGGTTCATATTCAATATTAGTGCCCTGAGTAGAAACATAAACACTATTTTCAGAATTCACTTTAGGACTAACAAACATTTCATTTTGAAATTCCTCTCTTCTTTCATTTTGTAAACGAATCAAATTCATTTTTAGAAATGTATTAAGGTGTCCAATGAAGGGGAGTCTTCGGCAGTGGATATCCTCATTTCAGATGGGTATTCAGTACACGATTGCGCATTAGGGTCACTACAGAAAGGAAATTCAGAAGTGTTGTTATATGGATTATCATGCAATACATTCAATTCAAATCTAACATTATCTTGTACAATGAGATTGGGATTTTTCTCCACAGATTGCATACCAGGGGTCCGGAGAGTACAAAAAGTTTATGTTTCCCATAGTGTTGATTGATACATGTGTGCATGGTCATTAGGGCCTATAAAATACTGATCACAACCTTCGAAAGGTTGATAATAGTCCTAATGACTACCAGCATCATAATCTATGAGCATTTCATACCTTGGATTTTTATGGTCTTCTCTAGACTGCCTAAAAGCATGCATTTCAGGGAAGTGCTCAATTAAATGATTTGTGCTGCCACAGAAGACGCAAACGGAAAGTTCAACTTGCCTAGATGACATACGTGATAGATTTATCATATTCATGCATCTCTAAAGCAGTGATTCAACATCAATTGCAGTAGCAGAAACTTCAAAATCATCACAACCTAAGAAAAGATCATAACCTTCAAAGAAATCAAAACTTTCAAAGAGAACAACAAGTTCAGCATCTGTTCGAGGAGCAAAAGGTAACGAATGATCTACTACTTTCATATACTGACCTTGTATGTGTTTCGAAGTTGTTTTATTAGATTTGTGGTATTAGTTACATGCTTGTACACCAACATGCTATTTCCATAGTGAAAAGACAAGGGTACCCAAATACACCACAATCTTTTATTTATCAACCTATAAGTCCTATACCAAGTGTGACCGTCTATGGACAAAGTCACGACAATACTGAAAACATGGGGGTACAACAACCACACCCAACTATGTCGTTTGGAAATCTGTATGGACTAAACTTCAATATAACTCTGAGAGCACCAAGTTACCGAGTCTCAATCGGGATATATATTAAAGAGCTTTATCTTTTTCTCAACTCAAGTAGTAAAACAAAAATCCGTGAACCTGATTGTAATGAGAATAACTCAGATGGTACAAAAGACCAATGGCCAAGTGTCAATCAAGTCATATCCAACAAACAAGGTCAAATTTACCAACTATGATTGAACTGCGCACAATCAGTGATATTTTAATTAAATAAAAAAATATAATGCGGAAAAGAAATAACACGAAACCATGAATTTTGTTAACGAGGAAACCGCTAATGCGAAAAAACCCTGGGACCTAGACCAGACTTGAACACCACACCGTATTAAGCCGCTACAGACTCTATCCTTTATTAGGTGTTCAATCGAAAGAATGAACTATGTTTTCATATAGGTTTTATTAGGTGTTCATTCGAAAGAATGAACTGGTTTTCACATAGATTTTATTAGGTGTTCATTTGAAAGAATGAACTCAGTTTTCACATAGGTTTTATTAGGTGGACTTTTGTTGTGTGTTCATTTGAAAAAATGAACTTCATATAGGTTTTGCTAGGTGTTCATTTGAAAGAATGAACTCTTGTTTTTATTCATAATATGGAGTTTTTGTTGTGTGTTTATTTGAAAGAATGAACTTTGATTTTTTTGTTTTTAATAACAAAATTTTGTAGAATATAATGAAGTGTAATGAAGTTCATAGAATATAATGAATTGTAGAGTTTTCATGAAATAGAATGAACTCAAATCTACAAAAAGACTGATAGTTCATCAAAAAGAATGAACTGCTACAAGTAAATAAGTAAGAATTAACACGGAAGAGTATTTTTGTCTATTTTAATATTTTCAAATAATTATGGACCAAACAGGAAACGCGTTTTCCCAAAAGACCAAACAAATTTGCGACCAACTAGAAAAGATCAAATGATTATTTCCCCGTTTAAAATAGAATATTGATCGATTGTAATCTTTGATAAGTGGTTGTTAAGATTAAACCAATTAAATTTTATCGTGAAAAATATTTTTTTTTGGGAAACTGGAGTAGTTAAGCTACAAATGCGGGGAGCTTTTAGGGGTTTGTTCCAAAGGGTAGGGATGGCAATTTGCCCCACCCAAACCCATCCCCATGGGGATCCGCCCCTATGGGTTAGGGCTTTACCCGTATAAACGGGGAACGGGGCGGGGTACGGGGAATCCCCGAAAGTAGTGATGCGGGAATGGGATTCAAGGTCCCCACCCCATACCCGCCCCATACCATAACCTATTATATTTGATCGAGGAACTTTTTTGGAAGATAACGAAGAAGATCATGATGAGATGATTAATATGGAGGAAAATGGTTAATAATGAGGAACTAAGAAGTAAAAGGAACCATTATACCTAATTGTGGATCAATTGTTTCCTTCATTTTTCAGTTTTAGTTGGTTATTATAACTTAAAATTTTAAAATGCAATGCTTAGGAGTATCATTGTTTGAACCATTATAATTATTTTTAAATTATTATTATTTACAAAATTTTAAATATTTATTGTAATGTTATGGTAACCCATGGAAAACCCATCCCCTACGGGGATTCTCCATACCCGTCCCCGCCCCATTCTTATGGGGAATGGATAGGGGATGGGTTTTGGTTTTTTGAACGGGAAAATTAGGCTAAGGCCCAATCCATGGATAACCCATAATATGAGGCCCTTAATTAAATGAAATTTAAATCTAGGTCCCGAGTTATTAAAGGACATTCATACCCTTTTATATATTGGCAAGCTCATAATTAAATAAAATTTAAATTTAGGCCCAAAATTATTAAATCTAGGCCCAAAATTATTAAAATACAGTGTGAATGTGTAAACAGAAGTTACACATGCATATGTCATGTGTATCCAGAAGTTACACATCCTTGTGCCATGTGTAATGCAAAGTTACACATCAAAAAAATAGACATCAAAAAGAACGCATACAAAAATACATGTATCACTTTAATATTCATTTACAATAATTTCTTAGCATGTGCATCTGTCTAGTGTAATTGAGAGTTACATATGCATCTATCTAGTGTAACTGAGAGTTACACATGCGTCTGATTTGTGCTTTTATGAAGTTTAAATCTTTGCCTTTCCTTCTTGTCTTCCTCCCTCCAAAATGGTTGCATATCTGCAACGAAATAAACATCCATGGATTAGGTTGGATGAACAAAAAGCCAAAAAATATATATATTATAAAACAATTGTAAGGCAAAACTATAAAACAAAGATCACAGAAAATACACATGATAACCTATCTTAGCATGTGTAACTGGGAGTTACACATGCATATGTCATGTGTAATCATCAGTTACACATTCATATAGATGTGTATGCAGAAGTTACACATACAATATGCATGTGTAATGAGCAGTTACACATACATATAGATGTGATGTCGCAGTTACACATCCATGCCTTTTTCAACTTCAAAACTGAAAAAGAACTTTGGTTTGAAATTAAAGAGTATGGGATAATATCAAACCTTCAAATGAGAAGAAGCTTTTTCCTTTTGGCTCAACAATGTACCCAACTCCAGTCTCAGCCCATGGGATCTCTTCATGGTTTGTGCAACCAAAGACTGCAAATACCTTCTCCAGTTGACACAACTCAATCGTATGAGCATAGTGAACTTGAACTCATATATATATATATATATATATATATATATATATATATATTTCAACAAGCATGCTTTTCGCTGTAAAAGCTACATAGAGCATTCAAACATATTCTAGCATTATAAATATCCGCAGATTGGTGTGATAAGATCAAAAACACTAAAAAGAGACCAAACCTAGCATGAATTCACACATGTATCATAAACTTGTCATGGTTAATTTCGTTTGCTCATAATTAGATGGTAGTCTGACCAAGTGACTTGCAGATGCAAAATCTTCTTTTAATACTCTAGTTGCCTCAACAGTACTGTTAAATCAACCAAAATAGCTGCACAATTGCAAGCGCACAACATTGTCAGATTATTTATGTAACATGAGTCTAATTTATGAATGTGTAACTAGCAGTTACACATCCAATTAGCATGTGTAACTAGCAGTTACACATACAAAATGTATGTGTAATCATTGGTTACACACCAAATTTAACATGTGTAACTAGAAGCTACATGTACATTTATCATGTGAAACAAAAGCATAGCCAAATTGACCAGTATGGAACTGTCATATTACTAAAGTTATGCAGGAAACCTATGAAATACTATGGCAGGGAGTTTAAACAAACATATCATATGATAAGTTAGTATTGAGAGATATGCAGACAACAACCAAAAACTTTAATTTGTGAGAAATTATGCAGATAATATGAGATCTAGTAGTTGATTAGTGTTCCTATCAAATAACCTGCTAAATCAAGAATTGTATCTATTGAAACTACTGTATGTTATGCATCAATATCATTCCATATACTACGGTTACACATACAATCCACCAACATAGTTTTTTTGACCTATACTATATTATTCCATATACCACTACAGTTTAGAGTTATTTCACTGTGTGTATTGAACATAGCAGAAGTTGGGTCTCAGTTGGCGCACTTAATTGAGTTGTGAAGAAAGCAACCGTGACATAAAATACATTTACCTTCATAAGAACATGCAATATATAGAACATAAACTTTATACCCCAGGATGTGTAACTAGAAGTTACACATCCTGCTAGTTACTGCTAGATCATCATCCAAACCGAATGATGGTCCTTTACTGAGAACAAGTTTCTGTCATAAAGAAACGCCAACCAATGTTATCTAGTCATTCCAATATGCATGATATACCTTTTCATAAGAACCTGCAATATATAGAACATAAACTTTATATCCCAGGATGTGTAACTAGCAGTTACACATCCTGCTAGTTCAGATAACTAGCAGTTAGACATCCATATGCCAACATATATGCATGATATAACTTTTCATAACTAGCACTTACACATCCTGCTAGTTCAGATAACTAGCAATTAGACATCCATATGCTAGTTCATTCCAATATTCATGATATACCTTTTCATAAGAACCTGCAATATATATAGAACATAAACTTTATATCCCGGGATGTGTAACTAGTAGTTACACATCCTGGCTAGTTCGAATAACTAGCGGCTAGACATCCATATGCCAACATATATAGATACCTAGAAATGTGGCAATCACAATCAAATTTTATGGAGTCATGTTTACCTGAAACTCACTCGACAACACCATCCTCATCTGCTTAATCACTTTTGTGGTATCAATATCAACACCACCACTCCCTGTAATCCACACATACACGTAAACAATGTATAGAGTCATTAAGAACCTTATTCTTCTGAAACTTCATTTGGTCAATATTGTCCTAGCAATTGAAAACAGAAACACTGAAGATATGCTTTGCTTCATGTCTTAGCAATTGAAACTCAGAAACTTGCATTCATGGACAAGCATTATAAGATTATATTGACTTAAATTATCTTTTGCGAAGGCACATAAGTATAGATTGACTTTAAGGTAATGAGAATCACAGAACATATAGCTTATTTGTTTGAGCAAGATTGTTACTGAAATTTGAAACACTCAAGTTTGTTGAAGGATAAACTTCAAGACCTGCATATGTGTATTCCTTTTCAATCATCATAAGAGAATGGAATTACCGCAACAACTAACGAAACAGAACATGTAGCTTATCCAACAAACACAGTTCCGATGCTAGTGAACTTCCCTATGCAAATAAGAGATAAGACAAGTTAAAGATCACCATTACTTCACATATGAATTTGTTTACTTTACAGTCCACCTACATGTCTTTTTTGAATCTGAGAGTTGAGAAATTATTTCATAACTGCAGTAATACATATATTTCAAAAAACAAACCTATAAAACACTAAAATAAAAAATAATTTCAAATCATATTCAAATTAAAAAAAAAAAGTTCACACATATTTTCTCTTCCTATTCTACAAGTTTTATCCATCAATCTCATGAACCGTAAAGAAGCTCAAAGAAACTTATCTAATTTCACTGAGTTTTTGTCGAAATTGTTTAGATTCAACCGTACACTACCAGGTATCTTCATTGATTAAGCTTAAATCCGCAGGACAAGGTACTGAATGTAGCAAATTTATATTGAACTTAAAACAATCTTCCAAGAACAAAATCCACTAAAGATGAGCTCAAATCATTTCGAAAATCAAAGTAAATGAAATTTGTATCAAATAAATGGGTAAAAAAGATAATGATTCACAGATTTCGAATCTGAAAACCGATTTTCGATCAAGATAAGAGATTAAAAGATGGATCGAATTTCGTTCAAGAACCCTAGAAAATTTTCTTTGAAATTTCTTTGAAAAATTTTCTCTCAAAAGTAAAATTGAGGTGAGATTACAACAAATCTAACTCTGATTATGATTTCAGTAACAGATTTGAACTGAAATCAAACTATTAAATTTTTCCAAATGATTTTTTAGAAAATAAAAATCGAAATCTAAGAATTAAATCAACCGATTGAATTGAAATGTTACCTGTCCGTTTGATTTTCCAGAGAATCTTCAGATTCATTTCTTGTTGATGATGATTATCACTCATTTTCTATTGTTTTTCATCGGATCTTCGAAGAACAAGTGATGTTGATGACGAATTTATGTTCAGGTAATCAAGATCTTTGTTTGTAAAGCTTAGATCTAGGTTTTGAAATAATTTTTCACTGAAAAATTGCTTAGAGATAGTGTCTTCTCGGCTTGTTTCTTCATCAGAGAGAGAGAGAGCAAAAGAAAATGAGAGAGAGAGAGAAAAAGAAAATGAAAATGAAAATGAAATTTAGACCTAGTTTTATTACCTATATATCCTAAAGGGCAATCTTGGTATTACGAAAATGTCACTTTATTATCAAGCCCTGAAAATAAAAGTTCTGGGCCTAGAAATATCAAAAAGTGAAAGTATGGAGTTGATAGTAGAGGATCCATTTTGTGGGGCTCCTAAATATTGAACCCATATAGTACGGTGGTTCTAGTATTTTTCACTTTTTGAACGGGGTAGGGGATGGGATTCCCGCCCCATGCCCGCCCCATTGCCATCCCTATCCAAGGGTTTCCCTAGCTCAGCATGTCACTCTAAGGTAAGAAACCCTTGATTTTTATTTAGATATAGTTATTTGACCTTCAATAATCTGTCGCCATGGCCTATGGTATAGGTATTTTAGAGATGTACTTCATAATACCATTGATAATTGATTAGTATATAGCTAAACTATCGATCAAAAGAAAGAAAAAAAAACTGAATGTTGGAACAAATTTTTTTCGACTTCATGGCATATGATTCCGGAGAAAATTTTTGATGGGGGCGTTTTTGGATGGGGGCATGGGGGACAAATAAGATGTTGACATGTGTTGCTTCTAACAAATTTTGTTTCCAAAAATATAATAGAAATGTATTTTTGGAGAAAATATTGTTTATCATAATTGTTTGTATTTTATGTTAGGTATTTTTTGAAACGGGATTTGTGAAAACAATTAATATGAAGGACACATGTCAACATTTTATTTGTCCCCCATGCCCCATCCAAAAATGCCCCCATCAAAAAATTTCTCGTGAGTCCGGGGGCTCCGTCCCTGTTTAGGGGCCGTGCAAGATCTATTGTTTTGACAACCAACCAATCAGAGGCCGTGCAATCCACAGGCTACTAGTAATCTAAATGTTGCTGCTAAATCTCAAGCATCGGTATGCTTCCTAATTAGACTCGATTTGGTTTTCATAATCCTTGGAATTTAGTTGTTCCGTGTTAGTTTCAAAGTTCTATTACTTCGGAGCCTATATAAGTAACAACGAAGCGAATACCCTGTAACTACAAACAATCTACTTCTCAATTTTACTTGTCGTCCCAAAATCCAATTTTGTTTCGCCAAAACATGAAGTTTTTACAGGTAACTCTCACCTTATACTTATTATTATTATTATTACTGATGGTTGAATCCTCTTCTTCTTCCTCTTTGGATGATACTTTGGTCAGCAGCAACATAACAAGAGGTTCATCTCTTTCTACTTCTTTGAATGTTACCGATCGTTATTGGCTTTCTCCCTCCGGCAACTTTGCTTTTGGCTTCTACCAGATGTCATGTACACATTCTTCATCCAATTGTAGTGATACATATGCAGTAGGTATATGGTCAGGAAAAACCCTAGTTTGGACAGCTAATCGTAAAGATCTTCTTCCATTACATAAACCATCTTCAATTCTCTTCACCAACCAAGGAAAGTTAGTGCTGCGAATAATGCCTGATAATAAAGAGAAACCCTTAATACCTGACATGCAAGAACCAGCGTCGTATGCAATCATGCATGATAATGGCAACTTTGTATTATATGGTTCAGAATCTGAAATTGTTTGGGAAAGTTTCGATCATCCTACCGATACCATTCTCGGCGGTCGAAAGTTAAAACCTGGAGTTGCTAGGGAAGAATCTTACACACCACGGCCAAATCATCGGATGGATATTGGAAAGATATTACTATTTGTATGTCTTGGACTTCTTCTTGGGCTTGTCATGTTGCCGGCGACATGTTGTTGTGTTTATGCTTTTTGTTGCCGAGGTTTTGAGACATAGGAAGAAAGAATATTTTCCAAACTCTTGGCACAACCATCACGTGTCTGACTAAGATAGTTGTTGGACAGTTACAATTATTTTTTTTATTTTTTTTTAAGCATAGTTACAATGCTGATGATGATACGCCACTTAAGATTTTTTTTTTTTTACTGCTAATTTTTAGGAGTAGTATGTAAGTTTCTATTATTCGTTTGCTTTTTATCTAATGGAAGAATATATTTTTTCTGTCTCTATAATAATAAGTTAATTCTTTATCAACAACCTAAAAACTCAATACCATCCCTCACTCCAAAATAAAAGTAGCACTGGTGGAGCTTACCCTCTCTCCTATTGGTTAGTAAGCGTAACCTCGCGCTCTCATTGGCTAATTGAGAAACCATTCGGATTCGTCGGATGAAATTTCATTAGATATGGTGCGTGGATCTGACAATGTGCGGTGTAGATTGGGTGGATTGTTGGAACACACGCGACGGACGACCCTCATTATTTAGAAAAATTTATATATTAATTTCGTGCATTTATTGTGAAAATCCAGAAAATAAAGAAAACTACTATATTAATTTCGGACATTTATGATTAAAATAAAAAAAAAATCAATTCAACATATTTGATTGGGTGTTGTTATTCAGAAAGGGGTTGGAGTTCAGCTTGTTGCTCGGCTACCAACCAAAAGTTTTGTAGTTTATTTTTTATAGATTAGACATTGCTATTCAAAGAGGAGTTGGGGCCCAGCTTGTTGCTAGGTTACCAACTAAAAGCTTTGTATAAGTTTTTTGCTTATTCTAAATCAATTGTTTATGGAATAAAATAATATAATTTATATTTTTTGAATCTTTTATAATTTCATGCATTTATCATAAAAAAATCCAGAAAATAAAAAAAAAATACGATATTAATTCTTACATTTATGAATAAAATAAAATAAAAATCAAATCAATGTATTTATGGATAAATTAATGATATTTATATTTTTTTGAATCTCTTATAAATTCATGTATTTATTATAGAAAATCCAAAAAAAAAACTATTATATTAATTTCGTACATTTACGACTGAAATAAAAAAATAAAAAAAACATATTTATGAAAAAAAAAAATCAACATATTAGGCGAATATATTGCTAGCGCACCATTGACACCATTGCTTAAGCCTGGAGGAGGTCTCGTGCCTATTGCAGTTGGCACGGTTTGGCGCAGATTGGTTTCCAAGGTGGCTGCTTTCGCCGTTGGAAAGGACATGACCTCTTATTTAGGAGACTACCAATTCGGGGTTGGTGTTCTTGTGGGAGGTGAAGGTATTTTACATGTTGTAAATCGCCTTTTAGAGATGAAGGGCCATTCAGACAAAATGTCAATGTTGCTAATTGACTTTTCTAATGCCTTCAATATGGTGAGCAGATCTCAGCTCATCAAGGAGGTCTGTCTTCATTGTCCAGGTATTTCTCGTTGGGTAGAATTTTGTTACCTTCGCCCGTCTAAGCTTTATTATGCACAATATATTTTGTCTTCTGCACTTGGGGTGCAAAAAGGTGACCCTCTCGGTCCCTTGCTATTTGCTTTAACTCTTCACCCCTTAGTGAAGTCTATTGCATCTCGTTGCACTCTCGATTTACATGCATGATACCTGGATGACGGTACAATTGTTGGTGACACTTTAGAGGTAGCTAAGGATTTGCGTATAATTGAATCTGAAGGACCAAGTAGGGGGTTACACCTCAATATAAAGAAAACAAGTATTTTGGCCTTCCGTTGATCCCGTAAGAACAAAAGATGGTGTTTTCCCCTCGGATATTGGTAGACCTTCTAAGGGTGTTAAACTGTTGGGTGATCCAAATGAGTTTGGATATGAACTTCATTAGCGACATGTTATTGAACAGGGGTGCACAAAACCTGCTCAATTAATGGAGGCGATCAAAAACTCAAGGATCCCCAAAGTTAGATGCTCTTACTTCGCAAATCTTGGTGTGTCTAGACTTTATTTTGCAATGCGAACTACCAATCCTCGCTGCTCTCCAACCCGCCACCGATCTTTATGATGACAAGTTATATCGCATTTGAGGCTACTAATTACTTCGGAGATGGTGCGGGTTTTGGTCCTCTACAGAAGAGATTAGTTACTTTGCCTATTAAGGATGGTGGACTTGGTATTTATACCATGGCTGACACTCGTGCTTATTGTTTTCTTGCTTCTCAGAGCCAGACTACTTCAGTGCAGAAAATGATCCTTGGTGATTTATTCTCAAATGAGCAGAGGTTCAAATTTTATCGCTTGGCTCTTCGGACCTTTACCCGTATGTGGATTACCGTCTACTTATCGTGTAGATGATTCTTCCCCCCCCTTCCATGCACCGCCTGGCAGTAGTTTATTTTGGTGCGATCAAGAAGCAAATCCCAAACCAATTTCGAATGTCTCGTAAGAGATTCCGCAATATGGCAATGCAACTGCAGTTAAACATGCCCAAGATTACTGTTGCGGTACCCATTAGTGGGCTTAATCAATGCCTTGGACCTCGACAATTTAGAGCCGTGCTTTGTTATCGTCTTGGTATTCCTCCTGTTTGTTGACAATAGTTTATGCCCAAGTTGCAACAAATCTATGGACATTTTTGGAGATCATGCGCTTCATTGTGCTAAGGATATTGGTTATAAGTTTCGTCATGACTTTGTTCGTGATGTTGTCTTCGATATTTGTTACAAAGACAATGTGCCCGCACGCAGGAGGTTCCTCTCGGTCTTCGATCGGATGATGGCAAAGATCTTAAGCCCGCTGATATCCTCGTTTTCAACTGGGAGAATGGGAAAGATGTTTGTATGGATGTTGCAGGTGTCTCTCCTTTCACTGGTGATGGTGTCCGCTCCTTTGTCCCTGGTAAGGCTATCTCTGTGTCAGTCTTTGTTTCACGTAAACATACCAAATACTCGGACAAGTGTGCTGCACATGGATATGGGTTGGGTGTTCTGGCTTTTACTACCTTAGGCGAACTTGGTGAGGATACTTTTGTTTTTTTCAAGCGTCTGAAAAATTGTCTCTTTAGCAATGACGCTAGTAGTGGAGTAGGTAGGTTCATTTTTTATAGATTAGGTGTTGCTATTCAAAGAGGAGTTGGAGCCCACCTTGTCGCTAGGTTGCCAACCTAAATCTCTGTATGATTTATTCATAATTATCATTATTAATAAAAATATTCATTATTTTATGAAATATAATAATAAGATTTATA
This sequence comes from Papaver armeniacum, assembly GCA_023531295.1. NCBI lineage: Eukaryota > Viridiplantae > Streptophyta > Magnoliopsida > Ranunculales > Papaveraceae > Papaver > Papaver armeniacum. Next base: position 464,056 of record JAJJWW010009314.1, on the reverse strand, counting down.
TTTTTGAATCTTCTATAAGAAAAAAATTCTAAAAATACCAAAGAAAACTACTATATTACTTTCTGAAATTTAGGATTAAAATAAAAATATTCAACATATTTTTGGAATAAAATAATAAGATTTATATTTTTTGAATCTTTTATAATTTCATGTATTTATTATAAAAAATCCAAAAAATAATAAAAAAAAATTACTATATTAATTTCGTACATTTATGACTGAAATCAAAAAAAGAAAAAAAAAATCAACATATTTATGGAATAAATATGATTAGCCAACGCCTTCAACATGATTAGCCGGTCTCACCTCATTAGAGAAGTTCGTTTATGTTGTCCAGGTATTTCACGTTGGGTTGAGTTTTGTTATAGTAAGCCTGCTAGACTTTACTATGACCAATACATTTTGTCCTCAACTTTGGGTGTTCAACAAAGGGGACCCCCTCGGTCCGTTGTTGTTTGCATTGACACTCCATCCTCTTGTGCAATCCATTGCCTCTCAGTGCAAACTCGATTTGCATGCCTGGTACCTTGATGATGGGACCATTATTGGAGACACTCTTGAAGTGTCTAAGGCTCTTGGGATTATTGATTCTGAAGGCCCGGCTAGAGGCTTACATCTTAATATTAAGAAAACAGAGGTCTTTTGGCCAATTGCTGATCCTAGAAGCTTTGATGTGGATATTTTCCCTCAAGATATCGGTAGACCTACTACTGGTGTTAAACTCTTGGGTGGGCCAGTGAGTTTAGATTTGAATTTTATCAGTGACATGGCCGTGGCAAGGGTTCACAAGACCATCCACTTAATGTCCTCCATCAAAAAACTCAAGATCCTCATAGAGTGAGATGTTGCTGCTTCGCAATTGCACTGGTGTGTCAAGACTTTATTTTGCTATGCGTACCACCAACCCAGCAGCTCTACAACTTGCCTCGGATTTATTTGATGATCAGCTATCCCAGTACTTGAGACTTTTGGTCACGGGTGATGGTGCGGGTTTCGGGCCACTACAACAGCGTATTGCTACTCTGCCCATTAAGGATGGGGGCTTTGGTATTTACACTATGGCGAGATACTCGTAACTCATCGCTATTTGGCTTCTCGGTTGGGACTGTTTCTTGTTCAAAAGGCGATTCTTGGTAATTTATTCTCTTGGACAAAAGTTACGCTTTTCACTTCGGCTCTTGTAACTTCATCCAGGTATGTGGTTTACCTTCTAATTTTTGCGTTGATGATGTTGCGCCCCCTTCTATGCACTCCCTGGTAGTCACCTATTTCGACGCAATTAAGATGTAGTTGCAGGAAATCCCACAATACACCCCTTACTCAATTCTACTCGATTAATCCATTGAAAGATGAATGATTAAGAATGTTTATTGATTGATTTCATGAAATGTTTACATAGGAAAATAGAGTTACACTTAGAAATTAAAACACTCTTAAATTTTCTCTCTCTTAATGACTTGCTTAACAATTCCCAAAAGCCCCCCTCTACAACAGACTCACTCATCTCTTTATATAGGGTAATACATAGTGGATGACAGCTAAGCTATCCTTTATTTTCGGGAATGCCTCGCGAAGTGTCGCAAGTGTACAAATGTCATTCTCGCGACACTTTCTAACCTTCGCCAGGATTCACGTCTTCCTTATGTTTTGCTTGTCGTTATTCATTGCGTCGTTTATTTTAGCTCCCTGCGACTCCTTCGCGACGCTGTCATTTATTAATTCCGCGAACTTTGTGTGTCGCGATATTATGATCCTACATCTTGCCTCTTTTTCCTTGAATATTGCTTGAAGAGCGATCTTTAAGGAAAAATCCATTGTTGTAGCAACCTTTGATCTTTGTTGATGAAGGAACGAGCGAAAGAATACTTTTCTTGAAAAGTACGTACTTGCCTCTATTCTTTGGCGAAGTTCCGAGGCTTCTTTGAGATATATATGAAGTATCGTCTCCTGTCTCTCCTCATATTTCCTCTGCGAAGGGAAAAATGTCATGAGAATCATTATTTTGATTTGCCGCGACTGCTTATCTTTATCTGTTTCAGTTTCGTACTTTTACACGGACTTTATCACAGATGTCTTTTCTTCCTTTCTTTTCTTGACACGTCTCTTTCAACCGTTTATTCTTGACCGTTCATGTCTCTTCTCGCATTAAATGCCTTCGTTTTTCTCGAGGATCTTTTTCCCCTATATATAATTTTCTTTTCCTTCTCTTTTCTTCCTTTATTTTCCCTCTGCAACTTTTTTTTAACTCTCTCCTTCCGCAATTTGCGTTCCTGCTACTGCAAATCTTTTCTTCGTCCATTCTAACGCCGATCCTAACCTTCAGCCCTTCATCCATTCCCATACTTATAATGGATTCTCTTAGTCGTGCATACAAATCTCCTTTTAATAAAGTTCAACAGAAGTTGCAAGAGAAGGGTTTTACTCTATCAACCATTCCCGATCAGGAACCTTCATCTATACTTTCTGCAAAACTGTTTTTTGATCATCAATGTGATGATCAAAAAATTATAGTTTCTCTGGGTCAACTTCTCGCAGGGCTTCCAATTCCCTTATATAATCCTGAAATGCCTTTATTTTATGAAATCTTGGCTCATGAAAACTTCTCTCGGGCTGTTTATCAATTAAGTGGCGACTGCATTCGCCTAATGCTTGAGTTCGCCAACCGTGGTGCTGGCAAAGGATCTTTATACCCTAATACTGTCAGAAACACCGATTTCGCAGACTTGGAAATAGCCGCTGAGAAGTACACTGTAGAGAACTTCTTTGAGAATTATGCAGTGATAAACATGAGGAATGCGAAATCTCGCTGGGGCATTCGCCTGAAGAGAAAAGATAATGTCCCCGAGGATAAATTACTCATGCAGGACATTGATTGGCACTCGGGCAACAATACTACTCCTCGCCACTCCAAAGACAAGAAGTGGTGGGTTGTACCCTTACTCTTAAACGGCCCTTACATCGCGGGTTCGCATATTCTCCCTGCGAATCTCGCAGGATATCATCCTTGGGAATTTAAGTGGCCTGAGAAGGCGAAAGAGGTATGTTTTCCACTTCAAGTTTTGCTTTCGCAACTTTCCCTTTTATATTTACTGAGTTTGTGAAATTTTTCAGATCAACAAATTGAGGAAGAACTATAAGAATAATCCGTTGGAGAGTACTCTGGCGATGCTTCGATCACTTACGGATGAAGTAAGAAACACTTTCCTTTGTTATTTGAAACAATATTGTTGCCTCTGTTTCTTATCTTTATTCGTATGCGAAGGTTGAAGTTGAAGAAGCTGTAGCTGCGAAAATTAGAAGTAAGGGTAAAACCGTCGTTCGCAAAGATAAATCTTCTGCTCCATTATCTAAGAAGCGAAAAACTCATTCTTCTTCCCGTCTTAGCTCAAGTTCCGAATCTTCTGACGAGGGTGACAATGATATGAATTCATCTCTCGCTAAAGAGACTCGGTTGACCGGATCTCCTATGGATCAATTGTCTAGCATCTTCTCAGACTCTTTCCAAGGAATGGGAGATGCTCCTCTAGCTTCCATATGCGAGGCTCTCGCAAACGTGTGTAATGCTGCTTTACTAGAGGGCAATAACTCTTTCAACTAGAGTCTCTAGAATTGTGTCCCCTAGCTTCTTGAATGCACTTGGGTCCTTGGTATGTATGAACTCATATTTCCCTGCTGACTTTAATTTTTTAACTATATATATTAATGGTCTTTCTGTCTTCTTTCATAAGCTGGAAAAACTTCTTTTGTGGTTGCCTCAGATCTCGAGAGGAGATATAACATTCAGCTGGAGAAGAATACTCACCATTGTGCAAAAATTAAAGAATTAGAAGCTGAAGTTGCGAGTTCTCGCGGAAAAATCCAACAGCTGGAGACCGAGTCCTCTACCCAAAAGGATAAAATTGCTACTCTTCAAAGTGCCAATCAGCAACTTTATGGTATAAGATTCTTCTTCACTTTTTGCTTCTACTTTACCAGTCGCGTGTTGCTATCTAACTTATCACCTTCGCAGACATATATAATCTCTCCGAAGAAGCCATTCTTCTCCATTCGTTTCCCGAGCCTATGGATAATAACCTTCTTCTTACTCACCTCAACAACTCTTTAAGTAGTTCGTCAAACGACGTTAATTCCCTTTCATTAAATGAACTCCAAGCCAAATACCGCCTCTTAAAAATTGAGCATAGATCCGGTTTGAGTTCAGCCAACCAATTTAAACAAATGTATCTTGATTCCCATAAGAAAACCAAAGTTTTAAGAAAGAAAATTAGCGACCTTATAGATGAAAAAGACCGCATTGCTAACAATGGTGCGAAGGCCTTGGACGAATTTCATAAGTCTCTACTCGAAGTACAAATTGAACGGGACGAATTGCTTCGCCAGAATACCATACTTAGCGAACGAGAAAACCAAATTCGCTCACTTCTTGTTATAAATAATAATGATGAATTTGCTTGGGCTGCGAAGGTCTTAGACAATGCCAGAAATAATTTAGGTGTTGATGTTAGTCTTCACGCTGAGCATACCACCTTGGTTAAGGATATGATATCTGACAGAGAAGGTTGTTTATTATACCTTTCTGTTTTTTATTTCCGTGATATTGCTATTCATTTGTTAACTTATCATTGCTCTATTTGCAGAATCTGAAAAAAGACTTCACGCAAGGATTGGAGAACTTGAATCTGATAAAGAACAGCTCGCCAAGAATCCAACCCTTCGCGAGACTAGATATTCCAGGTTGAAGAGACAATTTCAAACCACAGTAGCGAACTTCAATAATGATGCAGTTCGTTTTCACAATCAAGCCATGGAGTATGTTTGCAAAGATCACAAGATCCCTCTTAGTTCATATCCTCACCTTGCCGAAGAAGTTCCTGAAAATGTGCCTGTCTCGGATGTTTCTGATAGCGAAGCCAGCGAAGAAGAAGAATCTGGCGACGAGAGTGATCAAGTCGAAGAATCAGATGAAGAAGAAGAATCATCAAAGAAATGATCTCTTTTGTTTCTCTCGCACCCTGTAACATCTGTACATGCATATCTTCCATTTCTGTAACTCTTTTATTGTAAACTTCTTGGATTATCAATCATGAATTCAGTCTTCATTCCCCTTCTTTTGCATGTTTTGATCTAGCCAATTCTTCCTTGTAATACAATTGGCTAACGTTATAGATGTATAACTCTGTCATATGAAGGTGAATAACCATATTTTATGTGTTCCATTCCCATACTTGCCTCTGTTATTCATCTTCAAATGAAGGATTTTGTTTAGTTATCATCGAAGGATGAATCTCCCGAAATCTTTTTTTTTTTTTTTTTTTTTTTTTTGAAATGAATTCTTCATCAGTGTTGAAAATTAATATTGCGACGAGGTCGCAGATATCTCCATGAATGAAGAAACCTACTTATCTCGCCTTATCATTTTGGGTGGTCTTTTAAGTAAGGCCTTCCTAGTTAAAGGTCTTACTTTGCCATCTCTTATTGCGACAAGATCGCAGGACGTCTTTACACTTTCATGTAACGACCCATTGAACTTGTCTTATCTGAGTATTTTTGCCTCTGCGCAGATATTTTGTTTGCGACAATATGACAGGTTTACATTTTCTTGCGAGAGTGTAATCCCATGACATTGGCGTCTTTGCGACGAGATCGCAGGACGTCTTTGCACTTGCGTGCAAAAACCCATTGATCTCGCCTTACCCTCGCGTTAGTATTGTTGCCTCTTCAGGATCATTGCACAAATATGACAAGCCTAAGTCTCCTTGCGAAAACAAAGCCTCATGACATTTGCGTCTTTGTTGGCACTTCCCTAATGGAGAGTGCTGCCCTTATCTTCTCCCCGGTTGCCCCTTCAAGGAGGCGAAACATCGGCCATACCAGACTAGCTCCTCCCATCCGGTCTTAACAACAACCAGTTGTTTTCGCAGCCTCTTATCCCTTATACCTATAGGGTTTATGGTTACGAGACTGCACCCTAAGTGGAGTTTTCTTTGGGCCGAGTGCAACATATGCCAAGACTTGCCAAGAATGGCCAGGTAGGTTCATCCATCCCGGCACTCGCTCAACCGTGTACCTCGGCGCCTTGAGCATACATTGACTCCTTGGAAGAGACCCTCGCCGCCCAACCGGTATAACCTTATATATATAGTTGGGAATCCAAGGTACCTCTTCCGGATAGGCTTTCATGGGCCCCAAATTTCCATGACCCGTGCTTCGGGAGCGGTGTAACCTTCCCCCGAGCCATGTCGAGAGATACCCCTTATATGACGCACTTTAGGTCTTACATTTGCCTCTTACGAAATGTTATTCGCGAACTAGGGTGTACGCCATAAAGGTTCGTCCCATTCTTTTACTCATTCATTTTTGTTAAATCATTCAATCATTCATCTTTCATTGTTTGTTGATATTTGTTTGCGAAGCATTCGCATAATTCTGTTTCATTTGTTGTATTTTCATTTTTCTTTCTTAATTAAATTCTCATATATCTTTGCCTGCGAGATTTTCGCACATCATTTCTTCAACTGCTACTTTTTCCTCCTGCCTTTGTTGATTATTTACTTCTTATGCCTCTTGTTCCTTGAATTCTTTGCCTCTTCATTATCATAATATTCACCTGTCTCCAAGCATTCACCTCGCGATGTATGTTCTGTCCTTATTTCTATAGCATCCACCATCAGTTTTTCTTTTCTCTGTTTATCTTTTACATGCTGTTTCCACCCCCTCCTTTTAGCACTTCTTTCTTCGCAGCTTTCTACATCAACCTCGTGACATTGTTGCGATTGTTTCCAATCTCCCTGTATAATACCAATGCCATTTGGATGGGGAAACTTTATACATTGGTGGTATGTTGATGCGACCCCCAAGATTTCATGAAGCCATGGCCTCCCAATCAATGCATTATACGGAGACTCCACGTCAACCACACAGAATAAAACATCAGTTGATAATCCTTGCAGAGGAATTCCCATGTGAACCTCTCCTTTTGGCTTGTTTGCCGTGCCATTAAAGCCATATATTTTGTATGTCGAGGGGATCAAATCCTCATCCTTTCCTCCCATGGTCTTGTAAGTATGGTAAAAAAATAATATTCACCGAACTTCTGGTATCGATTAGGATTCGGTTGATCGCCCAACAGCTTTCTGCTTCATCATCTTCTCCATCAACTGGTTTTGGATTAATTTCTAATTTCACAACCAACGGGCTATCATGTGCTTCTCTTCCTTTTGGTACTTCATCTGCAGAGAAAGAGATAGTTTTCACCGCCACTTTTCTAATCAAGTCGTTCTCGCCAAAGCTCATTATTTCTTTATCATTAGCATCTCTCGCAAAAACTCTACTGAGTACGTTGTCATGAAAATCTTCGACTGTGCGGTATGAGTGAACGATAGAGTTGCAAAACAAATTTTTAGCTTTTGTTCCGACTTCTATTACAAACGTTTCTTTTCCCTTTGTCAAACTGTTCAGCATCTCTCGGCGGTGGTGGTAATGTCTCGGCCTTTCTCTTCGTCTTTTAGAAAGTGATTCAGCTTTCCCTGATCAATCATTCTGAGAATGATTCTCTTTAGGTTTCTGCAATCATTTGTTTGATGTCCGTGAAAGCGGTGATAAGAGCAAAACTCATGGCTTCTCTCTCCGGTGGTGGCTCCATCCCCAGCGTTCCGTGGTGCCTGCAGTACATCCTCCATCACAAGTATAGCCTCCCAGATCTTTTCCACACTAGCATTTAGTGGTGGCATTTTAATCTCTTCCCATACTATTCTGCGACTTCTCTGTCCTCTATGATTATTCTGCCTTCGTCCACCATAGGTTTCTTGCATATGATTTAGCCTCTGAATCTTATTATTGCTGCCACGGTTGTAGTAGTTCCTTTCTCGTTCAAACTCTTCTTGGTCGCGGCTTCCCATGGCTATTATCTTCCGCTGTCCATCATCAGCCTTCTTTTCTTGCTGTCCTTGCGAAGTGCTCGCCACTGTGTTTATAAATTTAGGTAACAAGCTTGCGTTATGCATTCGAACTTGTGTTCGCAATCGGATAAGATTCCATTTCATTCTTGTCTTTCTTCCAAGGCAATATATTCTTCCCGTAGTTCTCAGCTTCGCCATCGTGATTGTATTTTTGATTCTAAAAATTTGAATGTATAGCAAATTGGTCGCGAATAGAGCATTCACAAATGAGAGAATGAGATATCTTTCTTCAACTCGTCCCCGCCATTTCGCTACACATGGTCCTCCATCTTATTGTCAATCTGCCTTAAGCTCTCGCCAACTCTTTGTTTCAACCCGAATACGTCTTCGATTCCCGGTCGCGTGAAGTTGTTGCTTATATACGCTCCTAAAAATGTAGCTTGTAAATGGTTAAATGACGTGATTGTGTTTCTGGGTAAACCTTCAAACCATTTCAATGCTTCTCCCGTTAAGCTTGACGCGAAGTACTTGCTCAATATAGCATCATGACTCTCCCACTGCAACATACACCTCATATAAGCCTTGATGTGTTGTATCGCACAGGTTGTTCCATCAAAAATGCTGACTAACGTAGGCAAATTGCATTTAGGAGGTATCCCCCCCCAATTGTACTTCTAACGTGAAAGCGTTCTTCGCAGCTTCTGCGATGGCTTCATCCAACTGCCTTCTTCCTCCTTCCCTTCTATTATTCAATAACCCTCTCATTTCAAACAATTCTTTCAGGATTTGTTCATTTGCCTCGTAATTTAATTCTCTTTGGTCTTTTTAGTTCGCCTCTCTCCTTCTACGCTCGTGCCCGCTTTGACCTTCTTGCTCGTTATTTTCTTCTCTCCTTTCTCTCGCGATCTTCCTCTTCGTTTCTTTCTTCAATTCGCACGCCATTATATCTCATTGTTCTCTCTTCTCGGGCTGTCTTTCGGCTCTTCTCTCGCACCCTCTCGTATTCTTCATTGATACCTCTATTATTGCGGTTTTGCTCTCGCCTCCTTTCTCGGTTGTCATGATTATTCTCACGGATTGCTTCTTCCAATTCTTGATTTTCCATTTCTGCTCTTACTCTTTCTCTCTCGCGAGCCAACCGTGCTTGTTCAATATAGTGCCTTTCAATGTCATCCTCAATCTCTCTGTTTCTTCTCAATGCTTCTCTCCCATGCAATGTTACTCTCCCTTCGTCAGCTGGGTCATTCGGCCCTTGGAGTTGCATGTTTCCTTGATTTTCCCTATCCTGCTCATCTTGAAAATTTTCGGGCTGAGGAATATAACGATCTTCCATTTCCCCTCTTCTTTCGCCATGTTCTGTGTTTGGATCTTGTGTTTCTTGTTGGTTTTCTTCCTCGGTATTTTCTGTTGGTAAAGCTCTCCTTCTTTCTTCCCTAGTCGATCTTGAACTTGATCTCGCACTACTTCTTGATCTTCTATTTTGCAATCTCATATTTTCCATCCTCAGTTCATGATTCTGTCTTGTCAAGTTCGCTCGTTCTTCTGCCTCTAGTCGCCTCTCTTCATGTATTGTTTGTCTCAATCTTTCTAATGCTGTGATTTCTTCATTTTCTTGATTCATTTCCCCATTCATTACTTGCTCTCCTTCTCCTCGTCCATTGTTCACCAATTGTGGCTCTTCTTCTCTTTCATCCTCGGAATCTGATCTCCAAGTGTGTACACTCACTCTATCATAATCCACAGTCGTATTCGCTATGGGTGGAACTAGCGGTTGAATTTGATTCTCCTCATTATTCCTCATGTTCGTTCTTGATGATTCTCCTGTTTCATTCCTCCTTTCTCCAGCAAGTCTTCCACTTCTTCTCACGATTGTTGATTGTCCTTGTACATTTCTTCTTCTAGCCATTTCTCTTTTTTAATGAATTTTTTGAAAATTACTTCAAATCTCTTCCCCGTTAATCCAAATTCTTTCCAATCTCTGTGTCGATCTCTGCTCAGTCCCTGTTTCTAGCGCATATGTAGTTGCAGGAAATCCCACAATACACCCCTTACTCAATTCTACTCGATTAATCCATTGAAAGATGAATGATTAAGAATGTTTATTGATTGATTTCATGAAATGTTTACACAGGAAAATAGAGTTACACTTAGAAATTAAAACACTCTTAAATTTTCTCTCTCTTAATGACTTGCTTAACAATTCCCAAAAGCCCTCCTCTACAACAGACTCACTCATCTCTTTATATAGGGTAATACATAGTGGATGACAGCTAAGCTATCCTTTATTTTCGGGAATGCCTCGCGAAGTGTCGCAAGTGTACAAATGTCATTCTCGCGACACTTTCTAACCTTCGCCAGGTTTCACGTCTTCCTTATGTTTTGCTTGTCGTTATTCATTGCGTCGTTTATTTTAGCTCCCTGCGACTCCTTCGCGACGCTGTCGTTTATTAATTCCGCGAACTTTGTGTGTTGCGATATTATGATCCTACATAAGAAGCAAATCCCAAACTAATTTACTATGTCTGCAAGAGATTCCACTTTGTGGCAGTGTAACCGGGTTAAACATGCTCAAGATTACCTTTTGGCCGTACCCATCTGTGGCCTCAATCAATGCCTTGGTCCTAGACAGTTTCGGGCGGTTGTGTGTTATCGACTTGGTATCCCATTGTTTGTTGAAGGTGGCATGTGTTCTAGTTACAACAGACCCATGGATATCTTCGGCGACCATTCCCTTCATTGTGCCAAGGATGCTGGGATCAAATTTCGGCATGACCAAGTGCGAGATATAGTTGTCGATATTTGTTACAAGGTTGGTGTGCATGTGCTCAAAGAACCGGATCTTGGTCTTTTGTCTGATGATAATAAAGACTTACGCCCGGCGGACATTCTTGTTCTTAATTGGGAGAATGGCCAGGATGTTTGTATGGACGTTACTGGAGTTTCTCCTTTCACAGGTGATGGCATCCGTTCTTTTGTTCCTGGCCAAGCTATTGCCAATGTTGTTCAACGGAAACGCAACAAGTACTTGGATCAATGTGTCTCACACGGCTATGGGTTAGGTGTCTTGGCCTTTACCACGCTGGGGGAACTAGGAGATGATACTTTATGTTTCTTTAAGAGATTGAAGAATTTCCTAGTTAGTAATGACGTCAGTAGAGGTGTAGGGAAATTTCTTTTTTATAGACTAGGCATTGCTATCCAAAAGGGGGTTGGTGCTCAGCTTGTTGCTAGGCTACCAACTAAAGTTTTGTACGATTCTATTAATTAAACATCCAAAAATAAAATAGTTTTTTTTTTAAAAATAATAAAAAAAAAAGATTATTTTATGGAATAAATAAAATAATAAAAATTTAATTTTTGAATCTTTTATAAGGCAAAAAAATTCTAGAAATGACTATATTAATTTTTAGTATTAATAATAAATATTTAGAAAACCAGCCATGTTTACTGACAACATCTAAAAATTACTATGTTAATTGATATTTTAAATTAATATTTAGATCTTTGATTGGACGACCTAAAATTATTACGTATAATTACACCGAGTTTACATGATTATTTTAAAATGAAAACCGTCAAATTTTTCTGAAAAAAAATAGTATATTAATTTCGAGTATTTATGATAAATATTCAAAAAAAAAAAATACTATCTTAATTTCGAATTTTTATAATATCATTGTTTTCGAATATTTATGATAAAAATCCAGAAAATCGGATAACAATGTTTCAGGAGTAAAAAAAATCATATTTATATTTTTTAGATTATTTTTAAGGTAACAAACCTATGAATAATTATTAGGATCATCTTGAAAAATCTAATATGTGATTTTAAGGTAACAAATCCAATAAATGTAGGATAAAAAAATTAACAATATTAAAAATACTATAATTTTCTAAAATTAATCCAGAGATTATTTTTCTACATCACTCATTCTATATTTATCAACAAAGAAAAAAAAACGTGAACATAATAACTCTAATGTAACTAACTAAAAATAGCAATATTCTAAATATATTTTCCTAACATTGATTAAGAAAAAAAAAATATCACAAAATATTAAATCGCCAATATACCTAACCAAAAATAACAATATTCTATATATATATATATATATAGTTTCCTAATTAATCCAGAGGCAAAGATAAAACAAAATGGAGAAGAAAAAAAATCTTTTTGATTTTTCTCGGTAAATATAAGACATTAATTCCAAAAATAAAAAAATTCTCTCTCCCTATATAAAAACGCTTGAGCGCAAAACAAGCCTCATTCTTCTTTTGATGTTTTTGGATGTTACTTCTTTGCTATGGGTGCTTACGATTCAATTTCATCGTTTTGCAGATATAATGAAAACCTTTAGTTGATTGGCATTGCTCCTCTGCCATGAAGACTACTCGGGTAATTTTCATTTTCGTGGTTGGATTTTTCATTCAAGTCAGCAATTGGTAGGATTTTACTCTATGGTTATTAATCGCTTTGAACTCTTCATTAATGATTTGGAATAATGAGGACAAATTGTTGTGATGATTTTTTTTATCAATATTTATATCGATGAAATTACTGTTTGATTATTGTATGGTAACATATGGCGCTATTTCGAGTTTATTTTAGTTGAATATGATTGCAAATACATTTGGACGTTGATTATATGTTTGTTTTTTGTTGTTGCAGGTGATGGTTTCATTTGAGGATCCTTATTTTAGGTTACTTTTATTAATTTGATGCACACTGAAGTTCCTAAGAAGACAGGTAAGGCTTCTTTTCTTTTTTTTTTGATTTTTCATTTTGTAATTACACTATTAGTGGATTGTAATTGTAAAATAGGGTGGCCTTTCATTCTTTTCATGTTACCTGCACTTTTGTATATGAGCAGGCACAACATTTACAATAATAAATTTGTTACTTTTTTTTCCTATTCTCTTTGTGCTGACCTTTGAATTCAACATCACGTATTAGTCCATGTTTATTCCAAATGTTTTATATATCAATATTTTTTTAAGTAAATCCATAATCCTAGAATAAATAAATAAAATAACTTTTAAGTTTTATCCTTAGAATTCTGACCCATATTTGTTTGATATCAGTATCAGTAGTTGATTGTAGTATTCTTTGATTTTTATTTTTATTTTTATATCTACCATGTCGATCCCTTCTAGCTAGCTAGATTGTCTTTTCTGCAACCTTTTGCAGTCATATATACATTCCGATGAACTCATTTGTAAACTCGCATAATATAAAAGCGACTAATTTGTTTGAGCAAGAAATACACTTACCTCAGCTAGATTACAAGGCTTAACGTCTTAGGTTATGCGAGTTAAGAAAACAAATCTGCAATTTGAATCAACATGACCTTCGAAACAAATGTGAGTTCCCTTTAGTTAGATGAACTCTCTTTTGGAATAATCTAAACATTCAATCTTCCATCAGGCAACCTAAATTGGACATGAACCTACGTGTAAAGAAATATAACTTTAGTAGGCAGCCTTATTTGCACACCTACATGCAACATGTAAACAAATATCATTCGAGTAGATGTATCTTTGAGATCAATTAAGATTGGCACGTTCTCAGTTCCTACTTATAGTTTTTCCTTTATACAAGTTACAACTGTTACCCTTAATGGGTATCAACTTGGAAATCAGCTATATTGCGAAGTTTGTGTTGGTCGTATTTCTTTTTCTGGTTAACATTAATATAATACATGTGATTTTTTTCTTTCTTATCAAGCATCCTTTTACCGTAGTAGAAAATTCATATTATTGTCCAACCAGTTTTCTCTTTCTATGTAATATATTGTCACATTGAGTATAGATTAAGAATGATATCATCACTATCCTAATCCATCTTAAATTTATAATTGTGTGTGATTTATTCTTCCATTTAATTTTAAAGTGTGTTACTTTGGCATCCATTAAGAGTATGCAATCATATAAATGGTAGTTATCGGCCTTTATGCAATCTTTGTTTCCTATATAAGGATGTTTTTCCTTTTTTCAGACTTCTAAATACTTTGTGTAAAAAAATGGTATATATAGGGATATTGAATATTTCCATTGATATATGAAATGAATGAACTTGCAGTTACCGAGTTTCTAGGGCATAGTTTGGACAAGGTATGTTTTAGCTCACTAACAAAAGTACGAAAAGAAGTTGTAACATAAATATGTAAACTTAAGTTTTGAATTTATTTTGTTTGTTGTTTGTTCCCGGTGTTGCATAGAAACTGAGAATAGCTCTTTTGAAATCACGTTCATTCTACACGGGACCTTATTGATACTGGCATAAAGTAGAGGCTTTTTAACTAGATGACTTTCTGTGGTTTAAAGATATCTAGTGATTGTTGTTGTATTTGGTTTTTAGGTTTCAGAGACGGGTCTAATGAGCCGGAGAGAGTTGCTAACACCTCCACCAATCCCAGTTGATATTTAATTGGAAAATCTCGTATGGAGATTGTAGATGGAGAAAAGATTACGGGTAAATCGAGTGCAAATAAGGGAATTTTCCAGCCAATACTTCAAAGCGTTAAGACAAATTTATATATTTTATTTTTTTAAAGAATGGTTCAAAACATTTCCCCGCTGCAAATATTATTATAAATCTGGGAAGTTCTATACACGAACCCTCATTCTGACCTACTTTATAATCGTACACTACATCTTTATTTAATTTTTTCTCATTAGTAACCTCTATCTTTGTTTGGCCACAAACGTTTTAGTGAGATCTATTTGCTCGATTAATACATAATATATTTGCACAAAAATTTTGGTTTCAATGTTTTAAGATAAACAACTCAAGTTTCGATCTTCTCTAATTCATGAACATTTGAGTTCATTAATAAAGGAACACTTTTCTCTTTTCCTTACATTTTCTTAACCGGTCGTAGAACATATGCTTAAATTTTTAATCACAACTAATCATGTTAATAGATAATCTTTGCAGTCATTTTTTCTTTTTAAAAGAAGATGGCTTATTACACAACCTGTGAGATACCAAATTATTTTTATAAGGGGTATTTATAGCCGAGGACCACGTTTAAAGTTGCGCTTATCTTTATTCCCACATGCGGTCCACGAAACCATGGCTTATCAATAACCTAAACACCCAATCCCATCTCTCACACCACGTCGAGAGTTGCGAAAACCTCCCTTCCCATTGGCCGGTGAACGAAACCCTCGCTCCTGATTGACCGAAATCAAAGTTAGCCCCCTTACATTTCGTGGCCGTCAATTTTTAATAGAATATGAAATCTGGACCTTCGGATTAGCGACAAAATCTACAAATATCTTTTGGGAGGGCCCGGTAGATTTATTTTTTTTGGGAAAAAAACGAGAATTACCATGTAAAAGGAAAATCAGCATATATAAGTTTTTTTACAAGATTTACATGCCAAACAAAAAAAAACTTAGAAGATCTTTAGGTTAATTATTTTTAGGAAAAATCCAAGAATTTCCATAACAGAAATAATTTAAAAAGGCATGTATTTGTTTTTAAAGCAATAAATCGTATTAATTCCCATAAAAAAAAATTATACAAAAATATTGGGATAAATATTACTAGAACACCGTTGCCACGGTGTGGAGGGCCGACCGAAAAAAAAACGAAACACTGCTATAATGAGACCGTTAAGAAAATATCATTTGATTTTTCGGCATTTCATATTAGTGAAATACGTGTGCTACAATGCCACGACATTTTTATGGCGTTGGTGGTGCTAGTGGTAGCAAAGTAGACACAACCCGTGCTGTAACAGAATATATGTCATACTAATTTATTTTTTTGAAGCATGTCATACCAATTAAATTGGAAGTAGTAAAATTATGAATGTGCTGGCGTTAGTGATGTAAAATCTTGTGATAGTAATTTTGAAAAATTAAAGGGGAAAAATAGTTGAGCAAAAGTACAAGAGAAAAAAAGAAAAGAAAACACAATTGTGCTGGAGTTGGGTTTAATTCACGTTAACCAGTGATACCACCACCAAACACCTAGCCATTTGACACGACACACACACCTTCAATTAACGCGTGTCAAATCCAAAGGTAGTGGTGGTAATTTTGTTTTCAACTACAAAACATTTACAAACGCAACAAATCAATTCTTATTCTCTGGGTCTCCGCCTCTCGCCGCCTCCTCCCTCTCCTCCTTCACCATTGGTCTAGCAACAACAACTGATTGTCTTATCTATTTTCTATTTTCTACTAAGAACTTCGCAATTCACATGCATCATAACTAAAAACAACTTAGCAAAGATCGCTTTAAGCCAATATGGTCGATGTTTCATTTTGTTAGAAAATACTCAAGGCGCTTTAGTATCAAATGGATTTTTCAAATGTGTGAATTTAATTATATGGAGTTTGTAGTTTAGTATCAGATCTAAGAATTTACATTTTGTGTCTTTGTTTCTGCTTTTTATGTTTATGTTTATGTTTACAGTGGTGGCAATGGTTGGTGGTGAGGGAATGATTTTTCAGGTGAAGGAATGACAAAGAGAGTGGTGGTGCTGTATCGGTGATGGTGAATTGAAAGAATGATAGGAGTGTTGTTGTAATCAATTGAACCAGTTTATCACAATTGAACCAATATGGAAAGTAAGCAATTCATTCACTCAATTTTCAAATTTACAGTTTAGATGATGATGAGATCAAACCAAAACTATGAAATCTAAATTCGAAATGTAGAGAAGGAATAATCTTAATCTTCCATGGTGATGAAGATGAAGAAAGAAAAGATCTGGTTTGTTGAATCGAGAATGGGAGGAGATTAAGAAAAATAAAAATAGAAGTTCAAGTGAGTTTAGGTATAATAATTCAAATAAAAATCTTGAAGAACCGATTTGATTATGGAGTCGAGTTTTCATGAGATTCGATTTGGGGACGAAGGAGAAAGGGGTTGGAGTTTCTATGGGACGAAGAAGAAAGAAGAACGAATGATTGCATTTACCCCGATATTTTTGAAATCAACGAGAAAAATGTACAGGCAAAAAAAGGACAGAGGGTCGTTTAGTCATTTAACTGGAAACAGGAGAAAAATTTCGGACGGGAGAAAATCCAATCTTTTTATCATTTCGTTAGGTTTCAATTTGACAAAAAGTGGCCACTCCCTCTCTTCGGGCCTCCGGTCGGTCGGCCCAATTAATTTATATATTTTGATTTTATATGGAGTTTTTGATATAAAAAAAATAACAAACATAAACGGAAATATTTGATTTTATCACTTTTCATATTTTGATTTTTATACCATAATGTTATATTTTTTACCGGGCATATATTTGTTTTTTTTTTGGTTATTTTGATTTTTATACGGAAAAATATTTTAAAAGCAATCTTATTAATTTCCCTATATTGATTTTTATGCCTTTCTGTTTCAACGTATTTTAGGTAGCAGATCTACGAACTTTTAAATATTTGTCTTTAATGATGACTATTTAAGACCAAAAAAATTATATTAGAAGCGAAAGTTTTGTGTCAATTTAATTTGTCTTTAATAATATATTATTTGAAACAAAAAAATTGTCTGTAATTAATTTAATCAGAGACAAAATCAATAGCCCCTAAATATCAAATTTTGAGGACTAACATGTTCGTCTCTAAAAACAATTTAGTGACCAAATTTCTTGCCTTAGAAAGAATTTTCAGAGACAAATTCCTCCTCTCCAAAAGATTTATTTTTGTCTCTAAATTTATTATTAAAGACAATTCATTTTTCCTTTAAAACGAACTTTCAAATACAATTTTTTTTGCCTCCAAAAGAAACATGTTTTGTCCCTAAATATTCTATCTATGACAACTCACTTTGCCTCAAAATGGTTTTTTCAAAGACAAATACTTTCTCTCCAATAAATCGCCTCTAAATATCATAATCAATGACAATTAATTTTGGCTTAGAAAATGAATTTCTCAGACAACTTTATTCTTCATTAAAGAGGTTTTTTTAGTCCCTGATTATTTTATTAAGGACTACTTGCTCATGATTGGCTGAAATACAAGTTAGCCCCCTTACATTTCGTGGCCGTTAATTTCTAATTAAATTGATTCGATCTAATGTTCCAAATCAAGCGATAACGTTCACCCTCTTACACCGTGTTTACTTCTTTTTAATAAAATCAAGACCGCTGATTTACGCAAGACAACTGCAAAAATAGATTTTTTAACCTAATTTGTATTTCAAATATGTTTTTAAGTTAGTTTTGATATATTATTGGAAATTATATAATCGCCCTGCTATATTTATGTTGGTTTGATATTATTACGGTAAGAATATAATTGCATCCCAAATTAGGCTAAATATATCTCGAAACCAAGATTTTAAAATCTAAAACTCCTAAATGAACGTAGGTGCTCTTTGAGATACAAATCTAGGACTCCTGATTTAGGCGACAAAAGTATCCCTTTTAAATATGGATTTCCGTTTGAAGTATGGAAATGTATTCTAAGGTTCGTGTTAAATTTAGTATTTTCTTTAAGATTTCTATTACTATATATTCTTTTTAAGTAAAGATTTTTTTTTTTTTTAAGAATCGATGATTGTGATTTCCGTTTTAAGATATTATGCCAAATTTTCTATGATGGAAATACATATTTACAATTTTTAATTTATTGTGTGTTTGTTTGCAGCTTGATTATGATGGATGTCCTTTGAGATGAGCAGAACCCTAATCTTGGTTCAAACTGACAGATGCAAACACCTTCCTCATCTGTTTCGATTTTAGGATTGTCATCTTTCCAATGGTAGATTTTTTTAAATTCTTTTTGTGTTTTACTTGCAAAATTACGGAGCGCATTCCTTACTTTTTGTGTGAGTTGAGTAATTTCAATCTTCAATAGATTTCTTGATTTCAGCGAAGCTCTTGCTTTTTCAATGATTGATGGTAGGCCTTGAAGATGTTTATATTTATGGCCTACGGTGATAACCGCAAGTGCACGGTGTCTTCAATGAAGACAGTGGCAAATACGGCCGTCCACGAGACGAGGAGGTGCTCAGGTTGATCTAAGGCTTACTCGACCGAGTTTTAAGGAATGTAGCACAAATATTTTAGTGTGTCGAAGCGACTGAGTTGAGTAAATGAATCTAAACTAAGGCAAAGAAGTAATACCAGGGTGATGAATCCACCACCTGAACTTATGCTAAAGCAGTTCCTAGCCTAATTATGGTCTTCATTCCAGGGATGAACACCATGATATTGTCTTGCTAATCTCACACACTCCCCCTAGTATGGAGTGTCTTCTTACAGTACACTCCATCACAGGGTCATGTACTCAACTATCTAATTCAATCAAACAATGAAGTTTACAAGAACAATAACAAGAAAGTGAATAACTTAGCATATTATCGGGGGCTTTAACACACCCCGGAAAATCAAACTAAAACATTACAAAGAAATAAAACTACAAATTGAAACTAAGTGAAGCACTGGCTAGCCCAGGCATGACTATCACACACACCACTCACTTCTATTTATACATGCAAAAATCCCCCAAAATATCAAACCCTAATTCTCAAAAATCGAAATTAAAATTAAAATAACTCACAAAAACTCTCACCCATACTCTGAATCGATGTTCCCTCTGATTAATTCGGCTCTGAGCTGATTTTTCTCCACTTTTTGCGAAACCCTAGTTTTATTCATCTCTTACATAGCCTCTAGGGTTACGAGAGAGGCTAGGTTAGAGATATATAAAACTAGAGGTGGTGGTGTAAGTTGGTATAGCTTCTGCTGGTGGCTGCGGTGTCAGGGAAGGAGATGGTGGTGGCGAAATCGGCTGAGGCGCTCTGCAAGCTCGGTCGGGGGAAGAGAAGGTGAGGGGTGTGTCTGGTTCTGTCGGGTGAAGGGGAAGAAATGAGATTAGGTTTTGGTTATTGGGGTTTATATAGGTGTTGTGGTGTTGAGCGGATGCATCAGAGATTTGATGGGAGTAAGGCAGCGACCGTTGGATATGTGGGAGTGAGATCTGAACGGTGTAGGGAGGATTTGAGTGATTTGGTGTTGAGCGGAGCAGTGAGAAATTTGATGGGATGGATGCAGCGAGCGTTGGATGCAGCTGGGTGAGATCGCACGGCTCAGGGAAGGATGGACTCGGATCCGGTCACGGGTCGCCTAGCTCAAGCCCATGTCTTGTAGATGAGTTGCTACTTGTTGGGTTGCAAGCTGTTGCTTGTATGCGGCTTTGGCTTTCTGCTCCATAAATGCTCGACTCCAATTCTTCGCTCTTTGACTCCTCAAATTCTCCGAGCTTTATTTATTACCTAAAAACACAAAATTAATTAATACAAATATTTATTCTTGAAAACAAAGAAAATACAGAATCTGGGATAATATCTGATTTCTAAGCGCAAAAGATGAGTAAAATGCCAATGAAAAGGTGTATAAATATGCACTATTTGGCACTCATCAAATACCCCCAAACCTGAATTTTACTTGTCCTCAAGTGAAACAGAAATGAAGAAATCCTAACTATACCCCCTGTCGCAGTCTCTCGAATGCATTTAGCGTATGCACTAAGCCTTTAAACCCCTAGGTGTCCCTAGTGGACGAGTTGTAGTCTCGTGAGGGTTTACAAGAGGTGTACCCACAAAACCTTCTCCAACTTCAGAGTGTAAAAGAGTCTCAAGCATCCAAGAATCTATGAGTACATAGAGTTTCTGCGTGCTAGTAACATGAAGTTAAAACTACCAAAGAACGCATTCCCATCCTTAAGTGCTGAGCGAGAAGTAACCATACCATATGAAAGAATTCGGATTCGATTGTGATCATAAGTCTCAACTTCTGCCTCACCATTAGGATTTTATGATAATTGCACTCAAAAAGATCGCTTTTTTACTCTCTCATGTGTGCAGGCAGGAATAAAGAGAGAAATCCTGCACACGTTGTAGGTAAGAAGGATAACCTTCCGAAGTAAAATCTGGAGACTCCACAGAGGTGTGGACAAAAAGAATCTTTTTCTGATGATCTCTAAGAAAGGAAATCAACCATTAGTAAGGGGTGGGAGTACTCACTCACTTCTCACCCGATCGGCAATTAATATCACTCTCTCATAAGAACCATAGAAACGTCTTCAATCTTCGGTCATCGGTCTTCAATTGTTGATGACGATCTTCTAAACTTCACAAAACTTGACAATTTTTAACTTTTATACTCAATTTCCTTGTTGTTTGGATTTTTCTTCTTGAACTCTTCATTACCATGGTGGTATAAAAAAATAAAAATGAACTACAATATTTTTTTGATTTTTTGATTTTTTTGATTTTTTTTTTTTTAATTTTTGAATTTTTTTTTTTTTTTTTTTTTTGATATTTTACTTTACATGAAAAGAAAATAAAAACAATGAAACAACTAACTCCATGGGTGAAGGACTATATCACTCAATATTTCCACAACTTGTATTGTCTTGATTTTATAAATTTTATTAATTCTCATCCTATTTTTCTTTGTTGTACATAACCTTGGACTATATCAACTTTTCTTCAAATATTCTGATGTTGCTCCGCTTGCTGACGATGATGTGTTTCTATGGATCTGTTGATTGAGAGGGAGAGTGATGCTAACTGCAAATCGATATTTAGAAGGAGTTTTCATCTTTAGACGTCACCCTCATGATTGACGGAATTAGCACTCAAGAGATCAAAAATAGTGCTTTGAAAGTGGTGCGAAGTTGGGTAGCTCACCATTCCTACCCCGGAATTGACGTACGGTGACACACACTCTAAAAGCTTTTCTAGAAAGTCACAAAGAGTGAAGGTCGGTACCTCGCTTGATGTAAAATGGGTAGTCTCCACTATGGTTGATCACAATTCTACTACCGAATATCTAAACAACACCTAATTCGCCCTCCGGTATGGTTAAATCCAACTTTAACGCTCTAATCAACTAAGAAACCCGATTGTGTTTTCCGGTACTTCTAACTTTTGTTATTTCGGTCGGAAAAATTCTCTATGTAAACATAGCTAGAAGCATGCTAGTGACTCTAAAATCTCTAAAAGTTGGAGGTTTTTACAAAAAGAGTTTTAATTTTATTTTTTTTTTTTTAAGTGAAAATAAAAGATTAAAAACTCTATATGATTAAAAAGACTAAAGACTCTAAATGCAAATGCAAATGCACCCCCAAACCTAAATCAAACATTGTCCTCAATGTGTCGACAGATAGAAAAAATTTAAACAGTCACATACCAGGAGAACTATGCTGATAAGAAAAAAAAAGGGAAGAGATTACCGGATGTCGGCGGGAGCACGGTTAGAGCTTCATTAATCAAGGCTAGAATCCAACAGATCATATCGGATTAGTACAAAATATGCACAAGAAGACTCAACCGATTCAAGAAAAGAAAATTTTAACAAGTCCTACTGGATTATATACAAAAATTCACCATACACTAACAGTCTAAAGAGTTGAGGATCAACCCAATAGAAAATATATACACACATTAACGGCCTTACACAAATATAATATGATAGTGCAAGTAAGACTGTGTATGTGAATGAGCTTCCCCCAAACCTAAACTTGTGAACGGGTGTGTTTGGGAGCACAAAATCTTGCAATTTTAAAGGTACATCATGCAAAAGGTCTAACTCAAAGTGAGTTTTGCTAAGAACAGGCAGACATACACATTCCAACTGTGGTTCCTTAAAAGTGTTATACTTTGATGCAAAATAGTCCAAGAGGACTTGGGAGGCACAAAGTTCTAGGCCTAAACTGGGAACTCTCAGAAAAGTTGGTTTAAGATTTTTGTGACAAACTACACCTAGGTTTGTGGAGGAGTTTCAATTTGTGACTCAGGAGAGAGGTTAGGTACATCTACGTTATTTTCATGTATAAAATCATTTGTACCATCACACACTTTCCTAAAGCCATAAGAGGGTAAATCATGTTCATTTTCACAGGACAATTCATCAATTTCCATGTCAAATTCATCAGAGGAGGCAACATATTGTGACATGGGAAGGGAATCGGACACAAAAATAATATTATGATCCAAAAGAACATTAGTGTCAACAGAAGATTCATCCTTTCTTAAGTCACAAACAAGTTGTGTAGCATGCTCACATTCACTTGAAGAATTTCACAAAACTAAGCTCATAGTTAAGATCACATGTATGAATGTTAGAAGAAGTATCATTCATATGGTTCACGAAAGAGACGCCTAACGTCTACTCGAACCAAAAGATTCCATCATATTTTCAAGCATGCACATGCTCTTCTAACATATCATATTCATCATCATCATCATCATAGAAATGCATTTCCTTATTAAAAATCATAGTATTTCTAGTCCCGTCATTTAAAACAGGTTCATATGCAATATCAATTGCACGAGTAAGACTAGGCATACTATTTTCATTATGGGTGATAAACATTTCATTTTGAAAGTCCTCCCTTTCCTCATTTAGTGCATCACAGATTTGACTCAATTTGAGTTCTAAGCTCGCAGTCCTTTGGTCGATTGACTTTTGATATTGCTCAAGGTTTTGAATCAATTCTAGAATTTCATTATGTGGTTCAATGAAAGGAGAGTTTTCAACAGTAGGAAATTCATAATCAATGCTATATGGTTTATCATGAGTTGCATTCATTGCACGTATATCATTGTTTTGCTCTATGAGTGTTTCCATTAGTGATTGCCAACTAGGAGTAGTTGAGGGAGGATAAAGTTGTTCATCTCCCCACTGTGGTTGATGATACATGTGGTTATAATGATTAGGGTATGAATATTGATGGTCAGGGCTCTGAGAAGGCTCATAATAGTCCCTAAAATCACTATGGTCTGTGGGGAGTTCATTTTGTGAAGCATGCCCATAAGCAAGCTCTCTAATGGATTTGTTTCCATCCCCAGATACAGACCAAAATCCTGACATGATTTAGTAACTCAAATTGAACTCAAAGCCCTGTTGAAGTGGACTCAGTTTGGTTTTGTTGGGAAAGTTTGGTTTATTGGGATTTGGTTTGGTTTTGTGGGCTTCAGTCTTGCACAGCCCAACTAAGAAGGCTAAGTTAGGTGGGCTTGAATTTGGTTTAAGCCTATTGGTTGTGTAGAACCTAGTTGTAATTGGGTTCTAGTCCAAAAGATGTGGGCCCAGATTGTGCACAAAGCCCAGGGGTTTGATTGTGAGCAGCCCAGCAATAGAGGTTACTTGGGCTTCAGTTTGTGCAAGGCCCAGCAGCTGGCAACTCAGTTTGGCAGAAGGCTTGTGTAGAGCCCTGGTTAGGCAAGGATTGTGCTCAGCTGATGCACAGCACAATTTCAATGATGCTAAAGAACAAATTGGCTCATTCACAGGTCATGCTCATAATGCACGGGGTTGTGGTAAGCTCAAGGTTTGCACACAGCACTAGTTCAACAGGGTCAGTTGGGTTATGCACAAATTATTCTCAAGGTTGACAGAGTCAACTGGATTAGTTGATATCAACTATCACAGTTGATGTCACACACATCCTGCAACACACTTGGAAACCTCAACCGTAGCTCAACTCACCGCTTCAGGGGGCTGGAGTTGGCTCAGGGTTGTGTAAAGTAGATAGCTCACAGCAACTCATGCACAGCACAGGGTCAGACAAGCCTAGGATTGGCAGCTCAAGCAAGGCTTGTACACAACACAGCCTAGGTTCACAAAGTAAACTCACAAGAAAATAGCACGGCCAGTTGGCGGCTTGAAAGCAACAGATTAAACAATGCTAGCACAATTCACAACCCAGTTAACGCATTAAAAGCTTAGCTTGTGCACAAAGTCTAGTTTGATTAGAGCTCAATAGTTATGCAAATTGGTTGTCAAGCACGGGCTTGAGTGCACAAAGGTTATTGGATGTGGGCTCTAGGTTATGTTCGATTTAACACACCAATCCTTGGACCTAAGCGCATGCGGTTAGCATGACCTAGTGCTTGCACGGACAACTAATCACCAACTTACTCGAGAATTGACACAAAGCGGCACTTGGATTCAAGTGCGGCTCACATCACAGTCAGCCACGGCTAAGGCTTATATGAATAGCACAACAGACAAAGACACGAGACATGCAACAGGGCACACAAGTATACGCTACGACCAAGGCAAGCACAAGGGATTTGGCAAGTGAATAGCTCACACAAGGTACATGGCGGATAAGGTGAGTCATCTCAACTGGTTTTCCTAGGGTCGCAGCTTAACTCGGCTTTCGGGGGCTGGAGTTTAGCTCTAGTTGGCTGAGTAACACAAGACACAGATTTCAGTTGAGGCTAAAAACTCAAGGTACAGGGCAAATGGGTTGTGTCAACTCTCTGAGTTGATATCAACTCATTCAGTTGACTTCAACTGGGATTTTTAACTATCTTGGCTAGGTCACTCAAGTACAGGCTAAGCATAGATCATGTTGCACAGAATCATACACAGATGCAAAAGCCAATTTACAAATGCGGTAAGGTTGATGGGGGCGATGGCATACAATTTCGATTGACTCAGTGTCATCACGGGTTTGCACAAGCTTGCATAGGTGAAGATGACTGGGGTTTGCAGAGCATACAAGGTGCAGGATAGCAATACACAGGGTCAACTTGCACAACACAGGTTTGAGAGCAGTCAATATATATTCAAATGTCACAGATCGTGATTTGTGCACACAAATGCAAGGATGCACTTTGAATGGTTTATGCACAACTCGCACCGTCGGGAAACACAAATTCTCAAAATGACACAAGATCGGGTTTGAGTGCGGTGCGGCTTATGCACTTTAGTCGAGGCCAAGCACAGGTTGTGTGCAAAGATGATGCTTCAGAGTTTAAACAGGCAGATACATGGGTTGGCTTTTTAGCTAGCAGCTATAGCCAGAAACTTGCAGCTTCAGGGGCTAGCAAGGTGGCAGAAGGCTTACAAATTGCAGGCTTAAAGGCACAGGCTATGTTCAAGGTTGGTTATTCTAAGGGGTTTAACAGCACACACAAGGCACTGGGCGGAGCTCAGGGTATCCAAGGGTTATGCTCAGCTAACTTGGCTTCCAAGTTATGACCCAACACTTGCAGCTTCAGGGGCTAGCAAGGTGGTTTCACACAGGCTCACACAAGGGTGTATGCTAGTTTAACATATTCTGTGGAGTCATGGAGTCACTTACCTGAGTTTGCAGTTTGCTCAGAGCTTTGTGACTCGGGCCCCGCGCTTTTTCTTTGCCTTCTAGGCTTTGCTCAAGAAATAACAGCAAGCACAAACAAGTAATATGGGTAGCACAGCTGGGTTGGCTCAGCCTTACCACATGCACCTGAGAATAACTTGGACTGACCGGGATTAATATGCGGGGCAATAGGATAAGTTCTTTGAACCGAATGGGTACAAAAGTTACATTAAACACCGAGTCAGCAGTGGTACCGAGGCTTATAAAGCTCTAGCTCGGATGAAAAGAAAATAAAATGCAAAAGAGATGGATCAAATGCACAAATACATGGATTATGCTAGGCTACACAAGGTAATGAAATATGCACTAAAAACTCAAGTAAAATAAAGAACAATGGAACTAAGTTACACTACGAAAAGCTAAGTTACACTATGATGCAATTGCATATATACGGGGGTAGTAAAGAATAACGATGAAGCGAGCCAATGAACACGGGGCACGCGCTGAAGTCCCGGCGCAATGGCGCCAAAAACTTGGTAGGCCTTGAAGATGTTTATATTTATGGCCTACGGTGATAACCGCAAGTGCACGGTGTCTTCAATGAAGATAGTGGCAAATACGGGTCGTCCACAGAGACGAGGAGGTGCTCTGGTTGATCTAAGGCTTACTCGACTGAGTTTTAAGGAATGTAGCACAAATATTTTAGTGTGTCGAAGCGACTGAGTTGAGTAAATGAATCTAAACTAAGGCAAAGAAGTAATACCGTGGTGATGAATCCACCACTCCGAACTTATGCTAAAGCGGTTCCTAGCCTAATTATGGTCTTGATTCATTCCAGGGATGAACACCATGATATTGTCTTGCTAATCTCACACACTCCCCCTAGTATGGAGTGTCTTCTTACAGTACACTCCATCACAGGGTCATGTACTCTACTAGCTAATTCAATCAAACAATGAAGTTTACAAGAACAATAACAAGAAAGTGAATAACTTAGCATATTATCAGGGGCTTCAACACACCCTGGAAAATCAAACTAAAACATTACAAAGAAATAAAACTACAAATTGAAACTAAGTGAAGCACTGGCTAGCCCAGGCATGACTATCACACACACCACTCACTTCTATTTATACATGCAAAAATCCCCCAAAATATCAAACCCTAATTCTCAAAAAATCGAAATTAAAATTAAAATAACTCACAAAAACTCTCACCCATACTCTGAATCGATGTTCCCTCCGATTAATTCGGCTCAAAATGATTTTTCTCCACTTTTTGAAACCCTAGTTTTATTCATCTCTTACATAGCCTCTAGGGTTACGAGAGAGGCTAGGTTAGAGATATATAAAACTAGAGGTGGTGGTGTAAGTTGGTATAGCTTCTGCTGGTGGCTGCGGTGTCAGGGAAGGAGATGGTGGTGGCGAAATCGGCTGAGGCGGCTCTGCAAGCTCGGTCGGGGAAGAGAAGGTGAGGGGTGTGTCCGGGTTCTGTCGGGTGAAGGGGAAGAAATGAGATTAGGTTTTGGTTATTGGGGTTTATATAGGTGTTGTGGTGTTGAGCGGATGCATCGGAGATTTGATGGGAGTAAGGCGGCAGTTGGATGTGTGGGAGTGAGATCCGGAACGGTGTAGGGAGGATTTGAGTGATTTGGTGTTGAGCGGAGCAGTGAGAAATTTGATGGGATGGATGCAGCGAGCGTTGGATGCAGCTGGGTGAGATCGCACGGCTCAGGGAAGGATGGACTCGGATCCGGGTCACGGGTCAGGTCTAGCTCAAGCCCATGTCTTGTAGATGAGTTGCTACTTGTTGGGTTGCAACTGTTGCGCGCGCGGGCTTTGGCTTTCTGCTCCATAAATGCTCGACTCCAATTCTTCGCTCTTTGACTCCTCAAATTCTCTGAGCTTTATTTATTACCTAAAAACACAAAATTAATTAATACAAATATTTATTCTTGAAAACAAAGAAAATACGAATGGGGATAATATCGATTTCTAAGCGCAAAAGATGAGTAAAATGCCAATAAAAAGGTGTATAAATATGCACTATTTGGCACTCATCAATTGACTGTTGATGCTAAAGCTCCAGTTTGTTTTATTTCTTTTTTCTTTCCTTTTTGTACTTTAGTTCACTTCGTTTTGTTGCGGCAATTCATGTGTTGATCATATTTTTCGTTATTTGACTCGCGGTTCAGGTTTGTTGAATAAGCTATATCACTAGGCCACATGGTGTGCAAGAGTATTTCAGGTACACATTTTGGTTAATGTTTCAGGATTCCATCTCTTCTCTCTGGTGTGTTTTCTGAATTTTGTTTAATAATATTACCATTTTATGCGTTGTTGTGCTCTTTGGTTGGGTTTATTCTATAATGGGTGCTAGAGTATTTTAGAGTTCTGATTTTTGAATAGGTCTAATGTGTTCGATTGAATAGGTCTAATGTGCTTTGCCGAAAATAAAAGTTTGATCACTGAGTATTGGTAGTTTACTTTAATTTGAATTTGGACCCGGTGCAGAAATGGGGTTTTAATTCTGCCGAAGAGATGGATCCCAATCTGCAACAGTGAAATATACTGAGGTTTCTCTAAAATTGCAAAGAGTATGCATCCTTTTAAGAATTTCGGACACCGGGTGGAATGTACTATGAATTTCATATAAAAGTGATATTTTATTTTACCTTTGTTATTTTGCTATTTATTTTACCTTGGTTGTTTCCCAATTGTTTTGCTAAGCATGTAATGCTTTAGGATTAATTTTCATATTCTGTGACGTAATCAACTAATCATATTCTTTTTTTTTTCACGTTTCTTATGAGTATCTAACTTGCCGATTCTTTTGATTTGAATGTTTTTATTTCTCATGGATTACCTTGATTTTAATCAGGGGACTTTTCTTAGTTGCTTCTCACTTTTTGTATAAAGTTACAGATAAACTCATCATCTCCTATCCATGTTTGTTTCAAGTTTTCTTATTTGTTTTCTCTTGAGTTATCCTAATTCATTTTTGCTCTCTCTCTCAATGGAATCTAGAAATAACTTAATTCTCGAACTATGCTGTCAACCAAGCGTTGCCTATTTGTCTTCAGGGTAATTACAAATTTCTATGACAAAAGGTGGTTTTGGACTAATCTACTGAATGTGGTTTTGGAATTTGTACTAATTTACTGAAGGTGGTTTTTTGCTGAATTACAAATTGTACGAATTGATCAATGTCTTTACTGTTACATCTATGCTTATTGTTAACTGGTGTTGCAGTTTTAAGCCAAAATTGGTCAAGTCCAAGACGTGCCTATCTATGATTGGTTAGTGGGTTAATAATCGAGTAGTACAAATCACACATTACAGTGTGGTTTTGGTTAATTACAGTTCATGTTTCTTATGTTTCAAACGGTTGAAGGCTGAATTTCAAACATAATCTACGTTTAAGTGGGTTGGACAATGAGATATTTAAGCCAACTAAAAGGAAATTCATATGCCTGAAGATTTTTTAAATGCCTCAATAATAATTTTGTTTTTACTTATTTACACGGTATAGTAAGGAATCATAATTTCATTGTAGTGTACATGATCAGTCGTAGTCATATGTATTTTAACTCATTTTTAGGTCAAGCAATTGGGCTTCACTTTAAGGACCTATGGATGTGTCACAACAAATGGATGTGTCTAACGATGGGAAAATATCTTTTGATAAAATGTTATCTTGGCTACAAGGCCCCTTACATGGAGTTTAATTGACTTTTAGGAGCGCTACCCTGTTCTTTGTCAAAAGGGGAAGGTGTCTCATGGTATTGTTACAAGGTTAGTTTTCTGTTTGATATCCCTTTATGCTTTTAGTTTTCTGTTTGATATCCCTTTATGCTTATAAATCATTTGTACTCAAGTTCGTTATATTAAATCCCTCCGTCGTATATTAATTAGGAAATGGAATTTGCTATCTTAACTCAAATGGAAGAGCATATGGTTCTCGACCATGTAGTTATGGGTTCGACTCCCACGGATGGCACGGTTACTTGAGTTGGACGGAAACCTTAATGCTTCCAATTTCAATATTAGATGCAATATACAGCATGACATAGGCGTTCTTTTAAAAAGCGTGTAGCAAAGTAACACCAACAATTCTAGCATTATCAAATATTGAACCAGTAACACCTTTTCTTTTATGCTTCGCTTAGCAGCTTAGGTACATATAGGTCGATATATAACACCACTTCTTCGATTACAATCTCGTCATATAGTCACATAGGTAAATTAAATGGATAAACTTAGCAATTACGCCGTTTGAAGCATACGGTATTTTTTTGCACTTGTCCTGACAATATTCAAGGCTCGATTCCCCTCCCTGGATATCCAAAAGATGAGTATATGAGTAAGAAAGAAAGCGGTCCGACTCACGATGTTATTGAGCGATTTTTTTGACCTCGCTTTAATTGTGCATTTGCAGAGGCCACATTTTTAATTGACTAAGGAATAAAGATGGGCAAGCTAAACAATCACCTGTGAATATTATGAATTTCAATATGGAGACGTTTCTTAATTTTGAATGTTGATGCTATTAAGTTTTTAAATAACTTTCTTTAGTGTTCTATGTTAACCTTTGCAGAACTTCAAATGGTTATTTTGACGTATCACTAATGACATCACTCGATTCCTTTTGATTTTTGATTGCGGGTGTATCACTTTGCTCCATTGGTGTCTCAATTCTTTCAAAAAGGATCTACAAAAGAGACGATTGAACTTCACTTTACACCGGTCGGTGAAAATTCTTTGGGTATTAAATTTCATGCTTTACTGTGGGCTTCTCGGTTTTTTGTATTAGGTCCTGTTTCCAATGGTTAGCTTAGGCCGTGATCATAGAGCCAAGGATCCGGAAAAGTGCATGGCTGGTGGTTTAAATTTATATGTGGTTATGCTTAAGTCAATGAAAGAGTTGCAAGGAGTTTGCGATGATTATCGAGTATGCAAATACGTGATGCGTCATTAATTGTTTGTTTAAAAGGGTAACCATGTTTATATTTTGATTTTACTCACCAAAGGTCTATATTAGTTACTGATGTGATTGTCCCCACTCACATTAAACAACAACAACAAGACAATATTAATCATCCGTTCATGCTTCCTTATCAACCGTTGATAGGTTTCTACTACAACCACGAAAATTGTGAATAAAAGCATGAAACCTGGGAATTAGTAGAGAAATTTGATGAATAAAAGCATCGACCAAATATTCTTTTTTTTTTTGTTACTACTCTCTGCACGCATATACGCACTGTCATGGTTATCTCTGCACTTGGAAGCAAAAAAAACAAAAAATCCGAAATTGGTGAACCATGCTTCAATTTCTTAGCTTTCCACACATAACACCGTGTATTATTACTTGGCGAGTTTATTGTTAATTAATATTCTTCCCATGTATATATATACTCTTGCAGTTCATCCCAATAAAGATGAACTAAGATGAACTTGGCAAATATTCTGATATGTTCATTGTTATGCGTGTCACTAGCATCCAACTAAAAGAAAAATTATTCATTAACGAAGTTTTATTAATGTAATTACCGATGGAGCTTACGGATGGATTATTATCTTCAATGTATTTGATTTCTGAAGACAAATTGAATCAACTTGGTTTGTGCAACAGCTATTTGATTGTTGCTGCTCTTAAAACGAATTGCCCCTGTAAGCTAGCCTTAGTGGTTTGTTTGTAACTGAGACCAAGTTGGTGAACATGTGAAATGATCATTCAATTAAAGAACTAATAAGAAACGCTCAACACTAAATTCACAGGGTTATTCTTGCATTTTGTATTCTAGGTTCAATTAGAGATGCCAATCTTCATGGATATCAATAATGGTTTTATCCATGTTGACTGTTTTTTTTTCATAATAAAAAGTAATCATAAGTGTAAAGATCGAAATTTATGCTATGGTCGCAGAAACCAAGACTCACAAATGGATTACATGCTAATGAGCTGGCAAGACGCACCAAATATGTTCGGAGGGAAAGAGAGAGAAAAAAAATAATCGCACAAAGGTGCAATGAGCATTGGTTCTTTGTTCGATGGGCAGGAAGACAAGGTGCAACTAACGGAATTTCAGGACCTTTGACGATGGGGTTAAATTTTGGGGTCTTTGAAGGTCGAGGAATTTCGGGACCTTTGCGCCCTACGGTTCAAATATGTCCACTAATATTCTCTGAATTTCGATCACAGTAGAAGTTATCATGCCTAAGAGAAAATTGGAAGTCAGAGTTAAACTGTGTCAAAACGTTTCCTGATGTATCTAGCACAGGGAATGCAACATACGAGAGGTTTGATCCAAATGCACAGATTACTTAATAGATGGTTCAATTGACTGAAAACTCTGCACATTTGGGGACGTGAACTTGATGGATTCTCACATAGTTTTGCACCTCATTTGGCTCTAAAACTGATAATGACGGGTTTCTGTTTCTCCTTTTGAACCATATTTACAAAGTCATCACTTTTTCCTACAAGTCGTAATCGTTTCATCTCAAGTTTTTTTCTCGATTGTAAATGTTGAAGGTGATTTTTATTAGTGCACACCTAAGAACTGGTGTCACTGGTAGTCACTAACGTTGCATTGTGTTCATGGTGCATGAGCAATTTGTGGGGAGGTCTAAAGTGTAAACATATGTATGGTATGTATTGCATCAAATTTCAACTCAAGTTCACATTGTACAAGAGTCTATGTAGGGTTTGTACAATTTTCTTAGTGTACAATTAGTTTTGGGACATTTTATTCCATCTAAATTGTGGGTTTTGTGAAAATTTTCAAACTAATGAGAATGTGGGGATGTTGTATGATATTGAACACTTAAATGTGACTATATGACTAACAAAGTAAGGACAAAGTGACTTTTTCTCGGAAAATCATCATCCGAGAAAGACCAAAAGCGCATTGTACAAATAGAAAGACCAAAAATTGTATGGTAATAAAAGAAGCTTCATCGGCAAGTGAGATTTGACTACCGATCATCGGTTGAGATTTAACTCACATAAGCTAAAGTGGTGAAGTGAGGAAACTCAGCTAAGCCAGACTCAAAGTTAATTGACTTTAAGCTGCATCAGGGGTCAAGGCGATAACATCATGAGGTGAGATTCCATATTCCCTTTATGTAATTTTAACCTAAACACTTTCAATGTCAATTTCCAATATTTAGTAATATTGTGCCTGGCTGGGATATGTGGATGTTGCAATTTTTAAGAGATTAAAGCATGTCATTGATAAGTTGGTAAGTGAGCCAAAGACATTTGATTTTTTTTCGGTTTTGCTACAAGTGGAGTAGGGTTTTAGATAATAATTTTGGTGGACGTGTGTATCGTGGATTCATATTTCCATTTGGTTTGCGCATTTGTAACATGTGAGTATAATAATATTGGATAGTAACTTAACCTTGGTTCTTCCTATTGACCGATCAGGTAAGTGATCCATTCATCTTATATATGTTATTATAATTAGGCTTCAGTTTACCCAATTTTCTAAACACGATATTAACTACTTATCTCTTCCATTTTTATAATAAAGCAGTATGTTCATTAATGTTTTTTTTTTCTTCATTAAATACGAAAATTTATTATTGTTCTTATTTAATCTCCTTGGTTAGGGTTTGTTTTGATTCATGGGGTAGTCTTTATCCCAATGGGACGTGGTTTCCTCAATCATACGAAGGAATCCAATTTGTGAAAAGGTTTTTGCTTTAGCATATCAAATCAAAAAACTCCCTCCATGGAGTGCCTGCTGTATTTTCCAATTTTGTTGACCCATTTTTTCTTCCAACGTTGATTTATCCAATTTTTCACATCAGAAATCCGGATGAAAACTCTCCTCATTTTAAAGCGATTCTAAGAGTACAACTATTTCAAAACACTTAAAAAGTCCCTTCAGACAGAAATCGAAGATCTAAACGTGAACATTAAAGGAGAAATTTAACGAGAGGAATGATTACCCATTTTATACGGTGCAAAAGGGTTCAAACCAGGTCCAAGAACACGAAGATTTTGAGAAATTGAGATTGAAGATGAACCAGATGAATAAAACCAATTTCAAAAAAAAAAGTTTGATAACATGTGCAAAAACATGACAAATCATATGCTACTTTAAAGACCATATATACATCATATACTACTTCTACTTTCTGACGCAACTTCGCTCATGGGTCTT
Source organism: Papaver armeniacum (assembly GCA_023531295.1). Lineage (NCBI taxonomy): Eukaryota > Viridiplantae > Streptophyta > Magnoliopsida > Ranunculales > Papaveraceae > Papaver > Papaver armeniacum. The sequence continues at coordinate 429,919 of JAJJWW010009314.1, read as the reverse complement.
TCAAACTAAGCTAAAGCTGATATGGAGGACAAGTTTTCTCTCTTTTTTTTTTTTTAATAAATTGGACAAGTGTTCTCATTGACCATAAAAAAATTGGCAAATTTATACGTTATACTTTCATTCCACTCTGTAAGAACAGGCGATACCACGTGGGATAAATATGGGACCTTAAGTATGTTTTAGGTGAACCCTAAATCTGTAACATAATAATATCAATTTACGTCTCTCATCTATAAATAACATAAGGATCAACCAGTTGAGTTCCGTTTTCAAAATACTAAAGGAGTAGGTGCTCTCATTCCACTCTATAGGAACAGGCGGTACCACACGGAGTAATTATGGGATCTAAAGTATGTTTTAAGTGAACCATAAATCTCTAACGAGTGCTGGAAATTATTAGTATTTTGGAATAAACCGATCACAAAAAAAGTGTGGTCTAATATTAAAATTTAGTAAAGAATAAGTTTTTTTTTTTTTTTTTGATCGGTTAGTAAAGAAGAAGTTTTAATGAATTAGAGAACAAGAAAACATATAAGAATATGTGAAATAGTTGGCATTCCTTTCCAATAATGCAACATGATATGCATATCAGTTGGACTACCAGGTTTATCAAAGAAAGCTAAAGATTCTGTATATTTTAAGAAGCTTGCAACAACATGCCAAAGTTAACACTTCACAAATTCATTGGAACATCTTTAAATCGAACATGTGCAAAAACATGACAAATCATATACTACTTTAAAGATTATATATACATCATATACTACTTCTACTTTCTAACACAACTTCGCTCATGGGTCTTTCAAACTAAGCTAAAGATAATATGGAGAACAAGTTTACTCTCTCTTTTTTTTTTAATAAATTGGACACGTTTTCTCATTGACCATAAAAAAATTGGTAAATTTATACATCATACTTTCATTCCACTTTGTAGGAACAGGCGGTACCACGTGGGATAAATATGGGACCTTAAGTATGTTTTAAGTGAACCCTAAATCTGTAACATAATTATATCAATTTTCGTTTCTCATCTATAGATAAGAAACGGAATATTTAATTCCGTGGTACAGTAATTTATTCATGAAAGTTTCGGATCAACCAGTTGAGTTCCATTTTCAAAATACTAAAGGAATAGGTGCTCTCATTCCACTCTATAGGAACAGGCGGTACCACATGGAATAATTATAGGATCTAAAGTATGTTTTAAGTGAACCCTAAATCCGTAACGAGTGTTGGAAATTATTAGTATTTTGGAATGAACCGATCACAAAAAAGTGTGGTCTAATATTAAAATTTAGTAAAGAAGAAGTTTTTTTTTTTTTGATCGGTTAGTAAAGAAGAAGTTTTAATGATTTAGAGAACAAAAAAACATAAAATATGTGAATAATGGGCGGTCCTTTCCAATAATGCAACGTAATATGCATATAAGTTGGACCACCAGGTTTATCAAAGAAAGTCAAGATTCTAGTATATATTAAGAAGCTTGCAACAATATGCCAAAGTTAACACTTCACTAATTTTATGTTTGGGTATTTTTATTAACCAAATGCACGTTCGATTTAAAGATGTTCCAATGAATTTGGGCCACGGGTGCGGGGCGAAGCCCCGCCACATCAATAGGCAATTCCCACCAGCCCCGCTGTGTAGCACGGGTTACATGATGTACTTTCTCGGGGACCATTGCCATTTTAGATAAAGTTTGTTTAGCTTTCTCTATATTCATGACACTAAATTACTTACTTTCTCAGGGACCATTGCCATTTTATCAATAGGCAATTCCCACCAGCCCGCTACGTAGCACGGGTTACATGATGTACTTTCTCGGGGACCATTGCCATTTTAGATAAAGTTTGTTTAGCTTTCTCTATATTCATGACACTGAATTACTTACTTTTCGACAGGCGATGTGCATTCTTGGTTAAAGTTGTAACACCACCCTTTGTTATTTTGTATTCCCTTCCTATGATTACACTTTTTACATGATCCAAATAGTGCCACGGTGGAAAAATCATCAAGTTTTCAATCCTAAGCCTACACTCAAAGAATTATCCCTGTAAACCATCATAGTATTAACATGCGTATCCTTCTATAACTGTTAAAATAAAAGTCCATATGGTTAATGGTTAATGCTTATCACAAAACTAATACATTAATTTAAATTTCTGATACCAAATTTAAACCATCAAATAATTAGACCTCATGAGTATCAAAGTTTTGTATCCCTTTAAATTTCGTATCCCTTTAAAAATAAAATTAATCACAGATTTTTCAAAAATGAATATTTATTTATTTTTTACGGGTGCGGGGCGAAGCCCCGCCATGCTAAATTGGCTGATCCCAACGACCCCGGTGCGTAGCACGGGTTAGATACTAGTGATTGGTCTAAAAACTGTTTATATTTAATGTCCGTTAATTTTTTATAAAACGGGCTCTATCTGTGGTTCCAAGTTCAAATGAAGTGCTTACCCTCCTTTTGGGTGGTTAATGAAACTCTTAGTCCTTATTGGTTGAGATTTTATTTCGTATTCTTATACCACGTTTACAAAGTTCTTTAAAATCACGGACCATTGAATTTTTGAGTTCGTCACTTAGATCGTCCAAGTTCATTATATATAATTAAAAATATTAATTTGAGCCGATAAAATTCCATAATTAAAAAAAATCTATTTTAGCCAACAAAAATATAATAAAACTGGTGAAAAAAAAATCCTTATATTGGATTATCAAAGTGTATCAAATTTTGCTACCCAGTAAAAGTAATCATACTAATAAAGAAAGATATATTGGAGTTTTTAGATGCGTCGTGACGGTACCGGGCACACCAAATCAAAAATTCCCATCGGACCCGTGCGTAGTACTGGTTGTATTTCCTTGATTACATGAAGAAAGATATATCAATGAGTTTCCTTAATTACATCTTCTTTGACAGGAAGCACTTTATATGTTTTGCATAATTTAGAGTTAACTATATATTTTATGTCAATTTGTGTGTTTTTTAGTGTCTCTAATGTCATATACCAATACGACTATATAGTGGGTGTAGTTTTTTATTTAGTGACAAGAAGTTGGAGCCTAGAAGAGTAGTTGAGTTGGCCTCTTGATTTTTAAAGCAAGCATATGATTTTCTGAAGAAAGATATATCAGTGCATCTCCTTGACAAGAAGTACTTCATATGCTTTGTACGAGTTAGAGTTAGCAAACTATTTAATATTAACATTTTTTTTAAATATCTCTAATATTAGATATTGATACAACTATATAGTCATGTGATTTTTCATTTAACTATAAGGAGTGGAGTTTGGAGGAGCAGTTCAGTTGACTGCTTGATTCTTAACGCAAGTATATGATTTATGAGGAAAGATATATTAGTACTTTGCATTGATTTTATATTCTCCGACAGGAAGCAGTTCATATGCTTTTCACTATGTAGACTTGGCAATCTATTTTTTTTTATTAATATTATCCAAATATTTCTTTTCTTAATAGTGTCTATAATACATTGATACAACCATATATTAAGTGTAATTTTTCGTTTGATTATAGAGAGTTGTATCCTAGAAGAGCAATTGATTTGGTCGCTTATTGGTTCTTAACACAAGTATATGATTTATGAAGAAAGATATATCGGTGCATTTTCTTGATTACATCATCTTCGACGGGAAGCACTTCATATGTTTTGCACTATTTATAGCTTGCAATACATTTAACATTGATATCATTTTTTTAGTATCTCAAATATATGATTTCTAAAGAAAAATATATTGATTACATATTCTTCGAAGGGAAGCACTTCATATGCTTTTCATTATGTATAATTGGCCATCTATTTATTTTTTTATTAATATTATGTTTTTTTTATAGTGTCTCTGATATCATATATTGATACAACCATATAGTGGGCATCATTTTTCGTTTCATTATAAAGAGTTAGATCCTAGGAGAGCAATTGATTTGGTTGCTTATTGGTTCTTAACACAAGTATATGATTTATGAAGAAAGATATATATGTGCATTTTCTTGATTACAGCATCTTCGACGGGAAGCACTTCATATTCTTTGCACTATTTAGAATTTGCAATATATTTAATATTGATATCATTTTTTAAAGATATCTAATATATGATTTCTGAATAAAAACATGTCAGTACATTTTTTTGATTACATCATCTTTGACGGGAAGCACTTCATATGTTTTGCACTATTTTGCAACATATTTTATATTATTATTTTTTTAGTATCTCTTATACCCACTATTGATATAACTATATAGTGAGTGTAATTTTCTTCATTTTAATGAGGTGAGTTGAAGTCCGAAATAGCGGTTGAGTTGGTCGCTTGATTCTTAAATTTAATTATGTGATATGGTACGTAAGGCTGATGGTGGAGTGTATAGAGGGTGAAGTACAAACATGATTTAGCCGAACTGGAAGTCCTTATTGAGATTTTAAGGTAGAATATTATTATGCACTACACCATTTTTAGGAATTAGCAACGGAGCCTGGACGTTACTGACCGGGGTCGCAACGGCAGGTTGACGTTTCAAAACACGGTGTTGCATTTTTCGCAACGGCATAAGCTCCGTTGCGATTCTTGGTCAGCAACGGAGATTCGCAACGTCTCGTGCCGTTGCGACTTTGTTTATTCGCAACCAAGGTCCATCGTTGCTAAGTCGTTTTCTAATTACGGGAATACCCCTACCCTAACTATGGTTCTGGTTCTAATTTATTGGTTACTGGTTCTAATTTAGCAACGAGAACATCGACGTTGCTAATCTTTTGCAACAAAAAAAAAAGGTCGTGGGATCAATTGACTCTGGTCAAAATCCATTCCCCATATTTACCCCATCATAGCTTACCGGTTCCCCATATTCAGCATTCCACAAATATACAAACTTTTACACATTCATTCACTTTCATTTCCACATTTACCATTATGAAAAAAAAGAATTCTCCAATTGAAGTTAACAAGTATGAGTATTTGATACAGACTATGTCATTCATTTGATGGACACACACATAAACATACTTAGTTCCTAAGTTCAGTTTGTATACAGTTCTGAAATTCCTAAGTTCAGTTTGTATAAAATTCATGATAACTTGTTAGAACGATTCTGGATGACTATTACCAGGGTGATGCGGTCCAACCATAAAAAAAAATCCATGCTTTCTGATCTGTTCTCCATCAGGAGACTTGTAGGTACTTGCCAGCAAGCACATGCTTCCAACAACTGACATTTCTACGGTCATTAGGTATGAACTATGATTTTTCACCTGAAACATAAAGAACCCATAGTGCAAGAGAGAGTTAGGTGCCTTAAATCAGGAAGTGAGTCTCAACTTCGAAAAATACGTAGTATTTGTTAGTAGTGACTAGTGACTAACCTGAGAAGCCCACTGACAGAGAGAAGAAGCGAAGCCCGAGAGTCTGATGCAACTAGAACAGGAATAATACCATGAAATAAAATCAGATCCGCGTCACTGCCACTAGAGCCCTTGCCCGTGCCTTCCCCAACGCTTAATAGAACAACTGCAAGAATCAACAAGAGATCAGTGAGTTTGAAAATTGTACTTACTATCAGCAATGCTAGTAAGTTGAATAATACCTTGGAATATTGGTGGAAGCTTATAAATCCCCAAAGTCAGCAAAGCAAGCAATCTGTACAATGACATCTGCATGAAAATGAAGCATAACCAGGTCGGGTTCTCTAATCCATTCACAATTGACCCGCATATCTTCGAATTTGGGAGGTAAAATATAGAGTCGCAGCAAGACCGTAATGCGAAATTCTTGAGGGGTGAGGTCTCCACTACACTTTATCAAGATACGAATAAGCTTATTGAAGTATGGATCATCACCACAAGTAAAGAGTATTTAATCAACTACATATAACATGATAAAGGAAAATCTTAACTTCAAATACTGGTGAGTTCGTGTTTTCTACAAACAAGGAGTATTAGTCTTGATAATGCCAACAGTGTTGGCTCAAGGAAATGAAAAGAAAGTGAATAAGTTGACTAGAGATAAATATTCCTACCACAGCCTGGTCAAGTGAATCAGCCAGGTTTTTTGAAGAAGACACATCCAAACCCAGAACAAGAGCAGCCGTAGTATGCAGCAAAGGTTCAAGCATCTCTTTGGTAGGACTCGGATGGTGCCTGCAACAATAATCACTAGCCGTCAATTGTATGTTGACACATTATTAGGAAACTTCCCGATGTAAGCAAACTCAAGTTTTGGAAATATCTGCAGCAAACCCATCATAGATGAACTAATAAAGTATCAAACTTTTCCATGGCTTACTTGCATACAAGACTAATACTGGTCACGAACAATTAACAACAGAAAATTATAAGATTTTGAGACAACAGAAGTATCTTTGTACAAGGAAATAAATCAAAATCAGATATGGTATTTAATGTAACGGGACAAGGAAGAAACTGAAGAAACTGAATATTACTTACTGAAGAAGAAAAATATACCTTGGAAAGATCAAGGTTGATCACATGAGCAACTCTAGTGACATCTAAACCACGAGATGCAACATCTATGGCGACACAGACAAGAAATTTGGAGGTTAAGTCATTGCAGGGGTGTAACACATTTATTTAACTTAATTCAAACAAGTCATAATTAAGGAGAGGCTTAAGACTTGGTGTTGGTAGATTGATCACCTTCCAAAATACAAAAGATAAAAAATATGGAAGAAACATTCTGCTCAAGCAAGTGTATCCTGTAGAAATAGAAGACATTTCCATCTTTTAGCAAGTATAATTGTATGTTCGTCCCCTAACAAAAGAATAAATGAAGAACTTACTTAGGATCAACTGTAGCTGTTAAGGACAATATAGGTAGCAGGAAGGTAGTTCCTTAAAGAGAAAAGGGTTGTGATAGCTAGACCTTGAGGAAATAGAACAACAAAAATTAGGAATAAGGACTGCCGAGTATGCTGGCAAAGAAAATTTTCAAATAGAATACATAATCTCTGCATTAACGCAAAAATAAAAACAAGAGTTTCATCGTTTTGTTTGGTTGATGGCATTTCCATTTTACATCTAGAATATACATTCGTCATATGCAATTAGATTCAATAAACATCTAGAATACAACTTTGTGGGCTTTGACATAAGCCCTTGTGTTGCAATATATCAGTCCTGGTGTAACTTAAAATAACCAGAACCTCTTACTTGGCTTAATGACGGCTTTCCAGAGATCCATGAATATAACGACAAAATCATAATACACAGGACATAATATCTATGTTTTGAGTTTGATCTACTAAGCTTTCTATTCTCTAATGTTGTTCATATAAAAATGGATGAATAAGTTACCTTTTCCCTGACCTCAGAAGCTTGAGTCGATGGCAGATATTCTGTACCAATCCCTTTTCCCTTTAGTGCCATCACTTGATTTTTCCTATAAAAACACGACTGTCATCATAATAAACCTTCAAATATGGAACAAAATTCAACTGAGCACACATGCTAAATATAAATGAGAGAAACATCATAATGCATACCATCGAAACTGTCAAAAGGAGATCATAACATAAACGTAAACAATCAGAACTGAAACCTTCAAATTGGTTTGTTTTAAGGGGGACACCCGGGTGCTAAAAAATTGAACACGAAACCTAAGGAAGCAATATGTGTCTTACCCAAATTCTTTTCCAAAATTCTATTGTCCGCAACTTGCTGATCTCATAGTTAAGCTACATTGTCGTGTTGTAGCTCCAGAACTTCCTCCCGCAAAAACGAAAGCAGATAATATGCACCATGGATGAGTTAGACATAAAAAATATTAGGAATACATAAAGAAAGACCAATAAGGAAAACTACCTCTTTGTATCAATCCACTCTTCTCAAAACAGTTGAAGTTCATCGATTGCTGCTTTGCATAGCCAGCAACTGTAATCAAATGTCATTGACTCAAATTTGATACACACTAATTTTATAATACATGAAATATGAGATACAACATACACAACATAGAAGTTAGAAGCAGAAATATGCCAAAAAAAATTTAATCGCAGTTCTAACTCATCATGGAAATCAATCACTAACTCTCCATAGAAAAATCTGTTGAGTGCTATTAAATGAGCCAACTAGTTAACCTTGCTCTGTAATTGAATACCTTCAAAGAAATACCATTATGGAAACTTCTGTAGTAGAAGAACTTGTGAAACAATACAAGCTACCTTACAACTAGCCTCAATAGCTTCCTTTCTACCTCTTTCCTCAACCACAACAAAGCTTCCTACAAAAAAATTAAAAAACAATCATTAACAAAACCTAATTAATATCCAATTTGATCATTAATTTCTTGTAAAACTACTTCATTAGACTAAGGTAGTAGAGATTGAGATGCTCTAGTTACAACTTACACTTTGATATTTCAATAACCCAAACTACTACCATAATTTCAAGCCATAACCATCACCCTCCATCTTTACTATCATTCAACAAACTCAAAAATGGAATGGAATAATTCTTTTAAATTAACTCAACGAAGCAATTACCTCAAAACAACTTATGCCAAACAATTGAAATCGATCCCTTCTTTATTCTGATTTGACTCAACCGTACATCACCATCTCAAGTCAAATCCATTCGTTCATCACAGCCAATTCCCAACAAATCTTCACCATAATCACTAGCATGAATAAAACCCTAACTATCGAACTCAGGCTCATAATCTAGCTAATTCAGATTAAACTCAACTCTGAATCATTCTTCTATAACTTCAGTTTCGTCTTCTACATCATCTCAGAATTTGTTCTTATGAAACCATAATTCTTTAAATTTTTCAAATTCTTCTTCTTTGTAATCGAACTCTCAAATTGGCATGACCATCATCTTCTTCATGTTATAATCTTCAAAACCCATCCACTAATTTCTTCTTAATCATCACCAAATCGAAACCCTAATTCCTATTCACGGAAAACCCTAACTTCTCAACTCTCTCAAAACCCTATCCCTGATTCTTACAGAATCATCTTTCTCTTTTCAATCAAAAGTCCTAACAAAATCAAACCTATAGACTCATCATCTTCAGACTTAATCCATCTATCTCACTGGATTTATTCATAGACAACTTGAAGAATTTTTAGAGATTCTTCACGCAGAGACAGAGAGGAGATGAGAGTTTAGAGTTGGAGAGGAGAGGAGAGAGTGAGTTACGAGAGAGTCTCTGCTTGTGGCGGAGAAAAAATGACGAAGGAAATGGATTAAGGGCAGGATAAGGCTAGATTGGGATTAAGGGTGGAAAAAAAAGAAGCACTCTTGACCAAAGTTTGACTGGGGCATGTTTATCAACTCTAGTGTTCCGAACGCACACGCGATTCGCACGCTTGAACTGAGCGCAGTTGCAATTCGCAACCTTGCCTGTGAGGTTGCGAAATTCGCAACGACACTTATCTGTTGCGAAAAATTAGCAACTAAGATTCGCAACCGACCTAGTGCCGTTGCGAATCTTAGTTACGAATCCCTTAAACTGGTGTAGTGACGACTTTGTTTCTTTACTTTTAAGTTGCAAAAGTTGATTAGCCAAGAAATATGTATTCTAAAATATAGCAAGAATAATGGTAGGTGTAGTGCTACTTTGAGTAGCAAACTTCAAATCTAGCCTTACGAATAATTTTTAGAGTACTGATATTGGCAATGCCATGAAGTTTACTGATTCCAAAGGTTGGTGCAATTTTTCAATTTTATTTTCTTTAAGAGGATTTTTTAATCTCCAAAAGTTTAAACAGTTTGTAATGAATTTAGTTCCAACATTTAATCTACTAAATGATAATTGGTGTACTGCATTTGTTAATTGGTATTCCTTCTTAAAAAGGTACGCGGCGAAAACCCGCCTCACCAAATGGGATCAATTCTCATCATACCCGGTATGTAGCACGGGTAAAAAACTAATTACGCTTTAATATTTATAGTTAAACTATTTTACTTTTGAGATTACTTAGATTGATTTATTTTAGTTTATTTGAAGAATTGGTTAATGCTTTATTCGATTGCTTGAAATTAATTTTCAAATCATGTCAGATTTTTAGAATAGAATAATATTACACATTTGATTTTAGAAATTTACAATTACATAGTTTTAATTGTTAATTGTCAATTCGTTGGATAGTAATTTTATATTAGCCTATTTGAACTCTTATTGAGACCGGGGCGAAGCCCCGCCTCGGTGGATATAAACCAACAATATAAAAAAAAAAAACTCCAGTAATCCCGGTGCGTAGCACGGGTTTCAAACTAGTCACTTTATTAATTACTCTCTCTTTTATTAAGAAGACGAGAATCTATAACTGCAAATTTCATACCATAAAATCAATTGTTTCAGCCCAAAGCTAGACAATCAGCACCCATACTACAATGTTTTAAAGATAAAATTCATTTGCAACTAAGGTATTGCATAAATTATACTTGCTGCTATACATTCGTTACATTTGGTAAACCCTGTTTCAACTGAAAAACTTCATGAAACTTATGTCCACATGAGCTACCAATGTAGCTGACGGTTTTACAAAAGAAAATTGAAGACGAATAATGAGTGCAGATTATTTCACATCTGGAGACCCCAATGAACTATGTCCAGGTGGATAAAAATCCCTCACTTAACCATCAAGTTCTGCTCCTGTTAAGCTCCAGCTCCTCCTCCACTGTTTAAGGGATGTCTGATCGAAGATGAACGTGCGAGTTCTCCCTAGATTAAACTAACTTTATTCTTCACTGCCTAGAAACACTAAAATTGGTCTCGTAGCATTTAGCCACCAGACCAAGAAACGGCAGAGAGTGAGATGCTTAAGTGTTCTAAACCCGAACTGAGTGCAAATATAAGCTAATAAACTCAGGGAAAATGGGACTGTATCAGTACTCTGTCTTCACACATATGTGAACGTAGTATTAAAGTTAATTGTAAGATAGGTGAATAAGCTACTGATGTTGAATGCATAAACGAACAAGGATTTTCACTGTCCATGAGAAGCAAGTCTTACATTGTTAATAACACGAAATTGAAGATACTTGCCAGACTCACCCACTATAGGGTAGAAATCCTCCAGAGTACGAAAAAGGATAGAGATCCTCCAGAGTACGAAAATATAGTTCGTAAACCAGCAAGAGTACGAGTACCTGTTCTAGGTCTTGCAAATCAAACTTAACAATCCCATTTCATAAATAGGCTCCAGAAACCTTGTAACGCTCTCCAAATGTGACTCGATGAGAGGTTTGAATTATCAACCAAAAGCGTACAATACATTAACGTGAGAATCTCGTCTACTGCAACAACTTACATCTCAATTGTTTTATACAGCCAACCAAAAGAACTATATATTGGGCATGCATATCAAAATGATATCAAAAACTGCCCCATTGATCAGACATTTTCTAAGGTCCTATTCAGAAGATTCCAGTGGGAACCTTGAATCAGGGATCACATCACGTTACCAATCCACTAGTTTTGCTTGCAGGCATTGCCGCTTAGCTAGGTAGGAAATCACTATTTAATTTTTTATGTTGAAGAAGAGAACGATGTAGGTTAAGTAGTCTTCCTTATTCTAATTGGCATTGGTACTCAAGATCCTCATATCTGGATTCAGAATTCATGACACTATCAACGGAAGAGACAGCTATAGTTTACTGACAAATTCAGAGAAACATTTCCACTGCAGACAATATCAAGGCCCTTTATCCAAAATAAATAATAAACACACATGTTGTCAGAAGATCACATTCTTCTGTAAGAAATATACGGCTGATGAAGTTCAACAGATAAATATGTAAAAAAAAAAGACAGAAACAAAATCGAAGTCCCTGATTCATAAAACCAGAAAACAGTTGACCAGTGCAACGAAAAACAATAATAAAACATGCTAAGGTGAGCTTGTCAAAATGGTTTTAGATTACAAGTACTGTGGCGGTGTATAAGTACAATTGTAAAAATAAAATCATGTTTTGAGAAATATCACTGATGTGCACATGTAAGAGTTTGTTCACAAATATGTCTGCATAGTGTCAGACATACTATCACCAAACAAAATCTAGGATATAAAAAGGACCCATCTTCAAGACTAGTGATAACTTGTAGGCAACGGGGTATCCATTACAAAAGGGGACAGATAGGAGCAGTCCACTATGCCCATATCTCTCTCTAGTCTCTAATTTTCTACGTACGATGTGATTAAACAACAATGTAGAGTTCTTACTTCTGCAAGCTCGTCATGTTTTCCAAAGATGATATCCTCTTACAATTCAACCCTTAGTCTAACCAAATCTTCGACTTAAGTATAATACATGTCAAAATTCATTGTTGTAAATACACGTACCTGCATAGATAGTCCATCTCCAGTGCCCAAAAATAAAATGAAATAGAATGTCTGAATCTTCACTCCTTCAACAAACCCTTTGAACTACTTCAGATTACAACCACAAAGCACAACTGTAAAATTAATCACAACAAAGAAAAAATGAATTAAACACTAAACCCTAATACCTGAAACATCTTTTAAAGTTCAATTTTTAACATATTCTAAATCCTCCAAAAAAAAAAATCAGAACAAACTGGACAAAAGAACAAGATCTCTAACCAGCAACTAAACAAATTCTTCGAGAAATGTCTACAGTATAATAAATCCTAATTTCTTATTTTTCTTGATCATTCAACAGAAATGAAGCTACATTAGAAATTCCTAAAGCCTAATAACCTCAGAGATTGAGATAGATCAAAAGGATTTAGAGTAAAAACATTAGAATTTTGATGATAATTCAGAGATTATTGCAACAAAAAAGGGATGGAATTTCAAATGGATCTTGAAATATCCACCTCTCTCTATCTCTTGTGAGTCTTTTCTTCTCTCTTCTTCTGAAACTTCAAACTTCCTCCGAAATTTTAGACTTCACAAGAAACGCTATTCTTGTCTTTTATGGACACACCAAAAGACAAATTTGCCCCCTTCTTTCAATTTTCTGATGATAAATAACTATTACCATTGATTTTGAAAATGACTACGTGTATATGTTACTATCGTTCAAAAAGCAAACGTACAAATATTATTTGAATGCACCGGGTGATTACCTTTTTGTTCTGGTCGTGCCTTTGCTAAAGAGCATGTTATATTATTTAGAATTTTGTTACTGTGGTCACGTCGTTTCATCATCTTCTTGATCGTGAATTCCTTCATCTTTAAGATGAATAGCCTGAATATGACAAAAAGTATATCAGTTGCGAGTTGTTCTGCTTTGCCTACATACTTTCATTGTGTGAAGAATCCTCTCTTGCACGTTTTTACTGTCCCGGTTCATTTATTGAAATTGACCTGTCTTTCATATCCTAAACAATCAGTATACTTAACTAATAATGCGAAAGAACAATGAATATAGATTTGCACTTCGTAAATTAATTGAAACGTTCAAATTTAAGATGGAATTACTTATGTTATGCACCAATGTAAATAAATCACCGCATCCCTTTTCTTTATGATTGAGTCATTTGTCATGTATAATTTGCAACCCCACAAACAGAATAAAATGGACCATATTTACATTCAACGTAACTGGAGCAATTGACCTACACCTAAGATAATACTGGAACAAAATCTATATATGAATGTAAATCAAAGCTAATGTGCGATCAACATCTGCAAAGAAAAGAAAACTACAAACAAAGATATCCACATAACTCAGTCACTGGTTGGAATTCAACAAAAGGTTTAAAAGACATTTCCTTATGTTCCGAAATGTATACGAATACGTGAAACTTAAGAAATAATAGTGTACTCTTCAAAACATTAAATTTCAGTGGCCCAATGTAAAACCTAACCTGCATAATGAACGCAACCATTTTAGGTCTGTGCATGCAAGTAACGGTTTGTAATAGAATGAGTCAAGGTTGTGTGCCCTTTCATTAGTTTCTTTTGAGCATGTGTTCCAGATACTCTCCAGTCTCCATTTATGTTATTCTCTCTGGATATCATCCACCTCCAAAGCTGCAAGAGAAACCGTACCACGACACAAAAGCTTTAAAAGGCTACTCACAAGTTAACACTGCTCTTACAATTTCTACTGCCAAGAAAATATAAAATCAACTAAATTATTTTGTAGCGTCAGAACTGAACAGAAACTAACATTATCGATGGCCAGAAAACAATAGGCACAATTTTTGTATCACCCTCTGTACTCTCTAAACAATGGCCAGAGCTGATAATATTATATACAGATATCAGCTCCATGGCAGTGAAAGGGTACAACTGCAACCAAAAGGGATTTATGACTTAAGAATACAGTCACTGCAAAACTTGGCATCACAAACAATGCAAACCTCCTTTTCAGTGAAACGATTTCCTTGAAGGCACCAATAACACAACCCTTTCCTTACTTTGGTTTGAGGTTCTCTCTTTTCTACGATAATTTTTGGTTCAACACCACTGTACTCGGCTTGAATTATAACGTGCATGATATCAAACCTATTAGAATGATAATCATATAGCTCACAAAAAAAATAAAAAAATAATAATCATATCAAACTTATTGAATCTGGGTTGAAAATATATTAACCTACTGACTCTTGATGAACTCTAAATGAATTTCAAATCTTTGAAACTAGCTACCTAAATCGCCAGCTTATCAACAAAAGAAATGAAAAACTCAAATACGCCAAAAAGAAGTCTTGAATCAAAAGAGATGATACCTGTATACTAAAATCACCATCCATATAAACTTTGTGTTCTTCAAAATCAAATCTAAGGAAATTATCAGTAAATTATTCACCTTCTAGCATCAACTTTCTTTCTTTAGGATCAATGTCAGAACCAAGTACAGTCGATCGGTACCTTGTCTATAAAATTGAAGAGTTTCTCACATATATTACCAATATCTCTTTGTTTCTCATATTATTGCAATTTATCTTCTACAATGATACCTACCCATAAGTTCTATAAACCCCAGCTGATAATTTTATCAAATAAATTATGTAGGATTACATGTAACATATTGGTGCCGGTTTAACATCAAGTGGTAACCCTAATAATAAAGAATTCAATAAGCACAATCAAGGTTTCATATAAAACGGGAGAGAAATAATTACCAGTAAAGTTGAATCGCCCATATCACCATTGACATGGAATTATATCTCTTTATTTGAAACTTTACAACCAATGAAGTAAAGTAAGAAAAAAACTGAGCAAGGGATTTCGTAAATTTCGTATTTTCACACAAACCCATGAAAGGGGATTAGCAATACCAAAAAAAAATAAAAAAAAATACTTGAAATCCAGCCATCTAGTCACAACGAAATGATTAGCATCCGTAACAGGAATACTACAATGTTCAACAGAATTGGTAATCTCTCCTACTAAAGAAATCATAGGCACTCTGAATGTGCATTTGATGTAAATCATCAAATTGAAACCAGAAAATTTTCCCAAAAGAGGGGAAAAAAACCTAAATTTTAAATACTGCATACCTGATTAGTGGAATTGACATGATCGTCTGTAACTCAGAGTTGATTCTGAGCAGCAGTTTTAACATTATTTAATTTTGTTCCAATTTATTTTATCTGAAGTTTCGAAGATCTGGAGCATTTGCAGCAGAAGAACAAAAGAAGTGTATGTGGGGGGATGCTGTGAGAACTGGTCGATAAGGAATAGAAGTGGGTGCCTGGGGACCTGGGGTGGGTGGTCTACTGCGAATATTAGTGGAAGGTGTAAACATGGTGTAAATAATTCTATGTTTTTGGAGTGGGGCCATAATAAAGGAGAGTTTCTTTTTCTATTGAGCCACTCGCAATGTAGAACGAGAAAAAGAACTCCATTTTCAGTGTAGGAATTACTGTTTAGAACTCCATTTTCAGTGTATGAATTACTGTTTAGTCCACTTTTTCATGACCCAGTTAATGGTTAGTCTACTCATGAAAAATATTTACTCCTTAGTCCAAAAACATGTTTTTGGACTAGATTATTTACTCTCTAGTCCAAAAACTTCGTGGAGATTATAAAGTGTATTTTCTAAATGCCTAAAACACTATTTCAGGTCTAATTAGTATCAACACATGGAAATGTTACTAGTAGTATGTTACTACATACTAGTAATATCAATACGGTGATACTACATATTAATATGTACTATACTAATAGTAACAAAAATATCTTATTGTTACTAGTAAATTAGGTAACTGCTTTACTATACTAGTAGTAACTAGTATACTACTAGTACTAGTTACTAGTAGTAGTATACTGGTAGTAGTATACTACTATACTAGTTAGTATCAATACATAACATTTTTTTGATACGTAGTATCATACAAGATCTGCACAAGTCTTCATTTTTCAAAACCATGGTGGGGACATTGGAGCAATAATTCATTGAATCTCTCCAAGTATTTTGCTAGAGTCTCGTCTTCTAAGTGCACAAAACCATTTAGACTTTGGCGAATTCCATCTTATGGTTTGGGAAAAACTTTTGAAAAACTCCTTTGTGAGGTCATCCCAGTTCTAATGGACCGTGGTTGTAGAGCATGTAGCCAAGACTTGGCTTTGTCTTTCGAGAGAAAAAGGAAACAATCTCAATTTGAGGGACTCCTCCGGCATTTGGTTAAAACGCAGAGTCCCACAAATATCCTCAAAGTCTCTCACGTGATGGTAGGGGTTCTCGACATTGACCCCTCTAAACACGGGTAGCATGTGAATGGTGCTTGCTTTCGGTTCAAACCGACCGGCATCTACCGACGAATGATGCAAGAGGGCTGGCTTGCCCTAGTTGGGTACATGTAGTCCTTGAGACTACGAGGTTGGTTAAGTTCATCACCCATGGTTTCTGTTTCAGATAGGTCTGGGCTTGAATTTTATGTTGAAGAACTGGGTATGCTAACGATTTCGTCCGGGCGGATTCTAACTAGTCGGTTTGTTTGGTCTCTAAAAGACACAATCATAGCCTAGCTAGCATCTAGCATGTTAATATACAAACAAGTTCAACACAAGAAAGCAAAGACTCATAAATGACCCGCTAAAACAAGACTCAAGCCCAAGAGATTGGTTATTGGTGTTGTAAGGCCCAACAGAATAGGTTGGTACCAGCCCAAAAGATATAGGCTGAAATTGTTGCACGGACCAGATGATTGGGTGGGTATCAGCCCAGTTTATGTGGTGTTGGGCTCGGTTTTGTGCAAGCCCAGAAGTGGGTTGATAATGCACAGCCCGGATGTGAGTTGAGCCCAGTATTTCAGTTGATGCGGGCTTAGTTGTTTGCGACCCAGGGTTGAATTCGGTTAAGTGGGCTAGAGGTCAATGGTTTGTTTCAGCCACTATCCGGTACAGGCTCTGTTGGTGCGAGTTTGGCCAACTCAGAATCCTTGCCGTGTGCACGGCTGGCTTAGATGGTCACAGCTCAGATAGTGACTACACAGCACAGCTTAGGTTGTTTGTGCAGGTCACAGCACAGCACAAAATCAAGTGGAGCGAGGAGAGCACAGCTTGAGTACAGCTTGGCTCAGAGCAATCACCAATGAGTAACAAGACAAAGACAAACTTAGTAAAGAAAAAAAAATGTTTTGTGAGGTGCACAGGTTATGGGATGTGCTCACTCAATGGTGAAGCATGTGTCAGGGTTTGTGTTGTTGGAAAACAATCTAACTAATCACAAATCCTGCTACTTAACAGATCATTTAAACACCACAGGTCACACACAAATTCAGGGCATGCACAAAAATCGCACAAATGAATATAGTTAGCTGCTCATAACATGCTCGGCAAGGCGACAAGTCTCGAGACCATACACAAACATGCAAAACTTGGCGGGGTTGAAATTAGCCCAAGGTTGGATTTTTTCCAAGTCTCGAGTTGATGTCAAAGCGCTCGGTTGAGTTTGTGGCATCAACTCACTCAGATACCAAAAGTCTGAGTTGATGTCAAACTCTGAACTCAGGGGTTTTGTGCACCACAGAATACAGGCTTACAAATGCTCAGATGCACAGGTATTGGCTAATGGTTGACAGAGTCAAGGGGCTAGCAAGGGATTACAGCTCATGCACAGTTGGCTAGGTCTGATGGTTTGCAGGTCAGCTCACAGGTTACGTGGGAGTCAACTCACTCAGTTGACTTCACTTAGTTTTCACAAGGCTAAGCTCACGACTTGCGGCTTCAGGGGAGCTAGCAAGGGCTGATGGCTCACGGGGTTCAAAGTCTAGCAATAGCTCATGCATACAACACAGAGGCCAGAAATGGGTTTAGAGAACAATACCACCAGTGCAATACTGGGTTTAGGAAACTCCACCGTGGTCTGTTCTTTTCTTCTCTTCCTTGGCTTGCTTAGCAGCACCACAAGCACAAAGAAAGACAAAGACACCTTTGTTACTCAAGAGTTTAAACTTAGTTCACGAGAATGACACAAATAAAGCAACGAGCAAGAAAGCTATGGCGAGTTCGAGCTATGCACGAGTTGAAAATTAGCCACAGGATAATAATAAAAAAGCACACAAGAAGTGAAATAAGGTGCACTGAGATGAACAGGATGCAAGATTTATGAAGATGCTAAGCTACAAAGTGCACAAACTATTCACAGGGGCTGATGGTGATGCAAAAAAAATGCAAATGAAATGATTACACCAAGTTATGCTAACAACAGAGGGTAACAAGGGAGGTTTTAACACAAATGTACAGAGATAAATGAAATCAGTGAAGTAAAGCAACAAAGATTAAACATCACACTACAAGTTCCCCGGCAGCGGCGCCAAAAACTTGGTAGGAACTAAAGAGTGTATTCCTATGTCTTAATCTGCAAGTGCACAGTGCCTTTGGAGGCAGTGGCAAGCACATGTCTTTCCACAGAGAACTAGTGTGTGCTATGCTATTCTAAGGCTTTCTCAACTGTTTTCAGGGGTAAGTGAATCAAATATAAGGCTTTTGTTTAAAGTCTTTACGACTGAGATGAAGGTTTCACAGCTTAAGTAGGATGAATTATAAGATGTTAAGATTGCAGGCACTAGGATTATCAATCCACCACTATTTCAAGTTATGCAATTCAACTAAATTGAATATTCTTGTTCCTAAGGCAGGTAAGGATAGTGTGTCAACTCTATCATATACCTAAGGGGTTTCACCAATTGAGGTTTCAATTATCAGCTCAGAGTACTACTCAGAGCATTAGATGTCTAGTTAAGTACAACTAATCTAAGAGATAGAAATAACAATTAAAATGTGAGCTGAACACACTCAACACAATGTGAACCTAACTACAATGGATGCATGACATTCATTGTGAGAGCAGGGCATTGAGGTGTTAACAATGAAATTCTCTTATCATTTAAAGCATGCCAAGAATAATTCAAATGAAGTTGAACCACAGAACATCAAACTAGGGTTTCATGTCAATCCTAGTAATTAAGTTTAGAACATCATAAGCATGGTAACAGACTTTGAATTAAAATTGCAAACTAAATATGAACCCTAAATTTGACTCTAAAACTGACTACCTCTCTCTCATGAAGAACAAGAGTTTATATACCCACAAAAACTTTACAAATCCTGATTGCATAGAAACCCAAACCTCTAATCTCCTGCCAATCCGGCTCTGGCTCACATGCAAGGGTAAACCCTAATTTCAATTATCTCTAACATAGCCTTGGGAAGAGAAGCTATATGAGAGAGAAGTGGAAATAGGGGTGTCGGAAGAGAGACTGTGGCGTTGTCGGTGTTGGGAGTTGAGGCTGGTACGGGTGGTGGGAGAAACGAAGGAGGAGATGGCTCTGCAATTTTTGGTCGGGTGAGGAAGAGGGGTGATGGTGTTTCTGGATTTTCTGAGTTTGGTCGGGTGAGGGAGAAGAAAGAGATTAGGTTTTGGTGTTGAGGGCTTATATACGGGTTGTGCTGTGAGGCGGGTGCATCAGGAGTTGAAGAGGAAGGTGGAGCGAGCGTTGGATCTTGGGGGACAGATCTGAACGGCTGAGGAAGTGTTGGGGTGTTTTGGTGTTGAGCGGAGACATCAAGGGTCGATGCGCGTGGAGGCAGCGAGCATAGGATGTGGATGAATGAGATCTCAACGGCTCGGGGATGATGGGCTCGGATCCGGGTCGCGGGTCGGGTCTAGCTCAAGCCCATGTCTTGTAGATGAGTTGCTACTTGTTGGGTTGCAACTGTTGCGCGCGCGGGCTTTTGGCTTTTGCTCCATAGACTCTTGCCTCCCATTCTTCGCTCTTTTGGCTCCTCAGATTCTCCGAGCTTTATTTATTACCTAAAAACACAAAATTAATTAGTACAAATATTTATTCTTTGAAAACAAATAAAACACAGAATCTGGGATAATATCTGATTTCTGAGTACAAAAGATGAGTAAAATGCCAATAAAAAGGTGTATAAATATGCACTATTTGGCACTCATCAGATAATACTGATGAAGATAGAACGTATTATACAAGGGGTAACTATATGGCTAAAAATCATATCATGAATGGTTTGGAAGATGCGATGTATGATTTTTACAATGCTAAAGAGAACTTCACTGCTTATGAGTTGTGGACTCACGTTAGAAGAAAAGTACCAAGTCGAGACTGGGCAGGAAGCAAGAAATTTCTGTGGCAAAGTTTATGGAGTTCAAGATGACGAATGATAAGTCTGTTGTTGATCAATTCCTCAAACTTCAACAAATCATTAACCAGATTCTTGCTGAAGGTATGGTCGTTGATGAGACTTTTCAAGTGTCTGCGGTGATTGAGAAGTTACCATCTTCTTGGTCGGAGTACAAGAAAAAACTGAGATGTGAAACTGGCGAGATCAACATGGTTGAATTGGGAAAGAAGATTCAAGTGGAAGAGATGTTGTGCACCAAAGACAAGAACGTGTCATCTGCAAGGGACATGTATAACAAAGCTCATATGTCTGAACATAAGCCATCCAAAGATGAAAAAGGTGACAACAACAATCGCAACTCGAAGCATGGACCTAACAAGAAAGGTACGTTTCGTAAACCGAATCTAGCATTATTAAAATTAAGGGTCCTTGTTGGGTGTGTGGAAATACCGGTCATATGGCGGTTCACTTGTAGACAACGCAAGGATAAGAAGAATAATGCTAACTTGGTTGAGAAAAGCAAAGACGAAGTTTTCTGTGTGGTGTCCGAAGTTAACTGGTGACCAATGTGATGGATTGGTGGGTAGACTCGGAGCTACCAAGCATGTTTGTGGGAACAGAGACTGTTCACCTCCTACCGAGAGGGTATGGGAAGGCGAGAAACTCTATATGGGTAACTCATCCGCATCGGAGGTTGCGGGAAAAGGAAAGGTCTGGTCTGAAGCTCACATCCGGAAAGACTCTCACATTGAATGAAGTTCTCCATGTTCCGGATATCCGCAAAAATCTTGTTTCTTGTTCTGTTTTAGATGATAAGGGTTTTAAAGTTACAATTGAGTCCGGAAAACTTATAGTAACTAAGGGCAATGATTATGTGGGTAAGGGTTATAAGACTGGGGGTCTATATAAACTTAATGTAACCCCGTCCCCGAATTGAAATTGAATGATTCTTACCTTACATGTGTGTGTCATTGAACGTTTGGCATGGTAGACTTGGTCATGTAAACTATAAATCAATGCATAAATTGGCTAGCGTAGGCTGCATACCCAAATTCACTTTAGATAGAAGTCATAAGTGTGAGATTTGCGTAGAATCTAAGCATGCTAAGAAATCATTCAATAAGAATGTCCAGAGAAACTCTAAACCCTTAGATTTAATCCACTCAGACCTAGTTGATATGAAGTCAGTTCAAACAAGAGGTGGTAAGAAATGGTTTATTACTTTTATAGATGATTGTACGAAAATACTTTGCCATGTTTACTTACTTAGAGGGAAGGATGATGCCTTAGAAGCCTTTAAGATATATAAAAGTGAAGTCGAAAACCAATTGAATACTACCATTAAAACTATTAGGTATGACCGTGGTGGTGAGTATGAAATTCCCGTAGGAGATTTTCAAAGAACATGGCATAATACATGAGACTACAGCCCCTTATTCACCTCAATCCAATGGTGTAGCTGAACGTAAGAACCGTACCCTTAAGGATATGATGAATGCCATGTTGATTAGTTCAGATTACCTTCGAATTTGTGGGGGAGGCTATCCTCTCCGCCAATTACATCCCGAACAGAGTACCCTTTAAAGGATCGAGATAAAACTCCATATGAGTTATGGAAAGGTAGACAACCATCTTATGATTACTTCAAAGTGTGGGGGTGCTTGGCAAAGGTGGGCATCCCTCCTCCTAAGAAAAATAAGATAGGACCCAAAACCGTTGATTGTGTTTTTATAGGGTATCCTGAGCATTCTAGTGCTCATAGGTTTATGGTTGTGAGTTCTCAAATTTCGACATAGGGTTGAATACTATCATGGAGTCTAGGGATGCTTGAGTTTTTGAAACTGTTTTTCCTTTGAAACGTGTTTCTCGAAAGAGATGTTTAGATGATCCCTAGATGTTCCTTCAACTAGTCAATTATTACCTTTAGAGGAAGATGAACCGAAGTGGAACCTAGAAGAGGTAAAAGGGTTAGAACTGAGAAAACTATCCTGGTTGCATTACATACCTAAAAGAGTCTGATCCTCAGACTTATAGAGAAGCCATGACTTGTCCAGAAGCTCCGTGGTGGAAAGAAGCTTCCATTAGTGAAATGGATTCCCTTCTAGAAAATGGTACTTTTGAACTTGTAGATTTACCTCCAGGGTGTAAGGCCATAGGTTGTAAATGGATTTTCAAAAGAAAACGTAAGATAGGTGGAACTATTGAAAAATACAAGGCTAGGTTGGTAGCTAAAGGCTACGAGACAAATAGAAGGTATAGATTTCTTTGACACCTATTCACCAGTGAGTAGAATTAGCTCCATTAGGTTGTTAATTGCTATAGCTTCTGTCCATAATTTAGAGATACATCAAATGGATGTAAAGACATCGTTTCTTAATGGTGAGTTAGATGAAGAAATTTATATGGAACAACCTGAGGGCTTTGTAGTTAAAGGTTGTGAAAAGAAAGTGTGTAAACTGGTTAAATCTTTGTATGGATTGAAACAAGCACCTAAACAAGGCATGAAAAATTTGATCATGTGATGATTTCTAGTGGTTTTAGAATTAATGAATCTGATAAATGTGTTTATACTAAACTTGTTAAGGATGCTTGTGTGATTGTATGCTTGTATGTTGATGATATGCTTATACTAGGTACAAACATGGATGTTATTAATTCCACTAAGAAACTGTTGAATGAGAACTTTGACATGAAAGAATTAGGCCCCGCTGATGTCATATTAGGGATGAAGATTAGAAAAACTTCTAATGGCTATAGTCTGAGTCGGTCTCATTATGTTGAATCCATACTTAAGAAATTTAATCAGTTTAGCGTCAAACTGTGTGTACTCCTTATGATTCTAACTGTCGTCTCAAGAAGAATAAGGGTGTAGGAGTTAACCAACTTGAATACTCGAGAGTCATAGGAAGTCCGATGTATTTGATGAATTGTACGAGACCGCACATTGCTTATGTTGTAAGTAGGTTAAGCGGGTATACTTGTAATCCAGGGCGAGATACATTGGGATGCACTTATTAGAGTGCTAAAGTACTTGAAGTACACAATGACCTTTAGTTTGAATTACAAAGGATATCCCATTGTCCTTGAGGGATTTTGCGATGCAAACTTGGATAACAGGATCGAGGGATTCTAAGTCTACGAGTGGATATGTATTCACTCTAGCAAAGTGCGTCTGTATCTTGGAAGAGTTCCAAACAGGACATGTATAGCTCGTTCCACTATGGAATCGGAGTTTATTGCGTTAGATAAAGCGGAGAGGAGGCCGAATGGCTAAGAAACTTTTAGAAGATATTCCTCTCTGGCATAGGCACATTGCCAGACTATATCTATACACTATGACAAAGAAATCAATATAGGTAGAGCTAAGAGTTGCTTCTACAATGGAAAGTCTATACATATTCGTAGAAGACATGACACTTTGAAAACACTAATCTCAACAAAGCGTTATTTCCATAGATTGGATGCAGTCAAGGAGAATATCGCGGACCCTTTGACGAAAGGTTTATCCAAGGAGATAGTTAGTAAAGCATCGAGGGGGATGGGGCTTATGCTCAATAATTAAACTTGTCATGAAGGATACTCAACCTTGCTGACTGGAGATTCCAAGATCAAGGTTTCGAATGAGACAACTAATTCATGGTGGGTAAAGGTAAACACTATCAGAGAATTTCATTCTTTGTCCCTTCCCTATGGTGTTGATGTGATAGTGTGACTGCATGTAGAGGATGACTTTTCAATAAGTCTTAATGAGTTTCATAGTTTCAATTTAAGATTGAAGTGTGGTGTAGCAGTAAACACTCTTGATGGAACTCACCTATCTGAATGTGGAAGTGGGGCTTCCCTATGAGAATTGAGCCAATTCTCTAGAGCATTACGAGAAACAGGATATGTCCAGGGGCCAAATTGGACAAAACGGCACAAACTTAGCAACACCGGGAGAATATCATGTGTGGTTGTTGTCGCGAATTACACCAACGCTATCAGTTCAAGACTAGGTTCACTTTGTTTAGCTAGTAGTTCCTAGGTAACTTCTCACTAAGTAAGGGTTCAAGACCTCATGGACACCTTTGCCTAAATGGTATTTTCCTTACTCGATTTTTTCGTTTTCTCGAGATTTCATTCATGTGGGGGATTGTTGGAGAAAATGAGTTTTAATTAAAAGGTTTTATGGTCTTGGTGTGGATTGATCTAATGACCTAAGGGTCTAAGGATACTCACTCATTTTTGGGTGAATGAAGTGGAACCTTTAGTCCCACATTGTGGAAAACTAAAGAGGAGCTCCAATATATAATCATACACTTATGTATGAATTGTAAAACGTGGGTGGAGCGGGTGGGAAAAAAATACATATTTTTACCCATGTGATATGCGCATATGCCATGCACCAAGTCCCTTTTCTACACGGGTTTATTTTTGGCGAGTTTTTCTTTAGAAAAATTAATTCCAAAATTAATTCTTAAGAGTTTTATTTATGGTAAAATTCCTTTTACTTGTTTTTGAAGAAAACCAAAACCTAACTTGATTTGCAAGTATTTCATCCTATAAATACAACTCGAAAAAATACATATTTTTACCCATGCGATATGCGCATATGCCATGCACCAAGTCCCTTTTCTACACGGGTTTATTTTTGGCGAGTTTTTCTTTAGAAAATTAATTCCAAAATTAATTCTTAAGAGTTTTATTTATGGTAAAATTCCTTTTACTTGTTTTTGAAGAAAACCAAAACCTAACTTGATTTGCAAGTATTTCATCCTATAAATACAACTCGAAAATCTGTTTTCAATACACCGAAAAATTCTTGTTTTATTCTAGGGTTTCTCCATACGTTTTTACCTCCATCTCTGTTGCTGAGTTCGAAGAAAGGGTAACTTGCGTTGTGCTAACTCAAGTTATATCGGGCAGTCTTATCCTGGACACATCTTCGCTGTGAGGGGTTTAGCATTACTCAACTCGAGTATACCCGCGAACTAATGTGTTAAGGACAACTTGTTGAACCTTGTGATTACGCCTCGTCAAGTTATTTCGGTAGAGTTGTTTCGCATTAGTTCTTTACATATTATTTTTGATACATCTAACGTGCTGTTCATTGTTGCAAGATTCCAACATGTTTTCCCGTTGGACTAGCCAGTAACCCGGGTTACTAGACTAAACAGCAAAGTTCTCATTTTCAATACTCACACCAGGATTGTCCATATCAGATTTTAGTGGCGACAAAATTAAAAAGAATAAGTGTTGTGCTTCAATTATCATAGATACATATTTAACATCATTTAATTTTTGTTCCAATCTATCTGAAGTTTCGGAGATCTAGAGCATTTGGTGAAGAAGAAAAAAACAAGTGGGGATAGGAGGTTGTGAGAACCGATCGATAAATGATTAGAAGTGTGTGGTGTACTGCGAACAGTAGTGGGAGGTATAACTAGGGTGTAAATAGTTTCATTTTTTGGTGTGTGTCCACAATAAAGGAGAGAGTTTTATTTTTAATATTTGGGTCTGAATTTTCCACATCAGATTTTGGTAGGGTCAAAATAAATGAAAATGGAGTATTGTGTTTTAATTATAAAAGTCAAATTCAATCAAAAATTTGGTTAACGGTAGTACGGTACATGATTATTATTTCTAGAAAGAATTATTATTGCCTTTTCAATAAAATTTGGCTTATCTTTCCAGGCTTGATTGGGTATACCCATATTAATTGGGGTATACCAAATGAGATAAAATATGGTCATTTTGAAATAAAAGAGGTTACCCCTTAACCAAATATTTTCAAAATGGCAAAAATGCCATTTTATAATTAACACTAAAAAACTGATTGGGCTAATTAATTGAGTTTAGATAAAATTTTGAAAAATGAAAATTCAGTAGATTAAACCTTTAATCTGTCTTGTGAGTTCGATTAAGATCAAAAAAATTGGTTTTCAAAAATGTCAAAGGTCGGCAAGGTAGAGGTTTGAATAAAGTGTCGCCTATATATGGCCGGCATGGTCTTTGTTTGAATAAAATGCCGACCAATTTTAGCCGGCAAGGTATTTAAATGAAGAACATCCCGACTTTATTTTATTTTTTTGACACACAGGAGATGGCTATTGAAAAATATTAGTCGGCTAGGTCTACAAAAAAAAAACCGCCGGCTGTTGAAAATATCATGCCGGCTATATTTGGCCGGCAAGGTATTTAAATGAAGAACATGCCGACTTTATTTTTTTTGACACACAGGGAGAGGGCTATTGAAAAATATTAGTCGGCAAGGTCTACAAAAAAACCCGCCATTTGTTAAGAAAAATACCCACCGGCGGTTGAAAAACCCCGCCGTGGTATAAGTCGAGGTCTTCAAAAAATACCCCGCCTACATTGAAAAAAATTTACTGATCGTCGCCATGGATGTTATGAAAAGTCGACAAGATATGCATGTTACGACCTTGCCGACCAAAAACACAGAAATCATAATTTTCGATTTCCAACCTAACATAACAATCAATCACACAACACAATGATGGGTTTGAGTTTAAACATCATTTATAGTCTTCTTTTCGCTGGTAGAGTCAACAATTTTATTGGAAAATCAAAGTTGAAGATTTTTATATGGCTTTGGTTGATGAAAGATGAAGATGAAGAAAAAGAAGAGAAGATTAAGAGTTGTTTAGTTTTTTAATTTTAGGGTTAATGAAATTAAGAAATGAATTTATTTTTAAGATTTAATTAGTTCAAGAGTATTAAAGAAAAATTACCCTTTTTAATAATGACACATCATGTCCCCTTGAAATTGGGTATACCCAATCTTGCCAGGTTATTTTTAGGCTAAATGAAAAAGTCATAATACTTATTTTCTATAAAGGGAGGTAGTACTAAAAAAAAAATCATTTAGACAGGTTTCCATATAAAAAATATGATGTAAATGTAATATACGTCCGAAGTATTATCAACAATTGGTGTACAACCTATTGATAAGACAGTAAGATAATACTTTTCTACAGGTCAGCCAGCTCTACAGTGGGTTGGACGATGAATCATCCAATTTAAGGTTTAAGTAAAGAAAATAGTGATAATCTGTGTCTTTGTAGTGGATCGGTAGATGACTCTTCTAAATCGTGTGTTTCCGAGTAATTCGCGAATTATTTATAACACACAAATAACACGAGTCTCAGGTTGCACACATTGCTGCACTTAAGTAGTGAAGGGGTAAGTTTGAGACTCACCACTAGTGTCACTAGATGACACAATAAGGTCTGAGAAAGCGGGGGTCTAAGTTACATATTAGCCGCAGTGATATTGGTTAACAATCTAGGTTGCTCTTTGGCAGTCGTAAGTTACAGATTTACGAGGTTTGTTAGCTTTATCTATTGGAAACATATTTCCTCATCTTGATATTTGATCTAAACGGAAATCAAATAGACTTATTTGTTAGAGGCGGATTGGTATCAAAACTCTTCATTCGGCCGAAACAACTCTTAGGCTGTAAAGGATGTCTGCTAAGGGAATATATTGCGTAGAGTCTTGCGAGGTTCAAGAGACGTAAGGAGCGAGACTATAACTGAATCGCTCGGAAGGTGGAGTCGATCTTAATTACATTTCAATCCGAAGTATGATAGCAGGCCAATGTCTCTAGCGACTTAATACAGTTTGGTTTTCAAACCTGGATGAGGTTCTGGAGTTTTTCTGCAGTTGTTGTTTACTAGTTAACAAAACTTCTGGTATCTTGTATTTTTCCTTTTCCGCATTATATTGTTTATCTTTATAATTGGATTTACGCAAGTTGTACGTATTCAATCTTAGTAGATTCGTCCATCTAATTGTGATCGATTACAAGGCTCGTTTCCTGTAGAATTCGTATCTTGAAAGATAGATAACAAGTTTAACTACTTGTCAGAATTTCGATTAAATTATTTGGAGACGACTAGATTGATCTTGGATATTGATTTTTGAGATCGTCCAAGTACTCTTATTAACAATCAGGTTCGCGTACTATTGTCTATGTACATACTGATTGAGAAGAGGTATAGATATAAACTGTATATACATATTGTCAAGGATCATTCAGTTGGTTTACCTGCAATTGTATTAGGTTTTTGCCCGTACAGGTTGCCGAATAAAAAAATTGGTGGCGTACTTGGTATCCCTGCGTTTTCAATCGTGTTTTCCCGTCTTGTATTCAGAGCTGCTGGGTAAAACCTCTCTAAGTAAATCTCCCACCTCCAAGTTTCTTGGTTTGACATTCCATTGGTTTTTTTTGTCATACATCTATGATGTTTTTCGAGCTGGTTTAGTGTTATTTTTCTTTTAAGATCAACTTCCTCTATGACTCTTAGGATAACTTCGTCATTTTTCCTCAAATTGGCTAACATCGTTCTTGTAGTTGGAAATTCCAACTCCATGGTAGCAGGGATACATTTGAAATTATCAAAACCTAGAGAATTCAAAAAGTTATTCGAAATTGATTCACCAATTAAAGTCTTAGATAGAAATGTAATTTGGGGGTTGAATGCCCTGAGAACCGCCTTTAAATTACATACTGCCGAGATGTTTCTCAATTCTCAATAATTCCATGAAAGTAATAACATTGAGTCTGTAGCTTATTTTGGGAATCCACCACACATTTTTTTTCTTTCGAGAGAGATAGATTGTATCTCCTGACTGGATTATCAATTTCCATTGGACGCGCACTACTTGTTTATTTTCACTTGACTTCCTGGTAGGTCTCTTCTACCCCTTCTTTTTCTTCTCGAAAGATACACCTGAGTTCGATTTGGACGAAAATGATATTTTTTCTTCAGTTTCCTTTTCATGAGTACAAATGAGATTTGGGCGTATAATAATATGTTTGTTGTTAAGAGCACTGTTAAGGCCTCTTCCTATGCACATGCCAAAAAAATGGTGTTTGGCATGCCAGGTGGCATGCCAAACCATTTGCGCCACTATGGGGAAACCATTGAAATGATCGAATCCCTAGCGAGCGATATTGACAATATCGCCGGCGATAAAGACTTTATCGCCGGCGATATTGACAATACCGCTCGATAAAAACAATAACGTTGGCGGTACAATGATTATCGCCAAGTAGTTATTCTCAAGACTAGTTCCCCTATGGTTCCTATATATATACGTCATTTTACCTCGACGAGAAAAACTCACACCTGCTTCTAAAGATATTACTCCTTTATTCTCAATTTTAAGCTTCACAATGTCGAGATCCAATGAAGAAAGGGATATTATTATGAATATGTTCGAGGTTACTGACAAGAAAGTTATCGTATGAGGTTGCAAGAAATTGACGAAGAGGAAGTCAAGATGAGAATCTAATCGAAACTATGATGCTTGTACATACGGGTCAAATACCAAGAGTTCCAGAGCCCAAAGAAGTATTATCAAGAAGATATACGTATCGAGGGAGGGAATTTTACCATCAGAAGCTCATGCACGATTATTTTCTTCCCAATTGTGTGTACTCTGATCGAGATTTTCAAGGTCGATTCCGCATGCCTCGTCATCTGGTGAAAAAGATTATTGAAGAACTTTGTCGAGTGGAACCTCAATTCAATTATCAGTTTGATGCAATGAATATTAGAGGTCATAGTCCCGAACAAAAAGTTACTTCGGCTTTAAGGATTCTAGGTTATGGCACTCCAGCGGATGCGAATGATGAGTACCTTCGTATGGGTAAAACAACTTCTTACACTTACCTTTCATTGTTATTTGAAGTAATGATTAATCATTTTGGTCCAACATATTTACGAAAACCAACCGACGAAGATGTTAGACAAATATTAAGGGAGAATGAGGAAAGGGGATTCCCAGGAATGCTAGGTAGTCTCGATTGTATGCATTGGGTATGGCATGGATGCCCTGTTTATTGGGCTGGTCAATATAAAGGTCATTATCCAAAACCAACAGTTATCTTAGAAGCTGCTGCTTCTTACGATTGTTGGATATGGCACGCTTTTTTTGGTCTTCCGTTCACAAAATGATATTAATGTTTTGCACAAGTCGCCTCTGTTTGAAGATTTGAAGTATGGAATTTCTCCATCTGTTCGTTTCATGATCAACGGCCATCAGTACACTCATGGCTATTATCTTGCGGATGGTATCTACCCAAAATGGTCCACCTTGGTTCAATGCTACCGTCAGCCTCCTGCTGGTGCATTGGGCCATTCATACCGATATTTTAACGATGCCCAAATGGCACTGAGGAAGGATGTGGAACGCGCTTTTGGAATTTTGAAGAGGAAGTTCGCTATCATTTGTGGCCCATATCGTGGGTTGAGTCCTCGTGAAATGCACAAGACTATGCTCACTTGCATAATTCTTCATAACATGGTAATTCAGGAAACCAGACGTGATTCGGATTGGATTAACTATGATGATGAAGATTTGAGGCCGGAGATTCGACACGAAAGAGGCCTCCCTGCAAGGAATTATGGTCAAATGACTAACTACATTGAAACCGTAATTTGTATGACCAGTTAAGAGATGATCTGAGATTGAATCTTTGGGCAGAGCATGGAAGATGATTTTATGTATTTTTCTTAATGTTTTAGCTTCAGTTTAAGTTATGTTATGTATTGTTATTTTTCTAATTAATAAGCTTCAACATTTCATTTCAAACTAATATTAATTGGAATGCATAACAACATATCAAATTAAAACTTAAACTAGAACATTAAAACTTAAACTGCTACATTAAACTAGTTATAAACTAGTACATTAATCATTTAGAGGAATTATTTCATCAAACTCATCATCAGTTCCATCATCATCATCTTCTTCATCACGGTTGTTAGTAAATCCAGCTTGCTTTTCAATCTGTGCTTGAATCCTGTCAAATTCGATTTGCCATACATGCAGTTGTTGGGCGTTCATAATTGAGGTGTTGGCTTGAAGAATGTTATGCTTGTCATAGTCAAACTGGAATTTTTCTTGAGAAAGACGACTTTTCTTACTCTCCCGGTTTTGAATTTTCCTTTGAATGGATCTTTCCTTCGCGATGGTCTTTTGATAATCCATAAACTCCGCCATGTTAAATCCTACGGAACTCCCTCCTTCTTGAGCTAATTTTCTAGCCAGTTTTGCCTTATTCCTCCCTGGAAGTTTTCCCTTAGTATTACCATCAATATAATTATTGAAAACTACGTTGGAATTTGAGCTTGTAGGGGTATCTGGTGAAGAATTTGATGGACCTTGTGAAAATGGTGAAGAATTTGGTGTTGAGGGAGAAGAATTATATGGTGAATTTTCAGGTACTATTTGATTATTTGTTAAGTAATCGGGATTATATTTGTTCAAACCCTTCAAAATATGATAACAACTTTCAAAGCAAACTGTTTACCATGTTTTCGTTGCCAATCTGCATTTAACCTCTCTTTCAAAATCAACATCGGTCGACCACTTTGTCCTTTCCTTTTCTCTTGGCTTGCATTATCAATGCAACATAAGCGACTACTTCCGGTTGATTACAATGAAGTGTTACGACAATCCTTTTGCATCACGACCATTGATGTTCATGGTTTGTTCTTCATATTTTTGAAATATATTATCCCACATGGTGTTACCATGTTGGTGTGCACCACCGATACAATCTTGGGTAAAAAAAACATAATTACGACAAATACATTCATCTTCTATCATGGTGTATTTTGCACCACGGACTCGATTCTTCTTACCTTTGCCTTGAGTTTTTGCTTGTGAATCCATTTTACAAGAAAATATATTGTAGAGGAGTTGTGATAGTTTTAGATTTGAAAAAGATTGAGAAATTAAGAAATTCTAGAGAGATTTAGAATTTTTGGTGTGAGTTGATATGAGTTTGAAATCAGGTATTTATAGAGGGGGGAAATTGTAGCCGTTAGATGAAGATCTGATGAGCGATTATCATAGTATCGAGCGATAGCTTGACTGTCGCTGTCGATTGAATGACCATCGAACGATTCTTTGACCATCGAGCGACACGAGACTCTATCGCTCATTTGGAAACTCGTCGCGTATGCCTATATGCCAGAAATAACATATTGGCATATGAGTTTGGCAGTTTGGCATACCCATAGTGGGTGCATATATGCCAAATACCATGTTTTGGCATGTGCATAGGAAGAGGCCTAATATTTGGGTACGAGTCGATCTGAGTCACCTCTAGTAATCAAAATCGATTCAACTCGTAAAAATGAATCGTATCTTACTCTGAATCCTAGCTTAAGAATCTTTTGTTAATAATTTTTCAAAAAATACATTTAAGAAAACTAATCGAACTTCAAAAACCATATGCATGTTATACTAGATAGTAACCCGTGCTTCGCACCGGGAAACATAGTGATATGGCTAAAAAAAATATTCCCGAACCCCGATGCTAAGTCGTCATTTAAATCAACCAATCTATATATGCGGTATTTTTAGATTTCTTAATCCCCGTCTTCATCGCTGCAGTATGCTTGTGCTGAGTATAGAAGAACTGATGGTATAACTGGCACTGCTTTGGTCTGCCATTCTTTTCCTCATCTTTAGGAATGTTGGTTTGCCATCTTGAGACAGTGTACACATGATAACATTTAATATGCGGATCTGCAGGCAATTTTGCGGGTTCTAGAACATATGATTCACTGTTTGATTATCTCGTTTCTTTTAATTGTAATTGTTTTGGTACTCTAATATACCTCCTTGCCTTCGGTTGCGAAACCACAATAATGTTGTTGTCTGGGGCCTCTGGGCTGCATGGTGACTTTTTTTCACAAAATTAAGGAACAATTAGCTACTCTTAACACGAAACCGACAAAGCTCCAAATGGGTAAGTCGCCGATCGGCCAATTGCCACCAAATCTTTGCTGAAACTGGTCAATCCTAAAATCAAACCATGGCAAAAGGGGACCCCACCAAAAAGATGAAAACAAAGATGGAACTGGAATGTCATTGAAGACCTCGGCAATGTATACATTGTATGCCGACTCCGTTCGACCTGATGAAGTTCTTTGTAGTTGTAACTAAGCTTATTTAATTTTTAGCCCATTTTAGTCTGGTTCACTCTATTTATCAAGAAACCAAAGTAAGATAATCAGATCCACTGGAGCTTGCGCATGTTGGGAATGGAAAGTCACTGTGACCCACAATTTTCGGGTATTCTGCAGACATTATGAGCCTTATTCTGTGGGCATTCTGCCATAGAAAAATGTTGGGGCTCAAACACCTGTCATGCATTCTAGTCTATACTTTAGCACTAACTCATATCAGCCAATTTTATTACACTATGGTTGGTCATACTAATTTCACCTTGGAACAATGGATTTAACCAATTTATAAGCAACAAACTCTATTTTTAGATAAAAGATGACTTGAGCAAAAACCTTTACTAACCTCAGCAACAAACCGATTCTGGAAATGAAATTTCATATGAACGGACTGGAGACTTTTATTAGTAAATGGAATGTAAAATCGTCTATCATGAGCAATTCAGTAGTAAAAACCTTATATCGAAATAATTAACATAAAAGCAACAATTTTAGCAATATGCTTTGTTCTTGATACCCCTAAAGCTGAGTTAAAACAAATATTTTCCTTGTATCAAATGGCAGTAATAACTATAACTGAATTTTAAATGAACAAATTCTTACTAGAAGGCCAATTTTTCCTTATGACACACTAAGGAAAGTTGTTTATGTCATGGATCATTTACAATTTTTGTATCACTACATGAAGGGCAACATTCAATGGTTCAGAAACATTGACAATATGAATATAAAGATGTGCAGCACCTTACAACTGCTAACAATTCAAACCATTACTAAAACAGGGAGGAAATCTCTTTATACCTTGGGGCTTCATTCTTGATGCAGGCACCCCGCTGAAAATTAACATTGCATCTCTAAGTTCTTGTACAGAGGTCCAAGGTTCAATACATGTATACCCAACCCAAATGCGCCTTAGATATAATAATAAATCGAACACATTCATTTCCAAGGATTCAAGAAAGTGTAGAACAAATGATAAGCAGGAGAATTCCTCCTCTAGCTTCCTCTTATGGTCTGATAATGAATTGGGTCAATAAGCTATAGCGGTAATGAATTGGGAGAATAAACTATGACAACTACAAATGATTTGAGTTAATAAATTGTAACAAACCCAGTTTGTAAGCAAATGCAATCTACCAAATTCCTTCGGATGAACTATAATGAAAGATTAAAACAAATGGTACCTATTTCCCAAGCCAATTGATACTTCTGCAAAATGATATGTTTATTCATCATCTTTTACCTACAAAATAGAAATAAAGAACGACAAAGATAAAACATTGGATCAGAATAAGAATGAATATTAAAAAATACCTGAAAACAAAAAGTAGTAATAAATATTTTATATTAAGACTAATTATATCAATGGAGAATGCATGCCTCAATTTGGAATTGCAGCGAACTCACTTTTGTAGCAGCAACATCATTTGGACCAATCAATCTGGGTGAACTCTTCAATTTTAACTCTTTCTTTCCTTCCATCAGATCCTGAGAAAAAAACACTATGATCTTTAGGTCAATATTCTCGTGATTATATACTAAACATAAAATTAAAAACAAAATCAGCTGATAATTTTAAATCCTAGATTGATCTGGGTCAAATGGAAAGTAAGAAACAGATTGCATACCTTTCAGACCCTAAATTTGATCTTGGTTAAATGGAAAATAGGAAACCAATTGCATAGCTTCAATCGAAACCAGAGCCCTGGATCATCAATGGAAGGTATTAACATCTAAAAATCGGATGAATCTTTTTTTATCAGTAGAAAATCGATAAGATAGTACTTTTAGGGGAAGTGGAGAGAAATAAATCGTCGTGTGAGTTCGTGGTGATTGAGAATGCGGTTCGTTGAAATACTGTACGTGGGTAGTTCTGCTGATAGAAGTGAAGAAATGCGGTAGTTGTTGGTCTATACTGATTTGAACAAAATTTCACTTTCAATTCTTTGGGTCCAGAGTGAATGAGAGGGCTCTATTTGTGAATACTCACACCAGAGTTATCCACATCAACATTTTGTGGGGCCAGAACAAAGGAGAATCAAGTATTGAGTTTCAATTATCATCTAGTTAGATTAGATAGATAGATTAGACTAGCTTGAAACCCGTGCTACGCACCGGGACTGCTGGAATTTCCTACATCGTAAGTTCATGTTCACTGAGGCAGGGCTTCGCCCCGCACCCATCCCAATAAGAGTTCTAATAAGCTTATAGAATTATTATCCAATAGATTGACAATTAACAGTTAAAACTTTATAATAATCAAATATATAACATTATTATGATTTGAAGATCTAACATGGTTTTGAAAACTAAATTCATGCAATATAATAAAAAAATAATCAATTTTACAAATAAACTAAAATATTTTAAGCTATAAATACATTTTTTTTTTTAATATTTAACCCGTGCTTCGAACCGGGTACGATGGAATCGATCCTCAGTTGGGCGAAGCCCCGCACCCGTCCAAGAAGAGATCTCAATTAACAACTGGGATGTACCATTAAAACACCAATTATCATTTTTTTTGAAGCAATCATTTAGTAGATTAACTATCTCGGAACCAAATTATATTGTTTAAAGGGTTGGAGATTAAGAAATCATCCTAAATAAAATACTTTTGAAAAATTATGCTAACCTTTGAAATCAATCAGTAGTTCATTACATTACATGTATCAGTACTATTGGTAGTTAACTAAAACATCATACTTTCTATACAGTTGTATCAATATCTGATATTGGAGACACTAAAAAAAACACGATATATTAACATAAAATAGATTGAAAACTCTAAATGGTGCACAACATATGAATTGTTTTCCGTCAAAGAAAATGTTATCAAGGAAATGCATTGATATATCTTTCTTCGAAAATCATATATTTGTGTTAAGAATTAAGGGACCAACTTAACTGCTCTACCAGGCTCGAACTTCTTATAGTTAAATGAAAAATCACACTCATTAGCCATTATATAGGCATCGATATATGAATTTAGAGACACTAAAAAAATCGTGATATTAATATAAAATAGATTGTCAACTCTAAATAGGGCAAAGCATATGAAGTGCTTCTCGTCAAAGAAAATGTAATTAAGGAAACATACATATGTATTTTTCTTCAGAAATCATATACTTGCGTTAAACATAAAGCGGCTAACTCAACTGATTCTCTTGGCTCCAACTTCTTGTAGTTCTTGTAGTTGAATGAAAAATTACACATATTATGTAGTTGTGTTGATATCTGACATTAAAGACACCAAAAATAACACGATATTAATATAAAAGATTTTCAACCCTAAATAGTTCAAAGCATACAAATTGCTTCCCGTCAAAGAAGTAATCAAGGAAATGTCCTTAGTCATTATATAGGCATCAATATGTGATATTAGAGACATTAAAAAATCATGATATTAATATAAAATAGATTGCCAACTCTAAATAACGCAAAGCATATGAAGTGCTTCCCGTCAAAGAAAATGCAATTAAGGAAACACACATATATATTTTTCTTCATAAAATCGTATACTTGCGTAAAAAATCAAGCGGGTAACTCAATTGTTTTTCCCGGCTCCAACTTCTTGTAGTTGAATGAAAAATCACACATATTATATAGTTGTGCTGATATCTAACATTAGAGACAGTAAAAATAACACGATCTTAATATAAAATAAATTGCTAACCCTAAATATCGCAAAGCATGTAGAGTGCTTCCCGTCAAAGAAGTAATCAAGCAAATGCTTTGATATATCTTTCGTAAGAATCATAAGCTTGCGTTAGGAATCAAGCAGCCAACTCAAGTTCTCTTCGAGGCTCCAAGTCCATATAGTTAAATGAAAAATCACACTAATTATATGGTTGTATCAATACCTGATATTATGGACATTAAAAGAACACACAATATATAACACAAAAATAGCTTACAAATCCTAAATAGTGCAAAACAAATGAAGTGCTTCCAGTCAAAGAAGTTGTAATCAAGGAAATGCACTAATATCCGACTATGACCCCGTTTGAATACCCGTGATTGTTGCTTTAACCGTAAGGATCGCCTATTAATAATTGGAGTTTTTTATATTGGCAAATGCAATCTGAATTATATTGGATATGAATTTTCATCATTTTTATCTTTTCCTATTTAATTATGACTCCTACTGGGCATAATTGTATTTCGTGTTAATATAAAATAGATTTTCAACTCTAAATATTGCAAAGCATATATATGAATTGCTTCCCGTCGAAGATGATGTAATCAAGGAAATTCACCGATCTATATTTCTAAGGATCGTATACTTGCCTTAGGAATCAAGCGGCCAGCCAACTCAAGTTCTCTTCCAGGATCCAAGTCCCTATAGTTAAATGAAAAATCACACTCACTGTATAGTTATATGGATATCGAATATTAGTGAGATTTTCAACCCTAAATAGTGAAAAGAATATAAATTAAGTGTTTCCCATCGAAGATGATGTAATCAAGAAAATGCATTGATATATCTTTCTTCAGAAATCATATACTTGTGTTAAGAATCAAGTGGTCAACTCAACCCAGACACCAACTCCTTATAGTTAAATGAAAAATCACATTTAAATACTAATATATGATATTATAGACATTAAAAGAACACACGATATAACATAAAATAGTTTTCCAATTCTAGATAGTACATAACAGATGAAATGCTTCCCGTCAAAGAAGTTGTAATCAAGCAACGACCTAACATCCCACTAAGACTCTGTTTGAATACTCGTGATTGTTACTTTAACCGCAAGGATTGTCCACTAATTAATGACTGGAGTACCTTTATTGGCAAAGAGAATCTAAATTGTATTGGTTAATTAAATAATTTGCTTGTTGTATATTTAGTGATGCATATAGCTAATTTTATTATGTATGTGGCTTGAAACCAAACATAAAACTCTCTTGGAATTGAACGATTAAGGGACCTTCTTTTTATTTTATCAACCTTAGGTCAAGTTAACGAAGTGCCTTTACAGCATGGTCTATTAAACAAAGCAATTTCATGCGTATATCCTTTTCGAGAAAGAAAAATAAGAATAAGAATAAGTTTCACAAAAAATTATAATTCAATAATCTGGCAGAACCCCATCAAAAATATCAGAAAAATTTATAAAGGAAAGCCAAGAGAGAGTAGAATGCTCTTAGGAAAATAACTTAACAATGTTGTTTGGGATTCACGTCCATCCTTTTGGCCCTACATAGAATTGAAAATGATGGACGGGGCCAGTATCATCCGGTTTATAATTATATATTCACTACTACCTCATCGAAAAGACTTGTACATGTTTAGAGAATATATCTAAGATGACAAAGATTATTATTTATTTTACAAATGTCCATGCCAGTGTCCTTAATATAGACCTTTGAGACTGGGATGCAAAGAAAACAATGAGAATTGAGAAATGAAATGGAATTAAGTTGCTTTGCGTGGCAACAAAATATAACAAAGTAATGGAAAGATTTTTCTTCCCTAAATTAATTCGAAAATACAGGGTAAGAAAAAGATTTTTTTTAAT
Organism: Papaver armeniacum; assembly: GCA_023531295.1. Classification (NCBI taxonomy): domain Eukaryota; kingdom Viridiplantae; phylum Streptophyta; class Magnoliopsida; order Ranunculales; family Papaveraceae; genus Papaver; species Papaver armeniacum. The sequence goes on along the minus strand of JAJJWW010009314.1, from coordinate 390,848 downwards.
ATACTAAATATTTAAGCTAGTCGTTTAGGATTCTTTTACCATAAGTTGACCTCTAAAGATTTTTTTGCCTTAAGGTTTTTAGATATTTTGATTTTTATAAACACTTATTTAAATTTTTCTTTCCATATATAATTACTACCGTTGAAAAAGATTACGTCATTAATATGTATGCATCGTTCCATAAATGCTTAAAAAATAAATCTTTCCATAAATATAATAGGTGTAAATTACTAATTTTAAAGAAATTAAGCTAACAATTACATATATAGTCTAAAGTCGCCAACATTTTGGTTAACTATGTTGATTCTAACAGAGAGTTACCTAATTTAAACCTTCTCACATTTTCATCCTCCCACCGCTAACATGAGAAAAGATTTGTTTACACCTAATGGAGTAAATTTAAGCAAATTTAAGCCCGAAAGTATCAAATTATTAGAAATCCATTTGCAACGTGCATATAAAACTTAGGTAATGTCAATTCACAAAAAAAATCCAGATGAAAAATCAGTAAAAGGGTGTTCTTAATAAAAATCAAAATATTGCCGAACCTAAGTACGGAAGTGATAGATTGATGGGTTGCCCCTGCATCAAGAAGTGATGGATGAAATTGGTTGTGTTTCTTCTCCACCATGATCCAAACCATTATTCCTTGATTGCTCATCCAGGACACTCCTCAATTTCCTTGTAGGATTAAAAGAGCCTGCCATACTTCTGGATGAATAGTTATACACTAAATTGGAACAAAACCAGTATCTGAGACGGTAGCTGAGACACCTCCATAAGAAAATCGACATCAAAGTATCTTTTCCCAGTAGGTGCTTGCACAAAGACATGTGAATCACAGGGATATACGAAACATAGAAGTAAATGGATTTACCAAATTGAGATTTTGACTAACACCACATGTTTGGAATGTCATGTCGGTGTCTTCATCGGCATAACAAATTTGATCCATGGAATACAAATTATAAGCACCATTTAGTTAACCGGCACTGCACAAATGATACCAACAACACAAAAATACAACTACCATTTTAATGAATAGGTGTGTCCCTCTTTTCCGAAATTTATCATTTTTAGATCATGAACACGTGAACTACGGTAACCATTATGAACAAATAATCTCAATGAACTAAACATTTGTTTAACTCAAAATATCATACCGCGAACAACATTACAAAAAAATAATAACAAAACGATTAAACACCTACTTTTGCTATACATATTTTATTTTGAGAAAATCATCATAATAAAACAGAAAATGAAGAAAACAAAATAAACAACCTTACATCGCATCTTCATAAGCTAAACCCCACTACTTCACACCACCATTTTCCTCCACAAATTTTAACAAAAATTACTCCACCATATCAGTTACCTGCTCTCAGCATAATTGTTAGTAGGCGTTTCCTCAACCCCGCAGAAAATAGCCAATAAAAATTTATATGTGTAAAATGCACCCACAAATAATCATGCTTACCTCATTCTAATAAAATTATTCTGGAATTGCTCTCGCACCTGAAACACAGAGATAGTCAACAAACAAACTATAACCTTATAGCAAAAACCGAACTGAGACCTAAATAGAAATTGGTACTTAAATTTTACCTTTTCAAACAGACACTTTGGATGAGATGTCGACTTCCTAATCCACCTTTCCAAACTAAATATTTTGATTTTTCTGAAAAGATCAAACCCATAAACGTCATGGACTATATTGAAAATGGGTAAGAAACATACCACCAGTAAAAGCTTAATATTGAACTCCCATCACCACAACCTATTGATTACATGCAAAACAAACATTAAAATTAGATTAGACAACAAAATCCTTGATAATAAGAAACCGAAAAAAAGAAAGAAAAAGACCCGAAAAGAAAATAACGTGCAAACAATGAGGTTTGGCTTTCGCATGAATTATTTATATTCAGTCACCAAAACTAAATTTCGATAAGAAATTTCTTTTGTTAAGAAACAATATCAATCAATATCTTAAAGGAAGAAAATTAGGCAAATTATTTTCATAATTTATTAACAACATATTAGTATTAATTAAAAGATTTTTAATCATAATAGTAGCGACACCTTGATAGTAGTATTATTAAAGAAATTATCTGCGTATTGATATTTTTTTCCCAAAATAACAGTTTGTACCATTTTTAAGACTATATTAATATTAATTAAAATATTTTTTTACCCATTGAAATGGATAAAATCTTAGAAATTATTTTTTGTATCAGATTCATGAATATCCTTGGATTTTTTGTCAGTTTTTAACACATAAACATGTCTGGATTTTCTAGATATTTATTATTAATACTAAAAATTAATATAGTCATTTCTAGTTTATTTTTTTCCTTATAAAAGATTCAAAAACATAAATCTTATTATTTTATTCTATAAATATGTTGAATGTTTTTTTTATTTCAGTTATAAATGAACGAAATTAATATAGTAGTTTTTTTTTTTGGATTCTTTATGATAAATAATTGAATTGATTTTTATTTTATTTTAATCATAAATTTCCGAAATTAATATAGTAGTTTGCTTTGTCATTTTTCTATTTTTTTCCGTATAAAAGATCAAAAGATATAAATCTTATTATTTTATTCCATAAATACGTTGAAATGATTTTTTTTATTTAAGTCATAAATGTACGAAATTAATATAGTAGTTGTTTTTATTTTTTGGATTTTTTATAGTACATGAAACTATAAAAGATTCAAAAAAAAAAAATCTTATTATTTTATTCCATAATATATTGAATTGATTTTTTTTAATCATAAATGTTCGAAATTAATATAGTAGTTTTCTTTATTTTCAGGATTTTCACAATAAATACATGAAATTAATATAGCAATTTTACAAATAATGAGGGCCGTCTGTCGTGTGTGTCCCAACCACCACCCAATCTCCACTGCACATTTTCAGATCAATGCACCATATCTCACGAAATTTCATCCGACGGATACGAATGTTTTTTCATTATTTTCTGGATTTTTTATAATAAATAATTGAATTGATTTTTATTTTATTTTAATCATAAATTTCCGAAATTAATATAGTAGTTTGCTTTGTCATTTTTCTATTTTTTTCCGTATAAAAGATCAAAAGATATAAATCTTATTATTTTATTCCATAAATACGTTGAAATGATTTTTTTATTTAAGTCATAAATGTACGAAATTAATATAGTAGTTGTTTTTATTTTTTGGATTTTTTATAGTACATGAAACTATAAAAGATTCAAAAAAAATAATCTTATTATTTTATTCCATAAATATATTGAATTGATTTTTTTAATCATAAATGTTCGAAATTAATATAGTAGTTTTCTTTATTTTCCGGATTTTCACAATAAATACATGAAATTAATATAGCAATTTTACAAATAATGAGGGTCGTCTGTCGTGTGTGTCCCAACCACCACCCAATCTCCACTGCACATTTTCAGATCAATGCACCATATCTCACGAAATTTCATCCGACGGATACAAATGTTTTTTCATTATTTTCTGGATTTTTTATAATAGCTACATGAAATTATAAAAGATTAATATAGTAATCTTTTTGTCATTTCTATATTATTTTCTTTGTTTTCCTTACAAAAGATTTTAAAAATATACATCTCATTGATTTATCCATAATACGTTGAATTGATTTTTTATTTTCTTTTATTCATAAATGTAAGAATTAATATAATATTTTTTTTCTGGATTTTCTATAATAAATACATGAAATTATAAAATATTCAAAAAATATAAATTATTTTATTTTATTCCATATATATGTTTGATTGATTTTTTTTTTATTTTAATCATAAATGTCCTAAATTAATATAGTAGTTTTCTTTATTTTGTGGATTTTCACAATAAATGCACGAAATTAATATAACAATTTTTCTAAATAATGAGGGTCTTCCGCCGCGTGTGTCCCAACAATCCACCCTATCTACACCGCACATTGTCAGATCAATGAACCATATCTAACGAAATTTCATCCGACGAATACGAATGGTTTCTCAATTAGCCAATAAGAGCTCGAGGTTACCCTCACCAACCAATAGGAGAGAGGGTAAGCTCCACTAGTGCTACTTTTATTCTGGAGTGAGGGATGGCATTGAGTTTTTAGGTTGTTGATAGACACGCTTTAATAATGGTTGATAAAGTTATGGGCTTTTCCTTAACATAACGTTCAAGTGTTACCTCGCCAGCATACTGGGCTTATTTCTTCTTGCAATAGACAGACTATGTGTGGTAGTTGTAGTTAACCTACTCACGGCGTCAGTTCCTCCTGCTGTCTTTAGGTGACTCCCGCATAGTATTTTGTTCGTAGAAATTGACGTTTAGTCCCAAAGTTACTGGTCTTTGGACGCTCTAGTCCACTCATCTGAAGCCCAGGACGCTCTAGTCCAAATATGTTCCGTGTCTTACCATTTAATCCAAATCTTGGACGAGTTAGTCCAAACACCCAATGATTCAGAATTTTCCAATACCTTAATTACCCTTTCTTCAAAGGATGCAGAGATATGAATGAGTTTTTAGTTTGAGATCCTAGATTTTAAATTATGAGAGATTCAGATAAAGACGAGAGAGATTTCGAGGCGATTTCTTGGATTCAATGGTTTCTTCATCATATTTCGATCCCAAGTTAGAGATCTCAGATTTCAATCCCATTTTTTTCGGTTTTGTTTGTTTCTGGGATTTCAATCCCATTTTTCTAATTTTTTTAATGCATAATGAAATCGATTTGTCTTTTGATTTCTGTTTTTGATTTTGATTTTGTTATTTGTTAGGATTTGATTTTCATGAAACTCTTTTGTTTTATGTTTATTTTTATTTTTTTTTGATTTTTTTTTGATGTATGATATGAAATCGATTCGATCTTAATTTGGTCTTTAATTTTTTTATTTTTAATTTCTTCTTTCGAATAATTGAACTCTTTGGATGTTTTCTAATCGAGCTGAAAGTTATTCATTGTTGTTAACTGATATAGTAGTTGATTTCTTTCATTTTTGACTGTACGGAATGTGTACTTTCTTGTACACTGTATATATTTCGATTTATTGTGATTTTAAGGTTGATTTGAGAAAGTAATTCTCATATAAATTTAAATATGATTCAAATCTTTTTGATGTTAAATCTCTGTGTTAGTGGATTCGATTTTAAGATCTTTTAGATGTGACTCGGATCTATTTTATTAGTTTTTTGATTTTTTGTGTTGATTAAACCTAAGAATGCTACTTTTGAGATCTTTTTCATGTGGTTTAGATCTTTTATATCTTTATTTACGTGTTTTTGATATATGTTTTTTGTAAAATGCAGTGTATCAACCATGTCTGGGAAGATTGTGTATGCAATCTCGAATCATGGTGAGCATTCAACCCTATTTGGTAGGTGTATACACATGTGTACGGTAAATTTCTCTATGATGAACGCATGGGATTGTTTTGTTTGGACCATTGTTCTATTTTGTTATCTTCATGTAAATCTATTTACATACTTTGTACACGAGAATGCTCTGTGATGGATACATGACTTGTTTTGCCGGTATATATGCTAGATTTTGGTATTTTTTTGTATGTGTACATGTTTGTACACTAAAAATACTCAGTGATGAATATATGGTGTGTCATGTGGGTATGAATGTTATATTTTGTTAGGTTTTTGTAGAGTGTGCATGTTTTGTACACTATGATGCTCTTTTATGAATGCATGGGTATGATGCTAGCATTTGTTAGTTTTCTGTAGAGGTATAAATGTTTGCACACAAAATTTTGTTTCAGTTTGTATAGCATGTTCATGCACTTTGATGTACACCTCATATGCTTTTGATACATAGTTTTTGTAATATATTGGGTATCAAACCATATATCTGAGAAGGTTGTGCATGCTATTTTTCAATCAAGGTGAGTATTCATCCATATTTTGGAAGATGCGTACACATTTATATATTAGAAATTTATGTGTGATGAATGCATGGGTTGTTTTGTTTGAATTAATGCTATATTTTTGTTGTTTTTACTAGATGTGTACATACTTATATGCTAGTATGCTCTCTCATGATTTTATGTTCTATTTTGTGGGTATGGATGTTGGATTAGTTGCATTTTTGAAGGTGTGTACATAATTGTACACCATTGTGTTGTGTCATTATTACATGGCATGCTTTAGGGGTATGGATGTTGGATTTTTTATAGGTGTGTACATAGTCGTACACTATTATGCTCTCTCATAATTTTATGGTCTGTTTTGTGGGTGTGGATGTTTGATTAGTTAGATTTTTATAGAATTTGTACATGTTTGTATACTAGTATGCTCTGTGATGAGTTGATTGCATGTCCTGTGAGTATGCACGTTAGAGTTTGTTAAGTTTCTATAGAGGTGTACATATTTGTACACTTGTATGCTCCACAATGATTATTTTGAAGTTTATTTTTGAATTTAAAATTTTCAAGATCATATTTTTGGGTGTATATAGTTGCACATATTTTTGACTTTATGAACTGTATTACTAGGGTGCATGAATCATTTGGTCGCAGTTAATGAAGATTGTTGGACATGAATACGGCGCAGAGATGATTACCTCTTGATTATTTTATTTATAAGTGGTGTATGTCACTAGGGTAAGTTTCTTTACCTTCGCAATTGAACTTGAAACCTTATTTTGAGCATAGTTAACCCTATTAATGATGAGGATGATATTCGGGTTGATGATATGTCACACTTCAGACTCATTATGTATTATTTTATCTTATATGTATTAAATTTAGGGACTCATAATCTCAAAATGATTTATTCAATATGGGTAGTAATATTGTTGCTCAAGTACACGATTCAAGTTGTATGTGTGTATAAAATAGTGCACATTGTCCTGTTTAGATATGGTATTTCTATGGATATGGATGTGCATAGATTGATTGTTTTGAAGATTTGCATAGTTTTGCAACTAAGTTTACATAGTTGTACACATGCTTTTTCTTAATGTATACATATTTATACACATGTTTATTGTTTTTGAATCTGCTCATAATTCCGCAACTTTATGTTGTTTTGTTTTTTCCAGATCATTTCATTGGTGCTTATGTTTTATTTTCCAGGTTGAAGATTATCATGTTGATATCTAAGAGACGGGTAAAATCTCTTATAGATAGCATCATTAGTCCCATATTTATGACTTTTCAAAGTCGAAGAAATCAACACATTAAAATTGCTAGAGAGAAGTAAAGAAGACCTATGATGTGCACTGAGTGCTTTACTTGCACCTTCCTTGATGATTTAATAGTCTTCTTGCTTACAACTTTGTACTTTTTTTCTCCATGTAAATTGTTACAATGAATGTTAATATCTTATTTATGTTAAGAATTTAGTTTGGTTTTTACTTCAATGCATGTCTTTATTTCTACAGGTACATATTCAACATCATGTACACTTTAATGTTCTAACCTGTCAGTAGATGTGCACCATCATGTACACCATTATGTACACATGAAAAAAATAATACCTACAATATACCATATAAATCTGAGAAAATCTACATTCAAAACATCAATATTCATATTGATAATAAGATTAATTCAATGTTTTACTAGTTGTTAAAGTTAAAAAACATAGTTGTCAAAAGTATAAGAAAGTTACAAACAACAAACAACTTAAGCAAGTTTTAAACATAAATCAAGTTGTTTCTCTCCTACTCGCACACCAATCTTGGTATTATTTATCTTCTGCGATATTCTATAGTTTGGCAGGACCACCGACAAGTTTCTGCAGGTTCTGATGCTACCATCTCCAACAAGTATGTACACACCTACAAAAATTAGACAAATCCAACTTCAAAAACTATGAAACATGCCATATATCCATGAGATATCTTACCAGTGTACTAGTATGTATACCATGACATCCATACTTCGAAAATTATAGAACTCATGACATTCATACCCACAAAACAGATAATATATCCATGCCATAACATACTAGTGTGTAAGTATGTACACACCTACAGAAATCTTACAAATCCAATACTCATGCTCACACAAGAAAGGTCATATGTCCATGACATGATACATCAGTGTACATGTATGTACACACCTATAGAAATGACACAATCTAACATTCAAAATCACGAGAACAAGTCATACTCCCATGAGATGATACATCGGTGTACAAGTATGTACACACTACATAAATTTAACCAATCCAACATACATGCTCGCACAAAGCATGCCATATGTTCATGACATGATACAGCAGTGTACAAGTATGTACACACCTACAAGAATGACAAACTCCAGCATTGTACAAGTATGTACATAACTAATTTGAGTAAAATAGAATTCATACTCACATAACAGTACATATACCCCTGAAATGGCATGTTGTTGTACAAATTTGTACACAACTAAAACAAATCTAACAAAAATAACATCCATGTCTACATAACAGTTCATACACCCCCGTAATAGCATTCTTGTAAATAAATATGTACACTACCATCTGTTGTAACATACATACCCCTGGGAACTGAGACCTCTTTGTGAGCTAGCAGGTACCTAACATCTGCCGAGCAAGCCTAAGGACAGCGGGGAGCAAAACACGATTGTCATTGGGGCGAAAACGCATAAGGTGCATCCGAGCAAGCCCAAGAAAAAGTGCGAGGATTTGAGGTTAGTATTTGAACATTGTGAATGAGGCGGGCCTACCAAGTGCATGACTAAACTTCCCTGTGAGCCATCACTTTGTTGAACCAAGTGTTGTTAAACCCTGAGCTTACCCAAGTATTGCTCCACCCTGTTAAGCATTACCTTGCAATGCTCTGAGCCGAACTCCAGCCCCCTGAAGCTGCAAGTCTTGAGTCACAACTTGGACAGCCAAGTTGGTTGAGCTACCTCAGGGGAAGTCAACTTGGTGAGTTGATACCACAACCCCTGTGAGCCAAGCCCTGAGCATAAACCATCCTGCATACCTTGCTTTGCCTTGGCTGATTGCAAGCCTGATTCTGTCAAACCTGAGCATGCTGTGAATAGCTTTGTAAATTGCTGATTAACCTTGTGCATCTTTGTGAAAGGTTTATGCCCTGCTTCTTGCATACCCTGATATGCACAAATATGATTCTGTGATGCATGGGCTGTGAATTTAAGTTTAGCCAAATTTCTTACTGATCTGTGAAAACCAAAAACCTCAACCAAGCTTCGTTAACCTCTCGTGGCATGTCAAGTTTGTTTTGAAAATCTTTGAGACTTTGTATCCGAGTTATTGTGATCGTTGCATAGCACATGCTAAGCATCATCCATCACTCGTGAACTGTCTTGCAAATAGTCTTTGATCCCCTGAGTTATGCATTGCATAAGCTGCCTGATAGCCCAAATTAGTGGATTGATGCTCTGCCTTGAACTAATAACCATGCATGCTCACTGAATAGTGCTCGCTGACCATTGTAAAGCCCCTAGCCGTGAAAACCAAGCTGACCTTGCTGTCTTGCGACCTTGTGGAAACCAAGTGACCTTGCTGTCTTTGTAACACCTAACCTCCAGCCCCCGCACCGTGAGTTAGGGCTTGGATAGCCAGGACTAGCAAAGACAAACCACGAGCTTACCACCACCTTGTCTTTGTGTGAAACCGCCAATCTGTACACCAAACTCGTCTGTCTTTGTGGCAATTTTTGAGAAGCCGTGCACACAAGTCCGTGCGTGAGCTGCTACAGGCAACTCTGCACTTGCAAACAATTAGGATCTGCACTTGCAACCAAGCGGGTTGCTAATTTGCACCTGCACAAGTCTGCTTTCCCTGTCTTTGTGAAGTGGAAAGTCGTGTCTTTGCACAACCGAGCCCCGTACCACCGGTGGGCTGTGCGGCGAGACTAAAGCCCACACACCAGGTTTCCCCTAGGCTAAGCTTCCCACTGCTGGGCTGTGCAGTTGGTATGTGTATGTCTGCCTGTTCTTAGCAAAACTCATTTTGAGTTGGACCTTTTGCATGATGTACCTTTAATTTTGCAAGATTTTGTTCTCACAAACACACCTGTTCACAAGTTTAGGTTTGGGGGAAACTCATTCCCATATGCAGTCTTACTTGCACTCTCATGTTATATTTGTGTAAGACTCACATTGTTATTTGTATATATTTTCTATTGGGTTGATCCTCAACTCTTTAGATTGTTAGTGTATGGTGAACTTTCATTGTATATAATCCAGTAGGACTTGTTAAAATTTTCTTTTCTTGAAACGGTTAAGTCTTCTTGTGCATATTTTGTGCTAATCCGATATGATCTCCGCCGAGAATGTTGGATTCTAGCCTTGACTAGTGAAGCTCTAACCGTGCTCCCGCCGACATCCGGTAATCTCTTTCCTTTTCTCTTATCGGCATAGTTCTCATGGTATGTGAATGTTTAAAATTTTATCATCTGTTGACACATTGAGGACAATGTTTGATTTAGGTTTGGGGGTGCATTTGCATTTGCATATAGAGTTTTTAGTCTTTTTAATCTTTGATTTTTATTAAAAAAAAAAAAAAAAAAAAACTCTTTTTGTAAAAACCTCCAACTTTTAGAGATTTTAGAGTCACTAGCATGCTTCTAGCTATGTTTACATAGAGAATCGACCGAAATAACAAAAGTTAGAAGTAACTTCGGAGAACACAATCGAGTTTCTTAGTTGATTAGAGCGTTAAAGTTGGATTTAACCATACCGGAGAGCGAATTAGGTGTTGTTTAGATATTCGGTAGTAGAATTGTGATCACCCATAGTGGAGACTACCCATTTTACATCAAGTGAGGCACCAACCTTCAATTTTTTGCAACTTTCTAGAAAAGTTTGTTAGAGTGTGTGTCACCGTACATCAATTCGGGTAGGAATGGTGAGCTACCCAACTTCGCACCAATTTCAAAGACTACTTTTGATCTCTTGAGTGCTAGTTTTTGTCAATCATGAGGGTGACGTCTAAAGATGAAAACTCCTTCTAAATATCGATTTACAGTTAGCATCACTCTCTCTCTCTCTCTCAATCAACAGACCCATAGAAACACATCATCGTCAGCAAGCGGAGCAGCATCAGAATATTGAAAGAAAAGTTGATATAGTCCAAGGTTACATACAACAAAGAAAATAGGATGAGAATTAATAAAATTTATGAAATCAAGACAATACAAGTTGTGGAAAAATTGAGTGATAAAGTCCTTTGTCCATGGAGTTAGTTGTTTCACTATTTGTATTTTTATTTTCACTTTTTGTAATTAAAAAAAAAAAGAAAGAAAAAAAAATCAAAAATCAAAAATCAAAAATCAAAAAATCAAAAAAATATTGTAGTTTATTTTTGCTACCACCATGGTAAAGAGAGTTCAAGAAGAAAAATCCAAACAACAAGGAAATTGAGTAGAAAAGTTAAAAATTGTCAACTTTTGTGAAGTTTAGAAGTTCGTCATCAACATTTGAAGACCGAAGACCGAAGAGTGAAGACGTTTCTATGGTTCTTATGAGAGAGTGATATTAATTGCCGATCGGGTGAGAAGTGAGTGAGTACTCCCACCCCTTGCTAATGGTTGATTTCCTTTCTTAGAGATCATCGAGAAAAAGATTCTTTTTGTCCACACTTCGTGGAGTCTCCATAAATTATTTCGGAAGGTTATCCTTCTTACCTACAACGTGTGCAGGATTTCTCTCTTTATTCCTACCTGCACACATGAGAGACTAAAAAAGCAATCTTTTTGAGTGCAATTATCATAAAACCCTAATGGTGAGGCAGAAGTTGAGACTTATGATCACAATCGAATCCGAATTCTTTCATTTGGTATGGTTACTTCTCGCTCAGCACTTAAGGATGAGAGTGCGTTCTTTGGTAGTTCTAACTTCATGTTACTAGCATGCAGAAACTCTATGTCCTCATAGCTTCTTGGAGGCTTGAGACTCTTTTACACTCTGAAGTTGGAGAAGGTTTTGTGGGTACACCTCTTGTAAACCCTCACGAGACTACAACTCGTCCACTAGGGACACCTAGGGTTTAAAGGCTTAGTGCATACGCTAAATGCATTCGAGAGACTGCGACGGGGTATAGTTAGGATTTCTTATTTTTTGTTTTACTTGAGGACAAGTAAAATTCAGTTTGGGGGTATTTGATGAGTGCCAAATAGTGCATATTTATACACCTTTTTATTGGCATTTTACTCATCTTTTGCGCTTAGAAATCGGATATTATCCCAGTTACGTGTTTTCTTTGTTTTCGGGAATAAATATTTGTATTAATTAATTTTGTGTTTTTAGGTAATAAATAAAGCTCGGAGAAAACCGAGGAGCCCAAAGAGCGAAGAATTGGAGTCGAGCATCCATGGAGAAGAAAGCCAAAGCCCGCGCGCGAAACAGTTGCAACCCAACAAGTAGCAACTCATCTACAAGACATGGGCTTGAGATAGACCCGACCCGCGACCCGGATCCGAGCCCGTCCACTCCAAGCCGTCGAGATTTCTATCTTCTACATCCAACGGTCGCTGCCTCCACTCGCATCGAAGTTCGCTGCTCCCGTGCAACACCAGATCACTCCAAGTCTTCCTCAGCCGTTCAGATCGTACCGGCTTCATCTAACGCTCGCTCCGCCTTCCTCATCAAAGCTTGATGATCCCGCTCAACACCACGGTCCCTGTATATTTACCCATAACCTAAACCTAAACCTAATTTCTCTTTCTTCCTCTCTCCCTCACCCGACAGAGCAGAGCTCTGCTCTTCTTCATCCATACCTCCATCACCCGACCAAACCTTCTCCGCCACCATCTCTCCTTTCCTGACACACCCTCACCACCATCTCTTGTCAGCACAACAACCGCCTCAACAACTCGTCCACCACCCTAGTTCTAGCCATCTTTACCCGTAGCTTCTTCTAACTTAGAGGATAGGGTTGAGATAACTAGTATTAGGGTTTCTCTAACATCAACATCAAAGGAGTTGCAGAGCCGATTAGACAAGAGAGGAGTACGATTCAAGCAGTATGGGCGAGAGGGTATGACTTTAATTGCTGTTTTGAGAATTAGGGTTTTTGGGAATTTTGTGCATGTATAAATAGAAGTGTTCTGTGTGTTTTAGGGTTCATGCACAGGCTGCGGAGCACCAATTAGGTTTAATTACGTGTTCTTTGTTATCTTAGTATGTTTTAATTTAATGTGCTAGGGTTTCAATGAAACCCTAATTCAATGTTATGTTTAAACTCTGTTGAATGTTCTTGAGTGCTTAAATTTTATCAGATAATCTTCAATTTTAGCTTTCCATTGCTTTACTCTCACAGTGAATACCATGTATGCATTGTAGTTAGGCTTAAAAAGCGCATTGGCTAGGCTTCAGCTCAAACATTAGACCCAAATGATAATTCCCTTGACTAGTTGTACTTAATTAGACAACTAGTGCTCTGGGTTAGTACCCTCAGCTGTTATTTGAAGCTTTACATGGAGAAACCCCTTAGATAGGTGGTGGAATTGACACCCTGCCCTTATCAGTCACAGGACAAGAACTTCAACTTAGTTGAACTCATAATAGGAATTAGTGGTGGAATTGAAGACCCTAGCATCCCCTTTATCAATGTTTTATACCTTAGTTTAGAGTCACTCATCAACACTTCAGCCGTATCGGCAAAACAACAATTGTGTTACCGTCACTAGAATTCGAGAGAGCGAGTCTTAGATCAACATCGGCACCTCCTCGTCTCTGTGGGATCGACCCGTACTTGCCGCGTCTCCGATAGACGCCGTGCACTTGCGGTTATCACAAGTAGGCTTAAATCTAAACACCATTTTCTGGCCTACCAAGTTTTTGGCGCCGTTGCAGGGACTTGGCGTGTGCTGAGTTGATTTTTGTTCTTGCTTTACTGAATTTTCTCACCCCTGTACATATTCATTTTGAATTGTTGTTTTAGCCTTTATTAGTGTAACTTAGTTGAAGCTTTTCTATTTCTTTTACTTTACCTCCTTGCAACTTATTTTTAACTTACCTTTGTTATTTAGCATCATCACCCTGTCTTAGTATAACTTAGCATCTTGTTACTCTTTCATTGCACTTTAGCTGATAACTTAGCTGCTTGTATACACTGCATGTTAACCTTCATTGCTAGAACCATCCGCCCGAGCTTGTGAGCCACCTACCACCTTGCTAGCCCCCTGAAGCTGCAAGTTGTGAGCTGGGTTAGTTGTAGCCACAAAACCATTGGCCTGAGCTGTCACCACTCAGCTGCTCCCTGTGATAGCTGAAACTTGCAGCATACTCTCTTTGCTGTAACATACATACCCACCTGGGTACCGAGACCTCTTTGTGAGCTAGCGGTACCTAACATCTCTTTGAGCAAGCCCAAGGACAGCAGGGAGCAAAACACAGTTGTCATTGGGGCGAAAACTGGCGCATAAGGTGCATCTGAGCAAGCCCAAGAAAAAGTGCAGGATTTGAGGTTAGTATTTGAACATTGTGAATGAGGCAGGCCTACCAAGTGCATGACTAAACTTCCCCTGTGAGCCATCACTTTGTTGAACCAAGTGTTGTTAAACCCTGAGCTTACCCAAGTATTGCTCCACCCTGTTAAGCATTACCTTGCAATGCTCTGAGCCGAACTCCATCCCCCTGAAGCTGCAAGTCTTGAGTCACAACTTGGACAGCCAAGTTGGCTGAGCTACCTCAGGGGAAGTCAAATTGGTGAGTTGATACCACAACCCCTGTGAGCCAAGCCCTGAGCATAAACCATCCTGCATACCTTGCTTTGCCTTGGCCGATTGCAAGCTTGATTCTCATCAAACCTGAGCATGCTGTGAATAGCTTTGTGAATTGCTGATTAACCTGTGCATGCTGTGAAAGGTTTATGCACTGCTTCTTGCATGCCCTGATATGCACAAATATGATTCTGTGATGCATGGGATGTGAATTTAAGTTTAGCCAAATTTGTTCTTGATATGTGAAAACCAAAAACCTCAACCAAGCTGTTAACCCTCTCGTGGCATGTCAAGTTTGTTTTGAAAATCTTTGAGACTTTGTATCCGAGTTATTGCCGATCGTTGCATAGCACATGCTAAGCATCATCCATCACTCGTGAATCCGTGCGCAAATAGTCCTTGATCCCCGAGTTATGCATTGCATAAGGCCGCGAGATAGCCCAAATTAGTGGATTGATGCTCGCCTTGAACTAATAACCATGCATGCTCACCGAATAGTGCTCGGCGACTATTGTAAAGCCCCTGCAGCTGTGAAAACCAAGCTGACCTTGCCTGTGCTGACCTTGTGAAAACCAAGCTGACCTTGCCTGTGCTGTAACACCTAACCTCCAGCCCCTGCAGCTGTGAGTTAGGGCTTGGATAACCAGACTAGCGACATGACCACAGAGCTTACCACCACCCTGTGCTTTGTGTGAAACTGCCAATCTCGTACACCAAACCGTCTGTCTTTGTGGCAATTTTGAGAAGTCACTGCACACAAGTCTGTGCGTGAGCTGCTCTGTGCAACTCTGCATTTGCAAACAATTAGGATCTCCACTTGCAACCAACTGGGTTGCTAATTTGCAATCTGCACAAGCCTGCTTTCCTGTGGCTTTGTGAAGTGGAAAGCTGTGTCTGTTGCACAACCGAGCCACAGTACCACTTTGGTGGGCTGTGCGAGATTAAAGCCCACACACCAGGTTTCCCTAGGCTAAGCTTCCCACCGGGTCTGTAAGCAAAACCGAAGCCCACATCATCCGGGCTGGAACCCACACTGCTAGGCTTCCTACAATCTGGGCCGTGCAAACATTTGGGCTGTACAAAGCCAACCTTCGACCCCATCATTGGGCTCGCTTCACCGAGGCTGTTTGTGCAGCTCGGAACACGGGCCTTACAAAAACCCAACAACAAATCCCCATAAACCAAATAAAACCCAATAAACCAAAGCCCATCAAACCAAATCCAAAACAAACCAAAGCCCACATAAACCAAACTAGGTTTTGAGTTCAATTTGAGCTGCTAAATCATGTCAGGATTTTGGTCTGCAACTGGGGATACAAACAAATCCATTAGAGAGCTTGCTTACGGGCATGCTTCACAATATGAACTCCCCACATACCATAGTGATTTTAGGAAATATTATGAGCCTTCTCAGGGCCCTGACTTCACATACCCTAATCACTATGAGCACATGTATCATCCATCACAGGTTGAGAATGAACACTCTCCTCATACCCAGTCATCACTTCTAGATCAATTAGAAGCTCAAGTTTCGGCTTTAGAAAGACAATTACATGAGCAATCTGTCGAATCTAATCCCCCTAGACACTATGCAATGTATACTTGTACCTTATGTGGTAGCTTAGACCACCCTGCTAAGAACTGCCACATTTTACATGAGTTTAGGCAGTCTAGGGAAAGCCATGATAATCCAATATACGAATTGTCTAGAAGTGACTATGACCATGCACACATGCATCATTCACCACAATGGGGAGATGAACAATTTTATACTCCCCAACTCCTAGTTTGCGATCAATAATGGAAACGCTCATGGAGCAAAATGCTAGGTCTGGAAATGAATGCAATGCATGACCATCCACATAGCAACATGTCTGAATTTCCCTTCTCTAGTGAACCTCATGCACAACCATACAGTGAATATCCATATGAGGAATGCATACCCACTAGTGAAGACTCTCCTACAATAGAACAACTCACCGTGATTCTTCAAAAGAATCGATTGAGTTACAAAATGATAGGATTGAAAATAGTGTTTCTAGTCTTACTCATGCAACTAACACTTGAATATGAACCTAATCTAGAGGTAGATGAGTACACTAAAAATACTACCATTTTGAATGGAGAGATGAATTTTTGCTATGATGATGACGATGAATATGAAGAGCATGTGTATTTTGAAAATGTAATAGAATCTTTAGGTTCAGAGACATTAAGTGTCTCTTACATGAACCCTATGAATGATGCTTCTTCCGATATTCATACATGTCTTTGTTGATGTGGAACCTGTGGAATTGTCCTGTGAAAATAAGCATGCTTTACCATCATGCTGTAACCTAGGAATAGCTGAATTGTCTGTTGACACAAATGATTCAATGCATGTGCCTAATTCCATGCCTAGGTTACAACATGATATCTCTCCTAGTCATGTTATACATGAGAATGATGAAGATTATGACATGCAGATTGATGAATTGTTTTATGCAGGTGAACATGATTTACCTTCTTCTGACCTTAGGAAAGTATATGATGGTGCAAATGATTTTATACATGGAAATACCTTAGATGTACCTGATCTCTCTCCTGAGTCACAAATTGAAACTCCTCCACCAAACCTAGGTGTAGTTTGTAACAAAATTGCAAAACCAACTTTTCTAAAATGCCTAACTTAGGCCTAGAGCTTTGTGCTTCCCAAGTCCTCTTGGACTATTTTGCATCAAAGTATAACACTTTTAGAGAACCACAGTTGGTATGTGTATGTCTGCCTGTTCTTAGCAAAACTCATTTTGAGTTGGACCTTTTGCATGATGTACCTTTAATTTTGCAAGATTTTGTTCTCACAAACACACCTGTTCACAAGTTTAGGTTTGGGGGAAACTCATTCCCATATGCAGTCTTACTTGCACTCTCATGTTATATTTGTGTAAGACTGTTGTTATTTGTATATATTTTCTATTGGGTTGATCCTCAACTCTTTAGATTGTTAGTGTATGGTGAACTTTCATTGTATATAATCCAGTAGGACTTGTTAAAATTTTCTTTTCTTGAAACGGTTAAGTCTTCTTGTGCATATTTTGTGCTAATCCGATATGATCTCCGCTGAGAATGTTGGATTCTAGCCTTGACTAGTGAAGCTATAACCGTGCTACCGCCGACATCCGGTAATCTCTTCCCTTTTCTCTTATCAGCATAGTTCTCATGGTATGTGAATGTTTAAAATTTTAGCATCTGTTGACACATTGAGGACAATGTTTGATTTAGGTTTGGGGGTGCATTTGCATTTGCATATAGAGTTTTTAGTCTTTTTAATCTTTGATTTTTATTAAAAAAAAAAAAAAAAAAAAAAAAAACTCTTTTTGTAAAAACCTCCAACTTTTAGAGATTTTAGAGTCACTAGCATGCTTCTAGCTATGTTTACATAGAGAATCTGACCGAAATAACAAAAGTTAGAAGTACCGGAGAACACAATCGAGTTTCTTAGTTGATTAGAGCGTTAAAGTTGGATTTAACCATACCGGAGAGCGAATTAGGTGTTGTTTAGATATTCGGTAGTAGAATTGTGATCACCCATAGTGGAGACTACCCATTTTACATCAAGTGAGGCACCAACCTTCAATTTTTTGCAACTTTCTAGAAAGGCTGTTAGAGTGTGTGTCACCGTACATCAATTCCGGGTAGGAATGGTGAGCTACCCAACTTCGCACCAATTTCAGCACTACTTTTGATCTCTTGAGTGCTAGTTTTTGTCAATCATGAGGGTGACGTCTAAAGATGAAAACTCCTTCTAAATATCGATTTGCAGTTAGCATCACTCTCTCTCTCAATCAACAGACCCATAGAAACACATCATCGTCAGCAAGCGGAGCAGCATCAGAATATTGAAAGAAAAGTTGATATAGTCCAAGGTTACATACAACAAAGAAAATAGGATGAGAATTAATAAAATTTATGAAATCAAGACAATACAAGTTGTGGAAAAATTGAGTGATAAAGTCCTTTGTCCATGGAGTTAGTTGTTTCACTATTTGTATTTTTATTTTCACTTTTTGTAATTAAAAAAAAAAAGAAATCAAAATCAAAAAAAAAAATCAAAAATCAAAAAATCAAAAAAATATTGTAGTTTATTTTTGCTACCACCATGGTAAAGAGTGTTCAAGAAGAAAAATCCAAACAACAAGGAAATTGAGTAGAAAAGTTAAAAATTGTCAAGTTTTGTGAAGTTTAGAAGTTCGTCATCAACATTTGAAGACCGAAGACCGAAGAGTGAAGACGTTTCTATGGTTCTTATGAGAGAGTGATATTAATTGCCGATCGGGTGAGAAGTGAGTGAGTACTCCCACCCCTTGCTAATGGTTGATTTCCTTTCTTAGAGATCATCAGAAAAAAGATTCTTTTTGTCCACACTTCTGTGGAGTCTCCATAAATTATTTCGGAAGGTTATCCTTCTTACCTACAACGTGTGCAGGATTTCTCTCTTTATTCCTACATGCACACATGAGAGACTAAAAAAGCGATCTTTTTGAGTGCAATTATCATAAAACCCTAATGGTGAGGCGAAGTTGAGACTTATGATCACAATCGAATCCGAATTCTTTCATATGGTATGGTTACTTCTCGCTCGGCACTTAAGGATGAGAGTGCGTTCTTTGGTAGTTCTAACTTCATGTTACTAGCATGCGAAACCCTATGTCCTCATAGCTTCTTGGAGGCTTGAGACTCTTTTACACTCTGAAGTTGGAGAAGGTTTTGTGGGTACACCTCTTGTAAACCCTCACGAGACTACAACTCGTCCACTAGGGACACCTAGGGGTTTAAAGGCTTAGTGCATACGCTAAATGCATTCGAGAGACTGCGACGGGGTATAGTTAGGATTTCTTATTTTTTGTTTTACTTGAGGACAAGTAAAATTCAGGTTTGGGGGTAATTGATGAGTGCCAAATAGTGCATATTTATACACCTTTTTATTGGCATTTTACTCATCTTTTGCGCTTAGAAATCAGATATTATCCCAGATTCTGTGTTTTCTTTGTTTTCAAGAATAAATATTTGTATTAATTAATTTTGTGTTTTTAGGTAATAAATAAAGCTCGGGAAATCGAGCCCAAGAGCGAGAAGAATTGGAGTCGAGCATCCATGGAGCAGAAAGCCAAAGCCGCGCGTGCAGTTGCAACCCAACAAGTAGCAACTCATCTACAAGACATGGGCTTGAGCTAGACCCGACCCGCGACCGGATCCGAGCCCGTCCACTCCAAGCCGTCGAGATTTCTATCTTCTACATCCAACGGTCGCTGCCTCCACTCGCCTCGAAGTTCGCTGCTCCCGTGCAACACCAGATCACTCCAAGTCTTCCTCGGCCGTTCAGATCGTACCGGCTTCATCAAACGCTCGCTCCGCCTTCCTCATCAAAGCTTGATGATCCCGCTCAACACCACAGTCCCTATATATTTACCCATAACCTAAACCTAAACCTAATTTCTCTTTCTTCCTCTCTCCCTCACCCGACAGAGCAGAGCTCTGCTCTTCTTCATCCATACCTCCATCACCCGACCAAACCTTCTCCGCCACCATCTCTCCTTTCCTGACACACCCTCACCACCATCTCTTGTCGGCCTGGACAGTAGCCTCAACAACTCGTCCACCACCCTAGTTCTAGCCATCTTTACCCGTAGCTTCTTCTAACTTAGAGGCTAGGGTTGAGATAACTAGTATTAGGGTTTCTCTAACATCAACATCAAAGGAGTTGCGGAGCGGATTAGACAAGAGAGGAGTACGATTCAAGCAGTATGGGCGAGAGGGTATGACTTTAATTGCTGTTTTGAGAATTAGGGTTTTTGGGAATTTTGTGCATGTATAAATAGAAGTGTTCCGTGTGTTTTAGGGTTCATGCCTGGGCTAGCCAGAGCACCAATTAGGTTTAATTCTGTGTTCTTTGTTATCTTAGTATGTTTTAATTTAATTTGCTAGGGTTTCAATGAAACCCTAATTCAATGTTGTGTTTAAACTCTGTTGAATGTTCTTGAGTGCTTACATTTTATCAGATAATCTTCAATTTTAGCTTTCCATTGCTTTACTCTCACAGTGAATACCATGTATGCATTGTAGTTAGGCTTAAAGCTTGCATTGGCTAGGCTTCGGCTCAAACATTAGACCCAAATGCTAATTCCCTTGACTAGTTGTACTTAATTAGACAACTAGTGCTGCGGGTTAGTACCCTCAATTTGTTATTTGAAGCTTTACATGGAGAAACCCCTTAGATATGTGGTGGAATTGACACCCCACTGCCCTTATCAACACGGGACAAGAACTTCAACTTAGTTGAACTCATAATAGGAATTAGTGGTGGAATTGAAGACCCTAGCATCCCCTTTATCACTATTTTATACCTTAGTTTAGAGTCACTCATCAACACTTCAGCCGTATCGGCAAAACAACAATTGTGTTACCGTCACTAGAATTCGATGAGAGCGACCTTAGATCAACATCAGCACCTCCTCGTCTCTGTGGGATCGACCCGTATTTGCCGCGTCTCCGATAGACGCCATGCACTTGCGGTTATCACAAGTAGGCTTAAATCTAAACACCATTTTCTAGCCTACCAGTAGGTGTATACACATGTGTACGGTAAATTTCTCTATGATGAACGCATGGGATTGTTTTGTTTGGACCATTGTTCTATTTTGTTATCTTCATGTAAATCTATTTACATACTTTGTACACGAGAATGCTCTGTGATGGATACATGACTTGTTTTGCCGGTATATATGCTAGATTTTGGTATTTTTTTCGTATGTGTACATGTGTGTACACTAAAAATACTCGATGATGAATATATGGTGTGTCATGTGGGTATGGATGTTATATTTTTTTAGGTTTTTGTAGAGTGTGCATGTTTTGTACACTATGATGCTCTTTTATGAATGCATGGGTATGATGCTAGCATTTGTTAGTTTTCTGTAGAGGTATAAATGTTTGCACACAAAATTTTGTTTCAGTTTGTATAGCATGTTCATGCACTTTGATGTACACCTCATATGCTTTTGATACATAGTTTTTGTAATATATTGGGTATCAAACCATATATCTGAGAAGGTTGTGCATGCTATTTTTCAATCAAGGTGAGTATTCATCCATATTTTGGAAGATGCGTACACATTTATATATTAGAAATTTATGTGTGATGAATGCATGAGTTGTTTTGTTTGAATTAATGCTATATTTTTGTTGTTTTTCTGTAGATGTGTACATACTTATATGCTAGTATGCTCTCTCATGATTTTATGTTCTATTTTGTGGGTATGGATGTTGGATTAGTTGCATTTTTGAAGGTGTGTACATAATTGTACACCATTGTCTTTGTGTCATTATTACATGGCATGCTTTAGGGGTATGGATGTTGGATTTTTTATAGGTGTGTACATAGTCGTACACTATTATGCTCTCTCATAATTTTATGTTCTGTTTTGTGGGTGTGGATGTTTGATTAGTTAGATTTTTATAGAATTTGTACATGTTTGTATACTAGTATGCTCTGTGATGAGTTGATTGCATGTCCTGTGAGTATGCACGTTAGAGTTTGTTAAGTTTCTATAGAGGTGTACATATTTGTACACTTGTATGCTCCACAATGATTATTTTGAAGTTTATTTTTGAATTTAAAATTTTCAGGATCATATTTTTGGGTGTATATAGTTGTACATATTTTTGACTTTATGAACTGTATTACTAGGGTGCATGAATCATTTGGTCGCAGTTAATGAAGATTGTTGGACATGAATACGGCGCAGAGATGATTACCTCTTGATTATTTTATTTATAAGTGGTGGATGTCACTAGGGTAAGTTTCTTTACCTTCGCAATTGAACTTGAAACCTTATTTTGAGCATAGTTAACCCTATTAATGATGAGGATGATATTCGGGTTGATGATATGTCACACTTCAGACTCATTATGTATTATTTTATCTTATATGTATTAAATTTAGGGACTCATAATCTCAAAATGATTTATTCAATATGGGTAGTAATATTGTTGCTCAAGTACACGATTCAAGTTGTATGTGTGTATAAAATAGTGCACATTGTCCTGTTTAGATATGGCATTTCTATGGATATGGATGTGCATAGATTGATTGTTTTGAAGATTTGCATAGTTTTGCAACTAAGTTTACATAGTTGTACACATGCTTTTTTCTTAATGTATACATATTTATACACATGTTTATTGTTTTTGAATCTGCTCATAATTCCGCAACTTTATGTTGTTTTGTTTTTTTCCAGATCATTTCATTGGTGCTTATGTTTTATTTTCCAGGTTGAAGATTATCATGTTGATATCTAAGAGACAGGTAAAATCTCTTATAGATAGCATCATTAGTCACATATTTATGACTCAATTTGGAAGTCGAAGAAATCAACGCATTAAAATTGCTAGAGAGAAGTAAAGAAGACCTATGATGTGCACTGAGTGCTTTACTTGCACCTTCCTTGATGATTTAATAGTCTTCTTGCTTACAACTTTGTACTTTTATTCTCCATGTAAATTGTTAAAATGAATGTTAATATCTTATTTATGTTAAGAATTTAGTTTGGTTTTTTACTTCAATGCATGTCTTTATTTCTACAGGTACATATTCAACATCATGTACACTTTAATGTTCTAACCTGTCAGTAGATGTGCACCATCATGTACACCATTATGTACACATGAAAAAAAAATACCTACAATATACCATGTAAATCTGAGAAAATCTACATTCAAAACATCAATATTCATATTGATAATAAGATTAATTCAAGGTTTTACTAGTTGTTAAAGTTAAAAAACATAGTTGTCAAAAGTTTAAGAAAGTTACAAACAACAAACAACTTAAGCAAGTTTTAAACATAAATCAAGTTGTTTCTCTCCTACTCGCACACCAATCTTGGTATTATTTATCTTCTGCGATATTCTATAGTTTGGCAGGACCACCGACAGGTTTCTGCAGGTTTTGATGCTACCATCTCCAACAAGTATGTACACACCTACAAAAATTAGACAAATCCAACTTCAAAAACTATGAAACATGCCATATATCCATGAGATATCTTACCAGTGTACTAGTATGTATACCATGACATCCATACTTCGAAAATTATAGAACTCATGACATTCATACCCACAAAACAGATAATATATCCATGACATAACATACTAGTGTGTAAGTATGTACACACCTACAAAAATCTTACAAATCCAATACTCATGCTCACACAAGAAAGGTCATATGTCCATGACATGATACATCAGTGTACATGTATGTACACACCTATAGAAATGACACAATCTAACATTCAAAATCACAGAACAAGTCATACTCCCATGAGATGATACATCAGTGTACAAGTATGTACACACCTACATAAATTTAACCAATCCAACATACATGCTCGCACAAAGCATGCCATATGTTCATGACATGATACAGCAGTGTACAAGTATGTACACACCTACAAGAATGACAAACTCCAGCATTGTACAAGTATGTACATAACTAATTTGAGTAAAATAGAATTCATACTCACATAACAAGTACATATACCCACGAAATGGCATGTTGTTGTACAAATTTGTACACAACTAAAACAAATCTAACAAAAATAACATCCATGTCTACATAACAGTTCATACACCCTCGTAATAGCATTCTTGTAAATAAATATGTACACTACCACACCAAACTAACAAAAACAACATTCATGCCTATAGAACATTTCATACATCCCTGAAACAGAACGCCAGTGTACAAATCTGTACACTATCACAAAAGATGTAACAAAAACAACATTCATAGACATATAACAGTCATACATATGTGAAACAACATGCGGGTGTGCGAGATCATACGCCTGCTATCATAATAAATCTAACAAAAATAACGTTCATGCTCAATGAACAAGTCATACATCCATGAGATATCATACATGTGTAAAAATATGTACACAACCACAACTATCTAAGTAAAATAAAATTTATATTCACACAACAGTTCATACACCCCTGAAATAGCGTGTGTCTTGTTGTACAAATTTGTCGCAACTAAAAAAACTTTAACAAAGACAACATTCATGCCAAATATCAGTCCATACACCCCTGAAATAAAATTATAAAGCATTAAGGTGTATAAATAGTACAATATCACAAAAAATCAAACAAAAATAACATACATACACACATAACAAACCATACATCCTAAAACAAGATCTTGATGTATGCGATACGATCATAACAAATCTAACAAAAATAGCATCCATACACACATAACAGGTCATACAACCCTAAAACAACACGTCGGTGTACAGATTTGTATACCATCACAACAAATCTAACAAAATAACACTCGTACACACATAACTGTCCAATATATGAAAGTAGCAAATGATCTTACCTTTTGTTACTTGAATAAATGTTGAATCTTCTTTTTGTTGTTGTTTTTTCTTCTTTGAATGTATTGATTTCTCTTTAATCGCCGATTTCCGTTTAGATAACGATGCTTTTGGATCTTTTGCTACCTAATTAGATGTTGAATCTAATGCTTGTTGTCGTTTTCTTCTCTTTGAAGCTCTTGCTTTGTTTTCAATAGTTAATTTCGATCTAGATGATGATTTCAGACTGTTTTGCTGTTGCGTCTTCTTCATTATGATGTTACTGCTGTTGTAATGTCATCCATAGCTAGGGTTTTGATTTGGATTTTCACTAATTTCTGTTTTTTTTCTCTCGGTTAAATGATTATTTTGTTTTTTTTTTTTCGTTTTTTTTTTCTTCTAGTTTTTATTCGGGTATTGAGAAGAATAACGGTTTTAATGCGCAACACGTGTGGATTACGAAAATCATGCGAGGATATTAATGTCTTTGCATCTTTTTTGGACTAATATGTACCTAGTCGACTCGGATTGGACTAAACAGTACTTGTGGAAGGGATTTTGGACTGAACCGTTTTTTTCCCATTCTGTTCGGATACCTGCTCATTCTCTGACCCAGGTTTCGAAATTCTGTTGTTCGTCTCCGATGGTCTTCTGAGTAACCTTCCAATTTTGTTCATATCGAAGGTTGTTTTAACCCCAGCATCAACTCTGTCTCTTCTGAATCCTGATACTTTTCTTGTTTGTTTCTGAAAGAAGAATCCTGAAAATGTCCTCCCTAGTCTCTCCTTTTCTTCTCCGCATGTGCATCATAACTTGCACAAAACCCCATAGGAAAACCCCAGAAAAAAAATCTGAGAGGGAGATTAATCAAATATGTCATTGCTCACAAATCTTTTGAACTTAGATCTTTCTGAAAAAACTGAAAAGATCATAGCTGAATACATATGGTCAGTTTCTCCTTATCATCATCATCATTTTCGTTCTGTTTTTTTTTTCTTTTCTTTTCTATTCATGATTCTTTCTTATATTTATTAATTGAGATTTATTAAGCGTGGATTTTTTTTGTTTGTATGATTTTTTTTTTTTTTTGAAGCATGTTTAGTTAAATGATGATTAATGGGGATACATAGCTTTTTTCTATGGGTTTGTCCTGTTTATTGTTATTTCTGGAGTTGCTATTGATTTTCTTTCTTCTATACCCACCAATTGATTAAGAATCTTGGTCTTTTTTTTTTTCATTCATTGGTGATTTTAATGAGATTTTTTTTTTGTTGGATTCATAAGTTTTCTGTGTGTTTAATAATGGTTTGATGATGATCGTATGATAAACAGGATTGGTGGATCTGGTATGGACCTTAGAAGCAAAGGAAGGGTAACCTCTGGATTCCTCAATCTCTAGCAATGATTCGTTGATTGATTTCTTGATTCGTTCTAATTTTGTGTGTGTTTTTGGCTTGATTGATTAGACATTACCTAGTCCGGTTAGTGATGTTGGAGAAAATGGAACTACAATTGTTCCAGCACTGGACAAGCTCCAGAAGAAGATAGTAAAGTCATCCTGTAGTAAGCTTTTATTTTATTTTACTTGTACTTTCTTGTACTATATGTTATTCTGTTTTTAAATACCATCTGTATTTTTTTTTAGTCCTCAGGCTATCTTCAAAGACCCCTTTAGAAGACGAAAGAACATTCTTGTAAGCAACTTTATTGGTTATTTCAATCTTTTGACTGTGATATTTCAAACTAGTTCTTAAATTTGATATACTTTGTGATGAATTCTTTAGGTTATGTGTGATGCTTATACTCCTGAAGGTCAGCCGATCTCGACTAACAAGAGATGCGCTGCTGCAAGGATATTCAGTGATCCTATTGTTAAGAAAGAAGTTCCATGGTATTGATTTTAGACTCGTTGAAAGATATTTTGATATGGGGTTGTTTTACTGAATATTATTGACCTGATCTGTGTTATGACATTTTCAGGTTTGGAATTGAGCAAGAATACACCCTCTTGCAGAAGGATGTTAACTGGCCTCTTCGATGGCTCTTGGGAGGCTTTCTTGGACCACAGGTAATAAATTTTAGCTATTTTTAGAGGGTTTTTATGCTGTCTGTTTTTCTTTTCTGGTTTGGCAGCATTTGATATGTTGTATTTCCAAATATTTACACCGTCTTTTCGATTGATTGTTATTGAATTTCGATTTAATAGGGAGTGCAATTTGTTATGAAACATGTAGTTTGATCCTTTTAAGTTAATGCTGTAATTCCTGCTAACCGTGCATCAAATTTGCATCTGACAAATTTACTATGGGAATGCTTTCAACTTTGCCCTTTTGTGTTTTTCAGTTGTTTAACTAAAAATTTGTTGATAACCAGGGACCTTACTCCCGTGGTACTGGTGTGAACAAGGCATTCGGACGTGACATTGTTGATGCCCATTACAATGCCTGTCTCTATGCAGGAATTAACATCAGCGAAGTCAGTGGGGAAGATATGCCCGGACGGGTGGGTTTTGTTTTAGTTTTATCAGCTTCTTCTCTTTGTCTAATTGGTTTTCAAAATCAAAGCTTGATTATTTTTGTTATACAGTGGAAATTTCAAGTTGGCCCTGCTGTTAGTATCTCTGCTAGTGATGAGTTATGGGTGGCTCGTTACATTCTTGAGGTAATTAGTACATCACTTTGCAAATATTAAACTTAATCTATGTTTTTACTCATGTTAGACTGTTTATGTATCTTGACTTCAGTGTGACTTATATTTGTTTCTCTCCATCTGAACAGAGGATCACAGAAATCGATGGAGTCGTCGTTTCCTTTGACCCCAAGCCTAACAAGGTCTTCTTTTTTTTTCTTTGTTTTGTTGCTAGACCAGAAATCCTGCGTGATTTAGATACGGCCTTTTATCCTTGTTGTCGCTGGTATCCCAGTATTTTAACTATTATTGGCTACTTTGAATGTTATAGGGTGACTGGAAGGGGGCTGGGGCTAGTGCTCACTGTAACTACATGTAATTTCATTTTACTGACACTTACCACTGAATCAGTAAATTAGTCCTGCTCCCTTTTCTCCTGTTTTTTGGATACCTGATGGTAGTTCTTATACTTCTACGATTTTCAATTCCCAGTGTCTTACGTAAGTCTGTTTTGTCTAGTACCAAGTCCATGAGAGAGAATGGAGGGTACCAGGTCATTACTGACGCAATTGAAAAGCTTAGTCGCAAACACAACGAACACATTGCTGCTTATGGACCTGAGACAGCCGACATCTACACCAACTTCAAATGGGTATTTACACGCTTTTCCGCTTATCTCAATTTTTTTTTCTCTTTTTCTGTTTAAAATACTTTGCAACTTTGGCACAAGGGGCTTTAATTCATACTTCTCTCATAAAAAGTTGGTTCAACTTTTTAATCAACTTAATTCAAGTTAGAATGATAAAGATATTTGACTGATACCTTATGGAACATTTTGTTGTGTCTGATTAACAGGGAGTTGAAGATCGTGGTGCATCTATTAAAGTCGGGAGTAATACTGAGCATGATCAGAAAGGCTTTTTCGAGGACCGAAGGCCTCCATCCAATATGGATCCGTATGTCGTCACTAAGATGATTGCGGAGACCACTATTTTCTAAAATAAACACACGTTCTTTTGTATCTTGTTAGCTAGTTTTATTTGGGGAAGGACGTGTTATCTTTCACTATCTAGGGATAAGATTCCTGATATGGATAATTACTAGATAGTTTCATTCTTTAGTAAACAAAAGAATGCATACCAGTAATTTTGAATGGGATATGTTTTGCTTCATAAAAAAGAAAGAAAGAATGCTATACCTTTGGAATTGCTGTAAAGAATATGCCTGCATGGAGCTCTCCTAGTCCAGTTATAGGCATTTTACTTTAGATGGGCCCAGGTGAGGCAGTCCTGGAAAGTGAAAACTACAGTCACACCCATTTCTTAGATTTTCTCCACTGTCAAACCCACCGTCTCAAAAGTTCACGAGCGCACCCATATCTTCGTGAAAAAAATTAGCAAACCCATTTTAGGGGTGTAAATTTTGCCCGGCAGCCCAAGGCCCAGTACCGTCCGCCCTGTCCCATGACAGCCCATGGGTGCCCGTGGCCCATTACGGTCTGGCCCGACCTAGCCCGTTTAAATAAGAGGGAGGTCACAGGCCATAAGTCAATTTTTCTTGCCCGACCCAATACCCTCCCTATTAGGCCGCCAATGTTACCCGCCCTATTAGCCCGTTAATGTTATCCATTTTCCAAGCCTAAGTGACTATTCTCATTTTTTTTATTCTAGAATATACTTGGGTACATATACTTAATACAGTCAATCCTCATAGTTCTCATATATATTTCTTAACTTCTACTCCATAGGAATCTAAATTTATTAACCATATAGAGAAAATGTTGAGCAAAATCTAAGGTAGTTTCATTTTCTGATGATTCAATACAGGAAAATTTTATAGGAAGTTTGGTTTATCTTGTTCCCATCTCAATCTCATCGTATTTGATTATTAGTAAAACTTGTATATTATTATATTACTTTCTTTTTATTTTTAACAATATATATTTGTAATATTCAAGGCCCTCCCGGCCCTACCCGTCCGAGCCCAAATTACTAAACAGGCTTGGGCAGGCCATGGGTACTAACTGTAGATAAATAACCATGCCCGCCCGGCCCTTTTAATTTCATGGTTAAGAGATGTTCCGGCCCGCCCTGTATCGTCTCATTTAATAATTAGGCCGGGCGTCCCGGCCCGGCCCAATTTACACCCCTAACCCATTTTTAAAAAAATTGCGTTTTCTTCATGAAAAATTCTTCTTCTTCCTTCTTCTCTTTCCATGTTCTTTATCTGCTAATGATTTGTGAGATGAGTTTAAGAATTGGGTAAATAGATTTTGTTAATGAAGTTGTATATACAATGAAGTAGATGATGTTATTATGATTCATGGAGGAGAAAATTAGGAATCGAAGTAATAATTAAGGAGAAACAATTTTTTATTATAAATTTGTAGCGATTCGGAGATTATTAGAGGATAAATTGAAGGGTTTTTGATGAATTGAATTTGAGAGTAAAATAGAGATTAGAGATCGTTTAGTTGCTGCTGTAGGTGACCGGTGAGTTAAAGTTTGAGATTGTTTCTGAAATAGAAGAAGAAATTGATGATGGTTATCTGGAATTAGAAGTTAAAGATGGTGATGAAAGTGAGATAAAAGAAGTGACGTTTAACCTGGAGCAACGAGAGACAATAGAAATAGCAATTGGAGAGAGAACTGAGATGGATTTTGGAGAAGGCAGAGTTGAATCATCACCGATAGATAATTTTCTACAAGTCCAAGGACACCTGTAGTTCTTCCCTTCAATGTGCGTCGTTTTCTGAGGCTGCCAAGGAAACATCAGAGCTGATAAATGAAGCGGTGGAGAAACTAAATTCAGTCAGGTGTTTTGATCTTACCGGCGGGGGCTCTCCACTTGGGTGTATCGTTTTATGGAGAATTCTTTTTGAATCATCTCTAATTAATCTTCGATTGGATCTTATATATGAAAAACACAGTGAAAGAGTCAATCTCAGGGTTAAACTGTTAAACGTTGCTGCCACAAACGATCAACTGGATCAAACTAGGCTGGAGATTGATAAACTATTGACAGCTGGGGAAATTGTCCTAGCTGAATTTGTAGTCATGCAAAAAACGGTGGCAGAAGTTACTTATATGCTAGGAGATGCTTTTATAACTGGTGGTGCTGGTATGAGGAGTTCGAGTCATCTTGGGAATTCAAGCAAGCAGGATGACCGGAGTTAATTTATCTTACTTACTATAATAAAGAAAAGACCCCTTTTTGGTGAAGCCTTATTTTGGTGAAGCTTTTTCACATGACAATAATACCCTTATTAACTAAGCTTTTAGTTAATATTTATATATTTACATGAATGTCATTATTGGATAAATATTACATGAAACTAGTTGGAAGCCTAACAAGCTAAGCTCCAACGACATACTACTACATTAATTGAACAGTTCTTTGTCTTGCACTTACCAAATGGCCTCATGGGGAACCTTGTCAAGGGGAGCCGAAATGTCATTGTTTTAAAAATAGATTAAAAAAATTAAAACTTAGATATCTTTAAAAATACAAATCGGATTTTTGCAAAATTAGTATATTTGAAAAGCTTTTTAAATTATCTACTTAATGAGTACAAATAAGGATATTAATTTTTTTTTTTAAGATTTTTTTTTTCCATTATTTTCAAATTTGGTGTTGTTAAATAAATCCAATTCAAGCATGTGCATCGCACATGTGGCCTTACTAGTCAATATAGCGAGAACTTTGATTCTTCTATGTTTATTTTAATCTTCAAGTGGAGAATTCCATTTAAAGTCTTAGGTGCCACTGTGATGATGATCAGTAGAGAGGCATTTCACAGTAAAATCCATAAATTAATCCGCGTAAGTTAATAATTTACGGCTAATCAGTTAAAGTTAAGAAGTTTAAACTCTCCCAAGCTCGACGCAGTCTAGGATTAATTCTCGGCTCTATAGATAAGGGAAAGCATAGTGTGTGTAGCTAAAATATCGACAGTTCTTCTCAGTGATGCGCTTTCAGTAAAGCTGCTATTACCATGAGATTGAAGATTTTAGAAGGGTGATAGCCGTGCACGATGGAGCTTTTTACATCGAAATTTTTCACAATTTTCTCGAAATTGGTTGCATAACACGTTCTGCAGTTGTTTTTTTTTTACATAACTTGTTATGTAGTCCTGAAAACGGTTGCATAACACGTTATGCAACTATTTTTTTCTTAGTATTGAAACCAACAAAAAATAAAGTTGCATAACTTGTCATGCACCTACAATAATATCTACATAACATGTTATGCAGTCGTGAAAATGGATGCATAATCTGTTATGCATCTGAAAATATGACTACATAATGCATTATGCATCGAGAAAATTGTTGCACAATCTTTTATGCATCGAGAAAATAGATGCATAACCTGATATGCATCTGTAAATATGGATGCATACTGCATTATGCATCAATTTTTTTTTATGTATGCACTAAAATCAACCAAAACAATGGTTACATAACTTGTTATAGATTCATAACTTTGTTATCCAAATGCATAATTTGTTATGCAGTGGAGAAAATGGTTGCATAATTCGTTATGCGTCTGCAAAAGGTGTTATGCATCTTTTTTGGTGACTGCATAATAGTTATGTATCAAGTTTTCGAAAATTTTGCCTAAAATGATGATCACCTCCGATTTTTTCGTAAAAAACAAAACTTTGATATTGTTGTTTGTACTCGTTGCGTAGCTCTCTTAAAAAGATTTCCAACGATATAAAATTTGTAAAATTCCAAGGCGCGGATTTTTAGATATGTTATATCCAAGTTACGTTGCCAATTATACCCCTGATGCGTAACACGTCATGCAGACATTTTTAATAATTTCATATAATTATGGGTGTCACGGAAATAATTATGTGTGTCATGGTACCTAAAATTATTTGTGGGCCTGACAATGAAAATATTTTTTTTTTGGGCCTGCACCTAATTTTCCCGACCGGAAAGCTTCACATTTGACACTTAATAACACGCCTGTGCGTCACCTGCTATCTTCTTTGTAGCATTGATATTCTCTATAAAAAAATGTGGGAATGTTATATATGCCCCTACTATCCAAAGGCTTAGCACAAATAACCTTATGGGTCTTTACATATACCCCTAATGGCATAATTGAAATTATGAACATAAAAATTATTCATATAATTCCATTTTTAACCTTTATATTTTATACTTTATCTTTTTCTTTCTCACCCGGGAAAAGTCAATGGATCTCCCCACCACCGCCACCACCATCTTCATCTCCGTCTCCGTCGCCACCGCTAATGCCACCAACACCAGAACCAGAATCGTCTCCATCACCATCACCTTGTAAAGATTAATATCAAAACCACTACCACCATCAGCACCGTTTGAGATCGGAGATTTCTCCATCTCTCCATCTCTCTACTTTTCTCTCCTCCACCATCACCCAGCACCACTACCACCATCAACACCGTTTCTTCACCGCCGTAACCACTATCAACGTCGCCATATCTCCGCCGTCGTTCATACTTATTTTAGGTTCATTTGAGTGAGACAGAGATTTTTCAGAGATGATATAAAATTTTGAGAGAGATAATAGATTTCTTCATATGGAATCAATCAAATCTTCGAATCGAACTTCATAGTCACCAATCTACAGTTCGTATTCTTCTCATTTTATGAGGTATTTCAATGTCAATTGAAGATCCAGTCGATCGAGATAGAAATTTAGGTTTTCGAGTGATTTAGAGTTAGAATTTGGGTTTATGGCTTTATGTTGAAAATTGAGAGAGGGGTTTGATTTAATTGGGTTTATGGAGGAATTACGGAGAGTATCGATTTTCGAATGTATTGAGAACGGAATAGAAGAAAGATTTGATTTCGATTTGTGAATTGAGGAATGAGAAGATGGGTGATTCAAACATATTGTCTTTGTTTGATTTCAAACCCTTGAAATCGAGAAAAGAGAGGAAATGTTGGTGGTTGTCTGCAGTGAAGTAAATGACCAATTTGAGAATGAGTCAAGATTTGGTCAAGAAATCTAGAATGGAATTGCATATGGGATTGAAGCTACAGATTACAATGTGGTTGAGGAGGAGATTCAAGGGTATGGAGTTGCTGCTGAGTTGATGGTAGGCTGGAAATGTGGTTATGTTTTAATGCATACATGTTATAAACCGCAAGTGCACGGCGTCTATCGGAGACGCGACAAGTACGGGTCGATCCCACAAGGACTTGTGGTGCTCTGATTGATCTAAAGCTTGGCTTCACTAAGTTTCAGATGATATTGTGACAAACAGGGGTTTTGTGCCGATACGGCTAAGTTGAAGGATAATGAACTAAGGAATGATAAACAGTGACAATGGGGTGCTTGGGTTATCAATTCCACCTCTAAATCATGTTATGTGTTCAACTAAGCTGAGTTTCTTGTTCCTATGGCAAATAAGTGAAGTTTGTCAATTCTACCACCTATCTAAGGAGTTTCTCCTAGTGATACTTCAATATACAGCTAAGGTACTAACCTAGAGCA
Organism: Papaver armeniacum; assembly: GCA_023531295.1. Lineage (NCBI taxonomy): Eukaryota > Viridiplantae > Streptophyta > Magnoliopsida > Ranunculales > Papaveraceae > Papaver > Papaver armeniacum. The sequence goes on along the minus strand of JAJJWW010009314.1, from coordinate 356,658 downwards.
CTAGTTGTCTAAATAAGCACAACTAGTCAAGAGAATTAGCTTATGTTTCTAAGGCTTGAGCTGCAGCATACTCAACACAAGTATAACCTAACTACAATGTATACTTGGCATGCATTGTGAGAGAAGAGTGTTGGATGCTAGGATTGAAGTTATCTTTATGATTAAGCACTCAAGAACAATTCAACAAAGTTTAAATCATAACAGTGAATTAGGGTTTCATTGAAACCCTAGCAGATTAAACTAAAACAACAAAGAACAACAATTAACTCTAATTTGTGCTCTGGCTAACCCAGGCATGAGTTTCAAACATCCACAGTTCCTCTATTTATACATGCAAAGTATCCAAAACCCTAATTCCTTTTAATTTAAAAATAAAAACAAACCCTTTTACTCATGCTCTACGATTCAACCATCTCTCTTGTCAATTCGGCTTCTGCTGCCGATGCTTGCTCGATTTTCCTCTCACTGTGTCGAAACCATAACCCTAATTTTCTCTATCTCGACCTTAGCTTCTAGGGTAGAAGCTACGAAAGAGGTAGAGAAGCATTAGGGGGCGGTACAACGTTTGCTGGCGTTGTTGCAGTGGTTGTTGGTGGGCCGAGACGGCGAAGGTGGCGCCTAGAGCTCGGTCGGGTGAGGGAAGAAGAGCGAGCTCGCTCCGTCGGGAGAAGGGGGAAGAAAGAGGAGAAGAGAATAAGGTTAGGTTTTGGTTGATAGGAATATATATGTATTGTGGTGTTGAGCGGGTGTATCAAAGATCGATGAGGAAGGCGCGACGATCGTTGGATGAAGAGTAGATAATTTCAACGGCTCGGGGTTAATCGGGACCGATTTGGTGTTGATCGGGAGCATCAAGTGTTGATGTGAGCGAAGGAGCGACCGTAGGATGTAGCTAGGTGAGATCTCAACGGCTCGGGATGGATGGACTCGGATCCGGGTCGCGGGTCGGGTCTAGCTCAAGCCCATGTCTTGTAGATGAGTTGCTACTTGTTGGGTTGCAACTGTTGCGCGCGCGGGCTTTGGCTTTCTGCTCCATAAATGCTCGACTCCAATTCTTCGCTCTTTTGGCTCCTCAATTTCTCCGAGCTTTATTTACTACCTAAAAACACAAAATTAATTAATACAAATATTTATTCTTGAAAACAAAGAAAACACGAGAACTGGGATAATATCTCGATTTCTAAGCGCAAAAGATGAGTAAATGCCAATAAAAAGGTGTATAAATATGCACTATTTGGCACTCATCAAATACCCCAAACCTGAATTTTACTTGTCCTCAAGTGAAACAAAATGAAGAAATCCTAACTATACCCCCATCGCAGGTCTCTCGAATGCATTTAGCGTATGCACTAAGCCTTTAAACCCCTAGGTGTCCCTAGTGGACGAGTTGTAGTCTCGTGAGGGTTTACCGCAGGTGTACCCACAAAACCTTCTCCAACTTCAGAGTGTAAAAGAGTCTCAAGCCTCCAAGAAGCTATGAGGACATAGAGTTTCTGCGTGCTAGTAACACGAAGTTAGAACTACCAAAGAACGCATTCTCATCCTTTAGTGCTGAGCGAGAAGTAACCATACCATATGAAAGAATTCGGATTCGATTGTTATCATAAGTCTCAACTTCTGCCTCACTAGTAGGGTTTTATGATAATTGCACTCAAAAAGATCGCTTTTTTAGTCTCTCATGTGTGCAGGCAGAAATAAAGAGAGAAATCCTGCACACGTTGTAGGTAAGAAGGATAAGCTTCCGAAATAATTTCTGGAGACTCCACAGAAGTGTGGACAAAAAGAATCTTTTTCTGATGATCTCTAAGAAAGGAAATTAACCATTAGCAATGGGTGGGAGTACTCGCTCACTTCTCACCCGATCGGCAATTAATATCACTCTCTCATAAGAACCGTAGAAACGTCTTCAATCTTCGGTCTTCGGTTTTCAACTGTTGATGACGAACTTCTAAACTTCACAAAACTTGGCAATTTTTGACTTTTCTACTCAAATTCCTTGTTGTTTAGATTTTTCTTTTTGAACTCTTCTTTACCATGGTGGTATCAAAACTAAGAAAATAAACTACAATATTTTTGGATTTTTTTTTTTTTTTTTTTTTTTGAATTACAATAAGTGAAAATACAAATAATGAAACAACTAACTCCATGGACAAAGGACTTTAACACTCAATTTTTACACAACTTATATTGTCTTGATTTTATAGATTTTATTAATTCTCATCCTATTTTCTTTTCTTTGTTGCTTGTAAACCTTGGACTATATCAACTTTTCTTCAAATATTCTGACGATGCTCCGCTTGCCGACGATGATGTGTTTCTATTGGTTCTGTTGATTGAGAGAGAGAGTGATGCTAACTGCAAATCGATATTTAGAAGGAGTTTTCATCTTTAGACGTCACCCTCATGATTGACAAAAACTAGCACTCAAGAGATCAAAAGTAGTGCTGAAATTGGTGCGAAGTTGGGTAGCTCACCATTCCTACCCGGAATTGACGTACGGTGACACACACTCTAACAGCTTTTCTAGAAAGTTGCAAAAAATTGAAGGTTGGTGCCTTACTTGATGTAAAATGGGTAGTCTCCACTATGGGTGATCACAATTCTACTACCGAATATCTAAACAGCACCTAATTCGCCCTCCCGGTATGGTTAAATCCAACTTTAACGCTCTAATCAACTAAGAAACCCGATTGTGTTCTCCTAAGTACTTCTAACTTTTGTTATTTCGGTCAAAACTCTCTATGTAAATATAGCTAGAAGCATGCTAGTGACTCTAAAATCTCTAAAAGTTGGAGGTTTTTACAAAAAGAGTTCTTAATTTTTTTTTTTTTTTTTTTTTTTTTTTTTTTTTTTTAAAAGTAAAATAAAAAGACTAAAAACTCTATATGCAAATGCAAATGTACCCCCAAACCTAGATCAAACATTGTCCTCAATGTGTCAACAGATAGAAAAAATTTAAACAGTCACATATCATGAGAACTAAGTTGAGTAGAGAAAAGGGTAGAGATTACCGGATGTCGGCAGAGCACGGTTAGAGCTTCATTAATCAAGGCTAGAATCCAACATATCATATCGGATTAGCACAAAATATGCACAAGAAGACTCAACCGATTCAAGAAAAGAAAAAAAATTTAACAAGTCCTATTGGATTATATACAATGAAAATTTATCATATACTAACAATCTAAAGAGTTGAGGGTCAACCCAATAGAAAATATATACAAACATCAACAGCCTTACACAGATATAAAATGAGAGTGCAAGAAAGACTGCAAATGGGAAGGAGTTTCCCCCAAACCTAAACTTGTCAACAGGTGTGTTTGAGAGCACAACATCTTGCAATTTTAAAGGTGCATCATGCAAAAGGTTTAACTCAAAATGAATTTTGCTAATAACAGGAAGACATACACAATCCAACCGTGGTTCCCTAAAGGTGTTATACTTTGATGCAAAATAGTCCAAGAGGACTTGGGAAGCGCAAAGCTCTAGGCCTAAATTAGGCATTTTTAGAAAAGTTGGTTTTGCAATTTTGTGACAAACTACACCTAGGTTTGGTGGAGGAGTTTCAATTTGTGACTCAGGAGAGAGGTTAGGTACATCTAAGTTGTTTTCATTTATAAAATCATTTGTACCATCACACACTTTCCTAATGTCAGACATAGGTAAATCATGCTCACCAGCATAGAACAATTCATCAATCTCCAGGTCATACTCATCATCATTCTCATGCATAACATAACCAGGAGAGATATCATGCTGTAACCTAGGCATGGAATTAGGCACATGCATTGAATCATTTGTGTCAACAGACAATTCAGCTATTCCTAGGTCATAAACAGGTTGTGTAGCATGCTCATTTTCAGACCCCAAATCGGCATCACATGCATGAATATTAGAAGAAGCATCATTCATAGGGTTCTGAAGAAGAGACACTTAATGTCTCCGAACCTAAAGATTCTACTACATTTTCAAAATACACATGCTCTTCATATTCATCGTCATCATCATAGCAAAAATTCATCTCTCCATTCAAAATGGTAGTATTTTTAGTGTACTCATCTACCTCTAGATTAGGTTCATATTCAAGTGTTAGTTGCATGAGTAAGACTAGAAACACTATTTTCAATCCTATCATTTTGTAACTCAATCGATTCCTTTGAAGAATCACAGTGAGTTGTTCTATTGAAGGAGAGTCTTCACTAGTGGGTATGCATTCCTCATATGGATATTCACCGTATGGTCAGTGTGCATGAGGTTCACTAGAGAAGGGAAATTCAGACATGTTGCTATGTGGATGGTCATGCATTGCATTCATTTCCAGCCTAGCATTTTGCTCCATGAGCGTTTCCATCATTGACTGCAAACTAGGAGTTGGGGGAGTATAAAATTGTTCATCTCCCCACTGTGGTGAATGATGCATGTGTGCATGGTCATAGTCACTTCTAGAAAATTCGTACATTTGATTATCATGGCTTTCCTAGACTGCCTAAACTCATGTAAAATGTAGCAGTTCTCAGCAGGGTGGTCTAAGCTACCACATAAGGTACAAGTATACATTGCATAGTGCCTAGGGGGATTAGATTCGACAGATCGCTCATGTAATTGTCTTTCTAAAGCCGATACTTGAGCTTCTAATTGATCTAAAAGTGATGACTGGGTATGAGGAGAGTGTTCATTCTCAACCTGTGATGGATGATACATGTGCTCATAGTGATTAGGGTATGTGTAGTCAGGGCCCGAGAAGGCTCATAATATTTCCTAAAATCACTATGGTATGTGGGGAGTTCATATTGTGAAGCATGCCCGTAAGCAAGCTCTCTAATGGATTTGTTTGTATCCCCAGATGCAGACCAAAATCCTGACATGATTTAGCACTCAAATTGAACTCAAAACCCAATTGTAGTGGGCTCAGTTTGGTTTTGATGGGTTTTGTTTAGTTTAAACGGGCTCATTTTTGTTTTTGTAAGCTTTGGTTTATGTGGGAAGCCCAAGTTGCTGTGGGCTCAATTTGGTTTTAGTGAGTTTGGTTTTGTGGGCTTCTTTGGTTTGTTGGACAGTGGGCTTTAGTTATGTTGCAAAGCCCAGAGTATTTGAAAATACAAGGATGATCAGCCCAGTGAAGGTGCACAGCCCACAGAAGAAAATGACACCTGATTCTAAGTGTGAGCCCAAAATGTTGCTTTTTGAAGTTGTAAAGCCCAACTGAATAGGTGTATTTCAGCCCAAGAGATGTGATGTGGGCTCAGTTTTTCTGCACAGCCCAGCTATGAGTTCAGTTGATGTGGGCTTAGCTGTTTAGGGTTCAGCCCAGGTATGTGTGGCTTCAGGGTGTGTGTAGTTGAAGCAGAGCCCAGAGAAAAAGGCACGGATTAGTGGTTGGGCTTCAGCTGTTGGCAGCCCAAGATATGTGTGCTTAGTCTATTGCACAGCCCAGTGGCTGCTTTTGTGCAAGTTGTATGCACAAATTGGCAAAGCTTACACAGCACAGGTTATGTGTGCTGGACTTGTGCTCAGAGCAAAATAGAAAAACACTATGTGCAGGGCAGGTTTTAAGTTCAGCACATTTTATGTGCTCAGAATAGCACAGAGCAACACAGCTCACACACAGATTACTAAAGACGCACAGATGATAACAACAGGGTCTGTTGACCTCAAAATTTAGAGATCATGCACAGGTAGACAGGGTCAACATGTTTGTAGCTACAACTACTTGGCTTTCCAAGTTGTGACTCATAACTTGCAGCTTCAGGGGGCTAGCAAGGTGGTAGATGGCTCACAAGGTCTAAAATTTTGCAGTTTTTGCACAATAAATAGCCGCACAAGTCTATCAACAAGGTTGCATAGGTTCGCAGGTTTACACAGCACAGTTAGGCACAGAGTTGCAATGCACAGGGTGGCAATTGAATCACAACACACAGCAGCAACAAATTACAGCAATGATACCTGATGCTAGGCACACAGGGAGACACAACACAAGAAAAGCACATTATAGCTTAGAGCGTCACAGACTCACACAGAATGACACAGCACCCTCTAACTCAGGGGAGTAGATGGCTCAGCTTGGGTTGACATGGTATCACAAACAAGTTTAGCAGACTTTGTTGCACAATTGACAGGTCACAGCAAATAGGGCACTCATGCAAATGCTTTACAACATACCACTGGTGTCAACAAGGTCGAGTTGACCTCAAGATTCGAGTTTAGGCACAAAAATTACGGTTTGCACTAATGAGGTTGACAAAGATGCTCGGCAAATGACACGGATGCACGAAATAGCACTCACTCAAGGTTGTCAGCAGTGGAGTTGATGTCAACTATCTCAGTTGACTTCAACTGGGATGTGCAGCTAGACTAGTTATCCAAGTTCAACCTCACAGCTACAGGGGCTGGAGGTGAACACAAGGTTTGTCGAGGCCTAGGGTTGAAAGTACAGGCCCTGAAGAGGCCTAGATTGCACAACAACTTATACAAACAAAGACAACTCGGATAGCTTATGCACATATCATGTCACTCTCAAACTAGCATGTGGGTAGTTCAAAGATTATGAAAACCAACACTTTGTGTATTCGCAAAGTTCAGGTTATCATGCAATCAGGGTATGCAACACAAGTAAGCATAACATCAGGTTTTAACACTTTTGTCGACAAAATAGATCATGTAAGGGTCTGTCAACAATTTAAGCTCAACAGGGTCAGGGTTATGCTCAGGGTTGCCTTCACTTGGGCTTAAGCTAACTTGGGTAATCCAAGTAGCAGCTCAACTCCCAGCTTCAGGGGCTGGAGTTTAACTCAGGGCTGATGGCACTATGGTCTCAGAACATACAAGCACATATTTCAGGTTTCAAAGTTGAGCAAGGTTTAGCATTCAACATGTTATGCAAATGGTGCATGGCACAGATTATGCAACAAAAGTAACTCAGCTAACCAGTTTAGCTAGGATGCTGGCTCAAGCTCAGCAGGCTACGAGAGGGTTGCGGCTAAGCAAAGAGTATACTCATGGTTCTCACAGCACAGGGTGGTGGTAAGCTCAGGGTTGTGCAGCTAGTCTGGCTATCCAAGCTACAACACAAGCTCAGCAGCTTCAGGGGCTGGGGCTTGGCTCAGGGTAGATGAAGGCTAAGGGTTACACAGCTCAGATCATACAAACTGAGTGAACTTCAGGTGTAATGCACAGCTCATTGTGAACAAGGTTCATTAGTGCTCAGGTCAGCAAAATAGCCAGTTTGTCAGGCAAGGATAGCCCACAGATTTAACAGGTCAAGTTCAAATTTCACAGCACATGCACACAGATACCAAATCCCAGCAGGTATTCATTCAATTAGCGACGGTTCGGGGATTGAGAGAAGCTTACACATTGAAATGATATTCTCGGCAAGTAAGAATTGTTACTTAGATACCCTAGTTCAGTGAGCATCAGCTGCTCCTTCTTCAAGTACCTTCAGCACGACACATGGGATTTCCTTGTTTTGCTGAGAGATGTTGCAAACACCTGTGACTCAAAGAAAATATTCAGTACACAGATTTGCACAGGTGAAGCAAGGGTATAACAACCAACTAATTAGAGCTGCAAAATATTGATGAAAACAATTTCATCTACCTTTAAGCAAGCAACTATGATGAACCAAATGCAAAATTTTATAAACAGCTAGGTAACTAAGCTACACTACAAGGCTGGTTGCAGATATAATTGAAGATGTGCAATTAAGATCAAATATAATGCAAATGGAGTTAAGGTAAACTAGCTAAGATGCGATGACAGGATGCAATTCAGATGAGCTTACTAAGAATGCAATGAGAAAACAGATGAGGATACTAAATGCTAAATACAATGTATAAATGAAAAGACAGATGCTAAATGCAATGATTCAAGGTTAATATGTACAGGGTGAGTGGAAATCAGTAAAGGAAGCAATTTATCAACTTAGCACACGCCAAGTCCCCGGCAGCGGTGCCAAAAACTTGGTAGGCTGGAAATGTGGTTATGTTTTAATGCCTACATGTTATAAACCGCAAGTGCACGACGTCTATCGGAGACGCGGCAAGTACGGGTCGATCCCACAAGGACTTGTGGTGCTTTGATTGATCTAAAGCTTGGCTTCACTAAGTTTCAGATGATATTGTGACAAACAGGGGTTTTGTGCCGATACGGCTAAGTTGAAGGATAATGAACTAAGGAATGATAAACAGTGACAATGGGGTGCTTGGGTTATCAATTCCACCTCTAAATCATGTTATGTGTTCAACTAAGTTGAGTTTCTTGTTCCTATGGAAAATAAGTGAAGTTTGTCAATTCTACCACCTATCTAAGGAGTTTCTCCTAGTGATACTTCAATATACAGCTAAGGTACTAACCTAGAGCACTAGTTGTCTAAATAAGCACAACTAGTCAAGAGAATTAGCTTATGTTTCTAAGGCTTGAGCTGCAGCATACTCAACACAAGTATAACCTAACTACAATGTATACTTGGCATGCATTGTGAGAGAAGAGTGTTGGATGCTAGGATTGAAGTTATCTTTATGATTAAGCACTCAAGAATAATTCAACAAAGTTTAAATCATAACAGTGATTTAGGGTTTCATTGAAACCCTAGCAGATTAAACTAAAACAACAAAGAACAACAATTAACTCTAATTTGTGCTCTGGCTAGCCCAGGCATGAGTTTCAAACATCCACAGTTCCTCTATTTATACATGCAAAGTATCCAAAACCCTAATTCCTTTTAATTTAAAAATAAAAACAAACCCTTTTACCCATGCTCTCTGATTCAGCCATCTCTCTTGTCAATTCGGCTTTGCGCTGATGCTTGCTCTGATTTTCCTCTCACTGTGTCGAAACCATAACCCTAATTTTCTATATCTCGACCTTAGCTTCTAGGGTAGAAGCTACGAAAGAGGTAGAGAAGCATTAGGGGGCGGTACAACGTTTGCTGGCGTTGTTGCAGTGGTTGTTGGTGGCTGAGACGGCGAAGGTGGCGCTGCAGAGCTCGGTCGGGTGAGGGAAGAAGAGCGAGCTACTTTCTGTCGGGAGAAGGGGGAAGAAAGAGGAGAAGAGAATAGGGTTAGGTTTTGGTTGATAGGAATATATAGGTATTGTGGTGTTGAGCGGGTGTATCAAAGATCGATGAGGAAGGCGCAGCGATCGTTGGATGAAGAGTAGATAATTTCAACGGCTCAGGGTTAATCAAACTGATTTGGTGTTGATCGGGAGCATCAAGTGTTGATGTGAGCGAAGGAGCGACCGTAGGATGTAGCTAGGTGAGATCTCAACGGCTCGGGATGGATGGACTCGGATCCGGGTCGCGGGTCGGGTCTAGCTCAAGCCCATGTATTGTAGATGAGTTGCTACTTGTTGGGTTGCAACTGTTGCGCGCGCAGGCTTTGGCTTTCTGCTCCATAAATGCTCGACTCCAATTCTTCGCTCTTTTGGCTCCTCAATTTCTCCGAGCTTTATTTACTACCTAAAAACACAAAATTAATTAATACAAATATTTATTCTTGAAAACAAAGAAAACACAGAATCTGGGATAATATCTGATTTCTAAGCGCAAAAGATGAGTAAAATGCCAATAAAAAGGTGTATAAATATGCACTATTTGGCACTCATCAGTTGATGTGGAATTGGTGTTGTTGGATGGTGATTAAATGGATTAGAAATGGATTTGAGTTGCTTTGAGATAGCTATGGAGATGCTGTAGCGATTGTTTGGCAGCGAAAAAACATATGGTATTATCAGTGGTAATAATGTGATGCTATGAAGTTGGTGGTTGAAATGATTGGATGGATCACGGTGGTGGATGCTGTTGTGGAGTTGTTATTGATGGGTTAGATTTGAGAGAAGAAAGACATGTAAGAAATGGCTAGGTGCAATGAGTAACTAGAGAAGACATTGGTGTTGTTGATGCAATGGCTAGGTAATTGCAGTTTGTGGTGGTATTAAGCTGGTGATTAGTATTGCAGGAGCTGTTATTGTTGATTGCAGAACAAGGGAACTGAAGTTATTGTCTGAGGTGAAGCCGTTAACTGGTGGCAGTAAGGCACTGGTGGAGATCAGGGAAGGTTGCAATTGAAGCTTATAATGTTGTTGGTATGATGTTGATATGCAGGGACTGAAGAAGGCTGTACATTGAGAAGATTGAAACATGAAAGAGCTACAAAAGAAGATGGTGTTTCTTGCAGCTTAATTAGATGCAGTTACAAGAGTCAGGTTGGTGGGTGTTGTGCTGGCGAGAAACTACATCAGTTGCAGGTGTTGGTGCTGCTGCTGCTTAGCTAGTCATGGCTCGAGGCAAAGGTGAATGGGTGAGCTGTTAGTGAAATGGCTTGAAAAGACATTGAAGGCCGAATGTGTATAAGCATTTGCGGCTAAAGTGAAGTGTCGTGGTTAAAAGTGCAATGGTTGCGGGTGATGGCGGTGCGGATAGTGCAACCCCTACTGCGAGATGAAATGTAAAGATGAACTGGAGCTAGTTGCAAGTAATACAGGTTGCAATGCTTGTGTTGTGGAGTTGTTCTTTGCGGGAGAAGAGAGTTGGTGATTGATGTTGTTGACTCATGGTGTTTAAAAGCAACTTGGTATATATTTGTTGGTGTTGTTGGAATTGGTGGTTAGTTGCTTGACTGATCACAACTGTTCCGTCGGGAAGGTAAAGTAATTGCAACCCTGGACAACCTCATCAAGTTTATTCCAACTTTGGAAACAACTTGATCAAGTTGCTTCCACTATTGGAGACAACTTGAGCTAGTTGCTTCCTTTTTCTGGAGACAACTTGAGATAGTTGCTCTCACTTTTGGAGGCAACTTGAGCTAGTTGATTCCAGTTGTTACTTCTTGTGTGTTGCTGATGGTGTTTGAGTAGGGTCATGGAAGTGACTGCAGCTATCGGCTCATGTTGCAAGTGTGCAAAGACGGTTGTGGTCATGAAGCTGTTGCAGGTAGAGTTGCAGTAGTAGAGATGGAGGATGTGGTGTTGTATGGTGGTGCTTTGAATTGTTAGTTGAACACTGATGGTGTTGCGAACCTGTGGTGCAATGGTAGCACAACTGACTATATGTTAAAAGATGTGTGTTCGACTCACACTAGGTTCACTTATTTGTGTATAATTTTTTTTTTGAGACAACTTGTGCTAATTGCTTCCATATGTGGAGACAACTTGAGCTAGTTGCCTCCATTATTGAAGACAACTTCAGCAAGTTGCCTCCAGATTTGGAGACAACTTTCAGCAAGTTGCCTCTAGATGATGGTGGTGGAATTGGTGGTTGCTGGTGGTGATTGGTGGCGGTGGATGAAAGTGGTGGTGGTTGGTGGCGGTGGTGGGTAGTGGTGGTGGTTGTCGGTGGTGTACGGTGGTGGACAATGGCGCTGGTTGTCGGTGGTGGTTGGCGGCGGTGGTGGAGGAAAATGACGATGCTAGTTGGTGGCGGTGGTGGACAGTGGCGGCGGCGGTGGTGGTGGTGGTCGTCGGTGGTGGTTGTGGTGGTCGTTGGTGGTGGTGGTTGTTAGCGGTGGTGGACAGTGGTGGTGGTTCTTATTTTGTTGGTTTTTTTTTTTTTTTTTTTTTTGAATAGTTGTTAGTGATAATGGTTTTGTATATACATTACACAAAAGAGGGTATTTTAGTAATGTATTATGCTTAGGGGTATTTGTAAAGTTCAAAAGGGTATATTTGCAATGGGTCTCATAGTAGGGGTATATAGATAATGTTCCCTATAAAAATAGAGTTTTTTCGAGCGTTGTGGTTAACTGAAACTTCTGGTTGATTCTGACCCCACCATTATAAATTTCGACCAATAAAATTCAAAGAAATTCTTTTAGACCCACAAAATCTTTTCCGGCCAATTACATTCAAGGAAAATATTACCAAAAATAATTAAGTATTACACAATCTTATAAATTTTTTAAAAATACATATAAAATCAGGTAAAATATAATTAATAGCTAATTTAGATCCGACATTAAAATTCACAAATACGTAGAAATAAAATCACATCAAGACATGAATTGTTCATCATGATTTCATCACAAAAAGGAATCAATCGTAATAAAATAAAAAGAATGTTTAATCCAGTGTCCAATTACATTATATTTTTTATAATTAAACTAAATTACAATTCCAACCCAATAATAATTAAAGTAATCCTAACTAAAATCAAATTAATAATAAGAATCAAAATATATACATGGAATTATGAATAATTACCCGTTGATCGAATCGTGCTTCCTCTTCCGTAAAAAAATGATTATTAATCCTGTCCAATAAACAAGATACAATATCGTTATAGAAAATCATGACAAACAATAAAACAAAATTAAACAAATCTTTGGGAACGAAAAAAAATCAGTTGAAAAGCGGACAACAGAAAATGAGTTCCGATATTAATTTTTCTTAGTATGTTTCTTTCCATAAAAAGATTTAAAAAAATAAAATCACAACGTGTAATTTAGGTATTTAGCTTTACATGTTAAGGGTGATGAACGTATTTTTAGTAATTTAATTTGTGTTCATAAGTTTATAGTTCTTTTCATAAAAATATTTAAAAAAATAAAATCACAACGTGTAATTTAGGTATTTGCTTTACATGTTAAGGGTGATGAACGTATTTTTAGTAATTTAATTTGTGTTCGTAAATTTATATAACTATACTATAAAATAACCCTGGTTTAGGAAATTAATTTTTAAGATGTAAAAGAACGTTTTTACATCAATAGTATAAAAAGAAGTGGTGTCTGTCTATGGGACACATCTGACCATTGAAAATAGGTTGTCAACGGTCGAGATCGGGCGATCTGTGAGTTTGTCTTTGGGACAGATCCAACCATTTGTTACATCTCTCATATTAGAGTAACGGCAAAGATCGTGACTTGGCCCGGCGATCTATATAGGCGTCCGTCCGATCCCTTGCGATTTAATTATTTTGGACGGTAATGATTATACCGCGGCCCGGACCAAAATTAACCCTAACCTAATTACCTAAGCTAATGACGACTATAATTGAGTTCCAAAACTCACGGCACTTGGTTGCCTCCATATCACGGGAGAAAAAAATTGCCTTATGTTTTGGTTTCCTTGATCACTGACAATTCCAAATCACGGAATCAGTACCAAGCTCATGTTATTAAAAGACGTACGTTAAGACTAAATATTACTACCAGCTCATCTTATGTTTTTTAATAATGAATTAAATGCTATTAATAAATATTTCCCATCAATGCAAAAAGTTAGGTACTAAATATTTACCCTCAACAAACTACTTCTTTGCAATTTTGCATGCACTATCGTGTTAAGACCAAGCCAAACCTTCTGCCGACTAAGTATCCTAATATAATTACACCTCCTTTTGTAATTTAATTTTTCTTAATGACATATATTAAAAGATTTTAGGAAGCCACGGCCAGGGCTGTAAGTTCCGGCTAATTTGACACAATCAATAAAACACCAAGGCATGCTTACGAGACCACGGCCGGGGCTGTAAGCCCCGGCCAATTTGACACCAACAAAACATTAGGGTAATGCTTAGGCTAATGTGACACCAACAAAATACTAGGGGAACGCTTAAAAGACCATGGTCGGGGTCGCAAGCCCCGACTAATTTGACACGACCAACAAAGCACTAGGACAATGCTTAAGAGGCCACGGCCAAGGCTGTAAGCCCCGGCTAATTTGATACGAACACAAAATACTAAGGTCGCATGCCCCAACTAACTTATAGGCTCGATGTTTGATAGTTTTAATTTAATCAGTTTTGTTAATGACTAAAATTTTATGGGAGAATACTGACCAACCGAATAAACAATAAAAAAAAAGGTTGAGCCCCGGCCGTAGGCCGGGGTGATACCTAGTATAAAATAGTTTTATAAAATTGAAAATAAATTGAAAGGAGAGATATTTTTCCTTTTTTACCATGTTACCTTTCAGTCAAGAATGATATGGAGTATAACAAGTAAGGTATTACAGCCAAAAGTAATAACAAAATTTTCTAAGATTAGCAAAGGAAAAATCTTTACAATTTTCTTGGTAAATATGAAACATTAATTCCAGAAATACTAATATCCTTTCCTATATATAAAAACGCTCGAGGAAAAGTCAAAGATCATTTTTTGGGCGTTGCCTCTGTGTATAAGGTTTGTTTTACAGATGCTTGCAGGATTTTTTCTTCTGATCGGTGGTTGTCATTTATTTTTGCAGGTTCTAAAAAGATATAGTCGATTGAGCTACTTCTCTACTTCGAAATCAGCTTAGGTGATTTTTTTCTTCCTTCTTACTGTATTGTAAATATTATTTTCGAAAAAGTTACGGTAACTGTTCGAGTTGTCGTTTAAGTACGGTCGTCTCCAGGGCAACTCAAAAAGATCACAGTCCTCTTTCCATTGGTGTCTGCTTCAAGGTAATCAAAATCTTCTTTGGTAAGAAATAAGTTAATGGCCTTCTCAAGTTCTGGTTGTTTAAAGGGCGTTTTTCTGATATACACCCATTCCATAACCTGTTTTCCAATATGCACCCGTTTTTTTGGATATTTCTAATATACACCCGAAAGAATAATTCCATTCGTTTTTTTTTTGAATAAAACGGCTAACGGCCGTTATCTGTGTAGCTGTCGTACAGCTGTCATCACATGAAAAAGACAGAAAACTCCCTATGGGATAAACTCGGGTCCAGATCAACCGAGTTGATAACCTGGTTGACTCAGAAAACCAAGCACGTGCACGTCACATGACCTGCAATAAAAACTGTCAGTTAACAGGTGGATTTATCTTGTGCGTTCAAATAAACGCTCACGATTTCAACCCTAAATTTTTCATGTTTTTCACTGCTATAAGAACCAGTGATGAAACCTAATCCTTTTTCAATATTCAATCACACAAATAAGCCATGAATGGAGGCCAAAAAGACTCACCAAGTAGTAGCAATAGAAAAAACTGTGAGAAGAAGATCATGACTGAATGTTCAATCTGTGAACAAGGAAACCATGAGACAAAAGTGTGTCCATGGATGTACACAAGGTGCAAACATGTACCTTGTAATGGTATAAGGCAAATACTACAATCCACCGCAGCTGATAGTAATGGAAAAATGTTTTTGAAGTGCTCAAATGTTACCCGCACATATTTTGAATGGTTTGATGATGCCAAAGATCCTACAAAAAGCTTGATGTTGAAGTTACCAACAGTTGTAGTTCTTTGTGCTTGTGGAGATGCACATATGATGAAAGATTATCCACTGCATAATCAACCATGCTTCAAGGCACACTGCAAAGGAAAACTCAAGCTGTCATCATGTAAGAATGAACACAACAGAGACATATCTTACCTCAAGTGCAGTCAATGTCAAGCATTTGGATGGGCTTCAGATGCTGTTTTTATTGCTGCAAGAACAAGAGTTATGAATCTGCAAACAATATGTAGGGATCTTGGAAAACTTCATATGTAAACTTATCTGCAACAAGTTATGTAATAAAAAGGAAATTTATATTGAAGTTCTTCAATCAAAACTAACACTTGAGTTTTTCAATCTAAAAAAAAAAATTGAAATTGTTCAACACATAAACATTTCCAAGTCTGAATCAACACAACCCAAAAAGAGACAGATCCAAAGTCTGCCAAAAGATACTTGATCACAAAATCAATTTTTCTTTGTCTTCTTAGCCTTCCCCTGGGTCTGAATACATTGTGTGATATTTTGTGAAACAGATCCATACTTAGGGTGTGTCACAGTTTGTGAAACAGTCTGTGAAACATTTTGTGTAACCTTCCTCTTGGATGCAACAGCTTTAGATGATTCACCTGCAGTCTTCTTCACTTTCTTTGCTTTACTTGGTTGTGATGGATATGAGAAACTAAAATCAGCATCATCTACTTGAGTTCTTGGTCAATTTCCCTTTGGATTTTGTCCAACTTCACCTCCTTTACAATTTGATTTGTTGTGCCCTACTACCTTGCACATGGAGCATCTTCTAGTCCTCACTTCAACTCTAGGTTCATCATATGACTTTATCCTTTTAGTTCTTGGTCTTCCTGCAGATCTACTTGAGATGGGAGTATTGAGCTTCATGTCTACCTGGAGAGAGATTGGAAAGAAAGAATTTATGATGGGAGTATTCTTTTAGTTAAAATATAATGAAACCCTAAAGCATTTAATATAATATTAAAAGCACAACAACCAATAAAGAGGTTACCTGTACCCAGTCCTTTGGGTCATCTAAAGGATGTACCACTGGTGCATATGTGGCTCTATATGATTCCACTCTAAAGTAAGGACTGCAATATCTACACAAGCACAATAACAAAAAGTAACAAAAATTGAATGGACTGGGGTTGATGAATGGACAAAAACAAAACTACAAAAATTGAAGACAAAAACAAAAGTACAAAACTTAAAAGACAAAAATAAAACTACAAAAATTGATGATGAAAACAGAACAACAAAAATTGATGACAAAAACAGAACAACAAAAATTAAAGTTACTTAATACACTTACTTAGGCCAATCAGCTCTAATTGTCTTCAATGCACAAACTGCATGTTGGCAGGGAAATCCTCTCATCTTCCACTGCTCACAACTGCATACTTGATTGACAATATTAACAGTAAACATTTTATTTGTGTCCCTGTTAGTTACTGAATATATGTTGCCTGCCACACATCCAACTGTCTTGAACTTACCAACTAATTTCATCATCTTCTCAATTAACTTAACTGCAGCGGGAACCAACTGGCCATCTGTCCACCCAACACATTCAGTCCTCCTCTTATAAAACAAGCCCATGACTAACTGTCCATACATCATTCCTAACATACAAATAGGTTTGTCCCTTAAATTACATACCATGGAGTTAAAAGACTCAGAAAAGTTGTTATTCATATGTTCACATTTACTTGTGCTATCAAAAAAAGCCCTTGACCAAGACTCAAGATTTTCCCTCATAAGATACATAAAAGCTTCCTCACTTTCATTCTTCAAAAGTTCCATGTTTTCCTACAGGAAACATAACTAAGTCTTAATTTCAGAAAGTAAAATTAAAATCTTAAAAAAATGGTACAAGCTATAACTAAGTGAGAAAACTTATAAAAAAATGTTTCTTTTTGTAACATTTTGCTGCATTCCAAAGGTAAGATTGCAGTTCATAGCCCTTGAATTTCTTCTTGAAGTTCTTACTTAAGTGCCTGCCAAATTTAGGATGCATTTCAAAGGTGAGATTGCAGTTCATATGAAAGACATATTGAAAAAATTACTTAAGATACAAGTACATTACCTATAACAATATCTATGAGGAGTTTTTCCAAACACTGCTGGCACAACTTCATGTAATCCCTTCTGCCTATCAGAGATGAATGTAATTGGACACTTATGATCAGTGATATATGGAGCCAAATGTTGGAGAAACATGATCCAATTCTCTATGGTCTCAGCCCTGCAAACTATAATCCCTAATGGTACTAAACCATTTTGTGCATCTAGTGCTGTTGCATCCATTAGCACACCACCATGCTTGCCAGTAAGATGGCAAGCATCCAACCCAATTACTGCTCTACATCCAACTTTAAATCCTTGAAGTGCTGCTGCAAAACAGATTGTCATGCTTTCAAAACGATCATCATCTTGTGCATATGTGTAAATAGCCACAAAACCTTCATTTGTTTTAGTCACCATGTTACAGAAAGTGGGTACATTATTGAAACTTTCTTCATAGTTCCCATACTGTGATTCTAGAACTAAATTTCTTGCCTTCCATGCTGTTTGATATGGTATATTAATGTTGGTTTGAGTAAAAAAGTCTTCTTTTATTTGTCCAGGCTTTGGAATAACTTTTCCAGCAGTGGTCTTAAGCCTATCTTTTACCCAGTCACAAACAAAATACTTGTTTGCAGACTTATTTCTCCCAGATGGATCACCAGCACATGTATGTTTTTCTTCCATACTTGTAATTGACCAGTAACCACCTTTTTTCCTTCTTGAACAAAACACAAACCAAGGACATTTATATTCCTCATGAAATCTACATATAACCTTCACTCTCCTGGAACAACTAGATCTGACCAAGAACTGAGTTTCATTCAACACACAGAAAGCCCTCAAATGCCTTTTAAAGTCTCCCTGTTTAGAAAATCTGGTGCCAACCAGCATCATACTTGGATCAACTGATGCAACCTCTTCATCCTCAGGGAACTGTGGTTCTTCTTCTTCCTTTTCAAAGTGGACTTTGTGTTCTTCTACAAAGTTTTGAAACCACTCAGGTTCTTTAGCTTTCTCTTCATCAGATTGAGCATCATTACATCCATGTTTTTCATTATCTTCCTCTTCATCAGATTGAGCATCAATACCTCCATGAATTTCATTAACTTCCTCTTCATCACTATCACCATCTTCACCTTCATAAAAAGTTCCAAACTCCATATATTCCCTCTCATCTTCATCACTATCAAACAACACAGGGGTTCCATTTCCTCCACAGGGTGATATTCATCAACATCTACATTTTCTAACTGCACATTGTAATCATCATGCAACAAGGTTTGGTCTTGCACAAGCATTGTCCAATAATCATGATTGAATGTTTCTCTTCATTCATCTTCAATTGCTTGTAAAGGCTGACTGTTACTCCCAACATTCCACATGTTGTCACCAACACTAGCCTGACTCAAACATGATAACCCATCACATTCAACCTTATTTAGCAAATCTACAAAAGAAAGCTTTCTAGCAGTACCCACTTGTTCATAACCCACTTGTTGAACTGATTTTCCCATTTTAGCTGCAAGTCTAGGTGATCTCCTAGGTGACTCTATTGAATATTCACCTAAATTCTTCTTTGGTGTAACTACTGACTGCTTCATATCTGCATCATACTCATCTTCAACACATATTACAGACACTTCAAGTTCAATAAAACCCATTTTATTAGGTACAGCCTCATTCCAAAACCTATCAAAATCTTTATCCATCACTAAGTATTCTGGCATATTTGGGTCATTCCACCAACACAGATTGACCTTCTGTCTACTACCAAGCCATAATCTTGTATGTACCATCTCCTCAAACATTTTCAGATGAATCAGGTCTCTACATATGTTGGGAAAAGATAGACACGTCTCAGAATTTTCCACATCAACACTAATATCCCTATACGAAACAATTCCACTGCATATAAACAAAATCAAATCAATAAATAACACAATCTGCAATAAATAAAACTATTTCTGGATTAAAACTAAATAAATTCAATAAACCCTAAATTAAATCAATAAATAACACAATCTGCAATAAATAACACTATTTCTGTATTAAAACTAAATAAATTCAATAAACCCTAAATCAAATCAAAAAAAATAAACCCCAAATCAAATCGAGAGAAGATGAAAACAGACCAAAAAATTAAACATCTATGTTGATAACTTCAATAAAAACATAGATGGGTTCATCGATTAGGGCTTACAAATCATCAAAAACAGGTTAGAATTAATTAGGGTTTCAGTTCAGGAAAACCTTACCTCTTCAACTTTTTCTTCTCTGGATTTTTCTTCATCGCGTCTTGAGATCTTATTAGATTCTAATTCTAGTATAGGAAATCGTAGATTTGGCAACAAAAACTCAATTCGTATCTCATGAATCGAGACCAGTAGAAGGAGAAAGAGAGAAGAAGACGAAGGAAATGAGAAAATGAAATGTTATCTTCTTCTCAACCTTTTGTTTCTGAGTTATGGGTAAACCCGTAATTTTGTAGCTTAGATAGATCTAAGTCGTCCATTCCGATCGACAGATATACGGCTAGATCTTTATAGAATGTGTGCTAACGTTTTCAGTTATGATGGGTGTATATTAGAAATATCCAAAAAAAACGGGTGTATGTTAGAAAACAGGTTATCAAATGGGTGCATAACTGAAAAAAATCCTTGTTTAAACTTTCGGGTGCATTTCCGTATGAAGGTTGTTGTTTTTATTGTGAAATATCAATTAAAATTTCTTTTTTGTTAATTATGATATTCTGTTTGAGATTTTTTTTTTAATTAATTGTGGTATTCTGATAGAGATTTTTTTTTTTTGTTAGCCATGGTATTGTGATTGAGAAAAGCAAATAGTAAAAATAGTAATATTTTTGATCGATGAGACTCTAAGTTAGTTTTGTGTTTCTAGGAAGCAAACAGAAAAACTAACAAAGCTATGGCTGATCACAAGAAATTACCAGGCCTGAACTTAATTTTCATGCAAGTGAAGATCTCGAACTATGTCTGCATTATCACTTCTCTTTTTGTTCCAAATGAAAAATTGTTATCAATTTTCCTTTTTTCTCTTCCTCTTATTGTTATCAAGATTTGAAATTTTTTTAATTGGTTATTTGCTAATGCTGGTGGTGCACTCTGATTGGATTCCCTTAAGCCTTATTTGGAAAGTTGTTGATCTACTTGCATTGATCCATTTGCAGGTTGCTTCAACGTCCTTTATCACATAGCTGGTAGTCATATTCAAGAGACCTTACAATTCGGTATTTCTTTGATTAGGAACCTTAGTTATAATTGTAAACATATTTTGCATGTAAAGGGGATATTTTGACGAAGAATATGCAAATAAATCGAAAAAGGAAAATAGGTATTATGCTGGCTATTGCAAATAATTGATAGCGTTTCAGCTGTTGGAAAAATCTATATTGTGACCAACATACTGAAGGTTCATGGATCAGTCAACTATATACTGCATTATAATGTATCGGTCCCCATTTTCATCAATACATTTAAGATGTGTTTATGAAATTTATAATTAATCATAGAAACTATGTTGGTACAACTCATTATGGGGATTGATATAATCGCTGGCGGAAGTCAGTACGTGTATTTTCACATAAAGGTCTACCGGTGAGACATATAGAGACTCTCGAATACGATACCGTGGGTTATGACACTATAAACTGATAATGGAAAACTATAAATATTATTAACATCAGTATTCCTATTCTTTAATAAAGAACTACTGTTATACCGCTCCATGAATATGATATGGAGTGATCTCAACTTATCCCACTAAATATCACTTAACAGAATAAAATAAACTTTTACTCAAGTTTATGAATTGTATTATTGGAAAATGACTATCTTTGTTTCTGTAGAACAATGTAATGTAGTTATTACTGTTTCCACAATAGAGACTAAGAAACAAAGACATTGACTCCTCTAGAAAACACGATGATGGATTAATATTGTAGTGTAGTTGTAGATAGTATAGTTGTGTTGCTGCAATGAACCTTAAGTCAAGTTAAAAACTGGAAAAGAATCTTAGAGTCAAGTGTCCACTTTCTCTTTTGCTGAAGCATTGGGCGCTCTAGATTAAAAGGTGATTTTTCTCCTTTAGAAAAAGGTTGTCTCTTTTAGCAAATCTTAAGTCAACCCAACCATACTACTTTTTT
The DNA here is from genome assembly GCA_023531295.1 of Papaver armeniacum. NCBI lineage: Eukaryota > Viridiplantae > Streptophyta > Magnoliopsida > Ranunculales > Papaveraceae > Papaver > Papaver armeniacum. The sequence goes on along the minus strand of JAJJWW010009314.1, from coordinate 335,270 downwards.
GGAGTGTCTTAAGTCATTAACACTCCAAAAATGTACTAAAGGAGACAACCCAACTATAATATTGAGTGTCTTTTCACAATAGTATTTCTTAAAATAATTTTAAAAAAACTTAAATCTAATTAATAAAAATAAATTAATTAGATTCCTGAACCAGTGTGAAAACATACTCAATATTTGCTGGGGAAAAATATCAAAAATTTATATTTTTTAGATATCAAATTAATATTATATTATTCCAAAATAAAGTTGATTCTCTTTTTCTGGGTTTGGTGTCTATATATAAAGCATTCGAGCAAATGCCAAATCCGATTGTGCTTACACCGCTTTTAGTTTTTTTTTCATGCGAATTAGGGTTGTTTGTTTGATATGTGCTTTCATTATTTGTGGTCAGGTACCTTGATTTTTCATTGTTATAGATATCTTTGTCGAGTATACATTAAACAATATCAAGGTAAAAAGTGATCAACGTGATATCAACACCATAATTTGATTCTCGATGTTTTCTATTTGGTTTTTTAGTAAAGCGAATAATCAATATCAAGACAGTAACTAATATCAACACTGGTTTTTTTGTTCCCCTCCATTTGGTTTTTGTTTATATAATACACAGATTTAACATCGAAAATTGTATCTTTTACAAAATTAGATACATGTGGATTCCTAAGCGTATAAAGGGTTTATATATTTCTACATATTTAAGACAAGGAATTCATTTAATATCCTTGAGTAGCTATAGTTATATATAGTTATCATGGACATGCAGTCTGTCTCTTTGGCAGAGAAGAAAGTTAATAGTCCATTTTTTGACAAATCTTAATATTTCTTGACAAAGCTTGAACAAAGTATAAAAGCTTGGAATGCTCATGTTAATAAATACTCTCGAGGAAATGCTCACCTTAACTAATCTTTAATTATTAGTAGTTATTATGTCACAGAAAAATAAAAATTGACTATCATCAATAAGAATATTACTTCCAACTTCCAGCTTTGTTTTTGTTTTCCTTTTGGTAGATATTTGGGTTCTTCTATAGTTTTCACTTATTCTACGATTTGCTTACTCGAAATTTTTTTAACCTGATATGCTATTGTTGAGTGCGATTTCGTGTAATATAGATACTTTGTGCACTTTATGTTGTAATCTTGCAACAATAAACAACACGTTAGATGTATCAAAAACTAATATGTAAAGAAATAATCAGAAACAACTCTACCGAATCAACTTGACGAGGGCAGAATCACAGGTTCAACAAGTTGTCCTTAACACATTAGTTCGAGGATATACTCAAGATGAATAATGCTAAACCCCTCAGATATAACTTGAGTTAGCACAACGCAAGTTACCCACTCTTGATCTCAGCAGCAGGGATGGAAGTAAAACGCCGCACAAAAAATGGAAGAAGACGATTAAAAAGAATTACTTCTTGTGTGTTTTGAAAACAAAATTGCGAGTTGTATTTATAGGGTGAAATACTTGCAAATAAAGTTAGGTTTTGGTTTTCTTTAAAAACAAGTAAAACACGTAAAAGGAATTTACCATAAATAAAACTCTTAAGAAATAATTTTGGAAATTAATTTCCTAAAGAAAAACTCGCCAAAAATAAATCTATGTAGAAAAGGGACTTGGTGTATGGCATATGCACATATCGCATGGGTCAAAACATGTATTTTTTGCCTACTCGCTCCACTCACGTGTTACAATATATCCATATGAAATTGGTTATATAGTGGAGCTCTCCTTTAGTTCTCCACAATGTGGGACTAAGAAACATTTCATTCACTCATAAAATGAGCAAGTATCCTTGGACCCATAGGTCACTAGATCAAATCACACCAAGACCAAATATCTTTTACTATAAAACTCATTTTCTCCAACACTTTATGCATCGAGTTACCCAATAATGACACCATCCTAAGATTTCGCAGTGCATTTACCCTTCACATCATTTGTTACGTACAAAATTGATGAAGCTATTCACTATGTTGCGTCACTCAAAAAAAAATTATCAATTCTGAAATCTGGAAACATAAATAAACAAAAGTATAAAGAGAACGGCTTATTAAAAAAGTAAATAAACAAAAGTAAAAGTATAAACAAATATTTGGTTACCAGTGGTTAGAATTTAGTGACTGACCTTTTCTTCCAATGTTCCATAAGCTAGAAACAGACCCGGGCATCGCACGGGTGAGAAACTAGTATATTCAGTTGGAATGAACAAGTAGGGGTTCATTTCTGTTGGTGTCTTCTCAGGAATGTTTCCACCATAGTTCTTCGTCAAATGGGGAATACCATCTGAGTTTTGCGTTTGGAACCTATGGTGCCAGACTCCATAAGAGGCTTTTGGAACCTCGTTTAATTGGGCCCCAAAGCCCTGACCAATTTATACCCACACCAAAAATTGTAGGGGTTCCAAAAGGCGGTGAAAATACCATTTTACCCTTTCTGCTTAAAAACCTATTAACCGTAAACATAAGGCTCCCAATTCATTTTCTAAAACCAAAATCAAAAACTCCTCCCCCCCCTTCCTCTCCCACCCGATAACTCTCTCCATCTCCTTCATTGACGACCCAATTTTTTTTTCTTCGTTGATTCATCGTCGTAATCGTCGATACGAAAAACTTTAATCGACGATTAACTTCTTCTACAAACATGGCTCGAACCAATGAGTACAAAGGAAAGTTTGCTAACCCTAAATTGGTAGAGAAACCCAAATTGAAGATTAATCTCAAAACCAAGGTTGCAGTATCAAGCAGTGAAGAATTAGAAGAAGAAATGGCGCCGATTAGAAAGTAAGTGACTAAAACCCACTTTTGTTTTGATTTTTTCTTGAGTTTTGATTGTGAAACTGAGTTCTGTAACCGATTTTTTTCAGTTACAGTGAATGGGTCGTTACTCTGTATTTTGTTATAGCATAACGATTCTTCTTATGCATGTATAATCTATGAAAAATCGTTAAGTTGTATGATGTTCTAGTTAACGACCCTAATTTTGCTACTACAATTTTTTGCCCTAGATTTGGGTCGTTACCTCTGTAATCGAATCTATTGACGACCCTAATTGTGCTAAGAACAGTCTCTTTGTCTTAAAAATTGGAAGTGTCGTCAATATATATATTCGAGTCGTCATTGAACTCTTTTGGTTTAGATTAGAGTCGTTACCCTTAGATGACGACCCTAGTTGCAAAAAAAAAAAAAAAAACTCACTGTCCAAAATATTGATAGGGTCGTCACATTATTTGTTAGAGTCGTCATATTTTGTATAAGAGTCGTTTTTGTTTTAAAGAATAGGGTGACGACCCTTGTTCTGATAGCATGAAATACTCAACTTATTTGTTCCTTTTTTGTGTATGTTACCAATGTAGTAAAAAGAAAGACAAGAAACACATGCACACTCCTCCTTCCAAACCTCCCCGACACACCAGATACTTAAATGCCGGTCCATTCCGAGGAAAAAAGCCGAATGACGTACCCTTGTCTATCAACGAACCAAGAGACCCAAATAATGATTCGTCGGATTCGTCACCTTCTTCCCCCCCTGTTGTATCTGCTTCCGAAAGCAATGAAGAAGAAATTATGGAACAAGAAGAGATTCATGATGATGATGACGATGGTAACGATGGTAATGGTAGTTCTGGCCTTGGTGGTGGTGGTGGTGGTGATGATGATGATGAGGAGGAGGAGGAGGGTGATGAAGGTAATGATGGTAAGGGTGATGGTGGTGTTGGTGGTGATGATGATGAGGAGGAGGAGAAAGAGGATGATGAAGGTAATGATGGTAAGGGTGTTGGTGGTGATGATGAGGAGATAGTGGAAGAGCAGGCGAAACCGTCGAGACGAAAGGATGGAAAGCCAGTTGCAGAGAGCGCGAGACACATTCCCGCCAAACATTTGATGCTGGAACGTCTTCGTGGAGGTAAAGCCAGAGGAGAACCTAGAGATGGTTGCGAAGTTCTAGTTGGATATAAGGGCACCTGGGCTCGTACTATCTAAGAAACAATCGTAACAATCAACTTTGCTTTTATATTTGATTTTTTGATGTTAACTTTAATTTTTTTTAATATTTAGTTGTTTTTTATTTTGTAGGATCATAAGAATGTCGTACGTCTTTTCAGGCGATAATCTTCTTATGTGAAAATGTCCTTGTGGGATCTAAAAGAAGAATGCGAAAGAGTCAAGGAGATTATTGAAAACTCTACTTTGTATATTGCCGTTGTGAACTCTGTGATTGCATATGACAAGGTTGCCGTATCAAGTTTCCGTGAGAGGTTTTACGGTGAAACCCATACATTCCAATTCCCTTTTGGTGAGATGGCATTGACACCACGATTCAAGCACAAGTTCGATAAATGCGGGTCTAATGAGTCGGACTTAGTGGTGGTTTATGAACCTGAACCTAAGACCAAGCATTGGGATGATAGACACATGCATGATAGCAAGATAGACATCTCTTATTGGGAGCATGTGAATGAAGGTCACGAGGCAACATCAAATTACTTGGAATGGTACGAACGCTTCTCTCACCCTCGGGTCATCCGGATAGATGCTCCTGGCACTCGAAGGAGCAACAAGGCATCTTCCTCGGCTTCTACATCTGACACAAGAGATGATTCCACCATTCTTAAGCTTGTGGTAAGTTTTTTTTTTTTTTTTTTGGTACTGCGTTATTCATAACCAAATTCATAAACATACAAATATAAGTCATTTAATATGAATTGGTATTTGAATGCAAATAGAGGGAACGAATGAAGATTCTTATCAAGGCAATTTGTTGCTCGGCCGACAAAGGAGAAGTGGTAGAACCTGACCGACATCGTAAGTGCGCTGATTATTGCAGTCACATTGAAAATCCACAAGCGAAGAAAATATTTGTTGATCTGGATAAGCAATGTAAGAGGCCCAGGAAAACCCGAGAACAAATGAGACAAGAACGTGCTCAACATGGTGAAGCAAGTCAAGGTGGAGGAAGCCAAGGTGAGGAAAGCCCGGAGGAAAGAGAAGATGATGATTCCCAAATTGCTAGTGCAAGTCAAGGTCGTCGTAAGAGAAGCCGGACATCAGGTGGTGAAGGAAGTCAGGGAAGTCAGGGAGGACGAGATGGAGGTCGAGGCCGAGGTGGAGGTCGAAGCCAAGGTGGAGGTCGGGGCCGAGATGGAGGTCGTAATCTTGAGTGGGGAGATGTTCTTATAATGTTTTGATAGACCACCTTTAGTTATTGTAGACTTGAACTTATGTGTGTTTGTTTGGTTATTGTTCGATACAACTATCTAATGCTGGTTCGAATGGTTTGTTAAAACATTGTCGCTTTATTTAATATTTTAGTAGCTTTTTTTCTTTAGAATTAGTGTTATTGTTATCAAATAATACATCTCCAAACAAATGATCCATTATAGGTGTCGTCATCATATAATATAGTAAGATGACGACTGTTATCCAACACAGTTAGTGTCGTTATACGGTTAATATAACTTACTAACGAATTTTACAAAAAATTAAACAAAGATACATTTTTGTTTTTTTTCAAATATAGAGTCGTTACTATTTATATGGAAAACGATGACGACACTATTGAACAAAAACATCCAGGAGATACAACCATTTTTCTCCTATGGAGTCGTTGGGTTATTGATATAGCAGACTAACGACCCTTTTGGAAAACAATACAGAGATAACATTTTTATTTTCATCGCTAGACTCGTTATTCGTTATATGAAAATCAATGATGACCCTAAATTACAAAAACATCCAAGAGATGAACCAAATATTCTATTGTAGAGTCGTTAAGTTTATCATATATCATAGTAACGACTCTATCAGTGTATTACATCCAGAGATTACCATTTTTAGGTTTATAGAGTCGTTGTTGTTTATATGGAAATCGATAACGACCCTGAGTTACGAAAACATCCAGGAGATGAACCAAATATTCTATAGTAGAGTCGTTATCTGTATCATATATAAGGGTAACGACTCTAGGTGTGTATTACATCCAGAGATTACCATTTTTAGGTATGTTGAGTCGTTGATGTTTACATGAAAATCAATGACGACCGTGTGTTACAAAAACATCCAGGACAGAATCAAATTTTCTATTGTAGAGTCGTTAGGATTATCATATAGCAGATCAACGACTCTTGGGACCAAAACATGGAGTCGTTAATCTGTGTATTCTATAAGTGGACGACCCAGTTTGGAAACTTTAAATTTGAACGAGAATGGACTTTGATTTCATCAAGAAAATAACATTACATCAATCTCGTATTACATAAGAGTTAATATGGGTATTCTAGAATTTTACACATCAAATGTTCGTCGATGAACCTCCTAGCACGTCAGTACAACGCTGTATATTATTTGTGGTGAATGAACTTAGTTTCCCCGTTACGAATTCTCCATAGCCCATTGAAACGTTCCAGCTGAAATTCAATGAATTCTTAAACTTTAGTATGCGAACTTTTGTCTCCCGGACCAACTTTTGTTTGCATGGCGTAGTTAAGTTTTTCTGCTAACCACTCGGATTGTTGCATAATTAACCTACCATCCCATTCGGTTTTCTTGATCGTTGTTTTGGCAGTGTAGATTGTGAAAATGGTATACAAGTTATCCTTATCTTCCGCCCTTATTGGATTTAGGATCTTAAGAGGCCTACATCCCTTCATTTGTCGAACCTTCTCCATTTGATGCGGCTTCAACCGGGCATATGCAGGGTGTCCATATAAACTTTTAGGTGGAGGATGGTTGTGACGACCATCCGGAATATTATCCAATCTCCATAGATCAGTTTCGTGATGCCTTTTAAAATAAATCCTGAACGGGCATCCACACTTCTTCGACGCAGTTTTGTAGACCCTAGTCGTCTTCTTCTCATATTTGTAATTCTTACCTTTGTGACTTTGTCCCTTTTTCCCGCTCTCTCACATACCATCTCCATCTTCTTACAATCGACGTGTTTGCTTTGAACATCCACGCATATCTTCTCTTTTGCCTTTGAGATAAGCCATTCCTTGGCCTCAGCCATGTCTACATTCACCAAAGAAATTACACATCCATGAGATCACTAATTAAATAATTTAAAATTAACTATAACTAAGCGGTTAAGGGAAACATACCAAATTAGTAATATAGTGTTGGGAGGTATCCGGACCCATCGTAGAGACTGGTTTTGGTTGAGAGCTTGGTTGCACCACCAACTACAACAATACACAAAACCTTAATTATAGAGTCGTCATAGTTTAAAACTTAATTAACCTTGGCAACTCTAGAGTCGTCACTCATGGAACTTGCAGATTGATGACTCAATAGCATAGAAATTCTGGTCATTCTTAAATTTACTAGAGTCGTCACCAAAAAAAATTAGCAGGTTGACGACCAAATCTGGTATGTGTACCAGGGACAGGGCAGTCATGGTTGTTATTGCAGGCAAACGACTCATCTACTAAAAATGACGACCCTAACAGTATGATAACGACTCTTTACATACAAAGCCACAATTCTGTTTAGTTTTCTCAAAGATTCGTTAGGTTATAAATATCACCAATGACGACTCTACATGCAGTTATTGCAGAGTTTGAAAATCAAATTTACGCTTGATTCCTAGGAGAAGTTATTGCTTGTTTTTTTGGAAAAAGGAAACGGTTTTATTCAAAATAAACTAGCCATTGGGTACATTTTTGCTATAAATAGAGACCTATCCCTTTCAAAGTTTTTCACCCATCACTTTCAATCTTCCCAAATCAATCACCCATTACTTTTAAACACTAAAAATGGCTCCAACTCCGTTCAATAATCAAGAAGATGTTGCTATTGTTAGAGCACACACCACTCTCACAAAGCACGTCTTTGAGGGAGCGCAATAGGTGGCCAGTAACCAAGACCCAACCAGAGAGCCCTACCTTAACATGGATCAAACATCAATGCTTGGTGGAAACTTGTATTTAAGGTTTTTAAAGCACTAAACGAAAATTGTTATAGAAGGACGCTCCAGCAGATAAGGGAAAGGTACGATTATTTATACAATGAATGCGTATTGCTGAGAGACGAATTGAAAGCTCGGGTTAATGCTTTTCCCAACGAACCTCAAATGAATAGAGTAAGTTTGTGAATCAATAGGCCATTCATCAAAAAATAATTCTTTGGTTATGTTTATTCAACAACGCTAACTTATAAAAAAAATTATTTTTTCAATACTCTTTGGGTCGGAGCCATTACGAATTAAAGTACGACTATGAGTTTTTTCACGAGGACTGCTATAGTCTCTTGGAGGAAAGTGAATGGCAATTCGCCGCATATAATTAAACTCGTTTAGGTTTTCAAGCGCAATGTATTGAACTATTTTATGTCTTTTCCTTATGTTTCATTTCATAGTACATGTATGTTTTTTTTCAATTCAATAAAACGAGTTCAAATATTGGATCAGTAAATATTCCCAACAAGGGTCGTCATAGGTTTTAAATACAAAAATGACGACTCTAAAGTTTATTTGAAATATTAGGTATGGGTCGTCATTTTTGGAGAAACTCATATTAACGACTCTAAATGTCACTTAACACAGAGACTCTTTGATACTAGAGTCGTCAACCAATAAACATAACAGAAAGACGACTCTTTTGATCTGCAAGAGTCGTCACTGTGTTTGCATATCTTGTAACGACCCATCTAGCAGTTAATGTGAATTTTGAATTCACCAAATATGGTTGAGTCGGGCAACGGTTAAAAATTCAAAAAAGTGATTGTTGGGTAATTAATCTCTATAAATTGAGACCTATATCTCACCCTTTCTTCACCCAAACCATAATTCTCAATCTTCACATTCATTCTCATTCATTTATCATCCAAGAGCAAAAAGAAGAGGAAACACCATGACTACTCCCTACACTTCCGAAGAGAATTGCGCCATTCTGAGAGCTTGGTTGACAGTCACAAACCACTTTGAAGATCTAGGAAAAGACATTGATCAAACATCGGATTCTTGGTGGAACCGTGTATTCATCGTTTTTGTGGCGTTAGACGGAAATTGTAACTCAAGGTCTTTCAAACTCGTCAAGGAACGGTTCGAAGAGATAAAATTGGAATGTGAAGCTTTCAAAAGAGAAATGAAGGCCGTAAGGGGAGACTTACCCAATATGTTGGGTGCTATAAGAGTAAGTATTTAAACAAGAGGTAAAACTTATCGAAAGCTTTAAGCAATACTAACTAACTAAGTATATTATTTTTGTTTTGCGTTTTCAGTTGGGGAAGGCGTATGCCCGATACGAGGTGCTTCGTGGAAAAAAGTTTGAGTTCGACGATTGCTACCTCATCTTGGAAGGCACTACCTATAATTACAACCTTTATGGTTAAGTGTTTAAGTGCACCATTATTATCTATTGTATTTCATTTCCTTCAATGCAACACTATGCAAGTGCCTTTTACGATTCAATGAAATGATTCTATGAAATCAAAAATTATGAAAATCAAGTGCAAGAGTCGTTACACCATATTACTACGACACTTAACGATCCTTCATAACATTTGAAATGGCTAGCTAGGATCGTCATTTCATATGACTACAAATATGACGACCCTAAGTGTTACTTTTTACAAGGAGTTTTGGTTTTAGAGTCATTCATGTGTTAACCAAAAAATATAACGACTCTAGGTGACCTAGCTAAAAAGGGTCGTCAATTTGTATCACACTACCTTAACGATTTTTCATAACCTGGAAAAGTTGCAAGTTTGAGTCGTTATTGGTAGTGTCAATATACTGATGACCTCACAAAGTCGTTTGGGTATACACCCCCCGACTCTGACGACCCTTAGAATGAGTTGTTCCATAGTGGGGATGATTTGACCATTTGGAGCAACAAACACACAAATCGAAGGGTATAAGATGTTTACTTGATTGTTTTGAGCTTGGGGTTCCTCATTTTAAGGGTTGGTTCCTTCATTTTGAGCAATGGGATCTTCATTTGCACCAATATTCATGGATTCCTCTATTAACATCTCTTCATCAAACATCCAATCCATAGGATTAGTTGAGACAATCTCACCTTCAACACAATCATGTTTTTTATTTGAAGCTTCACCAACATCATTTCCTCCACTACAATCACTCATTTCTAAAAACCCTTACTTTTCCCACAAAAACTCCTCTTCTTCTTCTCAACACACAAAAACACTACTCCCCACCCCACCCCCAAATTTTAACTCTTAAATCTGATTTTAACTTAAACAAATTAATTAGCTTAACTTAACTAATCATTAACACTAATCATTTAGGGGTACTTTAGACATTAAAAAATGGGATAAGGGTTAACCAACAATTGTTATTTCATGACCCTTTTTGTCTTGTAGTGTGAGGCCCCTAATTGTTTTTAGGGGCCCCCAATTAAACGAGGTTTTGGAAATACAAGCACTTCTACTGATCCTGAATATCCTAGCGTTCACATTATCGAGCGCACGACAACAATGCTCAGATTCTCCCAAGATGCATCATTAAACACACTTCCTGTTTAGGGAGACACGTGATTTTGAAGATTTATCCGTAGTGGTCTTTAGTAAGGCTTACATTCTCCCCCAGTAAATGCTCCATCTATAATTAGTCGTGCATCCGCTCGTGACCTGCCTCCTCCACCAGTTTTTCCCCTGATCATTGAAAGTGTCAATTTCAACAGTGAAAACTTACTGGTTGGGAGAGTTTTCTCCACATCCACTTTTGACAAAGAACTAGTATGTAACCCGTGCTACGCACCGGGGCCGATGGGATCAACTAATTTAGCGTGGCAGGGCTTCGCCCTGCGCCCGTGGTCAAATGAATTAGATTATTCTTGAACGGTCTTTGATTAGTTTTATTTGATCTAGGGATAGGGAAACTCTGATACCCTTTAGGTATCCAATGATTTGATGATTTAAATTTGGTATTATAAACCTAAAGTCGTGTGTTAATTTTATAGGCAGATACTAAAATAATTAATAAGAAATTGACTTCATAAATTTTATATGCCTATGAATATTTGCAACTAAACATAATTACATTTTCTTTTGTCCAACCTTTTCTCGTTATGAACAAATTGTCATATCTAACGATTTTACCCCTTAAAAGTTTTGAAAGATATATAGATCACATGCGAATTCGTGAAATGCGATTTTCAAAACAAAACTAAAAGAAATTTGAAATGCTAGAAGTGTGCATGCGGGGGTTACTTGGAGAGATAACTTTATTAATGTCGAGATTTAGAAGTCGATCAATGTAACAGTACTATGTTGAGTCCAGTTGCATATCATCTTGTCAGCATTATGTTTGTTGGTGGTGTTTAAACGACTACTTAAGCGTAAGTAGTTCCATGATACAACTTAATAGCTTATCCAAGATGGACACTGGTCCCCGAGAAATAACGCCATGGTAACACTTCTAATTATAAGATTCACATCCATTTAGTTTAAAATTTCCATGGTGTTAAAAAATTAAATAATATACTGTCGGAGAATAATAATATGTTCCAAAAGCGGTGTGCCTAAAAATAAATACTCATGCTATCTATAATCTCTATTAATAGGTAAACACTTCATAGTCTTCTTCATCTATCTCGACCAATGGTGGCATGTCAGGATCCTTCTCCATAATCTCGTCCATATCATCATCATGATCATTCAGTTCGATCAACATTGGCATGTCATCATCGTTTTCTATTGTGTCATACTTTTTTTACCAGGTCGTTCTTAGTTGGTGTCTGGAGTTGTTCTCTGTCAGGAGTTGTACTTATCCATTCCTTTTTGTTTAATAGATATGCTTTCTCCAAAACATTATCACAATGAAACATGTCACGTGCTTTTAGAATGAGATGTATCAAGTTTCTATCTTCAAGTATGAATTCAAAGACAATTGTTCCCCATTGCAGTTAATATTTTTTCTACGCAGTCTGGCCGTTTTTTCAACAAAACAGAATTATTTTTTAAGGGATTGCATTCTGTTTTTTCCCGAAAATTGTGTTTATCTTAAACTTTGTGGTTACCTTTACATCCATTGTTGGCAACACCATCATTTTTGTTACTCTAACATTTCTATCTATAACCACTTCAGCCATTTGTCTCATTGATGTGAATATACCGCGTCCGTTACCATTATATACTATGAGTTGGATAAAGTAACAGTCACAAATCATGTGTTATGTTTTTTCCTATAACATGTAATAAGAAATACATACATATTTATAAATTAATATGCATACTATGCATACTTGGTGCGTTTACTATGACTGCACATCTATTGTATCATGGCTAGCCTTTCATAAGGGAAACACCCAGATTTGAAATCACTTGATGTAACCCGTCCTACTCATCGAGGGTGATGATAATTGACCCTCATATAGTATGGAGGTGCTTCACCCTGCACCCGCACCAAAGAAGATTTCAATTGACAACGTCATTATATCAACGCAACAATTATATTTTATTTATTAATAGTCAGAACCAACCTCACCTGTTATTACTATTTAAAATGTCGGAGACCAACAAACCATCATTAAAGAAAACCATTTAAAAATAAACGTTTTTTTTATACAATTTTCAAAAAGAAAAAAACATGCATGTAAATTATCTAATGTACTGTAATAACCTAAAATAAAAATAAACTCAAAATGATAACATCATTGGACTTTGTTAATTATCGGGTCTTATGGAAACTGTTATTATGGCTTTCCTCCGCTTGAGCTAAAAGTGTTCAATGTCTTAAAATAATGGGTTCAAGAACAAACAATTCTCTTCAACTTATGATATCTATTCTACCTTATTTTGTCGTGCTTTATTAGTCACCTAACTAAGGTTTTCAACTTTATCCTTCACGTACCATTCTCATCTAATGTAACCAATGGAGGCACGTCATCATCGATGTCAATTTGATCACCAAATCTTCCTAACAATGTTTATAGTTGTTCTATGTCACCCTGCCTTACATAGAGAGTATTGTTAGATATGTGTACCCGTGAATTTTTGATGATCTTATATATTCTGGATCGGAAGTTAACGCAAATGAGTCAAAATTGATTTAAATTTATGCGTCATCATAATTTATATTATAATTCCTTAAATAATAGGACAATCCCATACATCACTACGCGACAAATTATTCTGGGTCGTGATGGTTGCCCTTGTTTTTATTGGCAGGAACCCATTGGGTTGATGATCCCAAAGTGTTGCTATTTAAATTGATTAAAAAATATTCTCTCTGATTTTAGGCTAAAATGGAAAAGTGATAGTATTGCTTCTCCAAAAACGCAGGGAATCTACCATAATACAGACATAAATAACAACTAAAACATGAGAAAAAACATACTAACAGAAAGATACATAAACATTTTAGTTCAGGCACTCAAGAAAAGAAAATAATAGACAACAAATTAATGTTGTAAGAAGATATGAGAGCCATAACTTATTAAGCATCCTCTGCTCTTATTGATTTCATGGGAGCCATTAACTTATTTATCTGTAAATTTTATATTAGTTACAATGAGTCCATCTTGTTCATGACCTCTGAACTTTGTCGTCTTAAACATAAAGAGGATATTGTTGGCTTTCCTGGAGGTCGGGACAGTATGCTAGTTGCATCCACTTGTTAAACTGTTTAGGTTATCAATTTCCCACTGCTTCCCTACCATCACCGATGTTGTATGCAAATGTGACAGGTATAGGTAGTCCATGTCCACCTAGATTTTTCATTTTAAATAAAACCACTAAAATATGGTTAATAATTTCGAGGAAAGATTATACATGACTGAAGAGACAAAATCAACCTTCTTAGTAAATATTAAATATATAAGCATATAAGTCTATGAATATGTCAAAATGTCCCAGCTCTAAGGTAATTTCCACGAATGATCTCAATAATTAGACCCCTTATTTCCACTTAAAATTAAATACCGTACATCCACATAAGGGTATAATTGTAGTTCACAAAAAGTACATGCTCCGTGAATTAATCTAGTGAAATTCAAAGTTGGCAAGCACCAAAAATGGTGACATTTAAGACAAAGTGAGATACCATCTAATTATCAAAAAATTTGGGCAGCGTATGCATCACCTGATTTACCTGAGCTTTTTTTATTTGCCTTCTTCATGAAGTTTGAAGTCCTAAACCGGATATTTTCTTGATGGAACTCCTCACCTGCACCTTTTTGCTTCTTTCTGCAATCTTGAGTAGGTACGGGAGTTCATGTACCTATTTTACTCTTCACCTGATCACTTCTTCTGTTCTACATAGACTATATTAGCTTAGAAATCATAGATTAGTTTCTCAAATTAGATTTGACATCAAAGGTAAGCACCTCCCTTGACTGAGGAGTTTTTGATTTGTTTCTCGAAATTGAAATATACATGTTTATAAATATAAGTTTTGTCTAAGCTCCCAAATTCCTAGATTTGTTAGCGAAAATATATCGAACACGAAAGGCGGAAAAATTTATTTACATATTTATACATTTAATACTTAATTATAACTCGAGAAATGGAAATTCTACATTAGAAGATCTCAAAAGATCTTGGTATTTATAAACATGAAACTGTATTCAATATAAGTATGGTAAAAAATTTTATCTCATGTTTCAAGTATTTCTGCATAAAACATCAAAATAAAAAAAAAACAAATATACGCCATTAAAAGATATTTCCGTATAAAAATCGTTTTTTTTTTTGTTTCCTTTTTTTTTTCTTTCTTTTCATATTTCGGTTTTAAAAACTGTATTAAAATCATGTAAACATGGTGTAAGGATTCTGCTAAACTTTCAACCAATCAGGATCAAGGGTTTCTCGACCGTCCAAAAAAAAAAGGGTGGATCAAGGGTTTCATCGTCCACCCAACTAAATAAAAGAGGGTGAACGCTATCGGGAAAACCACAGGATACAGACATACAAACAAAAATTGATTCTCATAAATAACAGACATATACCAACAAAATGAATCGGTATATATATTAATGCTTGCTCTGAAACTTGATAAGTAATTGAGACTTCTTGCTCAAATAATCTAAAACCAAGCTAAAACTGCAATACAACATAATCCAGACCCTCGTTGCCGTGGACTCTATAAGAAGGATTGGCCTCTATTTAGTGTGGCGGGGCATTGCATCGCAACCAGCCAAAATGGTTTCTGGTTAGCAACCGCAGTACATAATTAAAGCACCAGTTATTATTAAATAAATTACAATCATAATAAAATTGATCAATTACCGTTTAAAGTGTTGGAGATTAAGAAATCGTTTTAAATGAAACACATGTTCTTCTATAACCATTTGCTCTCATATAATCTTCAAAATAAGATGCATTGTAATTAATTGATATATTGCGAATAAATAAAATAAATTCAAAATGTTAACATTGTTGGCCTCTGTTAAAGAAAGGGTATTCTTGAAAATAATGTGGTCAAGAACAAACATTTCCCTCTGTATCCTCCGTGTGTAAGCTCCATACACTCCACCTATGAAAACTTGGAGAGTAGTCCCCAAGGGACTAACCGAAGTGAAATTCAAATAGATGGGTATGTTCCGGTTAGAATACGATGACCCTCTCTTATGACCCTCTTTGCTCCATTTTAAACCGAAGATTAGCCCCCTATATTTGCTGGAGCTTCCCCCCAAGTATCCCTGGGTTTTTTTGTAGCTCTTTCGAGTTAGGTTGAGTGTGTTCTCGATGTAAGCCGCTTTCAGTCTTTGTGAAAGCGATGATTTTCGCTCTGCAGTCTGAAGTATACTGCGCCGATCGAAAAAAAAAAGTCTTAAGTATACTGCAGTCTCTCTTGTCTTTGTAACTCTTAGTTACCTGGCCTCGGTTTGGTTCTTTTTTCGATTAATATATCCTTTTTCTTTCGAAATAAATAAATAAATTATACATCTAAAATGAATGATAATGTAGCCAGTTCCTTGAGGTCGTAAAAACACAATGTGAGTACACGACTTCCAAAACCAATCTTATGCATTGCAGTATAGTTAGTGGTTTAGGCATCAATTAGGTGACAGTTTTAGTATTTCTCACCAAAAACTTCTTAATAAGCAATTTAAATACAGGACATGTGCAAAATTCAAGTAACCTTCAACTTAATTAATCTTTTTGGTTGGAAATCATAATGACCATATGAAAGTAAGGTAAATCACATCATTAAGTATTAAGCCCAACTCCTCGATGCGAACACTAAATTACTAACATAAGCCATCATTAACCTATAATCACTATCTGGAACCCAGTGAATTTCCAGATAAAATATTTAAGGCAATGAGCTGAATGATGCTACATATATAGTTGCAAATTGCAAATTAATCTATGAAAAGTGCTATTTTGAGAACAAACAAACCCTTGAAAACTGTGTACCATCTCAACTACTCCATATCGGAGTGATTGTATATTTACTCGACCAACTGAGTTGTATGCAAACTAACTCAGTATGCAACTCATTGATTTGTATGCAATGCCAGTGAATGCATCCACTAAAAACTGAACTAAATTAAAGCAAGGCATAAAGACGGTGAACATTAGTCATGTGCATAGCTAAAGGCAAAATAACTTCGAAAATGTTAGGTTTACCGAGTCACCGGTCCCGACTAAAATCCTGCCTCAAACAATGCAAGGGACCTACTTTTACCAGAGAGGGCATCTACAAACCATCGTATCCCCTGTCTAGATCTTTTGCGGGAGCAAAAGTCAGTAGGTGTAGCAATCCTCAAATAACTTTCATCCCATCCTCTTTCGCTGCATGTTTCTCATTCTCTTGGATTATCTTTAGGAACCTAGCTCATTGTAACGAAAGAAAGTCGAGTTTGGTTTCACCTCTGTAATACCCATCGACAGACAACACAGTCGTTGAGGATAATGCAAGAATGAGAGAGTACATGGTAAAGACACAGGCTTTCTAATGGTGTAGGAACTTGGATTCCGTAAAGCGCATCGGGCTAGACTATATTATGGCTAATTGGGGTATGCTTTTCATAAAATAGGGTTTGTTGGTTTTTTGGTTTGAAGACTGGGTTGTTTTTTCTTTTCCTGTTGTTTTGTTGTAACTTTTTTCTTTTTCTTGGGCATGGGGTGGTTGTGTTTGTACTTCCTCCCTTCTTTGGGTCTCTTTGTTCCTCTGTTCCCTGCTTGCTTTTGTAAGCTTCTTCAATAATATTCTTATTTTTGCCGAGTAAAAAAAAAAAGAGTACATGTTGTGCATAAAAAACAAATAATACCTTGCGACCTTGGCACCACTTTCCATGACGTGCTATCGGAAATCAATTGCAGCAGCATATCCCTACACGGGCTATCAGCTACCAAAAAAAAAAAAGAAAAAAAAAAACTACCAACCATAAACGGAGCCAATGGCAACTTGCGTAACCTGTTTGAGATGATTCTAGAATAACTTGGTCTAGATAGACTAATTCCATCTTCCAACAACCAATTATAAACCCCAGGAACTTGTAAAACAGTTTCTGGAGCTTTACTGGACTCAAATAATACACCTACTTGCTGATATAATAAAAAAAAATTGAAGCAGAAACTCACCCGAAAGTGTTAATAGCACGTTTGGATGTACATTCAGAAGTTACTTTTCTATTTCTAAAAATGTCAAAAAGCAAGAAGTCAGTTTGGCTACTGAATTTTGAAACGACTTATAAAAGTAGAGAAGTAAACTTTTTGTGAAGCAAAATAGTTTTGCTTCTAACTTCTACTTCTGGAGAAGCAAATTTGTATCCTAATGCACTATAAAAGACATAACATTTTATTATCAAAGAAAAATTCACATAAAGAAAATATTATAGAAATGAAACATTTCCAGCATCCAAATCTCAACATGGAACTTATCCACCAACACGCCGCACATATCCCAAACAGCATTAAAGAAATCAATATGATATCTAAAGCCTACAATCATCAGTTATATCAAATTAATAAAATTAAATTAGTAAATACACTGATGTCTTCATGAATGTATATTCGCTCTGGATAACATACTCAATCGAATAGACAACCCAAAATACTTATACCACATAAAGAATACATTGCAGCTTAAAAAAAAAAAAAAAAAAAAGCATGAATGAGATTAAGTTCATCCAAGATAATCGTCACTTACCGCAATCATAGCTTAAATTAGCAGAAACTACCAAAAGCATGTTTGCTTGACATTGGGATAAGTAGTCACTCACTGCTTACCAAATGCATCCAAGGTTTAAGATATCTGGCTGTCTGTCCACATTTTGGTTGTTATTATAATCGAAAATCCTATACGTGGATTCGCACTAATCCATCCATATACCCAGGTACCTTTGTTCTCAAATGATCTACCTGTTCCATAGAATTTGATTTCCTAATATGCGGAAATGTTGTATGGTTTTTGTCTACAATTTAACATTTTTAGTTTTTAGCCCTGGGAGAGGTCTTTATGGGGTGGCGGTGGCTTGTTGCACACCTTCTTTTTTGATCGGTATTTTTTCGGACTTCTTGTTGGTTTAGTCCATATTTCATGTACTCTTCCTTCCATTTTATAAAAGTTTTAATTTATCGATCAAAAAAAAAAAAAACATTGTACACCCTAATGGTGCGGCTTTTTCTTAACCTCTCCTTTATGGGATAGATATCATGGATTGACCGATTCGTTAACAGAACCGATTCTCGATAGGCTAAAGGATGAGCACTTGACCTTGGAGACGGTCTTGTAAAGTGGGCATCTCTGTTTGCCTTTGTATCATATGGCCATGTAGTGAAACCTAGCAATTATAATAATATACCTAAGAAATCCACGATGAATAGAGTTTAGAGTTACCCTGTCAATAAGTTTGGTAGAGTGAAGTGAACCCTTCAATTTTTATGAGTTCGGGAGCTAAGATATTTTTTCTAGCAATATGAATAAAATTTTCAGTTCTTTCACGCATAACTTAAGACTTATAGGCAACAAATTACTACTCCCTCTATATGTAGACTTTAAGCTTCATCTATAGATCGGATCTCATCCGCCCCTTTTCAATACAAACATGTCAATAACACGAAATTTGCAATTTCACCTCGATGCCGAGTCCACTTTATAAGGTTGTTGCTTGATAATTTAAAATTGGAGGCAATTTTAGTCATTGAAAAAGGAGAGTCTACGGTACTTCCATTTGCAATCGCAAAATTGAAAAAAAAAAATTGACCCAATAAAAATTGTAAGATATTATTCTCCAATATACAAAGCAATACTAATACTCAATCAAGAAAGTGTAGACATTCATATATATCTTTCAGAGGCTCGTGTCGTTATATTGCAAGCGTAGATGATACGATGTAATTAGAGAAAAGATCGTTCTTAAGAATTGTTTTGATCGAATGCAACCGAGGAAAAAAGGGGAAAGTGGGTGCGACATTATAAAATCCCACCGATAAAAAAATACTCATCGGATTCAAAAGTTCTTAATCGCCCGCGTGATCTCCTGATTTTCAACCGCACCAGCAAAGGCCAACCTCTTTGCCAAAAAAATGAAACCCGTACGTAGATTTTACACAAACAATACGCCATACGCCTCTAGTAAGCATGTGTAAGGATAAATACCTCCCTTAAGTTTTGTAAAGATTATGTGCCAATTGAGGCAAGATACAGGTATATTACAGTTATGTAAGCACTCAAAAAATTCAGAATACTTGTCACAAACGATCCGAACCTTTAGAAATGTCCACTAAAGGATAAAACTCAATCCCACCGCAAAGAATGCATACGCTTTTAGTACTACCTTGCCACATTCAAATTCCTTTCGAAGTGAAACTTAAGTTTATCATCAAGATAAGAATGCAAATGGTAAACATCATATGACTGAAACTTGAGTTTATCATCAAGATAAGAATGCAAATGGTAAACATCATATGACATAATTGAACCTATGAATAATATTAATAGTGGCCATGCCTTCTGTTCTATAATGCTTTCTAACTTCTCCTTTCGTATGGTAAATGGATTATCTTCCAAGATGTGCATAATATTCAACAAATCTGCAAAACAGTAAAAGAAGATTATAACATCTTAAACTCCACATTAATTTAACCATTCCAGGACCCATCCTACAATCAATTCTCATTCCGAGGTGCGTAGCCTTTGACCAGTTAAATAAAACAAAACTTTGTACATTTAATTAGTATCTATTAAACAGATGCAAATGGCAACGTACACTCCCAGTGTTCGCTTTAACGTGTTTTTGGGAGTAAGCAACTAAATGGAAAGAGTTACTTGAGATCTTTAAAATGGAAAGAGTTACTTGAGATCTTTAAAATTGAATAATGAACGCATGAATCTTCAATAACATATAACGAAGATGAAGTTCTTGAATTTTAGAACAACCTATCCTCCAAAACTCCAATCCACTTGACCATTCCAAGAAAACCTTCATAACAAATAAACGAAAGCTATAAACATACCTACCTAGATCGTACGTAACTCAACAGTTATGTACATATCTAAATAAGAAAAAATAAAACTTATGCTCATTGATAAAAATGACAAATTTTCGATTATTGATGGAATGATGTACCTCTGATAAAAATAGTAATAAAAAGTAGGAAGAGTTTTTTTGCTCCTAACGACCAATCTACCTCCGATATTTCAAGTACCATAATTTCTAGGTCACTCATCTTGTTAAATAAAAAGGCTAATGAAAACCCTAAATAAGCATTATTGAACCAAGAAAATTGCAAAGTCTAATACAACTCGTAAGAGCTTTAGTTGTTTTCTAAGTCGTAACAACATCCTCAAAACTAAATAGTAGCTAAACAAACGAAACCAAAAACCGATTAGAATAAAATTAACGAAATACAGAATAATTATATTAGTAAAACAAAAGGTTAAGACATGAAAACCATCAAACCTAAGAATCGAGAAAAACATGAGAAATAAAAAGAACAATAAAACCATGAAACCCTTATCAAACAAATAAGAAGAAAAAGAAGAAAAAATTACCTTGTCGTTGATTGGATTTGAGATAATTATATTCATCATCGTGTCTCGATATTCGCAAAATGACAAACAATCAATGAAACAAGAACGCAAAAAAAATGTAAAAAGATAAACCAAAAAATGTGAAGCAAATTTCGAGCGATAAAAAAAAAGGGAAAGATAGGTGTAAGGTTTCTCCACAACTTATATACCGAGGTAGGCGAATAGCAAAACCAAGCCTTCTTTCTCCAGGACTTAATTAAGGTAAATACTTGCAATGTAAAAACTAAAATAGTTTGCTGGAATACTTAAACATGCACAAATACGACGAATGCTTCCTTCGTTAAGAAGTATCCGAAATTCGTATATATAGTTGGATACTTACGAAAACAAAAATTGCAAGTTACTCTAGGAGCCGATTTGTTCCCTAATCTACTTGCTATGAAATAAATTTACTTCCTAAATTAGATTTTTTTATTATGTCCGATCCACTTAAGTTAAAAAACAGGGTTCCTTCTTTAAATATCTTTTCTTTAGTTCGAAGTCTTTTACTTCCTTCAATATCTCGCGCCCAACCGATGTGGCGTCTCCAACGTGTACAAAGGAGGTGATGTGGCGCCCCAACAGGGACAAAGGAAAAATCACGTGATAGTTTATCTCTCTTTTTCTATTTATCCCTCTAACTTTTCAAAGGAAAAAATCAATCTTGCCTTTTATTTTCTTCTTCTCTTGATTATGTTCTGGTATTTCTCATTTCTTCCTCCCTTCTTGTTTGGATTATATCCTCTTTATCTTGATCTTTTCGTTCTTGTACTTGCACATTAAGCCATAACCTTGTTATTAACCCATAGAAACATAAATCAATTTGAATTTAATAGCTATAAATCAATAAAATTCCATAAAACCATAAATCAATCTTTACTGTATTTGAATTTTTAGGATTTGATATCAATAAAATCAGATCCCTGTTTCCCCCCCCAAAAAAAAAATAGTTAGGCTAGGTTAATCAACACCCATAATTACTGATTAATAAGAAAAATTAGTATCGAAAAAAATAACAGGGAATAAGAATTTACTCTAGGATCATAAATGGGTGGGTATTTTACCGATTATGAAGGTTTAAACTTTAAACAGAGATTTTAAAAATGGGTTTGGTGTAAAAAATTGAATCAAACAGTGGGTCTTTGGATATTTCATATGCAAAAACCAAGTAGAAATTCTTAAGATAGATTTTTGATAAATATTTTTCTTCCATGATTTTGGTGCAAAATCTGAAGATCTTATGGGATTTGGGAGAAAAAATAACCAGAGAAGGAAGGAAGATAAGATAGAAAAGCGAAAAAGATGAAGAGTGAAAATTTGACGTGGTTTTGAGTCATTTGAGTTGTTTGACGTATCACCTTGCCACATCACTTGGGCGATAGCGCCTGGCGCGAATACCATCACCGTTAAATATTATTCCTTCCTAATTTATTCACGCTATTTGTAGTGTATTTGATGTCTAAAATTACGCAAATTATAAGTAAACAACCGAAAATCTCATTAATTATGGAAATTAATAAGATTTCCGGCATATATATATATATATATGTTGATAAAAAAGTTCCATAAAAACTCACTTGGGTTGATTTTTCTTCTAATATGGAAATTCTTGGATTTTTTCCAAAAAGAGAATGTTTTGAAATCTTTTTTTTTTCTTTGGTATGTAAATTTCGTAAAAAAAAACTTATCTATGTTGATTTTCCTTTTACATGGAAATTCTCGTTTTTTGTCCCAAAAATAAAATCCTCCGGGCCTCCCAAAAGATATTTGTAGATTTTGCCGCTAATCCGAAGGTCCAGATTTCATATTCTATTAAAAATTGACGGTCACGAAATGTAAGGGGGCTAACTTTGATTTCGGCCAATCAGGAGCGAGGGTTTCGTTCACCGGCCAATGAGAGGGGAGGTTTTCGCAACTCTCGATGTGGTGTGAGAGATGGGATTGGGTGTTTAGGTTGTTGATATATCATCAAATATGTTTTAAAATATAGATGGGTCCTAGGATAAAATTAAAAATTTTCTCTTTGGAGGAGAATTTGTTTTTAATAGAATTTTCCCGAAGGGAGCATATTGCTTCAATCTTGTCTTACGACCTCGACAAGTATATGCCAATGTGTGCAATCATCTCTAATGGTCTTATTGAGAGAGACTCTTTGAAATTCATCTCAGTATGGGTTCAACTTCTCAACCTTAAAAACTTCCATTATCTTGCCGAGTAAAAAAAAAAACTTCAATTATTTTGACTACATCATAGTTAGACTATGCAAGAAAGTGGGCCAGGTCTCTGAAATCTTCCCACCTTCTGCAATACCAGAACCTGGTGACCCTCTCTTTGTAAAATTAGAACTTAACATAGAAAGACAGATCCTTCATTCAGTTAGAGTCAAAGCGGGTTCAAATCCTGAATCTATAGTTTTCTCTGTTTACATGAACCTCCCTCATCGTATCTGCCTAAACTGTAACAAATTGGGACATGCCCACTCAAACTGTGCTTTACTTAATCGCACGCTGGAAGGGATTTATGATAACAGTCCTTTCATTGACTTCGATGATGAATCTCAAAGTTGGGAAGATGAGTTTAAAGTTCTTTTAGATGAATAAATAGATGTGGAATATTACGAGCTCGCCGACTTTTGTTTACTCTCTTAGTTCAGTCCTAGATATTGCAGATTGGATAGACTCGGATACTTTTTTGGATAGATTGTATGTACCTAATTGGTTTCAGCAGAAATTGAGTCAGGCAACGAGTCAATCAGACTCAATGTCTCTTTAGATGGGCTGGATTTGGATTTGGATAATGACCCGAAAATACTGGGTAAAAGACCTTATTCGGATTCAGATCCTTCATCTGTTTTCTCTCCCTTACCCGACTATCGTGAAATCTCAAATTGAGATTTTCAGATTCAAAATGTGGGCCTCTTAGGGGATATCATTCCTAAATCTTATTTTCATCAGGGAGAATCATCTTCGGCACCAGCTGTCTTCATTGATTTATCTTCTCCTCATCTCTCTGGTGAACAATTTTTCACACCAGAAAATGAATTATCGGAACCTGTAAGGCCAACTTTTATTATCACTTTTTCTTCATCTTCTAGTGAATCTTCAAAATCTGTATCAACTTGAAATCTTGTGGTCTTTTCTCAGTACTTTCAAGATTTTCTCCTTCGTCTCCACCTGCTGAAAAGGCGAGGGTACCCAAATATACCTCAAGCTAAAACTTTTCCTACCTATAAGTCCTTTCTCCCAAAGTGATTGTCTATGGACAAAGTCGAGACAATGCAACTAATCGGTTCACACTTCGTGTGATCGTCTATGGATACGATATCGAGACAATACAACAACGAAGTATGTTACTTGATAAAAAGGTTCGGACTTAACCAAACACAATAGGATTCACTTATCAAGTAATTAGGAATTAACGTTTGTGTGATTTAATTTAATTATAATAAAATATTATAATGCAGAAATATAAGTAAATGACACATCAAGATTTTTTTAACGAGGAAACCGCAAATGCAGAAAAACCCCGGGACCTTGTCCAGAATTGAATACTCTCAGGATTAAGTCGTTACACAAAATTACACCTAACTTCGTATAGTTGAGACCAAGCAACTAAACCTATAGTTCACCTAGTTCCGTCTGTATTCCTGGTAGGCTTGGGAATGGGATTTATTTTTTCGCCTACTTGTGATACTGCAAGTGCACAGTGTCTATTGGAGACACGGGCAAGCACAGGTCGATCCACAGGGAATTGGTGACGCTATGAAGTTGATCTAAGGCTTACTAACTGTTTTCTAGTTGAGTGACACAATATGGGAACTGATTTTGGTGTCGATACGACTGAGTTGAAAGTTACAAAACTAAAGGCAAGATGAAATACAAATATTGAGATTGTAGGTACTAGGATTGTCAAATCCACCACTAGTTCAAAGTTATGTGATTCAACTAATTTGAGTGTTCTTGTTCCTATGATGAGATAAGGATAATGTGTCAAGTTTATCACTTATCTAAGGAGTTTCACCAAGTGAGACTTCAATTATCGCCTAAAGATACTACTTCAGAGCATTAGTTGTCTACTTAAACACAACTAATCAAAGAGTTAGCAATAAAGGTTAAAGCATGAGCTAAACACACCCAACACAAGAAATTATCCTAACTACAATGGATACATGGCATTCATTGTGAGAGCAAAGCATTGAGGTGTTAGAATTGAACTTCTCTTATACCTTAAGCATGCAAAAACAATTCAAATAAAGTTGAACAACAAAACACAAAACTAGGGTTTCATTTTAATCCTAGCAAATTGATTTAGAACATGATTAAAACACAGATTAAACTACAGTTGGTGTTCTGGCTAGCCCAGGCATGCCCTCAAACACCCTCACCTCAACTCTATTTATACATGCAATTCCAAACCCTAATTTTCTTCAAATTCGAAATTAAACAGACACCCTCTTACCCAAAGTCTATGAATTAGTTGTCCCATCTGTTCAATCGGTTCTGCAACTCCTTAATTTGATGTTCCCTTCACTGTTAACGAAACCCTAACCCTAATTCTTCCTATCTCAATCTTAGCTTCTAGGGAGGAGCTACGGAGGAGATAAAGAGACAGTAGGGGTTGGTACACCGGCTGCTGATGCGGCTGTTGCTGTTGGTGGCTGTGGAAGGTGGCTGAGGAAGGTGGATTTGCAGGTTTGGTCGGGTGAAGGAGGTGGAGCTATGGTTTCTGTCGGGGGAAGAAGAACGAGAAGAGAAGTGAGAAATGAGGTGTTGGTCGATGGATGAAGGGTTTGATGGCTATGGTGTGGGGCGGATGTAGCGAGGGTCGATGGGATGGTTGGAGCGAGCGTTGGATCTTGGAAGTGTAAGATCTCACGGCTCAGGATATAGGCGATTTTGGTGTTGAGCGGGAGCAGCAAGAAATGATGTGTAGGAGTGCAGCGAGCGTTAGATGCAGATGGGCGATATCTCACGGTTCGGAAGGAACAGGCTCAGATCTGGGTCGTGGGCCGGGTCTTGGACTGCTCAAGCCCATTTCTTATAAATGGGTTGCTACTTGTTGGGTTGCAACTGATGCGCGCGAGGGCTTTGGCTTTCTGCTCCACAGATGCTCGTCTCCAATTCTTTGCTCTTTTGGCTCCTCAATTTCTCCAAGCTTTATTTACTACCTAAAAACACAAAATTAATTAGTACAAATATTTATTCTTGAAAACAAAGAAAACACAGAATCTGGGATAATATATGATTTCTGAGCACAAAAGATGAGTTAAATGCCAATAAATAGATGTAGAAATATGCAGTATTTGGCACTCATCAAATACCCCCAAACCTGAATTTTACTTGTCCTCAAGTAAAACAAAATTAAGAAATCCTAACTATACCCCCGTCGCAGTCTCTCGAATGCATTTAGCGTATGCACTAAGCCTTTAAACCCCTAGGTGTCCCTAGTGGACGAGTTGTAGTCTCGTGAGGGTTTACCAGGTGTACCCACAAAACCTTCTCCAACTTCGAGTGTAAAAGAGTCTCAAGCATCCAAGGAGCTATGAGGACATAGAGTTTCTGCATGCTAGTAACACGAAGTTAGAACTACCAAAGAACGCATTCTCATCCTTAAGTCTTTGAGCGAGAAGTAACCATACCATATGAAAGAATTCGGATTCGATTGTGATCATAAGCCTCGACTTCTGCCTCACCATTAGGGTTTTATGATAATTGCACTCAAAAAGACCGCTTTTTAGTCTCTCATGTGTGCATGCGGGGACTAAAGAGAGAAATCCCGCACACGTTGAAGGTAAGAAGGATAACCTTCCGAAATAATTTACGAGATTCCACAGAGTTGTGGACAAAAAGAATCTTTTTCTGATGATCTCTAAGAAAGGAAATCAACCATTAGTAAGGATGGGAGTACTCACTTACCTTCTCACCCGATCGGCAATTAATATCACTCTCTCGTAGGAACCATAGAAACGTCTTCAATCTTCGGTCTTCGGTCTTCAACTGTTGATGATGAACTTCTAAATTTCACAAAAACTTGACAATTTATAACTTTTCTCTTCAATTTCCTTGTTACTTGGAATTTTCTTCTTGAATTCTTCTTTACCATGGTGGTATCAAAACTAAGAAAATAAACTACACTATTTTTTTGATTTTTGATTGATTTTTTTTTTTTTTTTTTTTGACTTAACACACATGAAATGAAAATAACAACAAAAACAATGAAACTACTAACTCCATGGATAAAGGACTATATCACTCAATTTTCCATAACTTGTATTGTCTTGATTTTATAAATTTCACTAATTCTCATCTTATTTTCTTTTCTTTGTTGCACATAAACCTTGGACTATTCCAACTTTTCTTCAAATATTCTGATGATGCTCCGCTTGCTGACGATGATGTGTTTCTATGGATCTGTTGATGTTGTTGAGAGGGAGAGAGTGATGCTAACTGCAAAATCGATATTTAGAAGGAGTTTTCATCTTTAAACGTCACCCTCATGATTGACAAAAATAGCACTCAAGAGATCAAAAATAGTGCTAAAAGTGGTGCGAAGTCGGGTAGCTCACCATTCCTACCCTAATTGACGTACGGTGACACACACTCTAACAACTTTTTCTAGAAAGTTGCAAAAAATGAAGGTTGGTGCCTCACTTGATGTAAAATGGGTAGTCTCCACTATGGGTGATCACAATTCTACTACCGAATATCTAAACAAAGACACCTAATTCGCCCTCCGGTATGGTTAAATCCAACTTTAACGCTCTAATCAACTAAGAAACCCGATTGTGTTCTCCAAAGACTTCCAAGTTCTGTTATTTCAGTCAGACTCTCTATGTAAACATAGCTAGAAGCATGCTAGTGACTCTAAAATCTCTAAAAGTTGGAGGTTTTTATGCAAATTTCAGAATTTTTTCGATTTTTTTTTTTTAAAATGAAGTAAAACAAAAAGACTAAAAACTCTATATGCAAATCACACCCCCAAACCTAGATCAAACATTGTCCTCAATGTGCCAACAGATGATAAGAATTTAAACAGTCACATACCATGAGAACTATGTTAAGTAAAGAAAAGGGAAGAGATTACCGGATGTGCAAGGGTGTTGCTAAACCAAAGGAGGATGAATGCTTTGAAAGCAAACAACAGAGCGCACGACAACAAGTTTGGTTAGCACACATCAAAACTATGCAAAAGAAAAAGAAAAGGGAAAGAGAATGGATTTTTAGTCCATATGTATGTACAAAAGTGAACTAGGTCAGTCCACATAGATGGGGTCTTCCAAGTCGACGGTCTCAACTTCTGGTGGAAGATGCTCCAGAAATGGTTTCAATCTTTGACCATTGACCTTGAAGATGTTCTTGTTTGCTGGGTTTTCGATTTCAACAACTCCATGGGGAAAAACGGTACGTACCAAGACTGGTCCCGACCATCGAGAACGTAGCTTTCCGGAAACAAATGCAATTGAGTGTTGTACAATAAAACTTTTTGGCAGTGTGAAGGACTTGCGCAGAATGCGCTTGTCGTGAAACACTTTCATTCTTTGTTTGTACGTTTTGGCACTATCATATGCATCATTTCTCAATTCTTCTAACTCATTGAGTTGAAGTTTTCTATGGGTACCAGCCTTATCAAGATCAAAATTCAACTTCTTTACAGCCCAATATGCACGGTGTTCTAACTCAACGGGTAGATGACATGCTTTACCGTACACAAGTCTGTAAGGAGACATCCCAATGGGAGTCTTGTATGCAGTTCTATAGGCCCATAAAGCATCGTTTAAGCGCAAAGACCAATCTTTCCTAGATGGATTGACAGTCTTCTCAAGGATATGCTTAATTTCCCTATTAGAAACTTCTACTTGGCCACTGGTTTGAGGATGGTAAGGTGTTGCTACCTTATGAGTGATTCCATACTTGCGCACTAGTGATTCAAAGGGTCTATTGCAAAAATGACTACCTCCATCACTGATTATTGCTCTAGGGGTTCCAAAACGGGAGAAAATGTTTTCCTTAAGAAAAGAAAGAACAACTTTATGGTCGTTGGTTTTGGATGCAATGGCCTCTACCCACTTAGAGACATAATCAACAGCAACAAGAATGTATAACTTACCTTCAGAGTTAGGAAATGGACCCATGAAATCAATACCCCACACATCAAACAGCTCAACAATCAAAATGGGTTGTAAGGGCATCATGTTTCTCCTAGTGATACTTCATAATTTCTGGCACCGGTCACAAGCAACACAAAACGCATGGCTATCCTTAAACAGTGTTAGCCAATAGAACCCGCTTTGCAAGATCTTTGCAGCAGTTTTCTTGGCACTAAAGTGGCCTCCACATGCATGGTCATGACAGAAAGAGATGACGTCCCTTGTTCAGAATTGGGGACACATCTCCTAATGATTTGGTCTTGGCAGTACTTAAACAGATATGGGTCATCCCAAAGGAAATGTTTAACTTCAGCAAAGAATTTAGAACGGTCCTGTTTAGACCAATGCAAGGGCATTCTACCTGTAGCAAGGTAGTTCACAATATCAGCAAACCATGCATTTCAGACACAAGCATCAATTGTTCATCGTGGAATGACTCTCTAATCAAAGACGGAATCATCAAACAGATTCAACATTCAACCTAGACAAGTGATCAACAACAACATTTTCTGACCCTTTCTTATCTCGAATTTCGAGGTTAAACTCTTGTAACAAGAGTATCCATCGAATTAGACGAGCCTTAACATCTTTTTTAGACAAAAGATATCTCAATGCAAAGATGGTCGAATAAATGATGACCTTAGACCCTATCAAATAAGATCTAAACTTATCTAATGCAAACACAACAACTAGTAATTCTTTCTCAGTTGTGGAATAATTCAGTTGAGCATCATTAAGTGTTTTACTAGCATAGTAGATCACATAAGGAAGTTTGTCTACTCGCTGGCCCAAAACAACTCCTACAGCATAGTCAGACGCATCACACATAATCTCAAATGGTAATGTCCAATCAGGTGGTCTGACTATAGGGGCAGATGTAAGGAGATCCTTCAGTTGCTCCCATGCTTCTTTACAAGCATCATCAAAGACAAATGCAACATCTTTTGCAAGAAGATTGCACAAAGGTCGTGAAATTTTACTAAATTCTTTGATGAATCGGCGGTAAAAACCCGCATGGCCTAAGAATGATCTTATGTCCCTCACGGAACGATGTTGAGGCAAGTGTTGAATGAGATCTACCTTGGCTTTGTCTACTTCTATGCCTTTTTCCGAGATGATATGCCCTAAAACAATGCCCGAGTTAACCATGAAATGACATTTTTCCCAATTCAAAACCAAACTCTTTTCCTTACACCTAATCAGCACACAAGTGAGGTGATGCAAACACTCATCAAAAGAAGAACCAAACACGGAAAAATCATCCATAAAAATCTCAAGAAACTTATCTACCATGTTGGAAAATATGCTCATCATACAACGTTGAAAAGTAGCGGGTGCATTACACAATCCAAAAGGCATACGACGATAAGCAAATGTTCCATAAGGACATGTATATGTGGTCTTTTGTTGGTCTTCGGGTGCTATGTGAATTTGGTTGTAGCCAGAATAGCCATCTAAGAAACAATGAGTGACTATGTTTTGCTAACCTTTCCAAAGATTTGATCAATGAAGGGAAGGGGAAAATGGTCTTTCTTGGTTACTGTGTTCAGTTTCCTATAATCAATACAAACTCGCCACCCTGTGGTCACACGGGTGGGTACAAGTTCGTTCATCTCATTTTGAACTACAGTAATGCCAGACTTCTTGGGTACTACCTGAATGGGGCTGACCCACTGGCTATCAGGGACTGGGTAAATGATACCCGCGTCAAGCAGTTTCAATATCTCACCTTTGACAACATCTCTCATGTTGGGGTTAAGTCTCCTTTGCATTTCCCTAGATGGTTTAGTGTTCTCTTCAAGGTTTATGTGATGCATGCAAATTGTGGGACTTATACCCTTAAGATCGGAGATGGTCCAACCTAAGGCTCCTTTATGTTCTTTAAGTACTTCTAAAAGTTGACTTTCTTGTTCCGTGTCTAAACATGATGCAATAATCACAGGTAAAGTGTCAGAAGGACCTAAGAATGCATACTTCAAAGTATCAGGTAATGGTTTCAAATCAAGCTTAGGTGGTTCATCAAGAGGTGGGGCAGATTTGGAATCAGAGAGTGGAAGTGGTTCCACTGCATTATGCCATTTAGCAATATCCATGGGTGGCACAGACTCTAGAAAAGAGTGGACTTCACTAATGTACTCAGAGTTGAAGAGATCTAAGTCAAAATTATCTAAACATGCTTGCACAGGGTCCACAGGTAAGATGTCAGACAATGAGTCTTGAATCAGACTCTCAATCATGTTAACCTCGTGCAATTCATCATCATCACACTCTATGGGTTGTTGATTCACACGAAAGACATTCAGTTCTACAGTCATGTTGCCAAAAGACAAATTCAATATCCCGCTACGACAATTTATGATAACGTTTGACGTTGCCAAGAAGGGACGTCCTAAGATAACGGGGATATGATTTTCAGGATTTTGCACAGGTTGAGTATCCAACACAATGAAATTCACAGGGAAATAAAATTTATCAACCTTGATTAGCACATCTTCAACGATTCCCCGAGGGATTTTCACAGATCTGTCCGCTAATTGTAGCGTAACAGGGGTGGGTTGCAATTCCACAAGACCTAACTGCACATACACAGAATATGGAAGTAGATTCACACTAGCTCCTAAGTCCAATAAAGCTTTTCTGATTGTATGATCACCTATAGTACAAGAGATAGTTGGACTACCTGGGTATTTAAACTTAGTTGGGGTTTTGTTTTGAATAATTGAACTTACTTGCTCGGGAGAAAGGCACGCTTATGCACATGAAGCTTTCGCTTTTGTGTGCAAAGGTCCTTCGAAATTTAGCATAGGCGGGTATTTGCCCGATTGCTTCGAGAAATGGAATGTTTATATTAACTCGTTTGAACATTTCCAAAATCTCGTTGTATTGGGTACCCCCCTTCTGTTGCACCAACCGTTGTGGAAATGGAGCAACAGGTATATGACCTGGCAGAGGAACATCTATATCAGCAGGATTCTTGGTTTTATCAATGGGCTCAGATTCTTTCTCTACAGTAGATGTTTTCGGTGGTGTTGTGTGTACTAGGGAGTCTGATGTAGACTCGCTTGACGGTGGTACACCTACATTGTTCTCAAAAACTCTACCACTACGGAGAGCGGTGACAGCATTCACATGACTATGTGAAGTTTCATTGCAGGTAGAGGAGCCTGCTTGAAACACATTCTTTAGATTTTGTTAGGGTTGACTAGGAAGTTTGCCTTTTCTCTCTCATTCAATGCATCACAGATTTGACCTATTTTAAGTTCTAGAGTTGTGTAACGTTGGTCGGTGGTTTTCTCAAGTTTTGAAATATTTTGGGTTAACATAACGACACAGTCTTCAAAGCTAGGCTTATTCTCTACAGGGTACTGAGTGGGTGGTTGTACTTGGGGGTTTCTAGGATATGAGTATCCTTGGTTGTTATTTGTTGGTCCCCCGTGTACATGCCCTTTAGACCATGAGAAGTTAGGGTGATTCCTCCACCATGAGTTGTAGGTTTGAGAATAAGGGTTGTTCTCTTGCCTTTGGTATAATGCATTGGCTTGCTCGGTTTTGGACTCTTGAAATGCATGTAAATCTGGATAGCTGTCCACTAAGTGGTCAGAACTATGGCATGCGACACAAGTGGCCATTTCAATTTGGTCACGGAGAGTAGGTGCATTAGATTTTACATTTTTCTGCAACTCAAGCACTTCTATTCTCCGGGCCAAAGATGCCATTTTTGCATTTCCCTCAAAGTCAGACTCGATTCTATGAACATTGTTTGCGGGGGTAGCCCGTTTCGGTTCACGGATGGACTCCCACTGTTGAGTCTTTTCAGCGACTTCGATTAAGAAAGTCCAAGCCTCATCGGCACTCTTGTCAATAAATGCACCATTGCACATTGACTCGACTGTGGTTCGAGTTCTAACATCTAGACCCTCATACAATATTTGCACGAGTTTCCATTTTTCAAAACCATGGTGGGGACATTGGAGTAATAATTCATTGAATCTCTCCAAGTATTTTGCTAGAGTTTCGTCTTCTAATTGCACAAAACCATTTAGACTTTGGCGAATTGTCGCCGTCTTATGGTTTGGGATTTTTTTTTTGAAAAACTCTTTTGTGAGGTCATCCCAGGTTCTAATGGACTGTGGTTGTAGGGCATGAAGCCAAGACTTGGCTTTGTCTTTCAGAGAAAAGGAAACAATCTCGGTTTGAGGGACTCCTCGGCATTTGGTTAAAACGCAGAGTCCCACAAATATCCTCAAAATCTCTCACGTGATGGTAGGGGTTCTCAGCGTCGACCCCTCTAAACACGGGTAGCATATGAATGGTGCTTGCTTTCAGTTCAAACTGACCAGCATCGGCCGACAGAATGATGCAAGAGGGCTGGCTTGCCCTAGTTGGGTACATGTAGTCCTTGAGACTACGGGGTTGGTTTTGTTCATCACCCATAGTTTCTGTTTCTGATGGGCTTGGGCTTTCTGATGGATTTGGGCTTTCTGTGGAAGAGCTGGGTATGCTGACGATTTCGTCCGGGCGGATTCTAACTAGTCGATTTTTTTGGTCTCTAAGCCTAGCTAGCGCATCTTGCATGTTAACATACAATCATGTTCAATACAGATAAGCAAAAACCACCAAAATAACACACCAATACAAGCTTCAAGCACACATGAGTGCTTGCAAATGTTGTAAAGCCCAGCTAATTAGGTGGATTCCAGCCCAGATGATGTGGGCTCAGTTTGTTTGCACGGCCCAGGTTATGCAAAAATGCACAACCCAATAGTTGTGCAAAGCCCAGAGGCTGGTTGGAGCAGAGCCCAGTTTATGTGGAGGTTGGGCTTGGCAGGATTACAGCCCAGTTGTGTGAGCTTCAGCTTGTGCACAAATTTCACAAAGTGACACTCCAATTTCAGCACACGGGAGTGCTTTAAGAATTGCACAAAGACAAGTCTAAGTGCAGCTCACAAAGACAACTTAGATCACTCACAAACTCACACTAAATGACACAACACAGGACAGTTTAAGAGCATCTCAGCTTATGCACAGATTGGCAAAAAATTTGTGAGGTGCACAGGGTATGGGATGTGCTCACTCAATGGTGAAGCATGTGCTGGGTTGTGTATTTGAAAACCAAGCTAGTTGCTAATACAAACTCTGCTACTCAACAACTCATTCAAGCACCCAAGATCACACACAAATTGTAGAGGTTGCAAGGGTTTGTTGCTCACAGGGTATCAACAGATGCAAAAAATTGAACATTTTATAGCACAAGGTACCAACAGCAGGGTATATCATTCATACATTCATCACAGATTAGCACAATGCAGATATAGACTTCACAGATGGAGCAAATCAACAGATAAGCAATGCTAGCATTCTACAGCATGATCAGAGAGTATGATTCAATAGAAAGAAAAATGGATATGCTTCATAGAGTAACAACAGGGTAACAAATCAGCGATGCTAACACCAAATCAGCCACCTAACAAGTTATCAACAGGTTACAGCTATTGCAGGGGTCTGTTGTTCACAGGTTATCAACAGGTTGATTGACATCAACAAGGTCAGTTGACTTGAAGAAAAATGTCAACTGTGTTGGTTGATGTTATAACTTTCAGAGATTATGCAAATGGGTGATAGGATCTCACAGATGGCCTAGCATTCAACACAGGTTAACATACAGATTTGGATACCTTCAGTTCAGAGTATGCATAAAGGTGCAGAGCAGATGGCTCACAAACTCAGTTGACACACTTGGTTTTCACAGGCTAAGCTCAGGGTTGACAGAGTCAACTAGATCAGTTGATATCAACCAGCCCAGTTGATTTCAAGAGGGTATTGCAGCAAACTTGGTTAACCAAGTTGCAGCTCAGTCTCACAGCTTCAGGGGCTGGAGCTGAGCACAGGGCAATGGAAATTAAAGGCAGAGAACACACAAGAACAGGGATTTCAGGTGTGAGCAATATCTAGCAAGGTAGCAGGTCTATCATGCATTTAGGGTGTATTGGCTCAAAGGTGAGTTTCAAAAGGTCATCAACAAGAAAGCATGCTATCATTCATTCATTCATTCAAGTAAGCAAGGTTGGAAGATAATACCACCAGTATAAAACTGGGTTTAGGCAAATCCACTAATTTTTCTGCTCCTTTGTGTTCTCCTCTTCCTTGGTTGCACAGCAGCACCACCAATACCTGTTACTCAAGAGATCAAACTCAGTTCTCAAAATTGCACAATTAAGGCAAGAAAGCACTAGTGCTACAATGACAAAGTTTAGAGTTATGCCTAAGGCAGAAGTTGAGCCACAAGATGATATTAGCTGACACAATGTTGATGAATACAAATGCAGCTAACTTCAAGCAAGTTTGGCAGTGATGCAGTTCATGCTAATGGAGTGACTGAAATTGAAAGTGACAGCTAATGAAACTGAAGTGCAGATATGCAATGAAAATGAAGATCAAAAGTGAAAACTTAAACTAATAATACAACCACAATGTTAATGATCATGCTACAACCACAGATGGCTATATATATACAGGACAGTGATGCTACTAGACTAACAGATGGACTACCAAGCTAGAAATTACAATGACAAGATGTTTTAAAGAGAGTAAAATGCAGAGTATAAAACAAAATGACTAAGCTAAGTTATACTAGTAACAAAATGCAAACAAAAGAACTTTTAACACATATATACAAAGCTCAGATTGAAAATTAGTAAAGGAAACACTATGAAACTACACAGTGCACTACCAAATCCCCGGCAGCGGCGCCAAAAACTTGGTAGGCTTGGGAATGGGATTTATTTTTTCGCCTACTTGTGATACTGCAAGTGCACAGTGTCTATTGGAGACACGGGCAAGCACAGGTCGATCCACGTGGAATTGGTGACGCTATGAAGTTGATCTAAGGCTTACTAACCTGCTTTCTAGTTAAGTGACACAATATGGGAACTGATTTTGGTGTCGATACGACCGAGTTGAAAGTTACAAAACTAAAGGCAAGATGAAATACAAATATTGAGATTGCAGGTACTAGGATTGTCAAATCCACCACTAGTTCAGGTTATGTGATTCAACTAATTTGAGTGTTCTTGTTCCTATGACAGATAAGGATAATGTGTCAAGTTTATCACTTATCTAAGGAGTTTCACCAAGTGAGACTTCAATTATCAGCTAAAGATATTACTTCAGAGCATTAGTTGTCTACTTAAGCACAACTAATCAAAGAGTTAGCAATAAAGGTTAAAGCATGAGTGAAACACACCTAACACAAGTGTTATCCTAACTACAATGGATACATGGCATTCATTGTGAGAGCAAAGCATTGAGGTGTTAGAATTGAACTTCTCTTATACCTTAAGCATGCAAAAACAATTCAAATAAAGTTGAACAACAGAACACAAAACTAGGGTTTCATTTTAATCCTAGCAAATTGATTTATAACATGATTAAAACACAGATTAAACTACAGTTGGTGCTATGGCTATCCCAGGCATGCCCTCAAACACCCTCACCTCAACTCTATTTATACATGCAATTCCAAACCCTAATTTTCTTCAAATTCGAAATTAAACAGACACCCTCTTACCCAAAGTCTATGAATTAGTTGTCCCTCTGTTCAATCGGTTCTGCAACTCCTTAATTTGATGTTCCTTCACTGCTAACGAAACCCTAACCCTAATTCTTCCTATCTCAATCTTAGCTTCTAGGGAGGAGCTACGGAGGAGATAGAGAGACAATGGGGTTGGTACACCATTTCTTGTTGGCCGATGCGGCTGTTGGGAGTTGGTGGCTGTGGAAGGTGGCTGAGGAAGGTGGCTTTGCAGGTTTGGTCGGGTGAAGGAGGTGGAGCTCTGGTTTCTGTTGGGGGAAGAAGAACGAGAATAGAAGTGAGAAATGAGGTGTTGGTCGATGGATGAATGGTTTGATGGCTATGGTGTGGGGCGGATGTAGCGAGGGTCGATGGGATGATTGGAGCGAGCGTTGGATCTTGGAAGTGTAAGATCTCACGGCTCGGGATATAGGCGGTTTTGGTGTTGAGCGGGAGCAGCAAGAAATGATGTGTAGGAGTGCAGCGAGCGTTGGATGCATATGGGCGAGATCTCACGGTTCGGAAGGAACGGGCTCAGATCTGGGTCGTGGGTCGGGTCTTGGACTGCTCAAGCCCATTTCTTGTAAATGGGTTGCTACTTGTTGGGTTGCAACTGATGCGCGCGCGGGCTTTGGCTTTCTGCTCCACAAATGCTCGTCTCCAATTCTTTGCTCTTTTGGCTCCTCAATTTCTCCGAGCTTTATTTACTACCTAAAAACACAAAATTAATTAGTACAAATATTTATTCTTGAAAACAAAGAAAACACAGAATCTGGGATAATATATGATTTCTGAGCACAAAAGATGAGTTAAATGCCAATAAATAGATGTAGAAATATGCAGTATTTGGCACTCATCAATTCCCACGCCTCCGACCTATGAATAAGTCACGTACTTGGAAAAATTCCTTTGGTTCGTATTCCAAACAGTAAAGGAACAACAAATCTGTTTGGTATCAACTCTCTCCAACCAAGTGATATGAGTCGGACAAAGGCTCTTCTATTTATCTTAACATAAACTCCTTCTCCAGGTCCTTAGATCTATCTTATGTTCAATTACCGAAGTAATCGTTTAAGATTAAGCCAACAACACTATTAATCCAAAGAATTGTGTTGATGCCAATCTACTCAATTAATCAATCAAATCTACCACAAGGATAAACCGATTATTAATTGGATCCTCTTTTTACCGAAACAAGTATTGTGCACACCAAAGATTATGAATCCACAAATCAGAAATCTTCAAACTCTTCTTTGTCTTCAAATCTTCTTAGATCTTCAATAACACCTGCACACAATCACTAGAATCTCTTGTGATCAATCACGCACAGATCGGAGTCTGTTAACAATGGATTATCACAAGATCGTCTTTAGAACTAACAACAGTCTAAAGATCCCCGTCGAAAATCTGAACTAGTTTGAGTGAATCTTATATCAGAAGAGAAGATTCTCAAGCATAAACAAACTAGGTGTAATCAAAGTTCAACCACTGTTAGTCAATCAAATCAATGAAAACAAAAGATAAACCGCAGTTATCTAGTTTCCCACCAACGGTACTAATAGAGCTTCTCAATCCCAAAGAAGACTTTATACTGAGCGGTTGTAAGAGATGTCGCCTAATTAGGTTACTCTCCTCTCCGAATAAGCGGCTTTACCAGTAGCAGCACAACAAGAGGTAGTTTGCTGTTACGAAGGATTAGTTTGCAAGAAAGGAAAACTTCAAGTATTTATAGACAAGGAAGTTTGGACACCAAGAAATTTCCAAAACCGAAAATATTCTCAGGATATTTATTAAAGCACAAATTCGCTTTCCATAATTCCTGGAAATGCTCTGTCTAAAAATAATGATCGAAATCTCTCAGAAAATCTCTAATTAGTAAATGCAATGCACATTACTAATTCTTATTTTCCAAAAAATGAAGTTAATAACCTTAATCAAAAGATTCTTAACTTATTTATGCTTCGATCCTGGGATTCTCTTCCCTTAGCTATTAAGGAATAACTTTGAACAATTAAATAATAAATATTTACAGCACGTGTTCAAAGTATGTCGACATCTTAACTTTGTAAGTTCTCTTTCACACTTACAACCTTGAAACCGATTTGCCACACTTCCAAACAAGTTTAGAATTTGTTCATCTGACTTTCAAGAACTTATGCGATTGATCAAATAACATTCAATCACAAATCATGGGTTTAACGGTTCTACCAAAACAAGTTTCGGTTCTACCTTCCATGTGAGTACTATGCATAGTCAGACTAGCTTTCCAAAAATAGGTTGACTAGGTACTAGGATCGGTTCCCCATATATATATGGTAACTTATATGTGTTTCACATGTCCATAGGATCGGTTCCCCTTTGCCTAAAAACTTGTTGCATATTCCATAGAATCGGTTCCCCTTTCTGCTATAAATTAACCTTGTTGCACCTCATACAAGGATCGGTTTCCCTTTGTGATGTACTGCACCTCTTACTAGGATCGGTTCCCCTTTCCCATATTTGGTCAAACATAAAATCACAAACCCGATCATACCATCTCAGGTGATTACTTAAGATCGGTTTCACTAATAAAAGTCGTACCAATACAAAAGTCAGGCCTTTGTGAATAGTTTTACCAAGAACACAACAAGTTATGAACGGTTATACTAAATCACACATATTGGATGTTCACAAGATATGCAATGAATAACAATCCCAATAACGCCCAGCGATTTCCTTTTCGATTCACAAACAATTTTATGAACTTACTTCCTTAGAACACATGTAAAACATTGTTCCCTAGGATGAAATACTCACCTCATACCTATACATAATCACAATAGCATTCAAATGATTATGGCGATGTCTTATCTACAAATTTTAGTGGTTAAGCAATAAACCGCGTATTGTATTCCTTAATATTATGTCTATCTAGAGTTCAAATATGCTTCGCAGTTTTGTTTTCAATATGCACGACTTGAAAGATACGTTAGGGAATGAAATAGTTCAAGTCAAATATCACTAACCTCAAGTGGAAGGATGATTGTTGTCTTTGTAGCTCCTTGCTTCTTCACATCTTCAAGTCTTCGCAATACTTGTAAAGTCTCATTATCCTAATACTTTCAAGCTAACCTATACGAAGTTGACTCTAGTACATAATCAAGCGACTCTTAACATGAGTTTTGATTCACTAAAATATGACAACCAAACTTGACATACCAACGCTTGGTGGGTTCAACCGAGATATGCTCTAACAATCTCCCCCTTTGTCAATTTTAGTGACAAAACTCTTACATCATATGGATAAACAAATTACAAGAATTCATTACACATACGCTTGATTCCCGAATTCAACAGCACAGTAAACTGCTTACATTCAATCCTTGAAAATGCCGCTGTTGACATTATAATAACAAAGAGAAAGAGTATTAGCTTTGTTAAACCGCACGTCTTTGTTATACCAATTCATATGATATGTTACTCCCCCTTAGCCTGTGCTTTCACTCTTTCATTTAGATAAAACGTTTAAGCACCAATGTTCTTTTCCTTAGTGATACCAATCAATATAAAATCAATGCCAGTATCACTTGTTTACTCCATATATTTCTCCCATTTTGTCACAAAATGACAAAGAAACGAAAAAATAAAGGACAACACGAAAAGAATCTTACAAATCTCAAAATAGACTCGCAACCTGTAGAGTTAGGCACGAGGGTTCCACACACCATGTTCGATAACCAATATCAAAAACCGAAACTACAAGTAGTTTTATTTTGATATGCTACCAAGGAAACAATTGTCCGAAACAATTTTTCCATTTTAGTTTAGCAAACCAAAAATCAACTAAGCACCTTAGTCCCTTTGCTAAACCGATTGTACAAAAACAATTGCTTAATTCGATAAGACCAAAATAAAGATAACTCTATTTTTCTCATCAAGTTATAATTATCCATAAACTTAGACCTTTCAATTTTAAACAAGACAAGTAATAGGTTAGTTAACTAGAATTTCTTGTTAAGGCATTCGATTAGACTTGAATAACCGAAACCTCACTTCGATAAGTCTAACTAAGATCAGAATTAACTTAGTTTATCTTATCCGGAATCGAATTGGACTAAACAACTCATCCCGTAAACCTTTTATTTCGTTAAGCCATAAATAATTCATACAAACCAAATAAATCAACTTGCATAATTATTCACCTCAACCGGAAGCAATTGAAACAAC
This sequence comes from Papaver armeniacum, assembly GCA_023531295.1. Classification (NCBI taxonomy): domain Eukaryota; kingdom Viridiplantae; phylum Streptophyta; class Magnoliopsida; order Ranunculales; family Papaveraceae; genus Papaver; species Papaver armeniacum. Next base: position 294,419 of record JAJJWW010009314.1, on the reverse strand, counting down.
ATAGACATTAAAAGCACCACAATTGCACCGAAATTTTGTAAGCCTAAACAATTGATACCAGACAATAAAGCAAGATAACAATAGTTTTTCTTAACCGGAACCAATTGAATCACACATACATCCATACACATATAATGGAATAAAACATCAATTGAACCGAAATTTTTTAAGCAAAAGCAATAAATATAAATGAAATAAACTCAGGCTTTTCTTAAACAGGAAAACAATTAACTAACAAGATTGTTACCTCAAATTTCGCATCCACTTCTCCAATATGATTGCATCTTCGTCCAGGGAGAATTGATATTGAAATATCATCATGTTGTCATCCTTATGCAAAAACAAAAGAGTAACAACAACCAACCTTTACCAGAGAAAGGTTGAAATTCGATTTTAACAATTGCAAGCAAAAGTTGAAAACCGTCGAAACACATATGCTTTTATGCTAAACCAAAACCGATTCAACATATTGTGACTTTCTCACATATTGTTTCTACCAGAACCCCTCATGATTCTTTGATAAAGCCTACCAACATGGGCTAGAACTTAATCCTGCTAAATCAAAAAGTCACCCAAACCACAAGGGTTCAAAACATATGAGATCGAATATTAAGGTAGTAAAACCGAAATCAAACATCTCATAAACATACATAGCAATAATATAAAAGCATTCAAGCACAAGCTATGTAAACCAAAAACTATCACAAGAAAATTTTATTCATAATAGTTTTATTCGTAATGGACTAATACAATCAATGAAAGAAATCAAAAATTGATGTCTATTTTTCTAGATAAGTAAACCAGCAAATAACTTAATATCTAGTGGTGCTCTTGTTGTTCACTGAGGTCTCTTCAGTGTTCAAAATCTTAAAGCATGTCTCAAGAGACTTGTAAGCAACCACTTCTTGTTTCTTAAGTTTTTCGACTTGAATCTTCATGTCAGCAATATCAACTTTTGTTTCCTCAATCTTATCTTTGAGCCAATCTTGATTTTGAACCATTATAATGAGATTGGTTCTTAGTTCCTCAAAACCTTGGATATAGTCTATCATACTGTCAGAACAATTTGGTTTTGGTTGGATCTTGTAGGTTGTAAGCCAATAAACATGACTCATCTTGTGATCCAACTGAACTATCAGAATCATAATCAGACATGATATTTGATATGCTCTTCTTCTTCCTCTCTGTATTGATTCCTTGACAACCCTTAACCTTTTGAGCTTCCTCCTTATTAGCCATTGAGACACTACGATTTATTGGAGGCATGCTCGGTTATGAATAAATAAATATAAAAAGATTGATCAGGGTTTCCGAATACAGGTAAGGGAAATTTTCTCCTTTTAAAAGAGACAACTTTGGGACCAAAAGACCTCTGGAGAATCCGAAAATATAAAAGAATATATTTCGCTTCCTTAGTCCGAATTTCTCAAGCTGGAAGGTTTATTAAAATTCGAAAATTCTAAATAAAACCTCTTTTTGGAAGATCATGTTAAACATGAACATTTTTTTGACAACCATGGAGTCGCAGCTATCTATACAGTGTCACAGAATTTTTCTGATAAACAACTACTCAAAACAAATGTGCTCATATTTTATTGTGTCTTTCCCATCCAAGTTTATGAGCACGAAAAAGATGAGAATGCACAATTTTGATACAACTAAGTTGCATCGGAGTAAGCTTTTTCCAGCTTACAGTGAATTGTATCAGAAACATAGTTCATGTTTCTCTTCGGGAATTTCTTCCCAAAATATTTTCTCCCAATACGATGATCTTTTCTAACTACAGAGATATGATCATGTGGAGAAAATGTACTAATGTGAGAATTCTCAGAGATAGATAAATCTCTCTTAATTCTTTCAATGAGATTTTCGTAAGATTTTCTCATTCTAAGGACTTCCTTATGATCCACATTAGCATGATCATCTGAAACAACTATAGGAAATTCCTGATTTTTTCTTTTGGCATAGATTCTCTCTTTCCCTTCCTTCTGAAGTCGTTCCTTATCAACCAGAACCGTTTCGATATGGGTGCGGAGGAACCTTTTTCCATTTAGTTGCAGGAAATCCTACACTACACCCCTAACAAGAATCCACTCAATTAGACCATTTTAAGATGAACAATTATAATTTTTATTGATTAATTTCTTGAATGTTTACAAGATAACGTGGAGAGATCTAAAGAAATTACAATCACTACAAACTTTCTCTCTCTTAATGACTTGGTCAACACTCGTAAAAAGATATCTCCCTCAATTGGCCTGTTCGGCTCTTTATATAGGGTATTACATAGTGGATGACAATTAAGCTATCCTTTATTTTCGGGAATGACTTGCGAAATATCGCAAGTGTACAAATATATAATCTCGCAACACTCCCAAATCTCTCTAAGTCTTCACATATTTCTCGTGTTCTGGTTGTCGTCATTCATTGCGTCATTTATATTACTTGTCTGCGACATCTTCGCAATGCTGTCGTTTATTGATCTCGCGAAGTATTGATGTCGCGATATTCTGATCCTACATCTTGCCTCTTCTCATGTCTTCTCTGCGAAGAAGAGAATGTCATGAGAACTAGTATTTTTGAAGTGCCGCAACTGTTCACCTTTATCTACCCGCAACTGTTCATCTTTATCTGTTTTTGACATGACCCCGTACTTTTATACAGAATTTATTACACGTGTTTCTTCTTCCACTCTTTTCTTGACACGTCTCTTTCAATCGTCTTTTCTTGACCATTCACGTCTCCTCTCGCATTAAATGCATTTATCTTCTCGAGACCTCTTCTCTATATATAGTTTTCTCTCCCTCCTCTTCTTCTTTTTTACTTTCTCTCTGCAATTTTTCTTCAATTCTTCTCCTCCGCAATTTACGCTTCTGTTACTGTAAATTTTTCTTTTCTTCTTTCTCTTGATCTTCAACTCTCTATTCATTCCCATACTTCTGAGAATGGCTCCATCTGGCCGTATATACGAAGTCCTTTTGGGTGAGACTCAAAAGAATTTACAAGAAAAGGGTTTCACCTTATCCACTATTCCAAATCAAGAATCTTCATCTATTCTCTCTGCAAAATTGTTTTCTGATCATCAATGTGATGATCAAAAAATCATAATCTCGTTGGGTCAGATTCTCGCAAGTCTTCCCATTCCTCTCTACAATTCCGAATTGCCTTTGTTCTATGAAATTCTTTCACATGAGAAATTCTCGCGAGCTGTCTATCAATTAAGTGGAGATTGTATCCGGTTAATGCTTGAGTTCGCCAATCGAGGCGCTGGTAAGGGGTCTTTATATCCTGATACAGTCAGAGATCCTAAATTCGCGAACTTAGAGATAGTTGCTGAAAAGTATTCAACAGAGAGTTTCTTTGAAAACTACGAAGTGATTAATATGAAAAACGATAAGACTCGCATTTGGGGTGCGCGGTTGAAAAGAAAAGATAATATTCCCATCGACAAGCTACTCATGCAAGATATTGATTGGCACTCTGGCAAGAATAATGTTCCTCGTCATTCTAAAGACGACAAATGGTGCGTCTTTCCACTATTTCTAAGCGGACCTTATATTTCAGGTTCCAATATACTCCCTGCGAATCTCGCCAATTATCATCCCTGGGTATTTAACTGGCCTGAGAAAGCAAAAGAGGTATATTTTCTAACTTTCACTCGTTTTGTAATCTTTACTTCCTTAGCTATCTTCTAATCTTGCGAAATTTTCAGATCACTAAATTGAGAAGAAGTAATGAAAGAAATCCAAAGCCACGTACTTTGGCGATACTTCGTTCAGTCACGGATGAAGTAAGAAATATTTTCTTTTGTTATTTTGAACAATATTGTTGCCTTTGTTTCTTATCTTCATTCGTGTGCGTAGGTTGGTGTTGAAGTTTTCCAGAGAGGAAGAAGCTTCAGAAGCCGCAAGAATCAAAATTAAGGGCAAAGGCCCTCTTCGCAAGGAGAAACCCGTTGCTCCACCTTCTAAAAAACGGAAGATCCATTCTTCTTCTCGCTCAAGTCCTCAATCCAGCGAGAGTTCTGATGAAGAAGATGATGACTCTATCGCGAAGGAGGATGATCCAAGTGAATCTCCTATGGCGTTATTATCTAATATCTTCTCGGACTCCATGCAAGGACTTGGAGATGATCGCCTCACTGGTACTTGCAAAGCTCTCGCAAGCATCTGTGATGCTTCGTTGCTGGAGAGTAATGATTCTCTTCATGGAATCTCCAGATCATTGACTCCCAGCTTCTTGAATGCACTTAGTGCCTTGGTATGTCTATATTTCTTTATTTTTTCATAATTTCGATTTTAAATCATATATTAATAATCTCTTTATCTTTCTTTACAGTCTGGAAGAGCTTCCTTTGTTGTTGCCTCAGATCTTGAGAAGATGCGCAGCAACCTCGAGAAGAAAAATCTTCAACTTCGCAAGAAGAGTGAAGAACTAGAAACTGAAACTGTGACACTTCGCGAGAAAATTCAACAACTAGAAGCTGAATCTTCTACCCAGAAGACTAAAATATCTACCCTTCAAAGTGCTAATCAGCAACTTTATGGTATGAAATTCTTTTTTTTTCCTTGTTTTTACTCCGTTATTTTTCTTTATCTGACTTATCATTTTCGCAGACATTTATAATCTTTCTGACGAAGATATTCTTCTCCATTCATTTCCCGAGCCTATGGATAATGATGTTCTTCTTGCTCATCTCAACGAATCTTTAAGTAGTTCGTCAAATAACAAAATTAGCTCTCTTCCATTAAATGAACTTCAAACCAAATTTTATCTCTTAGAAATTGAACATAGATCTAGTTTAGGTTTAGCCAATCGATTTAAACGTCTATATCTTGATTCCCACGAGAAAATAAATATTTTAAGGAAGAAAATTAGTAGCCTTATAGATGACAAGGATCGCATTGCTAATCAAGGTGCCCAGGCATTAGCGAGATTCCAAAAAACTCTTCTTGAAGTCCAAATTGAACGAGATGAATCTCTTCGCCAAAATGCTATACTTATTGAGAGAGAAAATCAAACTCGTTCCCTTCTTCTCATAAACAATGACGATGAATTCGCTTGGGCTGCGAAAGTTTTAGATAATGCCAGAAATAACTTAGGTGTTAATGTTAGCCTGCACGCTGCACATACTGCCTTGGTTAAAGATATGATCTCTGATATAGAAGGTTGTTAACTGTTCTTCTTTATTTTACTGCTTTCTTCTTGTGAAATTGCCATTAAGTTGCTGATTCATTGTCATATGTTCGCAGAAGCCGAGAAGAGATTTCAGAAGAGAATTGAAGAACTTGAATCCGAGAAAGAGCAACTCGCAAAGGATTTCTCTCTTCGCAATGACAAATATTCTAAGTTGAAGAAACAACAACAACAAACGACTGTGTCGAATTTCAACAATGATGCTGTCCGCTTTCGTAATCAAACTATTAGGACAGTCTGCGATGACCACAATATCCCTCTTTCTTCATATCCTTGTCTTCTTGATGAGATTCCTGAAAACACACCTATTTCGGATGTCTCTGATAGTGACGCTAGCGAAGAAGAGGAGTCCGATGAAGAAAAGGAGTCCGATGAAGTCAATGAAGAATGAATTAAGAAATGGTTCTATTTTTCTTCTTTTTCTTCTTGTAATATTTGTATATTTATCCTTCTGGTCTTTCATTTTTGTAATCTTCTATCGTACACTTCTTGAATCTTCAAATATAATTCGCTACTTTTGTTATTCCTTTTTGCTCATGCTAAGAGAACAACTCTCTCTCGCAATACAGTTAATCAATATTATGAGTGCGTAAATCTTTCACTTGAAAATAAATAACAAGTTTTTACACTATTCATTCCCATACTTGACTCTGTTATTTGTTTTCAAATGAAAGATTAGGTATTATCTCGCAGACAATTCTGCTGAATTCTGTCATTGCGACAAGATCGCAGGACGTCTTTACATTTTATGTAATGACCCATTGATCTTTCCTTATCATTTATCTTGTGTGGTCTTATTTTTGCCTTCCTAGTTAAAGGTCTTATTTTGCCACCCCTCATCATTGCGACAAAATCGTAGGACGTCTTTACACTTTCATGTAAAGACCCATCTTGCCTTATCGTTTTCTTAGTATTATTGCCTCTGCAGGATGTTTTCATTGCGACAATATGACAGGCCTAGAAATTCTTGCGAATTCACATCCCCATGACATTGCCGTCTTGCGACGAAATCGCAGGACGTCTTTACACTTTCATGTAAAGACCCATTGATATCGTCTTATCCTCACGTTAGTATTATTGCCTCTTCAGGATCATCGCACAAATATGACAAGCTTAAATTTTCTTGCGAAAATAAAGTCTCATGACATTTGCGTCTTAAGACACTTATCAGCTCCCTAATGGAGGGTGCCGCCCTTATCATCTCCCTGGTTGCCCCTTCAAGGAGGCGTACATCGGCCATACAAGACTAGCTCCTCCCATACGGTCTTAACAACAACCCGGTTGTTTTCGCAGCCTCTTATCCCTTATACCTATAGGGCTTATGGTTACGAGACTGCACCCTAAGTGGAGTTTTCTTCGGGCCGAGTGCAGCATGTGCCAAGACTTGCCAAGAATGGCTGAGACACTTCAAATGCCCCAGGCACTCTTGGCTCAACCGTGTACCTCGGCGCCTTGGTCATACACTGACTCCTTGGAAGAGACCCTCGGGTGTCCAACCAGGTTTTGATGGTGGATTTTCATTTAAGGTTAATGTTGTAAAAGCCGGAAAAACTATGCTTGACATCTTGTAAAAGATAAAGTCATTAATAAGTGTTGGATACTCCCTCACTTAATTCACCTAGAATGGAGCATGTGGCAACAATCCCATTCTGTGAATACATGAAATTCATTTAGGTTGGAGCATGTAGCAACAATCCCATATACCCTGTGAATTTCTAGCATTATTAATTAATGCGTAAGCAGCCTTGTATTTCCTGTACTCATTATCATTGCGCCATGACGACTGAGAGCAACACGAACCTCCAAGCATTATAATGAAAGCATGTACGAAATACCCGTACATGATGCAACTTTCGGTGTGCTATACTAGCCCGATTGAGAACTCTCGGTGTGTTATACTAACCCGATTGAGCATCCAGACTGGACCAGTATCACTGGATATGATCTCGTTCATCTAACTTCACCAGCATGATTGGATGGCCCAGATCAATTCCATCACCCCCAAGCAGGTATGGAATATCCACTGCCGAACCAACGCGGACCCCGCATGGTCGGCCTCCCCAAAATATTGGCCTAGCTTGCCAAAACGTCCGAGCGTGTGGACGGAAAACCCTAAATTAGGTTTTGCGGCATATTACATGTGTCGCAAAACAGTCTCAACCATCCATCTTCGCAGGTATAGATGGAGGGTGTAGATGTAGATTCAAAGGGCCCAGAGCATATCAACACAATCACCGTGGGCCTGCCTACATACCTGACCAATCGGTCAGGACCAAGTTATCCCAATTCGTACGCCGAATAAATCATGGTCGCACGGCCGTGAAACCCAAAATTAGGGTTTTGAGCATCACGAGCGTCCATCTTCTCCGGCACGAATGAAGGGTCCCAGTTAGATTAAGCGGTGTCCTGGGTCATACCATCATGACCACCATGGGCTCATCTATCCCCTCACCCGATCGGCCAAGGAATATAATGTCTGGTCATCCCAAAACTTTCCGACCAAACTAGTGTGGTCGTACTTCCCGAATTGCAAACTGATCTCGACCACTCAACTTCACCGGACGATTTGAGTGGCTTAGATCACGTTTTCATGGGACAGTCAGGTATAGGCGTGAACACCAGCCTACCACCTACACGCCAGACTGATCGACCAAGACCGACCAAGATTGGTCGTCTTGGAACGCGCGTCCAAACTAGGCATGTCACGCGGTTTCCAATTCCTTTGCGGCATGGATTTGTGCCGCAAACCGATCTCAACCACCCCTCTTTGCCGGTCAAATCGAGTGGCCTAGATCGCGCCTTTATGGGACAGAGAGGTACGAGACGTGTACACCGTCATGCTGTTTACACGCATGCCCAGTCGGTCCTTTCCAAAACCCTTCCCATGCTTGGTTTCGACCAAGCTGAAGAGTGATGCCTGCGTACCTCTTCAAAACCTTATTTCCATCAACGGTCGCAGATGAGTGTCTCAAAGACCATCTCGTCCGTCCAACTTTATCGGCTTGGTTATACAACCCTCGGTCGGGGAGTTAATTGGTCGGTGAGGCGTCATGGTGATCACCACTCGTCACTTTACCACACCATGATGCGAGACACATAAAATACACACGATACTTCACAAGTATCAACTTCCCCGAATAACACGCTTATTCAATTCCCAGATTACATACTACCTTTCGTGGATCCACTATCCACACATTCCAGACATCAATCATGTCACAAACTGGGGGATACATACTGGGGTATTGGTCTGGCGGTTTACAGCGTGCAGCGTGCAATGCGCCATCACAAGAACGTGTCAGGGAGTCAAGGACGGTTAGAGATACAGGAGAAGTGGGCAAGACTGGTCGTGTTACACCAACACACAACTCCACTACTCCATCACTCCACTTCCTCCACTTCCCACGAGAAACGTGAATAAGGCTCGAATGACTTGTATAAATAGGTTCTCCTTCCTATTTTCCAAAAGGAGAGGAGAACAACAACACAAGTCCAGACGAGACAGAAATCAAGTGTTAATACAAAACGTATTCAAACACCCAGAGCCTGCTTGCATCAATAGTAAGCTTTGCTCACCTTTCTGTTACAAGTCATAAGCAAGCCAACACCTTCACAATCTCAACACCTTCTTCGCTTCCCTCCCTAAGATCAACCCCATCTCCTGCACTTTGTGACCGAAACAAGTCTGGAACGGCCATTTCTTGGTTTAGGCCGGACTTGCACAGATTGATTCATCGCGCAGTGCATTTGTTTAGGGTTTAGATTCATTCCTCATCCACACACCCCAAATTACCAAATTCGGCAGGAATAGTTTTCACCCATAAACAATTGGCGACCACAGCGGGAGGTTAATCTTTCGGTTGTAAAGTCAATTTCTTCGAAATCCGATTCAATTTCGTCAATTACAAAAAGGGTAGATCTTAGAACCAATTCAATCAAAAATCCACTTCAAGATGGTGGAACTCAGGTCTGGATCAACGATCAATTCTGACGGAGCTAGTGTAGATAACACTCCCGGTGTCGATGCACCTATCAGTGGAGCTACCGTGGTCAATGCATCTCGTGGAGCCGTTACTTCTATCTCCAACACTAGCGGAGCAGGAGACATTCCAGTCGGTGTAACGCCTCCCATCACCAGAGCCAGAGCAGCCGCAAATCCCGGCATCTCCTCAAGTGTAACGCCTCCAAAGTGGCCACGAGCAACAACTTTCACTTTTTCGGCGGGACGAGGAGCCGGAGGCACAAGAGGAGGACCACCGTCTATTACCATTGCAGACTTGATGGAGAAGCAGGAAATTCTTGCTAAGACTCAAACGGATATGGCCGCAACTCAGAAGGAGGTACTCACTTTCCTTAAAACTTTAACTGAACGACTGCCACAAGATTCACGGCAACCTTTGGATCCAACAAGAAATGCCTCCAATACATCCGGAGCAGGCGTTTCCGCTAGGACCCACATGAGTGAAGAAACTCATGTTGCCCCTGAACGTTCAAGAGGAAGTGACCAGCCATCCAACTTCATCACACGCGAGGACCTGGAACAACTTCTCCAGAATCGAGGAAAAGGAGACCGAACGGATGTACACCAACATCAGCTACCGTACCCTCAAGATGTGCAACGAATTCCTCTAACAAGAGGTTACACCTCTCCCCAGTTCTCCCTCTACGATGGTACTGGTAATGCTCGTGAAAACGTTTCTCGATTTTGGAATCCTTGGGGGAACATGAATACAATCATGTTCTACGCTTAAAGGAATTCTCGAAATCACTTACTGGGAGGGCGTACACCAGTACAACAACATTGCGCCTAACAAAGATATCCAATTGGAGCGAGATGGTCGGTGCTTTCTCAGAAGTATTTCTTCGTGTCCGAACAAATCACGTTTTCGAGATCCGGGAAGAATTCTCAGTGAACAACGAACATCCCAACGACTTCGTTAAAAGGTTCGGACCCAAGCGCTAGATTGTCACGACCCGAATGTCACCGAACGACAATTGGTGGAATTATGCATCAATGGGATGATACCCATATACCGCGCTCTGTTAGAGAATCTGGGCTTTCAAACATTCTCTGAACTCCATGAATCTGCCAAACGTTCAGCAACAACTGCACCAGCATTGCTAGAAAGAACCAGACTTGTTCGAAGTGAAGATTCACGTGAAAGTCGAGGAAGCAGGCGCCTCCCGAAAAAAAAATACAACACTGGCCCTTCTGTGAGTGTAGTGGGCGGAGGAGAAAAAGGAAAGCTTCAGTGACGGAACAACAAACCAAGCGGGCATCCCCGGCACACAAGACTTCGTCTCGGAAAGGAGCAGACAAAAATCCTGCACAAGACACTGAAGATACAGGTTTTCCTTTCCCCGTGAATGAAGTGATAGAACTCTTGGAAGCGTGGATCCAAGACGATGCCATCCAGCTGCCTCCTATCAAGCGTCCTCCAACTGAGAAAGACATGGCAGATCTCAAATACTGTTGCTACCACAGATTCGTCCATCATCCAACCAAAGATTGTAACAGGTTGAAACAAATATTCAGGGAGAAGATAGAGACGGGGGAACTCCAGCTTGGAAACGAAGGTGTTCGTAGAGACCCTCTCCCTATCAGGAACAACATGATTTCTGGGGATTCTGTTCGCAAAATTGTGCAATCTATGATGGAGCACTTGTGTGAAATCTTGTACTTCTCCAAAGGGAAGCGTCAAGACATATTTACGGCCCTCAACCACGTTGTGTCAGGCAGGCGTTTGTATCCAGAAGCAGTCCAGGAACCCCAGTCTTTCCTGAAGAACGCGAGCAAGAGAAACTGGGGACTCCTAACTGTTACTCGTTTGAGAGACGTTGAGTTCGATAGCTCGTTGATTGATACGGTTCCGAATTTAACATCATTACTGTCAAGACCTTGAGAGCGGCAAAGATTTCAAAGCAGGAAGCTACTCATCACCCAACTGTGGTTAAAGATTCATAAGGAGAACTCAGAGATGCATATGGATATATCGATCTTGAAGTCAAATTGGGTGATGCCTCAACACAAGCAAAGTTTTACATAGTCAAAGATCATCCCAACTACGACATGATCCTAGGACGCTCTTGGATGCATGACAACAAAGCAATACTAGAAGTATGTCATTTACCGGTTTCGATACCTGAAAGAATCTCCAACACGCCTTCTGGACCTCCTGATGACTGTCTGTTGCCGCACCAGCAACTTGCCAATGTGACACCACTTCCCAGAGAGATCCAGTCAGCATACGTTGAAAAGTTTCGATCTCAAGTAAGTCTCACCACGCAACCTTCTTTACAACCTACCGCCCCTCATTCTGACAAGTCCTGGGGACTGGCTCCAACCAACGAATCAACCTAGGCTAGGAGATGTGAATGGGAAGCCGGCCCTTTCAAACGTTTTATCAAGAGCATAGAGGCTATCTTGGTCAAAGAAGATAAGGCCAAGGTCCAAATATCTCCACGCCCAAACCCATTTGGAATTGGAGACCTGGTGACGAAGACGACTACATTCAATGTTGGGACTATGACGGTGAAAATGACCACTCCACCCGACTCACCCACCGAAAGAGAAGATGAACCGTACCTGGTAGCAGATGTTATCCTAGGTGGCTACTGCAAGCTCATCAACGCTGATACACTAGAAGGCATAAAAATTCACTCACAATGGCTCAAACCCTACCGAACTTAAGACGTTGTGCTACCACTTTCCAGCATCCTCCACACTTTAAAACGCTGTGCTATTTTTTCCAACGTGTTTGCTTTTACAATTTCAAGTCATACTTGTAATTCCTCCAGAAAATGATTGCAATACTTTCATTCATAGTTAGGGTTTCAATTTTCAATTTTCAATTTTCAATTTTCAATTTAATTGAAGCATTATTTCCATCTGAGAACCTCTCTACCCTTAAAAAACACAAAGTCCCGAGTCAGCCTAAATCAACCCACTGGAGCAAGAAAGGAAACCCTAAACAAACATCTCATGGGAAGAAGGAAATAGAACGTGTACAGGAAAATGATTTGAGCCATCTGCCCCAGCAAAGCCAGGAAGATCTTGCATTAGAAACACAGGTCCGTGGATATTCCATTATAATATTATTTCTTTTATCACTAAGAATTACGCGTGAAGACGCACCCTTGCGCCTGAGAAGATTCGGTTGCAGTCTCGACAAAGGGTTATAAAAAAAAAAAAAAAAAACCTTTATTCAAACAATCAAATAGAAGAAAACCTTGAACTCGGCTGCCACTGAGTACAAGGAAGATGTTCAAATGTATGGAATATACTGGGAAAGAGAAAAAAGAAGAAAAGAGGTTTTAGTCGCCAAGAGGGTCGGCCTCGCCTACACCATAGTCAGGTTCTTCTCCATCACCTGTTGATGCGCCTCCCTTTGGATCTCCCTCAACTTCTTCATCAGGCATCTCCGCAGCAGCGCACTCCATCCCAACATCATCAGCGGGAATATCAAAGGGCACATCAATATTAGGGGTCGTACCGATTGCTTTCAAATGTTCAGGTTCGTCTGTATCGGAATCAAGAATTATTACGCCATCCTGGATCGGGTAATCACGCTTGTCTTTATTCGGAGGTCGTTTATGCTCAACTCTCCGCCTCTTCAACCGCGCCGCAAATCTCTCTGCCCTTGCGCTTACTAGTGTCTGCAACGTTTCCTCGCGCCTCCACCGCTCCTCCATGTCAATCGCAGCTGAAAGTGCACAGATACGTCCCCTGGAAATACGCAAGTGCAAAATAGACATCCCCTGTATAGCACGGCCGACTTCACGAAGTGGAAGATCGATCTTAGCCATTACTTCTTCGTGCGCATGGTTTTCGGGCTTGTCAACTTCGAAGCTTCTTTCTGGAGAAGCTACAGAATGATCGTCTGCCGCTTCCATGATAAACTGCAAAGGAGAAGAGGTTATGAGCACACAAAATAAGTCAATCAATTGATCAGTCAATCAGGAGATCAGATAAGTGCGGAGCAGTACCTGAGATATAGAATAAATGACTGCGTGAGATGATTCTTTATAATCTCGGAAGTCGACAGAATCCCAGAGAAAAGAAGTCTTTACTTACCACCTATAAAGGCTACCAATTCGGGATAGCAATCAACGATGCTTATCAGATACATCTGAGGAAAGCTGTGCGTGACGAAAGGGAGTACACCTGAACCAAGGAAGGGACCAAGCTTAGATATGTACAAGGGGAGCCAAAGCGACTCACCAGATCAAGTCCCGCTTCCTTCACAACCTTAATCAGGATCAACTAGTTCCAGGGAAACGCCTGACGATGTCCACCTATCCGGTAAATATATATTCACCATAGCTTGGTCATTTCAATATACAAATATGTCACCATCTCATGCCTACCCCACAATAGTATAACCATTATGTGCTAGGCAGGGGACTTAATGTTGATGGTGGATTTTCATTTAAGGTTAATGTTGTAAAAGCCGGAAAAACTATGCGCTGAGATCTTGTAAAAGATAAAGCCATTAATAAGTGTTGGATACTCCCTCAGTTAATTCACCTAGAATGGAGCATGTGGCAACAATCCCATTCTGTGAATACATGAAATTCATCTAGGTTGGAGCATGTAGCAACAATCCCATATACCCTGTGAATTTCTAGCATTATTAATTAATGCGTAAGCAGACTTGTATTTCTTGTACTCATTATCATTGCGCCATGATGACTGAGTGTTGCTCTCAGCAGAGCAACACGAACCTCCAACCATTATAATGAAAGCATGTACGAAATACCCGTACATGATGCAACTCTCGGTGTGCTATACTAGCCCGATTGAGAACTCTCGGTGTGTTATACTAACCCGATTGAGCATCCAGACTGACCGTATCAGTCTGGATATGATCTCGTTCATCTAACTTCACCAGCATGATTGGATGGCCCAGATCAATTCCATCACCCCCAAGCAGGTATGGAATATCCACTGCCGAACCAACGCGGACCCCGCATGGTCGGCCTCCCAAAAATATTGGCCTAGCTTGCCAAAACGTCCGAGCGTGTGGACGGAAAACCCTAAATTAGGTTTTTCGACATATTACATGTGTCGCAAAACAGTCTCAACCATCCATCTTCGTAGGTATAAATGGAGGGTGTAGATGTAGATTCAAAGGGCCCAGAGCATATCAACACAATCACCGTGGGCCCGCCTACATACCTGACCAATCGGTCAGGACCAACCGTGGTTAGTTATCCCACCCGTACGCCGAATAATCATGGTCGCACGGCCGTGAAACCCAAAATTATGGTTTTGAGCATCACGAGCGTCCATCTTCTCCCAAGACGAATGGAGGGTCCCAGTTAGATTAGCGGGGTCCAAATATACCAAAGCATGACCACCGTGGGCCCGTCTATCCCCTCACCTGATCGGCCAAGGCATATAATGTCTGGTCATCCCAAAACTTTCCGACTAAACTAGCGTGGTCGTATTTCCCAAATTGCAACCGATCTCGACCACTCAACTTCACCGGACGATTTGAGTGGCTTAGATCACGTTTTCATGGGACAGATCAGTATAGGCGTGAACACCAGCCTACCACCTACACGCCCAGATCGATCGACCAAGACCGACCAAGATTGGTCGTCTTGGAACGCGCGTCCAAACTAGGCATGTCACGCGGTTTCCAATTCCTTTGCGGCAATGGATTTCTGCCGCAAACCGATCTCAACCACCCCTCTTTGCCGGTCAAATCGAGTGGCCTAGATCGCGCCTTTATGGGACAGAGAGGTACAAACGTGTACACCATCATGTTGTTTACACGCATGCCCAGTCGGTCCTTTCCAAAACCCTTCCCATGCTTGGTTTCGACCAAGTTGAAGAGTGATGCCTGCGCACCTCTTCAAAACCCTGATTCCATCAACGGTCGCAGATGAGTGTCTCAAAGACCATCTCGTCCGTCCAACTTTATCGGCTTGGTTATACAACCCTGGTCAGGAGTTAATTGGTCAGTGAGGCGTCATGGTGATCACCACTCGTCACTTTACCACACCATGATGCAGTACCTGCATAAAATACACACGATACTTCACAAGTATCAACTTCCTGAATAACACAGTTATTCAATTCAGCATTACATGCTACCTTTCGTGGATCCACGATCCACACATTTCAGACATCAATCATGTCACAAACTGGGGGATACATACTGGGGTATTGGTCTGGCGGTTTACAGCGTGCAACGCGCCATCACAAGAACGTGCCAGGGAGTCATGGATTGTTAGAGATACAGGAGAAGTGGGCAAGACTGGGTCGTGTTACACCAACATACAACTCCATCACTCCACTTCCTCCACTTCCCACGAGAAACGTGAATAAGGCTCGAATGACTTGTATAAATAGGTCTTCCTTCCTATTTTGCAAAAGTAGAGGGGAACAACAACACAAGTCCAGACGAGACAGAAATCAAGTGTTAATACAAAACGTATTCAAACACCCAGAGCCTGCTTGCATCAATCGTAAGCCTGCTCACCTTTCTGTTACAAGTCATAAGCAAGCCAACACCTTCACAATCTCAACACCTTCTTCGCTTCCCTCCCTAAGATCAACCCCATCTCCTGCACTTTGTGACCGAAACAAGTCTGGAACGGCCATTTCTTGGTTTAGGCCGGACTTGCACAGATTGATTTCGGAATCTACAAGCACTCATCGCGCAGTGCATTTGTTTAGGGTTTAGATTCATTCCTCATCCACACACCCCAAATTACCAAATTCGGCAGGAATAGTTTTCACCCATAAACACCAGGGTATAACCATATATATATAGTTGGAAATCCAAGGTATCTCTCCCGGATGGGCTTTATTGACCCCAAATTTCCATGACTCAGGTTCCAGGAGCGGTGTAACCTTTTCGCTGAGCCATGTCAAGAGATACCCCTTTATATGACTCACTTTAGGTCTTACATTTGCGTCTTACGAAATATCATTCGCGAACTAGGGTGTACGCCATAAAGGTTCGTCCCATTCGTATAACTCATTCATTTTTGGTTATTTCTTCTCATTATCATTGCGAAATTATCGCATAATCTTGCTTTGTTTATTGTAATCTCGCAGTAATTCTTTAACAAGATTTTCATACATTCTAATTCGCGAGAATTTCGCGTATTCCTTCTTCGATCTTCATAATTTTTGTAATTTCAACATATCTTTGTCACTCAAAGCAATTATATATATATATATATATATTTTTTTTTTTATGAATTCCATAAACCAACTATTCACTTCTTATACCTTTTATTTCTGTTACTCTCTACTTCTTCGTTATTCAGTTTTCCTGATACTGCCTTCCCTTTTGCGAAATCATTACCATTTCCAACTTTTTCTAGACATTGTTTTCGCAACGTGTTTTCTTATTTTCTTTCTATTGCGTCCACCATCAGTATTTCCATTCTTTGTTCTTCTTTAATGTTTTGTTTCCAGTTCTTCTTCTGTCCAGCTCTTTCCTCGCAAGTCACTACATCAACTTCGTAGCATTTCTGTCCCTCAATCCAATCTCCTTTTATAACTCCAACACCACTGGGATGAGGGAATTTGATGCACTGGTGATAAGTCGATGCTACACCCGAAATCTCATGTAGCCATGGTCGCCCGATCAATGCATTATAAGGGGATTCCACGTCGACTATGCAGAATAAGATTTCAGTTGATATTCCTTTCAATGGTATCCTCATATGAGCTTCTCCTTTAGGTTTATTAGCTGTACCGTTGAAACCATAGATCTTATAAGTTGAAGGTATCAGGTCTTCATCCTTCCCTCCCATATTCTTGTAAGTGTGGTTGAAAAGAATGTTTACTGAACTTCCAGTATTGATTAAGATTCTATTGATTGCCCATGAATTTTCTGCTTCATTATCTTCATTATCATTATGTTTCGGTTTAATTTCCAGCCTTACAACTAATGGGCTGTCATGCATTTCTCTGCCTTCGGGTACTTCTTCTGCGGTAAAAGAAATGATTTGCATTTGTCATTCCTTTAGTGGCGATGTCTTCGCGATGTTCATTACTTCTCTATTATCAGCATCTCTTGTGAATACCCTACTGAGAACGCTATCATGAAAATCTTCAATTGTCTTGTACGAATGTACAATAGAGTTGCAAAACAAGTTTTTGGCTTTCACTCCAACTTCTACAACAAATGTTTCTTTCCCTTTTGTTGTGTTTACTTTATGAATTTTTGGTGGTGGTGGTAATGGTTGAGTCTTCTCTTCACATTTTAAGAAATGATTTAGCTTCCCTTGGTCTATCATTCTGAGGATGATTCTTTTTATATTTCTGCAATCATTTGTTAAGTGTCCGTGAAAACGGTGATAGGAACAGAATTCATGACTTATGTCACCTGGAGGCGGTTCATTTCCCATGTTCCATGGTGCAGGTATGTTTTCCATCAGGATTATAGCTTCTCATATTTTCTCCACACTAGCATTTAATGGGGGCATTTTGATTTCTTCCCATACTACTGTTTATGGGTGAAAACTATTCCTGCCGAATTTGGTAATTTGGGGTGTGGATGAGGAATGAATCTAAACCTTAAACAAATGCACTGCGCGGTGAGTGCTTGTAGATTCGAGAGATCAATCTGTGCAAGTCCGGCCTAAACCAAGAAATGGCCGTTCCAGGACTTGTTTCGGTCACAAAGTGAAGGAGATGGGGTTGATCTTAGGGAGGGAAGCAAGAAGGTGTTGAGATTGTGAAGATGTTGGCTTGCTTTTTGACTTGCAATAGGAAAGTGAACAGGCTCACAATTGGTGTAAGCACGCTCTGGGTGTTTTCTTGTTGTTTAAAAATAGGGCGGAGAACCTATTTATACAAGTCATTGAGCCTCATTCACGTTTCTCGTGGGAAGTGGAGGAAGTGGAGTGATGGAGTAGTGGAGATGTGCGTTGGTGCCACACGACCAGTCTTGCCCACTTCTCCCATCATCACTAACCGTCCATGACTTCCTAACACGTTCTTGTGATGGCGCGTTGCACGCCGCACGCCTGTAAACCGCCAGACCAATACCCCAAAGATGTATCCCCCAGTTTGTGACATGATTGATGTCGGAATGTGTGGATAGTGGATCCACAAAAGATAGCATGTAATCTTTGAATTGAATAATCGTGTTATTCGGGAAGTCGATACTTGTGAAGTATCGTGTGTATTTCATGCGGTGTATCGCATCATGGTGTGGTAAAGTGATGGGTAATGTCGCCTCACCGACCAATTTACTCCCCGACTGGGTTGTATAACCAAGTCGGTGAAGTTAGACGGATGAGATGATGTTTGAGACACTCATCTGCGGCCGTTGATGAAATTAGGGTTTTTGAAGAGGTGCGCAAGCATCACTCTTGACTTGGTCGAAACCAAGCATGGGAAGGATTTTGGAGAGGACCGACCGGCCGTGCATGTTGATGGCATGCCGGTGTACACGTCCATGTTTCACTTTCCCATGAAGGTGCGATCTAATCCACTCAATTTGACCTAGCAAAGAGGAGTGGTTGAGATCGGTTTGCGCGTAAATCCTTGCCGCAAAGGAGTTAGAAACCGCATGACATTCCTGCACGCGTTTCGAGACGACCAATCTTGGTCGGTCTTGGTCGATCACTCCGGCATGTAGGTGGTAGGCTGATGTTCACGCCTATACCTGACTATCCCATGAAAACGTGATCTAAGCCACTCAAATCATCCTATGAAGTTGAGCGGTCGAGATCGGTTTAGGGTTTGGGAGGTGTAACCACGCAAGTTTGGGCGTGCATTTTGGATTGACCGGGCATGATATGCCTTGGCCGATCACATGAGGAGATAGATGGGCCCGCGGTGGTCATGCTTTGGTATGACCGGACCTGCTTAATCTAATCTGGGACCCTCCATTCGTGCCGGAGAAGATGGACGCTCGTGATGCTCAAAACCCTAGTTTTGGTTTTCAAAGTCGTGCGCCTCCTCTGTTTGGGTGACGATTTTGTCACGGCCAAACATTGTTGGTCTTGGACCGATTGGTCAAGTGTGTAGGCGGGCCCACGGTGATCGTGTTGACATGCTCTGGGCCCTTTGAGTCTACATCTACACCCTCCATCTATACATGCGAAGATGGATGGTTGAGATTGTTTTGCAACACATGTAATATGCCGCAAACCCTTTTTTAGGGTTTTCCGTCCATAATGCTTGGTATGGACAGTTTCTTGGCAAGCAAAGGCCAATGGCCGATCATGCGGGGTCGCCCGTGGGTATTCCATACCTGCTTGGGGGTGATGGAATTGATCTGGGGTCATCCAATCATGCTTATGGAGTTGGATGATCTATGATCGGATCATATCCGGACTGATACTGGTCGATCTTGGATGCTCAATCGGGCTAGTATAACACACCGAGAGGGGCTCAATCGGGCTAGTATAACACACCGAGAGGGCTCGGGCTAGTATAACACACGAGAGAATCGGCACATGCACGGGTATTTCGTACATGGTTTCATTATAGTGCTTGGAGGTTCGTGTCACTCTGTAAGAGTAACACTCGATCGTCATACCACACCGATAATGAGTACCGGAAATACAAGGCGATATGAAATTCACGGGATGGGATTGTTGCTACATGCTCCAACCTCGGAGGAATTTCATGTATTCACGAGAATGGGATTGTTGCTACATGCTCCATTCTTGGTGAATTAAGTGAGGGAGTATCCAACACTTATAAATGGCTTTATCTTTTACAAGATGTCACGCATGATTTTTTCGGTTTTACAAATATAACCTTAAACGAAAATCCACCATCAACATTAAGTCCCCCGCCTAGCACATAATGGTTACACTATTGTGTGGTAGGCATGAGATGGTGACATACATATATACCGAAATGACCAAGGCTAAAGTAGATTCATATTTAGGATAGTCGGCGTTGCCACAGAACTCAGTTGGTTCGATTGAGGATGCGGAGGAAACAGGACTTGCTCTGGTGAGTCGCTTTGGTTTCGCTTGGACATATTTAAGCCCGGCCTCTTCTTCAGGTGTACTTTTTTCATCATACACGGCTTTCCTCAAGTATTTCTGATAAGCCTCGTTGATCGTCATCCCGAATTAGTAGCCTTCACGGTGGCAAGTAAAGACTTCTTTTCCTTCTGAGATTCTGTCGACTTGTGAGATTATAAATAATCATCTCTCGCGGTCGTTTATTCTACATCTCAGGTATTTCTCTGATCTTCTGACTAACTGATCAATTGATTTGATTTTGATTTATTTTTTTGTGTGTGCGCGCTCATAACCTCTTCTCTTTACCAGTTTATCATGGAAGTAGCGGACAATCATTCTGTTGCTTCCCCAGAAAGAAGTTTCGAAGTCGACAAGCCCGAAAACCATGCACACGAAGAAGTAATGGCTAAGATCGATCTTCCACTTCGCGAAGTCGGACGTGCTATACAGGGATGTCTATTCCACACCTTCGTATTGTCAGAGGACGTATCTGTGCACTTTCAGCTGCAATTGACATGGAGGAGCGGTTGAGGCGCAAAGAAACACTGCAGACACTAGTAAGCGCAAGAGCAGAGAGATTCGCAGCGCGGTTGAAGAGGCGGAGAGTTGAGCATGAACGAACTTCGAATGGAGACAAGTGTGATTATACAATCCAGGACGGCGTGATAATTCTTGATTCCGAGACGGACGAACCTGAACACTTGAAGGCAATTTGCATAGCCCCTGGCGTTGCTATGACCTTTGATGCTCCCGCCGATCTTGTTGGGATGGAGCGTGATGTCAGCTGCTTGTGGAGATGCCCGATGCAAAAGCCGAGGAGATCCGGAGAGAGGCATCATCGGGTAATGGAGCAGAATCGACGCGGTGATGCGGGCGAGGCCGACTCTCTTGGCGATTAGAACTTCCTTCTTTCTTTTCCAAGCATATTCCGTGTATTTGAATATCTTCCTTGTACTCAGTGGCAGCTGAGTTCAAAGTTTTTCTTCCGTTTTATTGTTTGAACAAAAGGTTTTTTTTTTTATAACCCTTTGTCAAAACTGAAACTGTGATGCAATATCTTCCTGGCTTTGCTGGGCAGATGGCTCAAATCATTTTCCTTCTTCCCGTGAGATGTTTGCTTAGGGTTTCCTTTCTTGCTCCAGTGGACTGATTTAAGCCGACTCAGGAATTTATGTTTTTAGGAGTAAAGAGGTTCTCAGATGAAAATAATGCTTCAATTGAAAATTGAAAATTGAAAATTGAAACCCTAACTATGAATGCAAGTATTGCAATCATTTTCTGGAGGAATTACAAATATGATATGGAATTGTAAAAGGAAATACACTGGAAAGAAATAGCACAGCGTTTTTAAGGTGTACGGGATACTGTGAAGTGGCAGCACAACATCTTAAGTTCGGTGGGGTTTGAGCCATCGTGAGTGAATTGTTACACCCTCTAGTTTATCAGCGTTGATGAGCTTGCAGTAGCCGCCTAGGATAACATCTGCTACCAAGTATGGTTCATCCTCTCTTTCGGTGGGTGAGTCAGGTGGAGTGGTCATCTTCACCGTCACACTTCCAACATTGAACATAGTCATCTTTGTCACCAGGTCTCCAATTCCAAATGGGTTTGGTCGTGTAGATACCTGGGCTTTAGCTTTGTCGTCTTTGACCAGAACAGCTTCCACGCTCTTGATAAAACGCTTGAAAGGGCCGGCCTCCCATTCACATCTCTTAGCCGGGGTTGGTTTGTGGATTGGAGCCAGTCCCAGACTTGTCAGAGTGAGGTGCGGTAGGTTGCAAGGAGAGTTGTGTGATGAGACTTACTTGAGATCGGAACCTTTCAATGTATGCCGACAGGCTTTCTCCGGGAAGTTATGTCATATTGGCAAGTTGTTGGTGCGGCGTGACAGTCGGGGTAATCCGGAAGGCGTGTTGGAGATTCTTTCAGTGTCGAAACCCAGAGCAGACTTCCGGTATGGCTTTGTTATCATGCATCCAAGAGCTTCCTAGGATCATGTCGTAGTTGGGATGATCTTTGACTATGTAGAACCTCGCTTGTGTCGAGGCATCACCCAATTTGACTTCAAGATCGATGTATCCATATGCATCTCTGAGTTCTCCTGCTGAATCTTTAACCACAGTTGGGTGACGAGTAGCTTCCTGCTTAGAAATCTTTGCCGCTCTCAAGGTCTTTACAGTAATGATGTTAAATTCGGAAGCCGTATCAATCAACACGCGTCGAACTCAACGTTTCTCAAACGAGTGACAGTTAGAAGTCCCCGCTTTCAACGCTCATGTCCTTCAGGAAAGACTAGGGTTCTGGATCGATCTTTGGATGCAAACGCCTACCCGACACAATGTGGTTGAGGGCCGAAAATATGTCTTGACGCTGTCCTTTGGAGAAGTATAAGATTTCACATATGTGCTCCATCATAGATTGCACGGTCTTGCGAACGTAATCCCCGAAATCATGCGGTTCCCGATAGGTAGAGGGTCTCGTGAACACCTTCGTTTCCAAGCCGGAGTTCGCCCGTCTCTACCTTTTCCCCGAATATTTGTTTCAACTTTGTTACAATCTTTGGTTGGATGATGGACGAACCTGTAGTAGCAACAATATCTGGGATCTTCCATTTCTTCCTCGGTCGGAGGACGCCTGATAGGGGGTAGCTTTACGGCGTCGTCTTGGACCCACGCTTCCAAGAGATCTATCACTTCATTCATGGGAAAAGGAAAACCTGTGTCTTTAGTGTTTTGTGCAGGAGTTTTGTCTGTTCCTTTTCGAGACGAAGTCTTGTGTGCCGGGGATGTCCGCTTTGTCTGTGGTTCCGTCACTGAAGCTTTCCTTTTCTCTCCTCCGCCCACTATGCTTGGAGAAGGACCGGTGTTGTATTGCTTGTTTGTGAGACGCCTGCTTCCTCGACTTTCACGGGAATCTTCACTCCGAACAACTCTGGTTCTTTCTAGCAAAGTCTTAGGTGCGATTGTTCTTTGAGTGTTTTGCGGCTTCGTGGAGCTCGGGAGAACGTTTGAAAGCCCGTTCTCTAACGAGCGCGCGGTATATGGGTATCATCCCATTGATGCATGATTCCACCAATTGTCGTTCGGTGACATTCGGGTCGTGACAATCCAAAGCTTGGGTCATGAACCTTTAACGAAGTCGTTGGGATGTTCATTGTTCCGTGCGGAGAATTCTTCCTGTGTCCGAAAACGTGATTTGTTCGGACACAAAGAAATATTTCTGTAGAAAGCACCGACCATCTCGCTCCAATTGGATATCTTTGTTAGGCGCAATGTTATTGTACCCAGTGAATGCCCTCCCCGTAAGTGATTTTGAGAATTCTTTTAGGCGTAAAACATGATTGTATTTATGTTCCCCCAAGGCTTCCAAGAATCGAGAAATGTGTTCACGAGCATTACCAGTACCGTTGTAGAGGGAAAACTGGGGAGAGGTGTAACCTCTTGGAAGAGGGATTCGTTGCATATCTTGAGGGTATGGCGGTTGGTGTTGGTGCGCATCCGTCAGATTTCCTTTGCCTCGGCTTTGAAGGAGTCGTTCCAGATCCTCACGTGTGATGAAGTTGGAAGTCTGATCCCTCTCCCTTTGGCGCTCAGGAGTAACACGAGTTTCTTCATTCGTGTGGGTCCGAGTGGAAACGCCTGCTCCGGGTGAATTGAAGGCATCTCTTGTTATCTCAAAAGATTGACATGAATCCTGCGGCAATCGTTCAGTCAAGGTCTTGAGGAAAGTGAGTACCTCTTTCTGAGTTGCGGCCATGTCTGTTTGAGTCTTGGCAAGAACTTCCTGTTTCTCCATCAAGTCTGAAATGGTAATGGACGGTGGTCCTCCTCTTGCGCCTCCGGCTCCTCGTCCTGATGGGGGAGTGAAAGTTGTTGCTCTGGTGACTACTGGAGGTGTTATACTTGAGGAGATGCCGGGATTTGCAGCCGCTCTGGCTCTCGTGATGGGAGGCGTTACTCCTACTGGAATATCTCCTGCTCCGCTAGTGTTGGTGGTAGAGGTAACGGCTCCTCGAGATGTGTTGACCACGGTAGCTCCACTGACAGGTACTTCGACGTCAGGATTGTTATCCACACCAGTTGCATCAGAATTGATTGCTGACCCAGACCTTAATTCCACCAGCTTGAAATGAATTGCTGATTGAATTGGTTCTAAGATCTACCTTTTGAAATTGATAAAATTGAATCGGATTAAGAGAAATTGACTTTACAACCGAGAGATTAATCTCCCACTGTGGTCGCCAATTGTTTATGGGTGAAAAATATTCCTGCCGAATTTGGTAATTTGGGGTGTGGATGAGGAATGAATCTAAACCTTAAACAAATGCACTGCGCGGTGAGTGCTTATAGATTCGAGAGATCAATCTGTGCAAGTCCGGCCTAAACCAAGAAATGGCCGTTCCAGACTTGTTTCGGTCACAAAGTGAAGGAGATGGGGTTGATCTTAGGGAGGGAA
The DNA here is from genome assembly GCA_023531295.1 of Papaver armeniacum. Lineage (NCBI taxonomy): Eukaryota > Viridiplantae > Streptophyta > Magnoliopsida > Ranunculales > Papaveraceae > Papaver > Papaver armeniacum. Next base: position 269,810 of record JAJJWW010009314.1, on the reverse strand, counting down.
GCGAAGAAGGTGTTGAGATTGTGAAGATGTTGGCTTGCTTTTTGACTTGCAACAGGAAAGTGAACAGGCTCACAATTAGTGTAAGCAGGCTCTGGGTGTTTTCTTGTTGTTTTCCTCTGTTGTTTAAAAATAGGGCGGAGAACCTATTTATACAAGTCATTGAGCCTCATTCACGTTTCTCGTGGGAAGTGGAGGAAGTGGAGTGATGGAGTAGTGGAGATGTGCGTTGGTGCCACACGACCAATCTTGCCCACTTCTCCCATCATCACTAACCGTCCATGACTTCCTAACACGTTCTTGTGATGGCGCGTTGCACGCTGCACGCCGTGTAAACCGCCGCACCAATACCCCAGATGTATCCCCAGTTTGTGACATGATTGATAACTGGAATGTGTGGATAGTGGATCCACAAAAGATAGCATGTAATCTTCAATTGAATAATCAGTGTTATTCGGGAAGTCGATACTTGTGAAGTATCGTGTGTATTTCATGCAGTGCGCATCATGGTGTGGTAAAGTGATGGGTAATGTCGCCTCACCGACCAATTTACTCTCGACCGTGGTTGTATAACCAAGTGGTGAAGTTAGACGGATGAGATGATGTTTGAGACACTCATCTGCGACCGTTGATGAAATTAGGGTTTTTGAAGAGGTGCGCAAGCATCACTCTTCAGCTTGGTCGAAACCAAGCATGGGAAGGATTTTGGAGAGGACCTGTGACGGACCGGAAAATTACGCCTTTGGCGCGTTGCCCCGCAGGCCGTAACTCCCCCGATGCGCCATGATGAAGCTACGATCCGAGCCTCAAAGATAGGCAAATGCACGTTCAATTGCCCTTGTAAGCATGCTCGTGGAGCATGATGCATCTAACTTAGCTTCCACACCATTCCAACTTACCCTTGTTCCGCAAAGGGTTTATTAACGAAAGCAAAAACTTGCTTAATACGGCAAAAACGGCATTTTGAGGCTCTAAACGATGAAATTTGGCTAAATTGTGGTGACCATGTGGATCTAAAGATCAACATGTCTTGATCTTTGGGCCATTTCCCATCAAAATGGACTCCTCTTGAGCTAAATTACGACATTCGGGTTTTTCGCCTCCAGATAGGCTATAGCTTGCTCTTTGTAGCTTGATAGGAAGTATGAGCATCCACTTGCTGGCATGCAACTAAGCCTCATCAAGAATGGCCACAATCATCTCTGGCGTCGAGCTACCGAGCTTAGATGATATGAGGGGCCAGAATGTCGCAATCATCTCCGAATTAGATGATATGAGCGACAAAGTCTTTGGACCTAAGCAATGCTTCGCAACTCATTGCGGCTGCCTATGTACCCTTCCCTACTCTAAAGGGATCAAGCATGAGACCGTAGTTCATCCACGAAGGGACAGAAACTTAAGCCAACTCGTTTGCATGGCCGTGGCCAAGCAATAATGGAAATGGCCTAGTCCGTATAGGCCGTTCCGTCGAAATGCATCCAAGTGATGCATGTTTGGTCCGCAATATGGCATAACAATGCCTAAGCATCAAATGCCCTCTTCGCGAGGCTACGCAACTATAAATGAGCCTTAGGCATCATTTATACTCTTACGGCTAAGCTATGAAGCTTACTTGGTACATAGTCCGCATATGCACCTTCAACCAACTACCCCTCCCTATATATGTCTTAATGGAATTTCTACAAGTATGGAAAGGGGACGAAAAATATTTCATCAACTCCCCGTTTACTATTCATGGCCGTTGCCATGTATTCTCCTGATATCCGGCCATGTTGGCCGTACTCTGCCAACCCGATGTCCAGCCATGTTGGCCGTCCTCTGCCAACCCGATGTCCGGCCATGTTGGCCGTCCATCACCAACCCGATGTCCGCCATGTTGGCCGTACATCACAACACATTGGCCAAGGGCCAATGTTCCTTTTCCTACGCAATGAAGCTTTGGATGAAGCTTCATCTCAGGCCATGGCGCATCTTTTAGCATGCGCCATGCTAAAAACACGGGGTGTTACAGGACCGACCGGTCGTGCATGTTGATGGCATGCCGGTGTACACGTCCATGTTTCACTGTCCCATGAAGGTGCGATCTAAGCCACTCAATTTGACCGGCAAAGAGGAGTGGTTGAGATCGGTTTGCGGCAGAAATCCTTGCCGCAAAGGAGTTAGAAATCGCATGACATTCCTGCACGCGTTTCGAGACGACCAATCTTGGTCGGTCTTGGTCGATCACTCCGGATGTAGGTGGTAGGCTGGTGTTCACGCCTATACCGACTATCCCATGAAAACGTGATCTAAGCCACTCAAATCATCCGGTGAAGTTGAGCGGTCGAGATCAGTTTAGGGTTTGGGAGGTGTAACCACGCAAGTTTGGGCGTGCGTTTTGGATTGACCGGGCATGATATGCCTTGGCCGATCACATGAGGAGATAGATGGGCCCGCGGTGGTCATGCCGGTATGACCGGACCTGCTTAATCTAATCTGGGACCCTCCATTCGTGCCGGAGAAGATGGACGCTCGTGATGCTCAAAACCCTAGTTTTGGTTTTCAAAGTCGTGCGCCTCCTCCTGTTTGGGTGACGATTTTGTCACGGCCAAACATTGTTGGTCTTGACCGATTGGTCAAGTGTGTAGGCGGGCCCACGGTGATCGTGTTGACATGCTCTGGGCCCTTTGAGTCTACATCTACACCCTCCATCTATACCGCGAAGATGGATGGTTGAGATTGTTTTGCAACACATGTAATATGCCGCAAACCCTTTTTAGGGTTTTCCGTCCATAATGCTTGGTATGGACAGCTTGGCAAGCAAAGGCCAATGGCCGATCATGCGGGTCGCCCGTGGGTATTCCATACCGCTTGGGGGTGATGGAATTGATCCGGGGTCATCCAATCATGCTTATGGAGTTGGATGATCATGATCGATCATATCCTGGACTCGATACGGTCGGTGACGGATGCTCAATCGGGCTAGTATAACACACCGAGAGGCTCAATCGGGCTAGTATAACACACCGAGAGGGCTCGGGCTAGTATAACACACGAGAGAATCAGCTGTACGGGTATTTCGTACATGGTTTCATTATAGTGCTTGGAGGTTCGTGTCACTCGTAAGAGTAACACTCGGTCGTCATGCCACACCGATAATGAGTCACTGGAAATACAAAGGCCGATATGAAATTCACGGATGGGATTGTTGCTACATGCTCCAACCTCGGAGGAATTTCATGTATTCACAGAATGGGATTGTTGCTACATGCTCCATTCTTGGTGAATTAAGTGAGGGAGTATCCAACACTTATAAATGGCTTTATCTTTTACAAGATGTCAGCGCATGATTTTTTCGGTTTTTACAAATATAACCTTAAACGAAAATCCACCATCAACAACTACCCTATGACTTCGCTGCCCTCTATGATAATTCTGTCTCTGGCCTCTATAAGTTTCTTGTGGCTGATCGAGTCTTTGAATTTTGTTATTTCCGCCACGGTTATAGAAGTTTCTCTCTCTTCCAAATTCCTCCTGATCATGACTTCCCATAGCTACTAACTTTTGCTGACCATCACCCGTTATCATTTCTTGTTTCCCTTGCGAGGTTCTCGCTACTGTATTTATCAATTTGGGTAATAAGCTTGCATTCCCTGCATTCGAGCTTGTATTCGCAACTGGGTGTGATTCCATTTCATTTTGCCTTTCCTCTAGAGCTATATACTCCTCCTGAAGTTCTCGCAACTCAGCCATTGTGATTGTATTTTTGACTCTAAAAATTTGAATATATAACAAATTGGTTGCGAACATAGCATTTATGAATGACAGAATGAGATATCTTTCATCCACTCAACCAGCCATGTCGCTGCACATTGTCTTCCATCTCACAGTTAAATGTTTCAAGCTTTCGCCGACCCTTTGTTTCAACCCAAATACATCTTCAATACCCGGTCGCGAGGAATTATTACTTATATACGCCCCTAAAAATATAGCTTGTAAATGGTTGAATGATGTGATTGTGTTTCTTGGTAAACCTTCAAACCATTTCAGCGCTTCTCCTGTCAAGCTTGATGCAAAATACTTGCACAATATAGCATCATGATTTTCCCATTGTAACATACATCTCACATAAGCTTTGATGTGTTGTATTGCACAAGTTGTTCCATCAAAAATGCTGGTTAACACTGGTAAATTACACTGTGGGGGTATTCCTCCTAGTTGTACCTCTAGTGTAAATGGAGTTTTCGCAGCTTCTTCGATGGCCTCATCCAATTGTCTTCTTCCTCCTCCCCTTCTATTGTTCAGCATTCCTCTCATTTCTGCCAATTCTCTCATGATTTGTTCATTTGCATCGGAATTCGAATCTATTGGTCTTTTTAGTTCCGCCTCTCTTCTCATGCGTTCATGTCTGCTTTGATTTTCTTGTTCATCATTCTCTTCTCGTCTTTCTCTGCGATCTTCTCATTCATCTGTTTCACGAATTCGCACACCGTTATATCTATCATTTTCTCTTCTTTGTTGCCTATCAGTTCTCCTTTGTACTCTTTCATATTCTTCATTGATATTACCATTGTTGCGATTTTGTTCTCGCCTTCTTTCTCGATTATCATGATTGTTCTGGCGAATTGCTTCTTCCAATTCCCGTTCTTCCATTTCTGCTCTTAATCTTTCCTTTTCGCAAGCTAGACATGCTTGTTCAACATAGTGTTTTTCAATTTCATCTTCAATCTCATTTTGTTTCCTCCGTGCTTCTCTCTCATGCAATATTCTTCTTCCTTCTTCTTGATTTTATTCATCAACTGGATTATTCCGCCCTTGACGCAGCCTATTTCCTTGATTTCCATCATTTCGGCCATTTTGTAGAGTCTCGGGACGTGGGATATAAGGATCTTCTATCATTTCTCTTCTTTCGCAGTGTCCTTCACTGGGATTTGGCTCATTTTCTAGATTTTCTCTAACTGATCTTGATCTTGACCTTGTAGTGCTTCTCGACCTTCTATTTTGCAACCTCATGTTTTCCATTCTTAACTCATGATTTTGTCTTGTTAAATTTGCGCGTTCTTCCGCTTCTAATCGCCTTTCTTCATGTATTGTTTGCCTCAACGCCTCTAATGCTGCGGTTCTTCATTTCCATGAATTATTTCTCCAGTCTCTGGTAGGCCTCTAAAGATGTATGAATTTACGGCCTACGGGTTATACCGCAAGTGCACGGCGTCTATTGGAGACGCGGCAAGTACGGGTCGATCCACAGAGACGAGGGGTGATTCTTATATGATCTAAGGCTGCTCTAGACTGAGTTTCAAGTGGTAACAAGTGACAACAGGGGGTTTTGCCGATACGGCTGAAGTGAAATGTAGTATTAACCTAAGCTAAGGTATAAAACAGTGAGATAAAGGGTGATACTAGGGCTGCAGATCCACCACTAACCCCTATTGTGCTTTAAACTAAGTTAAATGTCTTGTTCCTATAGTAGCTAAGGGCAGTATGTCAATTCTGCCACTTAACTAAGGAGTTTCACCTTGTAAACCTTCAAATACCAGCTAAATTGCTAACCTAGAGTACTGGTTGTCTAATGAAGCACAACCAGTCAAGAGAATTAGTATTATTAACAGAAATAAGAGTTGAAACACACTCAACTCAGTTTAAACCTAACTACAGTGCATCCATGGCGTTGGCATGCACTGTGAGAGAAAAGGGTTGAGAGGTTTAAATTTGAAGCTATCTAGAACATTAATTACTCAAGAACAATTTAACAGATTTTAAGCACAAATTGGAATCAGGGTTTCATTGAAACCCTAACACTAAATTAAAACATCAAATTAAAATAACAAAGAACAAATTTAACTCTAATTGACTGCACTGGCTAATCCAGGCGTGAACTATCAGACACACCCCTCTCTTCAATTTATACATGCAAGACAAAACAATTCCAAACCCTAATTTTTCTCAAAAATCAAAATAAAATGAAAGTTAATTCGAACCCATACTCTGAATCGCCTTCCTCTTCTGTCTAATCGCCTCGGAGACGCCATGCATGGTGGTTGGCTAACCCTAGCTCTAGTTCTTATCTTCTCTAAGTTAGCTTCTAGGGTTGCAGAAGCTAAGAGAGAGAAAATAAGAGCTAAAGAGGGTGCGACTGTGCAGTGGGTGGTTATGGCAGGAAAGGTGAGATGGTGGAGGAGATGGTGTTGCAGAAGATGGTCGGGGAATGGGGGTGGAGTTGCTCTGCAACTGATGGAGACGAGAGAAGAGAAGAAAGAGAAAGAAAGAGAAGAGAATGGGGTAGTCGACTAGGTATAGGGTATGGGTCGTTTTTTGTGGGGCGGAGACATCAAGAATTGATGGGATTGGCCTAGCGAGCGTAGGATGAAGCTGGTGCGATCTGAACGGTCGAGGATGGTAAGCGGTTTTGGAGCGATCTGGTGTTGCACGGAGCATCAAGAGATGATGTATAGTGATGGAGCGACCGTTGGATGTAGCTGAGGGAGATCTCAATGGCTCAGAGTGAGCGGGCTCGGATCCGGGTCATGGGTAGCTCTAGCCCAAGTCTTCCTTGTTGGGTTGCAACCGATTTGCGCGCGGCTTTGGCTATCTGCTCCATAGATGTTTGACTTCAATTCTTCGCTCTTTAGCTCCTCGGTTTCTCCGGACTTTATTTATTACCTAAAAACACAAAATTAATTAATACAAATATTTATTCTTGAAAACAAGGAAAACACGAGAATATGGGATAATATCTCGATTTCTAAGCGCAAAAGATGAGTATAATGCCAATAAAAGGTGTATAAATATGCACTATTTGGCACTCATCAAATACCCCCAAACCTGAATTTTACTTGTCCTCAAGTGAAACAGAAATTAAGAAATCCTAACTATACCCCCCTGTCGCGGGTCTCTCGAATGCATTTAGCGTATGCACTAAGCCTTTAAACCCCTAGGTGTCCCTAGTGGACGAGTTATAGTCTCGTGAGGGTTTACAAGAGGTGTACCCACAAAACCTTCTCCAACTTCGAGTGTAAAAGAGTCTCAAGCATCCAAGGAGCTATGAGGACATAGAGTTTCGCATGCTAGTAATGAAGTTAGAACTATCGAAGAACGCATTCTCATCCTTAAGTGATGAGCGAGAAGTAACCATACCATATGAAAGAATTCGGATTCGATTGTGATCATAAGTCTCAACTTCGCCTCACCATTAGGATTTTATGATAATTGCACTCAAAAAGATCGCTTTTTTAGTCTCTCATGTGTGCAGGCAGGAGTAAAGAGAGAAATCTTGCACACGTTGTAGGTAAGAAGGATAACCTTCCGAAGTAAAATCTGGAGACTCCACAAAAGTGTGGACAAAAGGAATCTTTTTCTGATGATCTCTAAGAAAGGAAATCAACCATTAGTAAGGGGTGGGAGTACTCACTCACTTCTCACCCGATCGGCAATTAATATCACTCTCTCATAAGAACCATAGAAACGTCTTCAATCTTCGGTCTTCAGTTGTTGATGACGAACTTCTAAACTTCACAAAAACTTGACAATTTTTGACTTTTCTACTCAATTTCCTTGTTGTTTGGATTTTTCTTCTTGAACTCTTCATTACCATGGTGGTATAAAAAAAAAAAAAAATGAACTACAATATATTTTTTTGATTTTTTGATTTTTTAATTTTTTTTTTGAATTTTTGATTTTTGATTTTTTTTTTTTTTTTTTTTTTTTTTAATTTATAATTTACTTTACATAAAAAGAAAATAAAAACAATGAAACAACTAACTCCATGGGTGAAGGACTATATCACTCAATTTTTCCACAACTTGTATTGTCTTGATTTTATAAATTTTATTAATTCTCATCCTATTGTCTTTTCTTTGTTGCACATAAACCTTGGACTATATCAATTTTTCTTTCAATATTCGATCTTTGCTCCGTTTCTTGACGATGATGTGTTTCTATGGGTCTTGCTGATTGAGAGAGAGAGTGATGCTAACTACAAATCGGTATTTAGGAGGAGTTTTCATCTTTAGACGTCACCCTCATGATTGACAAAAACTAGCACTCAAGAGATCAAAAGTAGTGCTTGAAATTGGTGCGAAGTTGGGTAGCTCACCATTCCTACCCGGAATTGACGTACGGTGACACACACTCTAACAAATTTTTTCTAGAAAGTTGCAAAAAATTGAAGGTTGGTGCCTCACTTGATGTAAAATGGGTAGTCTCCACTATGGGTGATCACAATTCTACTACCGAATATCTAAACAACACCTAATTAAGCCCTCCGGTATGGTTAAATCCAACTTTAACGCTCTAATCAACTAAGAAACCCGATTGCGTTTTTCAGGTGCTTCTAACTTTTGTTATTTCGGTCAGAAAAATTCTCTATGTAAACATAGCTAAAAGCATGCTAGTGACTCTAAAATCTCTAAAAGTTGGAGGTTTTTATTTGCAAAAAGAGTTTTGAATTTTTTTTTTTTTTTTTTTAGATGAAAATAAAAGTTTAAAAAGACTAAAAACTCTATATGCAAAAATATGCAAATGCACCCCCAAACCTAAATCAAACATTGTCCTCAATGTGTCGACAGATAGAAAAAATTTAAACAGGCACATACCATGAGAACTATGTTGATAAGAGAAAAGGGAAGAGATTATCGGTATGTCGGCGGAGCACGGTTAGAGCTTCACTCGTCAAGGCTAGAATCCAATATTCTCAGTGGAGATCATATCGGATTAGCATAATATATGTGCAAGAAGACTCAACCGTTTCAAGAAAAGAAAATTTAACAAGTCCTACTGGATTATATACAATGAAAATTTACCATAAACTAACAATCTAAAGAGTTGAGGATCAACCCAATAGAAAATATATACAGACATTAACAGCCTTACACAAGTATAATATGAGAGTGCAAGTAAGACTGTAGATGTGAAGGAGTTTCCCCCAAACCTAAACTTGTGAACAGGTGTGTTTGTGAGAACAAAATCATGCAATTTTAAAGGTACATCATGCAAAAGGTCTAACTCGAAATGAGTTTTGCTAATTACAGGCAAACATACACATTCCAACTGTGGTTCCCTAAAGGTGTTATACTTTGATGCAAAATAGTCCAAGAGGACTTGGGACGCACAAAGTTCTAGGCCTAAATTAGGCATTTTTAGAAAAGTTGGTTTTGCAATTTTGTGACAAACTACACCTAGGTTTGGTGGAGGAGTTTCAATTTGTGACTTAGGAGAGAGGTTAGGTACATCTAAGTTGTTTTCATTTTTAAAATCATTTGTACCATCACACACTTTCCTAGAGTCAGAAGAGGGTAAATCATGTTCATTTTCACAGGGCAATTCCACAGGTTCCACATCAACATCACATGCATGAATATAAGAAGAAGCATCATTCATAGGGTTCACAGAAGAGACGCCTAACGTCTCTGAACCAAAAGATTCTACTACATTTTCAGTGTACACATGCTCTTCTAACATATCATATTCATCCTTATCATCATCATAACACGATTGCATTTCCCTAACATTCATTTCACCTTGAAATTCCTCCCTTTCTTCATTTAGTGCATCAAGGATTTGACTCATTTTGAATTCTAAACTCGCAAACCTTTGGTCAGTTGACTTTTGATATTGCTCAATGTGTTGAGTCAATTCTAAAATTTCATTATGTTGTTCAATGAAAGGAGAGTTTTCACTAGTGGGTATGCATTCCTCATATGGATATTCATTGTATGGTTGTGCATGTGGTTCACTAGAGAAAGGAAATTCAGATATATTGCTATATGGATGATCATGCATTGCATTCAATTCAAGTCTAGCATTTTGCTCCATGAGCGTTTCCATTATTGATTGCAAGCAAGGAGTTGGGGGAGTATAAAATTGTTCATCTCCCCTCTGTGATGACTGATACATGTGGTTATAATGATTAGGGTATGAATTTTGAAGGTCTGGGCCCTGAGAAGGCTCATAATAGTCCCTAAAATCACTATGGTCTGTGGGGGGTTCATCCTGTGAAAGATGCCCGTAAGCAAGTTCTTTAAGGGATTTGTTTGTATCCCCAGATGCGGACCAAAATCCCGACATGATTTAACAACTCGAATTGAACTCAAAGTCCAGTTGAAGTGGACTAAGTTTGGTTTTAATGGGATTGGTTTGGTTTATTGGGTTTCATTTGGTTTAAATGGGATTCATTTGGTTTGTGTGGGATTTGGTTTATTGGGTTTTTTGGTTTTAGTGGGCTTAGTTTGGTTTTGTGGGCTTATTTGTTGTTTGAAGCCCAGGTTCAGTTAGCAAAGTCTAGTGGAACTGGGTTCCAGCCTAGTTTTGCAAAGAACACTTGCTGTGGCTCAGTTTTGATTTAAGTGGGCTTCAGTTATGCACAGCCCAGCAGTGTGGGTTCTGTTAGCCCAGCAGCTGAACTTAGGTGGGTATAGATGCAAAGTCTATGCACAGCGGTTGGGCTTCACTGTGTGCAAACTCGTGAGTCAATTGGTTCAAGAAACTTGGTTGCAGCTTAGCCTATGCACAGGCTCTCGAACTAGACACAGCACAGCCAAAGCAAGGCAGCATCAGGGGCTGCGTATGCTCAGGGTTTGGCTCACAGGCTTAACAGGTTTGCACAAATATGCAGGCTTAAAAACACAAAGCACAGGGCTGGTTGAAGAGGTTCAACAGGGTCTGTTGACCCTTTTGGTTTTCAATGGGCTTGCAGGTTTAATATGCACAGAGCAATGCTCACAAGCACAGGTTCACAGGTCTAGCAAGCAAGCATACATAGCAGAGCATAAGGGTTACAGAGCCAGCAGGTTTGTTATCAGCAATTCACAAGGCAGATGTGTATAAATTGAACCAGCCCAGGAGAGTGCACAGAGTTGTTGGAGTCAACAGGGCTGACCGAGTAAGGCTTGCAAGGTATGCAGTGGTGTATGCTCAGGTGAGTTATAACTTAGGGTGTGCATCAAGGTTATGCAAGGTTCACTGGGTCACAGTACTAATGGCTCATGCTCAGGGTTACAGCTCTAATGGCTTGGCTTTCCAAGTTGTGACCCAACACTTGCAGCTTCAGGGGGCTAGCAAGGTGGTTTCACACAGGCTCACCAGGGCAGATTGGTTATGCACAGACTAAGCTCACAGTTCAGGCCTCAGATTGCACCAATTTCAGATTTTGCAAGTTTGAACAATGTTTAGCACAATGACTGGATTATCATGGTTAGCAGGTTATGCAAAATGGGCTAATGGCACAGGGCTTAGGGCTCATGCAAATGGAAGTTGGCTCACAGGGCTCAGCAGGTTACTCAGATGCCACAGATGCACAGATAATTGGCTCTCACAGGTTATGCAGGGGAGTAGAAGGTTCCCAGATTTAACAGGTCAAGGTTGGCTAACATGCACAGATGGTTCAAAGATCCACAGATTAGATGGTTGTTTGTAAGCTCAGATTAAGGCTTGCCAAATGGGTTATGCACAACTAACTTATCATGTGAACGGGGCTTAGCATGTGACGGTTCTCAGCTCATGCATGGGTTATACATATGCCTACATGGAAAATCATACAAAGAAACATGCTAGAACATCCATTCATTCATGTAAGCAGAGTCACAAATGCACATACACAGATGCTCAGTAATCATGCACAAGTTATCTTGGCTCAGGATTGCAGCTCAAATGGCTCTCCAATCTGCAGCTCAACTCACAGCTTCAGGGGCTGGATTGAGCACAGGGCAATGCAAGGCAAGGTTTCACAGTACACACAAGGCACAGGGCAGAGCTCAGGGTTATGCCCAGGGTGATGTGCACTGGTTTTCAGGCTGGGTTCAAACATGCATTCAGGGTCTGCAAAAATGGGTTATGCTCAGAGCTTGGCAGCCTTACAAGGTCTGTTATCATCAACAGTCAATTCAATCCCCGGCAACGGCGCCAAAAACTTGGTAGGCCTCTAAAGATGTATGAATTTACGGCCTACGGGTTATACCGCAAGTGCACGGCGTCTATTGGAGACGCGGCAAGTACGGGTCGATCCACAGAGACGAGGGGTGCTTCTTATATGATCTAAGGCTGCTCTAGACTGAGTTTCAAGTGGTAACAAGTGACAACAGGGGGTTTTGCCGATACGGCTGAAGTGAAATGTAGTATTAACCTAAGCTAAGGTATAAAACAGTGAGATAAAGGGTGATACTAGGGCTGCAGATCCACCACTAACCCCTATTGTGCTTTCAACTAAGTTAAATGTCTTGTTCCTATAGTAGCTAAGGGCAGTGTGTCAATTCTGCCACTTAACTAAGGAGTTTCACCTTGTAAACCTTCAAATACCAGCTAAATTGCTAACCTAGAGTACTGGTTGTCTAATGAAGCACAACCAGTCAAGAGAATTAGTATTATTAACAGAAATAAGAGCTGAAACACACTCAACTCAGTTTAAACCTAACTACAGTGCATCCATGGCGTTGGCATGCACTGTGAGAGAAAAGGGTTGAGAGGTTTAAATTTGAAGCTATCTAGAACATTAATTACTCAAGAACAATTTAACAGATTTTAAGCACAAATTGGAATCAGGGTTTCATTGAAACCCTAACACTAAATTAAAACATCAAATTAAAATAACAAAGAACAAATTTAACTCTAATTGACTGCACTGGCTAATCCAGGCGTGAACTATCAGACACACCCCTCTCTTCAATTTATACATGCAAGACAAAACAATTCCAAACCCTAATTTTTCTCAAAAATCAAAATAAAATGAAAGTTAATTCGAACCCATACTCTGAATCGCCTTCCTCTTCTGTCTAATCGCCTCAGAGACGCCATGCATGGTGGTTGGCTAACCCTAGCTCTAGTTCTTATCTTCTCTAAGTTAGCTTCTAGGGTTGCAGAAGCTAAGAGAGAGAAAATAAGAGCTAAAGAGGGTGCGGCCAGCAAAGGTGGTTATGGCAGGAAAGGTGAGATGGTGGAGGAGATGGTGTTACAGAAGATGGTCGGGGAATGGGGGTGGAGTTGCTCTGCAACTGATGGAGACGAGAGAAGAGAAGAAAGAGAAAGAAAGAGAAGAGAATGGGGTAGTCGACTAGGGTATAGGGTATGGGTCGTTTTGCTGTGGGGCGGAGACATCAAGAATTGATGGGACTGGCCTAGCGAGCGTAGGATGAAGTCAAAGCGATCTGAACGGTCGAGGATGGTAAGCGGTTTTGGAGCGATCTGGTGTTGCACGGAGCATCAAGAGATGATGTATAGTGATGGAGCGACCGTTGGATGTAGGCCGAGGGAGATCTCAATGGCTCAGAGTGAGCGGGCTCGGATCCGGGTCATGGGTAGCTCTAGCCCAAGTCTTCCTTGTTGGGTTGCAACTGATTTGCGCGCGGCTTTGGATATCTGCTCCATAGATGTTTGACTTCAATTCTTCGCTCTTTAGCTCCTCAGTTTCTCCGGACTTTATTTATTACCTAAAAACACAAAATTAATTAATACAAATATTTATTCTTGAAAACAAGGAAAACACAGAATATGGGATAATATCTGATTTCTAAGCGCAAAAGATGAGTATAATGCCAATAAAAAGGTGTATAAATATGCACTATTTGGCACTCATCAGTCTCTTCTCGGTTTCTCTCCTCTAGTCCATTGTTTACCAATTGTTGTTCTTCTTCTCTTTCTTCCATAGAATCTGATCTCCGTGTATGCATGCTCACCCTATCATAATCCATAGCTCTGTTCGGTACTGGTTGAATTGGTGGTTGAATTTGATCTTCTTCATTATTTCTTGCGTTTACTCTTGAGGATTCACCCACTTCATTTCTCCTTTCTCCAGCTAACCTCCTGCTCCTTCTAACAGTTGTTGGTTGTTCTGATGCATTCCTTCTTCTAGCCATTTCTCAATCTCAGTAAATTGTTGAAAATTATATAAAATTCCTTTCCTGTTACTCCTAATTTTTTCAATTCACAATGTCGATCTTTACTCACTCCCTGTTTCTAGCGCCAATATGTAGTGGCAGGAAATCCTACATATCAGAAGCGATTATCAACTCTTTCCTCTGACTCTTTTGAGTTAATCTTATCGAGATGTGGTATAATCTATCTTTCTACTGAGGAATGATCTTTCAGTTTTTTAAGACAAGAAACTTCCTTCAAAAATTTTACCACCGTATGTTGAAGAAGTATAAGTTTCCTGTCAAGTGACTGAAAATTGTATTCCTTAGAATCAACACGGAATCGGTTCAAAGTTTCTTTTGGATAAGATTTCGTTTGATCATCAGTAGATCTAGAAGATGGTTTCCCATCCTCTTCTAACAAGATGTAATTAGGCAAACTACCATCATCCTGATCTGTTTCAGATGTGATTAAACCGGTTTTGTCACAATCTGTAAAAGTCGAGCAAGGACTTTTAGTTTCCTCATCAGAAGAAATCACAACAGCATCATTAGTTAGAATCATAGGATATGTCTCTTTATCTGTAAAAAATTTACCAAGAGCCTCTATTTTGACAGTGAGATCCATTTTCTCTTTGGCTAGACAATTCAGTTGAATGTCTTTTTTTCTGATCTCCTGTTTAAGAAGATTTGACTCTGTCTTTAAAATTAGTACTTTAGAAGACAGAGATTGCATAGGCTTTAGGAGTTTTATCAACTCTTTATCAGCATCTTCTCTTTCATCAGAGATAAACATAGATGTTTTCGTAACTCCTGGATCATGAGTCAACAAAGTAGTAATATCTTCAACTTTTGAGTATTCATACTCTTGCAAAACGTTAACTGAATTAGACATTAGATTCAATTCTTATAGGTTGGATCGCACCAAACACAGATTGTTAGATATTTTCGTGTTTGCCTACTCTGATACCAATTGAAAAGGCGAGGGTACCCAAATATGCCTCAAGCTAAAAAATTTCCTATCTATAAGTCCTTTCTCCGAAAGTGATTGTCTATGGACAGAGTCGAGACAATGCAACTAATCGGTTCACTTCGTGTGATCGTCTATGGATACGAGATCGAGACAATACAACAACGAAGTATGTTACTTGATAAAAAGGTTCGAACTTAACCAAACACAATAGGATTCACTTATCAAGTAAATAGGAATTAAAGTTTGTGTGATTTACTTTAATTATAATAAAACAATTATAATGTGGAGATAAAATAAATGACAAAACAAGATTTTGTTAACGAGGAAACCGCAAATGCAGAAAAACCCCGGGACCTTGTCCAGAATTGAATACTCTCAGAATTAAGCCGCTACACAAAATTACACCTAACTTCGTATAGTTGAGACCAAGCAACTAAACCTATAGTTCACCTAGTTCTGTCTGTATTCCCACGCCTCCGACCTATGAATAAGTCACGTACTTGGAAAAATTCATTTGGTTCGTATTCCAAACAATAAAGGAACAACAAATCTGTTTGGTATTAACTCTCTTCAACCAAGTGATATGAGTCGGACAAAGGCTCTTCTGTTTATCTTAACATAAACTCCTTCGTCAGGTCCTTAGATCAATCTTATGTTCAATTACCGAAGTAATCGTTTAAGATTAAGCCAACAACACTATTAATCAAAATAATTGTGTTGATGTCGATCTACTCAATTAATAAATCCAATCTATCACAAGGATAAACGGATTATTAATTGGATCATCTTTTTACCGAAACAAGTATTGTGCACACCAAAGATTATGAACCCACAAATCAGAAATCTTCAAACTTTTCTTTGTATTCAAATCTTCTTAGATCTTCAATAAATACCTGCACACAATCACTTGAATCTCTTGTGATCAATCACGCACAGAACGGAGTCTGTTAACAATGGATGATCACAAGATCTTCTTTGAAACTAACAACAGTCTAAAGATCCCTATCGAAACTCTGAACTAGTTTGAGCGAATCTTATATCAGAAGAGAAGATTCTCAAGCATAAACAAACTAGGTGCAATCAAATTTCAACCACCGTTAGTCAATCAAATCAATGAAAACAAAAGATAAACCGCAATTATCTAGTTTCCCACCAACGGCCCTAATAGAGCTTCTCAATCCCAAAGAAGACTTTAAACTGAGCGGCCGTAAGAGATTTCGCCTAATTAGGTTACTCTCTTCTCCGAATAGGCGGCTTCACCAGTAGCGGAACAACAAGAGGTAGTTTGTTGTTACGAAGGATTAGTTTGCAAGAAAGGAAAACTTCAAGTACTTATAGACAAGGAATTTTGGACACCTAGGAATTTCCAAAACCGAAAATATTCTTAAGATATTCATTAAAGAACAAATTCGGTTTCCATAATTCCTGGAAATGCTCTGTCTAAAAATAATGATCGAAATCTCTCAGAAAATCTCTAATTAGTAAATGCACATTACTAATTCTTATTTTCCTAAAAATGAAGTTAATAACCTTAATTAAAAGATTCTTAACTTATTTATGTTTCGATCCTGGGATTCTCTTCCCTTAGCTATTAAGGAATAACTTTGAACAATTAAATAATAAACATTCACAGCACGTGTTCAAAGTATGTCGACATCTTAACTTTTTAATTTCTCTTTCACACTTACAACCTTGAAACCTATTTGCCACACTTCCAAACAAGTTTAGAATTGGTTCATCTGACTTTCAAGAACTTATGCGATTGATCAAATAACATTCAATCACAAATCATGGGTTTAACAGTTCTACCAAAACAAGTTTCGGTTCTACCTTCCATGTGAGTATTGTGCATAGTCACACTAGCTTTCTAAAATTAGGTTGACTAGGTACTAGGATCGGTTCCCCACTGTTTATGGGTGAAAACGGTTTCTGCCGATTTTGGTAATTTTGGGTGTGTGGGTGAGAAACAAATTTAAACCATAAACAATGTACTGCACGGGAGTACTTTTGATTCGAGGGATCAATCAGTACAATCCTGGGCTAAACCAAGAAATGGCCATTCCAGGCTTGCTTCGGTCACAAAGTGAAGGAGAAGGGTTGGTCTTAGGGAGGGAAGTGAAGAAAGTGTTGAGACCATAATAGTTGATTCTGGAAGTGTGGGTGTTTCGTGACTTGTTTCAAAAAGTTGAACTGGCTAGCTGAATGGAAAGCTATCAGATGATTTCTGGATGTTGTATTGTTCTCCTGACCAAAACTTGTTGTCTGGTGGAAAATAGGTGAGACCTATTTATACAAGTCGTAACAAAACATACCTTAGTCTCTTAGGAAGTGGAAACGATTGAGTGGTGGAAGAAGGGAGTAACGGGTAATACCTGGAATTTATGTTTCCATAATGAAGGATACGTTTACACCATTACTTCTTGACATTACTAACCGCCCCGCTTTATGACACTTTCTGTAACGTGTGTATTGCACGCCGCACGCTGTAAACCGCCAGACCAATATCCTGATGAGTATCCCCCAGTTTGTGACATGTTTTGATGTCTCGAGTGTTTTCGTAGAAAACATGTAGCACTTTGCTACGTGTGGCAATTTTAAAATTGAGAGGTTTGTCGTAGGTAAATATCATATGTGATGCTAGGCTCGTTTTGGCTAGTCTCCTAAAACTTGTCACGTGTTGAACGGCTCGGTGGCGAATTTCGATGGCTGAGATTACATCTCATGAGGAAGAGTGGCCATTGATTATGGCCGCATCTTGTTGTATAACGAAGTGGCGCCTGGTGGAGCCATGGCATAACGGCATGCTAGTGGCATGCCAGTGGCGTAGTGGCATGCCAATGGCGTAGCTGCGGCATGGTAGCATGCCAGTAGTCGTGGCATAGTGACATACTAGTAGCCGTGGCATAGTGGCATGCCAGTGACCGTGGCATGGTGGCATGCCAGTGGCCGTGGCATGGTGGCATGCCAGTAGTAGTGGCATAGCGGCATGCTAGTAGTCGTGGCATGGTGGCATGCCAAATGGCCGTGGCATAGCGACATGCTAGTAGATGTGACATGGTGGAATGCCGGTGGTCTTGGCCTAGCGACATGCTAGTATTTGTGGAATGGAGGCATGCCAGTGGCCATGGCATAGCGACATGCTAGTAACTGTGGCATGGTGGCATGCCAGTGGTCGTGGCCTAGCGACATGCTAGTAGTTGTGGCATGGTGGCATGCCAGTGGCTGTGGTGTTGTAGCATGGCCAAAGTTTAAGATTTGGATCCGTGACTAAACTTAAGGCTTGGCGGCATAGCCAAGGTTAGGGCTTGGCGGCGTGGCCAAGGCTAGGACTTGGTGGCATGGCCAAGGTCAGGGATTGGCGCCGTGGCTAAGGATAGGACTTGGTGGCATGGCCAAGGTCAGGGCTTGGCGTCGTGGCCAATTTAGGGTTTTATGTCGTGGCCAAAGTTTAGGGTTTGGCGGCATGGTCGCTCAAAAAGTTGCCACAAGCCTGTTAGTTTGGTGGCGAACTTGGATGGCTTAGATTGCATCTCAGGAGGAAAGGTAGTTGTCGATCATGACTACCTTTAATTGGCAGTGGCGCCTTTAACTTGCGCTAGCGGCATGGCTCGTGCATGCCTTCGGCGCGATTGCGCGCGTAGCCATAGCCACTGAAATTTTGGCACGTTGGTGTGAAAATCTTGCCTAAATTAGGGTTTAGCTTGTCGAAACCCTAATTAGCCTATATGGCACGTCGCATGGGGTGAGTGGCCATGTTTGGCGCGTTTGGCATGTGTGCCTGGTATGTGCGTTTGGCATGTTTGGCATGCTGCTTGGCATGTTTGGCATGCTGCTTGGCATGCTGGTGCGTTTTTGGAAAGCCAATTGGCTTTGCGGCCATCTGGCGCGGTTTCCTTCTCTTCAACACTCGTGGCGAGTTTAAAGTAACCCGGTTTGGTTAATGTAAGAGGGTCGGCCAGCATGGGGCGTGGCTACACTTCTGTGTGAGTGTGGCAGATTTAAAGCGACCTGATTGGTCGATGGGAAGTGGGGCCGACAAGCTAGGGCATGGCCACACTTCCAGTGCGTCGTGGCGGATTTAATTGCCTAGTTTGTCTAAGCATAGTTTTTCGACCAATGGGGTCTAGTGTACTGCGCGGGGCGCGAAACCCTAATTTTGCAAATTAGTCGGGTTTATGAGCTTTTTTGTGAGTTATTACAATAATTGGCTGGATTTTGTATGTCTGCCACAAAATCCTTATCTCAGTAATGCAGTGTGCTTTCTGTCCGAGCATTTCGTGTGATGGCCTTAACTTTGGTACTTGGAGGTTCATGCTACTCCGCTGCGAGTGAACATAAATCCGTCATGCCATACCGATATTAAGAGTTCTGCTGGGAAACATAACACATGAAAGTACTCAGTGAGTCTTGTATTGGCGAGGTGCCGAAATTTACAGAGTGTTTGGGATGGTTGCTACATTCGCCAGTCTGGATAAATTTCATGTAAATATATCGAATGACTCTGTAGGATCACAATATCGCGACATCAATACTACGCGAGATGAATGAACGACAGCATTGCGAAGGTGTCGCAAGGAAGTAACATAAATGACGCAAGGGATGACGATAGCCAGAACATGAGAAAGGTGTGAAGATTTAGCGAGATTTAGGAGTGTCGCGAGAACGAACACTTATACACTTGCGACATTTCGCGAGTCATTCCCGAAAATAAAGGACAGCTTAGCTGTCATCCACTATGTAATATCCTATATAAAGAGGAGAGCAGGAGAGAGAGAGGAGATAGACATTTTTAGAGAAAAAACACATTTTAGGAGAGAGATATTATTTTAGAGAGAGATATTTTTAGAGACTTTATTTTCTTTATCTTCTTCTTCCCAAAAACTAGATCTAGAGCTCTACAAAATATCCATTAATGGAGATTCTCAATGTAACCCAAATGTAATTCCAATAATCATAGTGAAGAACCCTAACCCCGTGGATGTAGATCACATTGATTGAACCACGTAAATCTTGTGTCTTATTTTACAATTTTAGCACTTATTTCTTTATTTTGATTATGAAATAGATTTAGATCTACAAAATATTATGAGGGGTGTAGTGTGGGATTTCCTGCAACTACATATGCGCTAGAAACAGGGACTGCTACTTGTTGGTTTCGGAAAATTTCAGAGAATTTGGATACACAAATTGCTAGATCTAGGAGTTTTTAGGGAAGAAATGAAAGTTACAGAAGTCTTTCACATCGGCAAACAACAAACGCACCTTAATAGATCGGGAATAGAGATGAAGATATTGAAGAACAGAAACAAAGAGAGAGAAATCGCAAATCCACATAAAGCTACACCAGAAACTCATCGAACATGACTAATTTCTTTTTATCCTTCTCATTTTTGATTCATTTTTCAGATTTGGGATTTCAAAACAGATTTTTTGATTTATTAAAACCAATACTAGTCCTTCATAAAACGTGAACTTCTTTCTAAAATTATGATCCAAAATGGGTTTTGTTTACAGTTTTACAACAATCAAATCTAGCTTATAAACTTAATTAGTCAATTTTGAAAATGTTGAGTGTTAAGATTTCAATTTGATTTGGGAATATAGATAATCTAGGTTATCTTCATGTTGTTAAAATTTCATAGCTTCGCAGATAGCCCATAGTAAATCAGCCAACGGAGATTGCTTCAGCAAGTCAGATAATGAATAATAAAATCCTAGTTAAGGACGTCAGCAAGGTGGAAAGAACCATCACGCGAAGGAATCAACGAAGGAAGGGAGTAGTATGTGATAACAACGCATAGAAAACGATGATATGCTTTCAAAGGACGAAGACAAACATAATTCTTGACGAATAATAATTCTTGACGAGTCCACAATGTGTCCAACAATAATTCTTAACGAATGTGTACAGCTAATCCCAGAAGCAACCAGCAAAGATTAGCTCGCAAGCTTAAAACCTGTGAAGTGAATATTTCACACGAAGTTAATATTTCATAAACAACTTTGCTGAAACAATTGACGAAACAAAGGCACGCACATATCAGGTTTTTTGAGAAGTTATAAAGACAAGGTAGTACAGACGACAACATTAGCTATTCGGAAATCATCACCAGCGAAGAAAAAGTACCAGCACTAATAGGTCACAAGTTCACTTCATAGAAAAAACATTCTCACGAGTTACTTCGCCAAGAAACCCAAACAAAAGGGAACAAATTAATGCCATAACATCTCTGCACAAGCAAAGACAACATATGACTGAGAAGCACTAACAGAGAAAGATAGTTCCAGCGAGAGAATAAAGATTTACGTAGAGTCTCGCAGATAAGTGAATCTCGCAGAGTGAAGACAAGCTTCTTCACAGAGGGTGTAAAAAACAGGAGAAGAAAGAGTAAAGGGAGGACGAGATCCAGACGCACGTGATGCAAGGAGCAACTTGGGTACAAGACGAGGTGGAGCCTTAAACAGCGTTGCGATGAATTAACATTATGAAGGCGAAGACAACAACTCAGGAGAAGAAAAATTCATTGTTCGCCAACAACATCAACTTAGGCGAAGACAACTCAGTGGAAAAGAGGAATGAAGACTAAGGAGTTATCATCTGATAATTAGAACATTGCAATCATCAATTACCAGCGAGGAGAAGAACATGAAGGCATTAGCTAGGAAGATTTAACTTGAGAGATGAAAACTCATTAGTCCCATCAGGTCAGCATAGGCAAAATTATCAAAGAGTAAAGAAGGCAGGGATACTTCATCGAGCAAAGAAATTTTACAGCAATGAAAGATCATCAGAGAAGTTCCATGAAACCGTTATCATCACAGCAAGCTTCGCACAAATACAGGGGAGTGATCAAGGTGCATTGAGTTCATCACGTCATTAAATCTTAACTTGTGAGAAAACGCAATGGGATGGAGGCAATCATCAGTTTCTCTTATTGTGCTGCGAAGAGAAGTTTATCTTATATAAGACTCCACAGGCAAGGAAGAAGAAAAGACAAAGATAAATATCATACAAAAGACATGAAAAGTCAGAATGGCTATCGTGAATAGTAACAATCCTTCACAAAAGAGAAACTGGCACAGATGGTCAGGGATTAGGAGTAGGGGTTAGAGCTCGCGTGATCAATTCTCGCAAAGCTCAATATTTTTCACACTTTTTGGAACTGCTGAAAAGAAAGAAAGAAAGAATAATAGAGTGACAATATGTGTTTCTTTCGCAAGCTGAAGCTAGCTCAGATGGTCAGCAATAAAAGGAAGGAGTTTGATGTCTAGGGTTCGAATCTCCCCTTTCGCAAAGAGTTTTTGCACTTCGCAAATGTTTACCTTGCGAACGTTCGCAACACGAACACTTCGCAGATGTTCGTTTGGTTCATGCAAATGTTTACTTCGCACAGTCTTTGATAATTTCGCAAGGATATTTCGCGAGAAGAAAGTAGGTTGTTATTTCGCAGACACACTTCGCAGGCATGGCTAGCACGGTTGGTCAAGAAGCATGAATGCAAGCAGAAGGTCGCAGGATCAATTCTTGCTTCTCGCACACTTATTTTTGTTATGCGAAATTTCGCACGGACTTTTCCTATTTCGCAAAGGAGAAAGTTGATGATTATCTCGCAAATTAATTTCGAAAGTGAAGTTTCGCAAGCAAATCATATACTTCGCAAGAGACAACAACAACAACAACGACTCACATAAAAGCTAAGTACCACTTTCTTTGAATATTTTATTTCTACTGAAAATAAAAGATTTTTGATTTGATTTAAAAGAAAGCGATACATTCGCAATATTAAAAAGATTTAAAAAAAAAAAAATTTAAGATTTCAAAGATTCGGGAAAAATCTCGTAGGTTAATTTATATATTTCTCTTGAATATTTACTTTACTTCAAATGATATGATATTATGAGAATGAATGAAAGAATAAGTGAAGAAAATGACAGAAATGAAGGAATGAATGAAAGAATGAAGACATGCGATAATTTCGCAGAGATAGTAGAAATGCGATAATTTCGCAAAGATAATGAGAAGAGATAATCAAAAATGAATGATTGAACGAATTGACAAAAATGATTGAGTGAGTGAATGGGACGAACCTTTATGGCGTACACCCTAGTTCGCGAATGATATTTCGTAAGAGGCAAATGTAAGACCTAAAGTGCGTCATACAAGGGGGTATCTCTTGACATGGCTCAGGGTGAAGGTTACACCGCTCCTGAAGCCCGAGTCATGGAAATTTGGGGCCCATAAAAGCCTATCCGGGAGAGAGACCTTGGATTTCCAACTATATATATATAAGGTTATACCCTGGTTGGACGACCGAGGATCTCTTCCAAGGAGTCAGTGTATGCTCAAGGCGCCGGGGTACACGGTTGAGCCAAGAGTGCCTGGGGCATTTGAAGTGTCTCGGCCATTCTTGGCAAGTCTTGGCACATGCTGCACTCGGCCCGAAGAAAACTCCACTTAGGGTGCAGTCTCGTAACCATAAGCCCTATAGGTATAAGGGATAAGAGGTCGCGAAAACAACCGCTTGTTGTTAAGACCGGATGGGAGGAGCTAGTCTTGTATGGCCGATGTACGCCTCCTTGAAGGGGCAACCGGGGAGAAGATAAGGGCGGCACCCTCCATTAGGGAGCCGATAAGTGTCAAAAGACGCAAATGTCATGAGGCTTTATTTTCGCAAGAAAATTTAGGCTTGTCATATTTGTGCAATGATCCTGAAGAGGCAATAATACAAAAGACAAAGATAAGACGAGATCAATGGGTCTTTACATGAAAGTGTAAAGACGTCCCGCGATTTCGTCGCAAGACGGCAATGTCATGGGACTTTATATTCGCGAGAATATTTAGGCCTGTCATATTGTCGCAATAATGAGGGGTGGCATAATAAGACCTTTAACTAGGAAGGCAAAATAAGACCACACAAGATAAATGATAAGGCAAGATTAATGGGTCATTACATGAAAATGTAAAGACGTCTTGCGATCTTGTCGCAATGACAATATTCAACATAAACATTTTGAATGTAAGTAACAGAGATTTTTCATCGCAAAAAAGATTACATGATAAGCTTGCGAGCTTGAGAAAATGATTAAATAATAAGCTTGCGAACATATACATGATAATGAGGCCGAGGCAATGCAAGCGCCGAACAATTAATATTCCGATCATATTATTATGCGATACTAATAGTGCAGGAATAAGAAAAGATGAAGCACAAGTAAGAACTTGCGAGGAACAATGAATACGCAAAGAGTAATGCATATACTAGAGACGAAATCAGAGAAATGACGAACGGAAGCGATTTAAAGCTACATTAATTTTAAAGCGGCAAAATGAGCTAAGTAACACAAACATTAGATATACATTGCAGTAGATAAGCATTCTCATCATACAAACATCATATTCGCATCATGAAAGCATCGCATAAGCATTTCATGGCATAAACATTGCATACACAATTCATAACATAATCATTACATAAGCAGTATATTTGAACAAGTATTTTACAAAATTTCGCAGAATTATTCAAAACTTCGCAGAAATATTCAGAATTTCGAAGAATTATTAAGAATCTCGCAGAATGTGATTATTTTACAAGATAAGCAACTTGAAGAGATTATATTATCGCATGAGTACAAAACACGAGACAGAGGCAACGTGAGAATAAAGACACAACTTGTTCATTCAACATTTTCTCAAGGATTCTACCCTCATAGATAAAGAAAGAGGCAACTATGGATTACCGAGAAAACATTTTATGTTCTTTATCTTCTCGGCTAGAATCATTTCCAAAATGGACGTTCGCTAACGAACAATAAGAATCATCACCAAAAATGGAGTAATAATTTCGCATGAATAGAGGCAATACTTATTATTCTTATTCAAGAGATAATACTTCTTATTCACTTCACAAAGCTTCAGAACTTCGCAAAAGAATAGAGCATAGCATGAGGCAAAAAACATGGAGCGAGAGTTTCACATGATGGATTTGCAATACTTATTATATTTAGAGGATTAAGTACTTCATATACTTCTTTGAGGATACTTCATACTTCTTACACTTCAAGGATACTTCATACTTCGCATACTTCAAGAGTTGATACTTCTTATTTATTTCGCAAAGCTTCGGAACTTCGCAAAAGAATAGAGGCAAGTACGTACTTTTCAAGTCCAGTATTCTTTCGCTCGTTCCTTCATTAACAAAGATCAAAGACTACTCCAACAACTACAACAACCGATTTTTTCTTAAAGATCGCTCTTCAAGCAATATTCAAGAAAAAAGAGGCAAGATGTAGGATCACAATATCGCGACATCAATACTACGCGAGATGAATGAACGACAACATTGCGAAGGTGTCGCAAGGAAGTAACATAAATGACGCAAGGGATGACGATAGCCAGAACATGAGAAAGGTGTGAAGATTTAGCGAGATTTAGGAGTGTCGCGAGAACGAACACTTATACACTTGCGACATTTCGCGAGTCATTCCCGAAAATAAAGGACAGCTCTTTAGCTTGTCATCCACTATGTAATATCCTATATAAAGAGGAGAGCAGGAGAGAGAGAGGAGATAGACATTTTTAGAGAAAAAACACATTTTAGGAGAGAGATATTATTTTAGAGAGAGATATTTTTAGAGACTTTATTTTCTTTATCTTCTTCTTCCCAAAAACTAGATCTAGAGCTCTACAAAATATCCATTAATGGAGATTCTCAATGTAACCCAAATGTAATTCCAATAATCATAGTGAAGAACCCTAACCCCGTGGATGTAGATCACATTGATCGAACCACGTAAATCTTGTGTCTTATTTTACAATTTTAGCACTTATTTCTTTATTTTGATTATGAAATAGATTTAGATCTACAAAATATTATGAGGGGTGTAGTGTGGGATTTCCTGCAACTACAGACTCAATAAATATGCCGGTGGAGAGGTTAGCACTCACGGCACCGTTTTCTTGCAGAGTGACATCATATGCAAGGTTTTACAATTTTAACCCTAAGATAAAAACCACCATCAACACACACATATATATGGTAACTTATATGTGTTGCACATGTCCATAGGATCGGTTCCCCTTTGCCTAAAAACGTGTTGCACATGTCCATAGGATCGGTTCCCCTTTATGCTATAAACCTTGCCGCACCTCATACAAGGATCGGTTCCCCTTTGTGATGTGTTGCACCTCTTACTAGGATCGGTTCCCCTTTCCCATATTTGGTCAGACATAAAATCACAAACCCGATCATACCATCTCAGGTGCTTACTTAAGATCGGTTTCACTAATAAAAGTCATACCAATACATAAGTCAGGCCTTTGTGAATATTTTTACCAAGAACACAACAAGTTATGAACGGTTATACTAAATCACACATATTGGATGTTCACAAGATATGTAATGAATAAAAATCCCAATAACGCATGGTGATTTCCTTTTCGATTCACAAACAAGTTTATGAACTTACTTCCTTAATACACATGTAAAACATTGTTCCCTATGATGAAATACTCACCTCATACCCATACATCATCACAATAGCATTCAAATGATTATGGCGATGTCTTATCTACAAAGTTTAATGGTTAAGCAATAAACCTCGTATTGTATTCCTTAATACACTGTCTATCTAGAGTTCAAATATGCTTCGCAGTTTTGTTTTCAATAGGCACGACTTGCAAGATACGTTAGGGAATGAAACAGTTCAAGTAAAATATCACTAACCTCAAGTGGAAGGATGATTGTTGTCGTTGTAGCTCCTTGCTTCTTCACATCTTCAAGTCTTCGCAATACTTGTAAAGTCTCATTATCCTAATACTTTCAAGCTAACCTATACGAAGTTGGATCTAGTACATAATCAAGCGACTCTTAACATGGGTTTTGATCAAGGTAGTTAATATCGTGTATCGATATCGTATCGGTCGGGTCCGCCTATACAAATGATAATATATGTTTTTATAGGCGATACATCATTAGGATTTTTTTTAATATTTATTATTTATCAAACAAAAATAAATATTGATATAACCATAATAAAAAATATTAATTGTAGTAAACATACTTCAACCTTACAAAATAAAAGGTGGTTGATTAGAGCCTTATACTATCAACAACGAAACCAAACATTGAATGTCTGTTAGCCTATCAACATCACATTTATAGTAATTACATGCAACATAATCATATATAAAGTTACCAAAATTAGTGGAGTTACTTTCTTGAACTAAAAGTTCAAGATATCATAATCAAAAGACAAATTACAGTAGTGATATATCAGTGTACAAGTGAAACCTATATTATCAGTGTGAAACCGATATATCGGTCCGTACAGGACGATACACGCGTTTTATCGTTTCTCCTTTGTATCGCTGATATTTTCAATATCGTAAAGATTTTTTCCGATATCCTATAAAAACCTTTAATATCGGCATGTACAACCGATATTGACTACCTTGCTTTTGATTCACTAAAATATGACAACCAAACTTGACATACCAACACTTGGTGGGTTCAACCGAGCTATGCTCTAACACCTGCTTTAATCAATGAGGGGGTTTCTGTTTCAACTGAATTAAACCAGTATGGATCTTTCCTAGGAGAATCCGTAAAAATTGGTTCAACATCTATTCCATTTGATGAGAAAATTTTCGCCTTGATGAAAGGAAACAGGGGGCTCATGTACAATTTCTATACTCTCAAATCTTTTCTACGATCTTGCTCATTGACTGCTTACTAATTACTTTGTCTCTTTTCAATTCATGTAATATTTTTATAAGATCCCATTGACTGCTTGCAGTTTGCCTATTTACATTTCCTGCATTATTTTCTGTTACCCCATATCTTAAATTATTTTCAATTTGTTTTGTCTCATCATTTAGATCATCTAGGATGAAATTGGTTGCTTGGAACACGCAAGGGTGTGGAAATTAAAGAACACAAACAACACCTAAATCACATCATAAGAACTGAAAAACCTGAAATCTTGTTTTTGTCCGAAAGAGTCCTGTTATTAGGAAGGAAAGAACGGATACGAGGAGGGAAAGATTTTAACCAAATTTTGGCCAATGTGCTGTCAAAGTCAGATATATTAAAAATATGTAAATATGTTCGAAGTATCCATCCTACCCCTAAGGCTTAGTCTTATGGGCTAGATATCTAGCTGCTAGATTGACCATCCACATCAGCATGGGCAACCTCCTAAGTCCTATGGGATGGCGAATCTAGCAGCGGAACGTTGAACAATACAGCGTCGAACGCGGAACAGTGCAGCGTCCAGGTGAACGCTGAACCGAACAGCGCCCAGAAAACGCTTAATTGGTAGAAGTAATATACCTCTAACGCTGAATGGAACAACGTCCAGGGAAGCGCTGAACAGTTCAGCGTTGATACCATGGAACATTCGCAAAACGCTGAACTGTTCAGCGTTTGGACCACTTTTTGACGCCCGAATCATTCAGCATTTCAATCTCGCTGCTAGTTGAACTGCGAGCACTTGCTAGGAGAGAGAAGTATCAACTAGCAGTGTTAACTTTTTTCTCACAATTATTTTTTTGATTTGCAACACTTTTTGGCCAATCTAACAGTTCAATCTAGCCCATAGGACTTAGCCTAATACCCTTAATAGTTCTGAATCCTTGCTTTCGCATTCTTTTTCATCTCTTTTTCGCATTATTATGGAAGAAGAAAAACATAATAATCAGTTTTTATCATGGTGATAGTTTTATCTACATGAATTGTGAAAATGCTGCTTCTAATTTGGATTTTTCATCTTGCTGTTTAAATAGACACCGTTTATAATACCTCGCATTTTTAGGGGCGACCCCAAAAGAATTAGGGGCGACTTTTTTATTCCCAACCCATATACACCGTTAAGGGATGTCCAAAAACGCGGAGAATACGTTAATGCCCTTACATAATCGGAAGCTATTTAGTGCCCGATTATTATAAAGAAATCGGAAGCTTAGTAACTATATTATACTACCGATTAATATCAATTTTGTGCCAAGCGCGTATCTTGCTTCTATTACAATCGGTAGGAAAAACAACCTCACAAGACTACCGATTGTTAAAGTATATAAATAAGAAATCTTTTGAATTTTGCAATGGTGACTTTTGGGGCTCCTATATAATCGGACGAATAAAAAAATGTCTAAGCTAACAATTTAGGGCTTCCCATAATCGGGATGGTAAAAGTAACAATTCCTACCGATTATGGTAGATTTCAAATTCCCTGCAATGAAGGATTATAGAAAAAACTCATTTTGGGGCAACCTATAATCGGTAGGTTGTGGAACCTATTTGCCTTACGATTATGGCTACATCCAAATCACGAACCACATGGTTATGCCTGGCTCTGTACACTCAAAACCTATGGAATTTGGCAATGGTTCGATTAGGGGCTCCTTACAATCGGTAGGTTGTTAATTTGAATAGACTACCGATTATGGTAGATTTCAAAATTCATCACATGAAGGATTTTAGAAAAAAACTCATTTTGGGGCAACCTATAATCGGTAGGTTGTGGAACCTATTTGGCTTACGATTATGGCTACATCCGAATCACGAACTACATGGTTATGCCTGGCTCTGTACACTCAAAACCTATGGAATTTGGCAAGGGTTCGATTAGGGGCTCCTTACAATCGGTAGGTTGTTAAGTTGGATAGACTACCGATTATGATATATTTCAAATTCCCTTACAAGAAGGATTTTAGAAAAAATTCATTTAGGGGCAACCTATAATCGGTAGGTTGTGGAACCTATTTGCCTTACGATTATGGCTACATCCAAATCACGAACCACATGGTTATGCCTGACTATGTACACTCAAAGCCTATGAAATTTGGAAAGGGTTCGATCTGGGGCTCCTTACAATCGGTAGGTTGTTAAGTTGAATAGACTACCGATTATGATATATTTCAAATTCCCATACAAGAAGGATTTTAGAAAAAACTCATTTTGGGGCAACCCATAATCGGATGGTATAGTAATATATTTAACTCCCGATTAACATTGCATCCAAAACACGAACCAAGTGGCTATGGCTGGCTGTGTACCCTCAAAACCTATGAAATATGGCAAAGGTTGGATCTGGGGCTCGTTATAATCAGTGGGTTATATAATTATATACCCTACCGATTATAGTAGATTTCAAAATTCATTACGTAAAGGATTTTAGAATAAACTCATTTTGGGGCAACTTATAATCGGTAGTGTATGTAACCTATTAGGCTTCCGATTATGGCTACATCCACAGCTCAAGCCAAGTGGTTATGGTTAGCTCTGCACCCCTCAAAACCTATGGAATTTGGCCAAGGTTGAATATGGGGCTCCTAATAATCGATAGTCTTACAAGTGGGATAAGCTGCCGATTATAAAAGGGATTATTAGCCGAAGTATCTACATAATAATCGGTAGGTATAGTTTTAATTTAACCTACCGATTTACCTTTAACCTACCGATTATGGTGTTGGCTACCGATTATATAAGGGTATATTGACCATTTCGAAAAATCGAAGATAAGGGGTAGCTTAGATTTACGTTTGGGTGAGTATGCCTTGGGTTGTAATTGGTGATTACAACCAAATCCTCAGTTCCAAATGAAAAGTTGGGTAGTTTTCCTTTCAATAGAATGGAAGGATAACCATTTAGTAGACTACTTCAAAGAGCAGATCTTTCAGACTTAGGTTTCAAGGCTAATATTTTTACCTGGAATAATCAAAGGGAAGGTGGTAAGAAAATACATGGAAGATTGGATATGGCTTATACAAATGATGATTGGATAAGCCGTTTTCCTGATTCAATGCTTACTCACCCTACTCATATTGGGTCTGATCACAATCCAATTAGATTGGATTCAAACCAAAACTCAGTTTTTCAAAAAAAAAAAAAACTTCCCTTCTAAATTCTTTGATACTTTGCAAAAAAAAACAAACTTGTATTCAGTTAATTCTCAATACTTGGGACTCTTCCTTAACAAATGCAACTGATATAGTACTGAAAAATCTTCATTCTCTAGGAGAACTTCTTATAATTTGGAGGAAAAATGTATTTGGAGTACCAGACAAAAAAATATCTAAAATCTTTAAAATAAATAAATAAATAAATAAACATTCAGGCATCTAATCGGCCCGTTGAATAAGAATTCTCCTTCTCTTTCTCTACTTTTCTATCTTTCATACTACGTAATCAGCTTGTTGCTCTACCGCTAATCGGTAAAAAAAAATTCCCTCTATTGTATCAATTTTTTTATATATCATTTTTTCTTATTTTATTGTATTTTTCCTATCTTTCTAGCTTTATTGGTTTGATTTATTGTAATCAAATAGATAATAATCTAATAGAGAGAATATGTATTTGTTTACTTTCGGTACGATTATACACACATCTAATTAAGTAGATATTATGTATATCACGATTTTTGTTTTATTCTCGTACCCACTTTGATATCAATGAGTCGCAAGACGATATATCACTAAATCTTTCGGACAACTCATGTTTTGGCTATTCTGAAAGCCTGATTTGGGTATGAAAAAAGATGTACTTTCGACTTAGAAGTACTTATTGTATTGATGTGTTTAGTGGGTTGGAGCTGAATAGGAGTTTTGGTAGTGGTTTGTTGGGTAATCATACGGTAACCAGAGCTCACTGTATATTTTCCAGATTGTGTATATGGCCAGACGATTTTATTGGGTGGACCATCTTGTGGAAGGTGAAGGTTAATAATTCTAAACATAGCCGATTACGGAAGTTGTATCAGACGATCATGTATCCAAGATTGTGAAATTGGATCAATTAGGTCTGATACCCAAGGAAAATTTTGGCATTGGGTTTGGTTTGGGGGGGGGGGGGGGTTATTGGGAATCCAATTAGAAGTTATCGGGATAGACATCCCATCTCTAGCTTGATGAAAAAGATGGGGTGGTGAGGGAGGAAAGAAGGAAAGCGAATTGTTTCCAGAGAGGGCTAGCCGAGGGTGGGGGTGGTTGGTTGGATTGGAGGAAAGGTTCATTATTAAAGTATTTTTCTCGACACATGGATGTATAAATTGAGTCAGGCTGGTCTTGACTTTGCCATACTCTCTTTTACAGTAAAGCTTTATTATGGTCTAAACTTTTCCTAATTCCTAATCCTCCTTCCTTGATGGGCTTGGATAGCTTACCCCACCCCACAGGATGTAACTTCCTGATCGATGAATCATGACACCAGAAAAAATTCCTTGTAATCTTATCTATTTCATTATGGACATGTAATGGTAGAGGTTGGTCTGCATAATATGATTTTTAGTAGGTAGAAGTGAAGTTTTAATGAGTATTAACCTTCCCCTTTGATTGAGGCATTTTGTCTTCCATCCTTTTGCTTTGCGTGCCATTCGTTGTAAAAGTGGTATGTACATGTGGGATGATGATCTTCCACTTTTGAAATGGACTCCCAAATATACAGGTGGGGTTGATGTAGCTGGCATTGTAAAGAAATGTTGAATGTCTCGGATAGAATCTGGGTCTAGCTGTGGATGATAAATTATGCTGGATTTGCTGGTGTTGACATGTTATCCCGCTGAAATGGAGTAAGCATCGAGTAGATGTTTGACATGAGTACAATTGTTGGTTGACGCTTTGAACGTGAGTAGGAGATCATCAACGTACATTAGGTGAAGAATTAGAGTAGCTTTCTTGGAGATGCACAGTCCTTTGATGTTGTTCCGTTCTTCTAGATATGCCAAATTTTTAGATAATATTTCCCGCACATATAATAAAAATATACGGGGATAGTGGGTCTCCTTGTCTTATTCCTCGAGAAGGTGTAATATAACTGTGAGGAGTGTCGTTGATGTTGATGGAATAGGTTACAGTGGAGATACATAGCATGATATAATCTATAAACTTCTCTAGGAAACCAGGATCAGTAAAAGCTCGTTTCACAAAACCCCAATCCAAACTATCATAGGCTTTCTGAATATCTAATTTAAGTCTGATTTTTGGTTCCTTGGTTATGGGGGATGTTCTAATCTAGTGAAAAAGCTCTCCTGCGATGGTTATGTTATCTTGGATCGATCTTTGGGGTACAAAGGCACTTTGGAAAGGGCTTATGATGAATGTGAGGAGTGGTCTTATTCGATTAACCAAGATTTTGGCGATGATTTTGTATGTCACATTGCATAACCCAATAGGTCTGAATTGTGATGCAGATGTTGGGTGGTCTCCTTTTGGGATGAGAGTAAGGTTGGTGTGATTCATCAAGGGGTGCATATTAAAATTTTGAAAGAATTCTCGGACCATTGCAATGAGTTTAACTTTAGTGGTATCCCATAATACTTTAAAAAACTTACCCGTAAATCCATCTGGTCCCGGAGCCTTTTCAGATCCAATCGACCACAACGCCTTTTTGATTTCCTCGTCTGTAACATCTTGGATTAGGGCCGCACACTGATTTGTTGTTAGACATGGGGTGACTGAGGAAAATATTTGGTCATCCAAAATGGTAGGAGGAGCCGTATACTGATTTGTGAAATGTCGGAGCAGCATGTCTACAATACTTGTTTTGTCAAATACCCAGTTGTTATCTGCATCTCGCAGTTGTTGGATGTTATTGCAGCTTCGATGCATAGTTGTTGTGGTATGAAAAAAAGACGTTTTCCTGTCACCCGTTTGTAGCCATTGTATTCATGATCGTTATTGCCAGTATGGGGCGTGACTTTGCATCAATGAGAGATGAGCTTCCCGTAGTTCCTTTTCCTTTTGTATCCAATAAAGCAAAGGTGGCCCTGTCTGAGTTGCACATTGGTGTTGAGCAAGCTGAATCTGTGTCATGGAGATTTTGATCATGGTGGGAAGATGACCATAAGTTTCCTTATACCAATGAGTGAGGATATTAGCAGTGGTAATAAGTTTGATTTGAAGATTTGTTGTCACTTCAACATCAGACTCTCGTTTCTTTCCATGCACCATTGACAATTTGATGTATATTGGGGTGTGAAAGCCACAGGTGCTCAAATTTATAATTCCTCCCAGTTTTCCAATTTAGATGCTTGGTCCGTAGTAGGATAGGTGCATGATCCGAAGCTATGCGAGGTAGATGAATAACTGTTGTATGAGGGTTGGTCGTTCTCCATCTTTGGTTTTCCATGAACCTATCTAACCGTTCCATAATGAAATTCTCGCCATGCTGATGATTTTTCCAAGTGAATGGATCTCCCAGGAAACCCAAATCAATTAACCCAACTTGATCAATCATCTGTATAAATGGCTGAGTTTGAGCATAAGTGATTGATCTTCCACCCTTTTTTTCTGATTGTGCGATGACCTCATTAAAATCTCCTAGAAGAACCCACGGCATCGACGAAGGTGGGAAAATGATATTGAAAATTTTTCCAAAAATCCCATTTAGTGGTGGGCTGAGGTGGGCCATAAACGCCAGTACATAACCAAGGTTGCGCCAGTGGTTGTGGTGTAATAAGTGCATGTATGTAACTCTGAGAGTGAAGTAGAATACGAACTTGCGTTATATACTGCCACATTAAACACAAGCCTCCTTTATGTCCTATCTTCGAAATTGGGAAGTTGTTGTCAAATCTTAGAGTTCATCGAACTGCGTTCATGTGTTGTTCAAATGCTAGTGTTTCAGATAGAAAAATAATAGCTGGTCGATGTGAAGATATTAGTCCTCGAAGATGTTGAATTGCGGTTTCTTGATTGGTGCTTGGCAGTTCCATGCTAGTATTGCGATATTACTAGTCATGTTGAAGTCTTTAATGATGACGCAGTTGCAGCTACTACCAAATGTGTATGCCTGCACAGGGGTGACTATGGGTCTTCTGATATAGTTGTTTTTAGCCTGCCTTTTACCAGGCTGAAACCTTGGTAATTTAGGCTTAGAATTAACCAACAGATATTGAGGCCCACATACAACAGTGAATATTACAACCAGATTCACACCAACACACTATATTATACATGGAACACACTATAACACAACAGTTACAAGACCAAATATTACACAGTAATACCTATTACACAATACAGACTACAACACCTTTAGCACAATACTAGATATTACACCAAAGCACCTATTACACAATTACACACTAATACACCTTTATTACAGTACTAGAATTACACAACTATTACAGTACCAGCTAATAGACACTAGCAACCCAGGCTGATAAGCTGAATAGGAAGGTCTTAACAAGAAGCTCCCTGGTTAAGATTTCAGCTAGATAGAGGAGATGGAAGATCTGAATCAGCTTGCAGCAAACCAAACAAAAAAAAGCTTGCAGATAAACATGTGAGCAAGCTAAAACACACCAGAAAAAGTACACCAATTTAACCTAGTAGAGGGATGACACTACAAAGACTTAACTATACTTAATAAAGAAAAGACTTTCCTAGGGAATAAACTGTAAGATAAAAGAGATTTAGGAAATAAACAGCTGGCCATCCCAAGGGATGGCAAACTATTATCATTCAAACTATACTTCACTTGCATCTAGGAATTACCAGGTCAAAGGTGCAAGTCATAAGATGCGGAGAAAACTGACTTGGTAATGTGGAATTATTGATTCTTCATAATGCCTTTGCCTTTGCGGTCTGGAATGGATTGTTCTTTCCGTTCCTTGCTGTCTTCCTGGTATGAATTGGCTTGATCTTCATATCCCAACGATGTCCAAATATCCACATGAACAGTATCAGGCCTAACTGGTGGAGAATCTGGTGGTGCTGAGTTTTCAGCTTGGTAGATATCTACTAACACCGTTGGATGATTTACTGCCAGATCTTTAAATAGTTTTCTTCTTTTAGAATCAGGTTCATTTATCATCCAAGCTTTGTAATCTTCAATTATAGGCCATATAGGAGCTCTTGAGGATGATGCAACATTAAGATGAGGCCTTGCAGGTGTATATAACTCCATGGGGTCGAACTCTGCTAAATCTTCAGGTTGGAATGAGTATAGATAGTGGCTAGGGTTTGTTCTTTTTGCAGAAGGAGTGGGTATGGGTTCCCAAGTGATTTCATAGGGTTATGGGTAGACAAATGCTTCAGTTGGTTCAGGGGTATAAAAACCAAAATCATCCCACTGATGAGGGTTTACAACATAAGGTGGTGAGGATGGTGGTTTGAGTTTGAGGTTCATACATTCTAATTCTGCCTCTCCTTTAGGAATGATTGCTTCATTATGATTTGTTATGATGATCTCAGTTTTATTGGAGGCTTGTGAGTTGTTGTTGTTAGTAAAGCCTGATGAGTCATTTTCATCATCGAATAATCCAAGTCATCATCTGCATTCCCCAATAAGTCTCCCATATCATCTTGTTGATGTAATGGAGGGTATAGTGATGGTGGAGCAGGCAGTTGGTATCCATGTTGTACCAGATTCTGAGCTTGTATATGTTGTGCACAGTCCTCATGTGTGTGGTCTAGTATTCTGCAGAACCCACAAAAGTTGTGTGGTAAATCATGGTACTCAAAAGTGAGAATATTTAAGCCTCCTCTTCCATTGTATGCAATTGTGCTTGCTCTTAAGGTGTTAAAGACATTTATGGTCACCCTTACTGTCATCTCATAAGAACCTTTTTGAGTGTATATAGGTTGATCAAAAGCAATGATCTCTCCAATATGGAAAACATATCCTCTAATATCATCAAAATCTTCAAGTTCTTCTAAATTCAATCCTCTTATAGTGATGTTCAGCTCCACATGAGTGAGAATAATTTGGTTAATATCTTGGTCTTCATGCCAAACACTAATTAAGAATATGCCATTCATAATAGCTCTTGACCCATGTCTAACAACTCTAACAAATTCATGAAACATCTGAAATCTAAGAAGGTAATATTCAACTCCAGCTTCCCTCACAGACATACCTCCTATGATTCTCCATATTTTCCTCAATGCACATCTGAGATGCCAAGCATTTACACCATGTAGGGTAAAAAAAAAACAATAAGACAATGTCTTCAGAGATTATGTGGAACATTTTGATGGGCAGGATTTTGGAAATTTAGATTCCTACAAGTGTCTAATCTCATGGAGGTTTGAAGCATATGTGTGAGTTGAGCAAGGTCACCATTCCAAACAGCTAGCAGGCATGATGAACAAGAAGAGAAGAACAACAGTTGAATAAGTTTAAGTGGTTTGAGTCGAAAACAGGTTGAGATGAAATGTTAGGACCAAGCATAGTGAGAACTACCAGGGTGAAAGGTTAATAAATAGTTGAAAATCAAGATGGCATAAGAATGACAAGGATATTGATTTAGGCAGTACAAGGGGAGACATGTCAGAGAAAACCAAGACATAAGGAATTTTCAAAGTCAGAACAGGCTTAGGACAGGT
This sequence comes from Papaver armeniacum, assembly GCA_023531295.1. NCBI lineage: Eukaryota > Viridiplantae > Streptophyta > Magnoliopsida > Ranunculales > Papaveraceae > Papaver > Papaver armeniacum. Next base: position 232,693 of record JAJJWW010009314.1, on the reverse strand, counting down.
GAAATGAAAGGGGTATTGGTAATACAGAACGAGATGCAGGCAAGCGTAAGGAAGAGCCATACAGCTGCTTAGTAAAAGAAACAACCTAAATAACTAGCCAATAGCAATTAAGCCTCTGTTCAAACCATTCTTCAGTAGACCAAACTAAATGAAATCATAAATACCTGATTTGAAAACCCATGATAAAGAATATTTGAAAGAGCATACTTAGCCAGAAGGAAGACATCCACCTCAGATAGGAGAGAAGAGGAAGAAAACTACGCGTCTGATTCTGATTGAGATTCATACAGAAAAACTTAGGTATAATTGATACAATACCTAACCAGACATAGGAATCAAAAAAAACACAGGGGGATTGATGTTGCCGCCATGAATTAGGGGTTTTGATGAAGCAGCACAAATCCAAAGGGAAATTGAATCGAAAAATTCAAGGTCAGATTCAAGATAGAAAATAACAGATGAATGGATTAGGTTGTTGTTGAATTGGACTGGCCACCCTAGAGATTAGTTGAGAAGAATTATAAAAAACATTGGGAATTTTGAAAATTAGGGTTTGAAGGAAAAACACCAGAAAAAAAAAGGGTTTCGGGTGGTCATTGAGTCTCTTTCATAAACAATACACTGTACATAACTAACTTTTTACGAGACAAGGGTTTATGAATTTAATATGATTTCTCCCTTTCTTTCTTATAAGTTTGAGGGAGATCCCCTCACACTTTTATTATCACACTACCTCACACGTTGGGCGTCATTTCACGAATAAAAACCAAAATAGAACGATTTGAAGCTAATATTTTAGGGATATGTTCACTTGCTTAAGTTAACATGCTCACCAAAAATGAGCACATTCCGAAATATGAAACCCTCACAATCTACCTAGTCTTAATTTCGACTTTAGAAACTTGTTCAACGGCTCATTTTAAAAGTAGTAGATGGTGGTGTTATATGTCTCGGAATACGCTCATTTTTTGTAGGTATGTAGAACTTGGCAAGAGCAACATATCCCTAAAATATTAACTTCAAATCCGTTACGGTTTGGTTTTTGTTCACAAAAATAACGCTTAATGTGTGAGATAGTGTGATAATAAAAGTGTGAGGAGATTCCTCCTCTATAAGTTTTTCTTTATTTTTACATCTAACACAGTACCTAATGATTTCAAATCAATTGAAACTCATTAGATAATTAGTTTCACCTGTTGACTGAATATGCTATTTTGTCCCGAATGACAACAGCATGTCAATCATTTACTTTCACCTGTTGACTGAATATGCTATTTTGTCTTGTATGACAACAGCATGTCAATCATATGTTGTTGTTTTTTTTCTCTTTTTCTTTTGACAACCTTTAATTTAGTGGGACTGTGTATACATGAGTAACATGGGGAAAGCCTATATAGTCTTTATTAATTATGACTAGCTACATTTGTAGTTTATTTTCTGTACACCTATCACCTATGCTTTTTTAGTTTTTATCATAGACATTAATATGCCCATACTTCCATAGACATTGTATTATTGCTTCTAATAACACTTGAAGTGTTTGTATGTATATTAATTATTTAATGGTCATGTCTGGCTATGTCGTCTGGTTATGTCGTCTAACCATTAGTTCTTTTTTTAATTTTCTCTTATATACTGTGTTAGGAGTTTTTTTTTTCTTTTTTTGGTTTCACTAATTTTATAAATTACTGATCATCTTTTATTTTATTAATATTCAGATCATGTCGACTCTTTCAAAGGTGAACTTAAAAAACCTTGACATATCCGACAAGAATTACTTGTCTTGGGTTCTAGATGCAGAGGTACATCTGGGTGCTAGCTCACTTGATAAGACTATTACTAAGGATAACAAGGAGTCCCAAGAAGATTGCTCAAAAGCATTAATTTTTATTCGTCATCACTTAGACGAAGCTTTGAAGTCCCAGTATCTTACGGTGAAAGACTCGTACACTCTGTGGGACGAGTCAAGGATAGGCTTGACCATCCAAAAACGGTCATTCTTCCAAGAGCTAGATATGAGTGGATGCGCCTCCGCTTATAAGATTTTAAAAGTTTATAACTCGGCTTTATTTCAAATTGTCTCTCGCTTAAAACTTTGCGGAGAAACAATTAGTGATGCTGATCTTTTGGAGAAGACTTACTCCACCTTTCACGCTTCAAACATTTTGCTTCAACAACAATATTGTGAAATGCAGTTTAAGAAATACTCCGAGCTTATCTCTTGCCTTCTAGTAGCTGAGCAGAATAATGAGTTATTACTCAAGAACCATCAAAGTCACCCAGCAGTTCAACAGTTGCTCCGAGAGATGAACGCTACAGAAAGTCGTGGCAATGCTCCTGAAAGCCACCGGTGTCACTGTAGTACAGTAGTAAAGTCATTGGGTGATGATACAAGTGACCTGAGTTCGAAACTCGCCGGCATTAAATTCTTTACCGATAAAAAAAAATGCTCCTGAAAGCCGTAGGAAAGGACACAAACGTTGGTTAGGCCATAAAAATCCCAACAACAAAAAGAAGGATGATAATATTTTCCATCATCATAAGGGGAAGAAAAATGTGTTCCCAAAACACAAAGGAAAAAGCTCGCAAAGCCATTCAAAGCACCATGAGTCTGTCTGTCATCGTTGTGGTTCTCCAGGGCACTGGGAAAATGTTCGCCGCACTGCAAGGCACCTTGTTGATCTTTATCAGGCGTCTATTAAAGGAAAGGAAAAGAAGGTTGAAACCAATTTTGCCCAATATGACATAGCAATGGATATCCCATCTTGATATTTCTGACTTCAACAATGATGGAAATGAGTTTGGAGACATGGATTCCTTCCTCAGTTCTTTTTAGTAGATTGAGTAGTAGTTTGGTTTGAATAAGTGACAATATTTTGTCATATTTTTTTAGAGATTGTTTTTCTTTTAGGCAGTTGATTTTAATGTTATTGAAATTCTCTTTAGTAATGAAATTATTTTCTTAGTATTTATTCTCCATAATTTATATTATTGTCTTTATTTTTCTAAAGGGATATGGGTATTGCTAATGGAGAGCCGAAAACAAGTGACGAAGATATATGTCCTGTTGACAGTGAAACAATGCATACCATTTTTCGTAACAAAAGGTTTTTCTCCCATTTAACGTTAGCTACGACCAATGTTACTACAATTTCAGAAACTTCTAATCTTGTTGAGGGACACGGAAAAGCATCGATAATGCTCCCTAATGGTACAAAAATCCATTTCCAAGATGCCTTATTTTCAACAAGATCTAAACACAAATTGTTGAGTTTTAAAGACATTCGTCTTAATGGGTATCATATTGAGAAAACAAACGACGCTAACAAAGAGTATTTATGCATTACTGATATTGTCTCGGAAGAAACAAGTCTTGGAAAAGCTTCCATCTCTGTCTTCTGGATTATATCACATTATCCTAATAGAATCACATGTTATGAGTCATCCTAAGACTTCTGATCCCGGTGTTTTTAAACTTTGGCATGACCGTTTGGGTCGTCTGGGATCAACTATGATGCGTCGAGTTATTGAAAACTCATATGGACATCCTCTAAATAGACTAAAAGTCTTATCATTTAATGATTGTCCATGCATCGCTTGTTATCAAGGAAAATTGATTATTAGGCCATCATTGATGAAAGTTGGTATCGAATCACCTAATTTTCTGGTTCATATATGTGGACCAATTCACCCTTTGTGTGGACCATTTTGTTATTTTATGGTTCTTATTGATGCTTCAACACGATGGTCACATGTTTGGTTACTTTCGACTCGTATTGTTGCATTTGCAAGACTACTTGCACAAATTATTAAGCTACGAGCTCAGTTTCCAGAATTTCCTATTAAAAATATTCGTCTTGATAATGCTAGTGAATTTACCTCTAAAATATTAAATGATTATTGCATGTCAATTGGCATTGATTTCGAATACTCAATCGCTCACGTGCACACTCAAAATAACTTAGCGGAATCATTTATTAAGCGCTTACAATTGATTGCCCGACCATTAATCTTAAAGTCTAACTTGCCATTTCCAGCATGGGGTCATGCAATATTACATGCTGCAGCATTGGTCCATATAAGACCAACCAACTATCAAAAATACTCACCTGTACAACTCGTATATAGGCATCAACCAAATATATCTCATCTTCGAACTTTTGGTTGTACTGTGTATGTTCTCATTGCTCCACCACAGAGAGCGAAAATGGGTCCTCAACGTAGACTCAACATATATGTTGGCTATGACACTCCATCTATCATTCGATATTTAAAACCTCAAACAAGAGATGTTTTTAAAGCAAGATTTGATGATTGCCAATTTGATGAATCAAATTTCCCGTCGTTAGGGGTGTTAGAGCACTGCTCGGTCGAACTAGCAAGCGTTGCTATCTCAATCTTGTTTGTCAATGTTAGTGATCAAAACTATAAGTCTTGAATTCTAATCTACTTATATATGTCTCGGACTAGGATAAATTGTGTAGTTGAGCATTAGACTTCACGGCATTCATCAATTGAAGACGAAGAACTACTAAGGAGAACTTGTGGAACTTCATCAACAAAAGGTATGTGGAGACTAAAACTCATATATCGCTTGAAAAGACAATTTCTACTCTATCTCCTATATTGAGACATAAGTCGTGTTATGATATAGTTTTCTATTATACACATTTGAGATTTCGAGTTGAGTTTAACTCGCTTACGTATTTCTCGAAATATGTGTTGGTAAGCTTTCACTTCAACCAAGTTTATCTTATATTCTTGATAAAAGTCAAAAGATGATCATGTGAAAATTGCCGAGTAACATCTTACATGGTTTGTGTGAAACAATCATTTGGTGTAGACTTGGAATGTTTCGTTTCAATAACTTGAAAATTGCTTTGATGCTAATAGTGTGTGAAAACGGCTATTGTCATCCTCTAAGAAAGTTTCAATGATAGAGCTTAGCACTATTGGATTATAAACATAATGTGAATTATTGCATGTATGTGATCCATGACCGGAACTAAAGTATGCATACCCTATGCGTACTTGTAGTTGTGAAATTTCGTGTACCAAGAACACATACCTGTACGCATACTTGCGTAAGGTATAGGCCCGGGAATTTCTGCTGGGTTTTAGAAGTGTACTTAGGTATGCGTACATGTTCGCATACTGGCGAACCCAAACTCAGACCGGTTGCATAAGTATACGTACCCATTTGCATACTTGAGTGGTTAAAGTTCTATAATTGGTTTGCTCATGAACTAATACATTTATATATTAAGGAATGCATTCTTTGCAAACCGTGGCTATAATGTCCATGAATTTATTCGAGTGAATCAAACCAATTTTGCTTCAATTGTGTTCTTGTTCAATTTAGCAATTGAACAACTCTTTAACTAGTTTCATTTGAGTCATTTGAACTAGTTATGGTTAATATGAGTAAATTGATATGAGAATGTTCATATAGCTAACCTCGGTTAATTACGGTTGAGCCAACATGGTGTAAACGTTTAGGTACGGTTACATAAACTTAAAGAAGGTACATTTCATTTGTGTATAACAAGCTAAGTTCGATCTAACGGTTGAAATATATTAGCTTGAATCTAATCAGGTTTTCATCTAACGGTGAATATTGAATGCTTTGTTACCAAGGTAACTTAGATTGCAAAACCTGATTTGAAAACTATATAAAAGAGAACTCTAACAACTGGGAAACCTAATCCATACACCTTCTGTGTGATACTAGGTGCATAAGCTAGAGTCGATTCTCCTTTAACCTTAGGTTTTTCACGAAACCTTGTAGGTTAATGACTTGAAGACTTCATTGGGATTGTGAAGCCATACCCAACTATTTTCTCTGTAGTTGCGTGTTCTGATCTTACTTTTACTATCGTGATTGAGTATTATCTTTGTTAAGATTTGCTTGAGATTTATCTCCGATAGGTAAGATTAAAATTAGTCACAAACATCTTCGTCTCATCGTTTGTGAATCCACAATATCTTGTTTCGCTACCATATGATTAAGATTATTGTGAGATGATTAATAATACTAGGCTGTTCTTCGGGAATATAAGTCTGGGTTATCAATTGGTTCATGTTCACCTTGATTTATCAAAATACGGAACAAAACTCATAGGTATTTCTGTGGGAAACAGATTTATCCATTGCAATAGACTTTTCTGGGTGAGACAGATTTGTTTATCAAGTCTTCGACTTTAGGTCGTAGCAAATCTTGGTTGTGGGTGAGATCAGCTAAGGGAATCAAGTGCATAGTATACTGTTGGGATCAGAGACGTAAGGAGCGCAATTGTACCTTGAATCAGTGTGAGATTGATTAGGGTTCAACCACAAATCCAGGTCCAAGTTCATTGGTAGTAGGCTAGTGTCTGTAGCGGCTTAATACAGTGTGGTATTCAAATCTGGACTAGGTCCCGTGGTTTTTCTATATTTGCGGTTTTCCTCATTAACAAAATTCTGGTGGCTGTGTTATTTCTTTTCCGCATTATATTTTGTTATATAATTGAAATATCACAGGTTGTGTGTTAAGATCAATCAATTAGATAATCCGACCTTTGGTTGTTGATATAAATTGAGAACATTGGTCTTTGGTACCATTCAAGTTATTTCTCTTATATTCAATCGGGCTCGCAAATTCCTATTTGTTGATTGCAGGTTCAATTGAGAAATAGAGATATCGCTCTTTGGAGTAAGTCCTCTCAGATTGCCAAACGAAGTATAGGGTGTGGTTGTTGTACCCCCGCTTTTTCAATTGGTATCATAGCAGGAAAACACATTAAAGACCTTATAAGTACGTGTTTGTACCGATCTGAATATGGACAGAAGTGCTATCCCCATAAACGTACCACCAGTCTTCGATGGCTGAAATTACTTATGGTGTAAAATTTCTATGTGTGCCTTTCTTCAAGCGCGTGATTTTCAATCATGGGTTTATGTTGTTAATGGCTATAATCCTCCGGTTTTTGCAGAAGGCGATATGGTAGGATTTTAAAGATGTGATTTATCCTACGACTATGTCTAAACCGCAAGTGCACGGCGTCTATCGGAGACGTGGAAAGTACGGGTCGATCCCACAAGGACTTGTGGTGCTATAAGATTGATCAAGGGCTTCCTAAACTGAGTTTCTATAAATGTATCACACAAATATTGTTTGTCGAAACGACTGAGTTGAGTGAATGAGTCTAAACTAAGGCAAGGAAATAATATGTAACAAATTGGAAAACATCAGGGTGATGAATTCACCTCTAATTCTCATACTCGGGCAATGTAAGTCAAGCTATGATTTTGTGCCTTCATTTGAAGGTCTTGGCTAGATGTTCATTAACTAGTTTTGTTACTCACCCCTAGTATAAGTGGTCTTCTTACAGTACCACTCATCACAGGCTTTGGTTCAATGGCTAACTACTAATCTTAATCATGTTATAACACAACAACATCATACCAACACAGACATGCTTCATATGAAAATCAGGGGTTTCCTCAAACACCCTGGAAAAGTAAATTAAAACATTACAAAGAAACACAAATTCAAACTAAGTGGTGCTCTGGCTAGCCCAGGCATGACCCACAACACAGTTCAACCTCTTCTATTTATACATGCACTTCCCCCAAACCCTAATTTAATTCAAAAACAAAAATTAAAATAAAATAACTCTCACCCACGTCTTTGAATCATTGTCTGCTCTGATTAATCCGGCTCGAGCTTTCCTTGCTTTGATTTTCCCCCCACTGTGAAATACTAACCCTAATTCTCTCTTTCTCGATCTTAGCTCCTAGGGTAAGAAGCTATGACAGAGAGGGAAAGATATTTAGGAGTTGGTGAAGTGTAGTGGTGGTGTGGCTAGTGTCAGGAGGTGATGGAGGTGGTGATGGAGGCAGCGACTGGTCGGGGAAGAAGGTGGAGCTCTGCAACTGGGTTTGTCGGGGAAGAAGGGAGTGGGTTTTGCAGTGGTCGGGTGAGGAAAGAGAAAAGGAAAGATGAAATGGTAGAGTTGGTCGAGAGGATAAGGGTATGGGTGCTATGGTGTTGAGCAGGCACATCAAGGTTTGATGAGGAAGCCGGAGCGAGCATTGGATTTAGCAGGTGAAGATCTTAACGGCTCAGGGAGACTTGGAGTGATCTGGTGTTGGGCGGGAGCAGCGAGCTTCGATGCGCGTAGAGGCAGCGAGCGTTGGATGAAGATCTAACGGCTATGAATGTACGGACTCGAATCCGGGTCACGGGTCGGGTCTAGCTCAAGCCCATGTCTTGTAGATGAGTTGCTACTTGTTGGGTTGCAACTGTTGTGCGCGCGGGCTTTGGCTTTCTGCTCCATAGATGCTCGACTCCAATTCTTCGCTCTTTGGATCCTCAGTTTCTCCGAGCTTTATTTATTACCTAAAAACACAAAATTAATTAATACAAATATTTATTCTTGAAAACAAAGAAAACACAGAATTTGGGATAATATCTGATTTCTAAGCACAAAATATGAGTTAAATGCCAATAAAAAGGTGTATAAATATGCATTATTTGGAACTCATCAAATACCCCCAAACCTGAATTTTACTTGTCCTCAAGTGAAACAGAAATGAACAAATCCTAACTATACCCCTGTCGCAGGTCTCTCGAATGCATTTAGCGTATGCACTAAGCCTTTAAACCCCTAGGTGTCCCTAGTGGACGAGTTGTAGTCTCGTGAGGGTTTGCCCGAGGTGTACCCACAAAACCTTCTCCAACTTCGTGTAAAAGAGTCTCAAGCATCCAAGAAGCTATGAGTACATAGAGTTTCTGCATGCTAGTAACATGAAGTTAGAACTACCAAAGAACGCATTCTCATCCTTAAGTCTTTGAGCGAGAAGTAACCATACCATATGAAAGAATTTGGATTCGATTGTGATTATAAGTCTCAACTTCTGCCTCACTATTATGGTTTTATGATAATTGCACTCGAAAAGATCGCTTTTTTAGTCTCTCATGTGTGCAGGCAGGAATAAAGAGAGAAATCCTGCACACGTTGTAGGTAAGAAGGATAACCTTCCGAAATAATTTCTGGAGACTCCACAGAAGTGTGGATAAAAAGAATCTTTTCTTGATGATCTCTAAGAAAGGAAATCAACCATTAGCAAGGGGTAGGAGTACTCACTCACTTCTCACCCGATCGGCAATTAATATCACTCTCTCATAAGAACCATAGAAACGTCTTCAATCTTCGGTCTTCGGTCTTCAAATGTTGATGACGAACTTCTAAACTTCACAAAACTTGACAATTTTTAACTTTTCTACTCAAATTCCTTGTTGTTTGGATTTTTCTTCTTGAACTCTTCTTTACCATGGTGGTGTTAAAACTAAAAATAAACTACAATATTTTTGGATTTTTGGATTTTTGGATTTTTTTTTTTTTTTGATATATAGAACATGGAATGAAAATAAAAACAATGAAACAACTAACTCCATGGACAAATGACTTTATCACTCAATTTTTCCACAACTTGTATTGTCTTGATTTTATAAATTTTATTAATTCTCATCCTATTTTCTTTTCTTTTCTTTGTTGCACGTAAACCTTGGACTATATCAATTTTTCTTTCAATATTCGATGATGCTCCACTTGGCTTGCCGACGATGATGTGTTTCTATGGGTCTCATTGATTGAGAGAGAGAGTGATGCTAACTCGCAAATCGATATTTAGAAGGAGTTTTCATCTTTAGACGTCACCCTCATGATTGACAAAAACTAGCACTCAAGAGATCAAAAGTAGTGCTGAAATTGGTGCGAAGTTGGGTAGCTCACCATTCCTACCCTAATTTACGTACGGTGACACACACTCTAACAAACTTTTCTAGAAAGTTGCAAAAATTGAAGGTTGGTGCCTCACTTGATGTAAAATGGGTAGTCTCCACTATGGGTGATCACAATTCTACTACCGAATATCTAAACATCACCTAATTCGCCCTCCCTCAGGTATGGTTAAATCCAACTTTAACGCTCTAATCAACTAAGAAACCCGATTGTGTTCTCCTAAGTACTTCTAACTTCGATATTTCGGTCGATTCTCTATGTAAACATATCTAGAAGCATGCTAGTGACTCTAAAATCTCTAAAAGTTGGAGGTTTTTATTTGCAAAAAGTTTTGGATTTTTTTTTTTTTTTTGAAAATAACAGATTAAAAAGACTAAAAACTCTATATGCAAATGCACCCCCAAACCTAAATCAAACATTGTCCTCAATGTGTCAACATATAGAAAAATTTTAAACAGTCACATACCATGAGAACTATGCTGATAAGAGAAAAGGGAAGAGATTACCGGATGTCGGCGGAAGCAAGGTTGGAGCTTCATTAATCAAGGCTAGAATCCAACAGATCATATCGGATTAGCACAATATATGCACAAGAAGACTCAACCGATTCAAGAAAAGAAAAATTAACAAGTCCCACTGGATATATACAATGAAAATTCACCATACACTAACAATCTAAAGAGTTGAGGATCAACCCAAAAGACGGTATGTACAAACATCAACAGTCTTACACAAATAAAACATGAGAGTGCAAGTAAGACTGTGTATGTGAAGGATTTTCCCCCAAACCTAAACTTGTCAATAGGTGTGTTTTTGAGCACAAAATCTTGCAAATTTAAAGGTACATCATGCAAAAGGTCTAACTCAAAATGAGTTTTGCTAATAACATACAGACATACACATTCCAACTGTGGCTCCTTAAGAGTGTTATACTTTGATGCAAAATAGTCCAAGAGGACTTGGGAAGCACAAAGCTCTAGGCCTAAGTTAGGCATTTTCAGAAAAGTTGGTTTTGTAATTTTGTTACAAACTACACCTAGGTTTGGTGGAGGAGTTTCAATTTGTGACTCAGGAGAGAGGTTAGGTACATCTAAGTTGTTTTCATGTATAAAATCGTTTGCACCATCACACACTTTCCTAGAGTCAGACATAGGTAAATCATGCTCACCAGCATAGAACAATTCATCAATCTCCAGGTCATACTCATCATCATTCTCATGCATAACATAACCAGGAGAGATATCATGATGTAACCTAGGCATGGAATTAGGCACATGCATTGAATCATCTGTGTCAACAGACAATTCAGCTATTCCTAGGTCATAAACAGGTGGTATAGCATGCTCACTTTCACTGAAGAATTTCACAAACCCAAGCTCAAAGTTAATATCACATGTATGAATGTTATAAGAAGTATCATTCATAGGGTTCACTGAAGAGACGCCTAACGTCTCTGAACCAAAAGATTCTACTACATTTTCAGTATACACATGCTCTTCTAACATATCATTTTCATCATCATCATCATCATAGCACAAATGCATTTCCCTATTCAAAATTTGAGCATTTCCAGTGTACTCATCTACCTCTAGATTAGGTTCATACTCAGTGTATGATTGTGCATAAGGTTCACTAGAGAAGGGATGCTCGTGCAATGCTTTCCTTCCAAGTATATCATTGTGTTGCTCTATGAGCTCTTCCATTAGTGATTGCATACAAGGAGGTGGGGAAGTATAACATTGTTCAACTTCCCATGGTGATGGATGATGCATGTGTGCATGGTTATCATGGCTCTCCCTAGACTGCCTAAACTCATGCAAGATGTAGCAGTTCTCAGCAGGGTGGTCTAAGCTACCACATAAGGTACAAGCATGCATTTCATAGTGCCTAGGGGGATTAGATTCGACATATTTCTCATGTAATTGTCTTTCTAAAGCCGATACTTGAGCTTCTAATTGATCGAGAAGTGATGACTGGGTATGAGAAAATTGTTCATTTTCAGCCTGTGGTGGATGATACATGTGCTCATAATGATTAGGGTATGTGAATTCAGGGCCCTGAGAAGGCTCATAATATTCCCTAAAATCACTATGGTATGTGGGGAGTTCATATTGTGAAGCATGCCCGTAAGCTAGCTCTCTAATGGATTTGTTTCCATCCCCAGATGCAGACCAAAATCCTGACATGATTTAGCACTCAAATTGAACTCAAAATCTAGTTTGGTTTATGTGGGCTTTTGGTTTGTGTGGGATTTGGTTTGTTGGGAATGTACAGCCCAGTTGTAGTGGGCTCAGTTTGGTTTATTGGGTTTCAATTTGGTTTTTGTGGGCTTCAGGCTATGCAAAGACAAGTTGCACAGCCCAGTGGAACTGTGGTGCTAGGTTTGGTTCTATGCACAGCCCAGCAGCTGCACGGCCCAGTTTTTAGCAGAGCAGGTGTGGGTTCCAGCCCAGATGATGTGGGCTTCGGTTTGCTTGCAGCCCAGCAGTGGGCACCTTAGCCTAGGGGAAACCTGGTGTGTGGGCTTTAGTATACTTTGACGACCCACCAAAGGGTACGGGCTCGGTTGTGCCACAAAGACACGGCTTTGCACTTCACGGACACGGGAAAGCGGGCTTGTGCAGTTGCAAATTAGCAACCCGATTGGTTGCAAGTGGAGATCCTAATTGTTTGCAAATGCGAGTTGCACTGAAGCACTCACGCACGAGACTTGTGTGCACACTTCTCAAAACCGCCACAAAGACAGAGAGGTTTGGTGCACAGATTGGAAGTTTCACACAGCACAGGGTGGTGTTAAGCTCATTTTTGGTAGGCATATAGAACTTGGTAAGAGGAACATATCCTCAAAATATTAACTTCAAATCCGTTACGGTTTGGTTTTAATTCGCAAAAATGATGTCCAACGTGTGAGATAGTGTGATAATAAGTGTGAAGGGATCCTTCCTTGGATTTATAAAGGGAGTTTTCTAGTCCACAAATTAGCTAAATAGTCATATCACTCTTGTGAAGTACAATCCTTCAATTGCTATGAAGGATCATGATTTTTCTCACCAGGAATGGAATGTGCAATTCAAAAATATCCTTCTTGAACATCATCCGGTCCTTGTCATTGATGAAGCTTTGGTAGAATTGGGGCCTAAAATCTGGACTAAACCTGATAATTGTCGTCCAGACTCTGGCTCAGTTATAACTGCAAGGGTTAAGATTGATCTCAAAAAGCCTATGCATAGGGGAGGATGGTGGAACACTGCAACTGGTGGTGTAACGTGGGTTCGGTATCACTGGGAAAGACAACCACACCTTCTTTGTAATCATTGCTTCACAGTGGAGCATAATGATGAAGAATGTGATAATACTTCTTTGGATCTAAAGATCAGAAGATACACTAATGAAGAATATATCAGTTACTGCCATAATTTAGCAAGACATTATGAAGTGGAAATAATTGAGGATCTGGACCAATTGTTGCAACAAGTCTGTGAAGCAAGTCGTAGACAGATGGAGGAACAAGAAAAGGCAGAGAAACTAGAAGAAGCGAGGAAAGCAAAACGATCTAGAAGTGATGATGATGCTGAAACTGAAAGTAACATTGGTCACAATACTGGTTCTACTGATAAAATAGATAACTTTGATGGCATGGAGCATGACTTGGCCGAGGAAGGAGATCAACTTGCAGGAGAGAACTCTCATGGCATGGTAGAGGCCCCTGCTGCTGTGGTAACATTCTCAACAAACTCTATTTCTCTGCATATTTTTCAGTTTCTAGTTTATAATATTTCTTTAAATATGAAAATCTTATCTTGGAATGTTCAAGGCTTTGCAAAAAAATTCACTAGGGATCAATTATTTGTTCTAGTTAAGAAGCAATCACCAGATTTTCTTTTTCTTATAGAAACTAAAGTAGATAGTGACAAAATGGTTTCTCTAGCAAATTCCCTAGGCTACTGCAATCATGTCAATATTAATAGAGTTGGTCTTGCTGGAGGCTTAATACTCATGTGGAAGGATGGCATCTTTTGTGAAATTCAACATATCTCCAATAATATGATACATGTCATTACTAGAATAGATCCTAGTAAACCAGAAGTTCTCATAACCTTCATGTATGGCTCCACTTATTTTGATAAAAAGAAAGAGCAATGGGATTTACTGATGGATTAGTGAGAATATATTGCAACCATGATTAGTGCTAGGTGATATGAATTTTCATCTCCATGATATTTCCGAGGCTTCTAATTTCTCCACTGAAGATAGATATGTTCAGGAGAAAATGAATAATTGCGGTCTTATGGATATTGGATATACATGCGAGAATTTTACCTGGACTAGTAATAGTTTTGGAACTGGCAGTAGGAAATCAAGAATTGACATGGCCTTAGGTAATAGTTATTGGTTCAATTGTATCTCTCAATCCAAGATGTTACACTTAGTTCAAGCTAGTTCTGACCACTGCCCCATCATGCTGGTTCCCAAGGAAATGGATAGTAACTCTTGGAGACCTTTTAAGTTTTTTGCTATGTGGATGAAACATTTTTCCTTTAAGAATCAACTTCAGATTGCTTGGAATACTAATGTTAATGGCTCTGCTGCTTTTATTTTGAGCAACAAACAACAAAGAACTAGGAAAAGATTGTCACATTGGAATAAAGTTGAGTTTGGAGACATTGATAGAAATATTAATAATCTACAAGCTCAACTTGAAGCTATTCAGAATGATATCTCTTATAACGCTCAACATGAAAATATTGTTGCTATTACTAAGAAACTAGATGATTGGTTCAATATTAAGGAAGATTTATATAGGCAAAAATCTTGTGATTCTTTTATTACTGAAATGAATCATAATACCAAATATTTTCACACCCTAGCTAATAGAAGAATGAGTAGGAAAAATATTGATTGTCTTTGTGATGCTAATGGTGTTTGGTATAGTGATTCTAAAGATATTGCTAATTTGCTTGTGGATCATTTTGCTCAGGTTAGTAAAACCACCAATCCAGTGTTTACTGACATTACTTTTGATATTCTTCCTACTATTATTACTGCTCTAGATAATGCCTCTTTGACAAGAATTCCTACTATTGATGAAATTCACCAAACCATCAGACATATGAGTGCTTGGAGTTCCCCTGGGCCTTTTGGGTTTCAAACAGGCTTTTATAAATATAATTGGGATATAGTTGTAAGGATATTTCTACTTCTATTCAAAGTTTTTTTGAAACAAGATATATGCCTAAGGATTTTAATAAAACCTATCTTAGTTTGATTCCTAAAACTGATAATTCTAAGAGCCCTGTGGACTTTAGACCAATAGGCTTGTGAAACACAGTTTATAAAGTTATATCTAAGATTATTGCTGATAGAATTAAACCCTTTTTAAAGCATCTAATATCTCCATATCAAGTTGCTTTTGTCCCAGGTAGAGATATTCATGATAACATTATTGTTGCTCATGAAATGATACATACTATGAAACATAAAGAGGGTTATATTGGAACAATGGCCTTAAAACTTGACCTTTCTAAGGCTTTTGATAGAATTGAATGGTCTTTTCTTCTAGGTGTTCTTAGGCATTTTGGTTTTGATGCTAAATTATGTGGTTTCATAGAACAATGTATTTCCACAACAACTATTTATGTGCTTCTGAATGGTTCTCCCACTCAAAGTTTCTCTCCTACTAGAGGTATTAGATAGGGTGATCCTCTTTCTCCATATCTTTTCATTCTTTGTATGGAATTCTTATCTAGATTGGTCTTAAATGCTGAGACTAATCACTTAATTTCAGGTGTTAAATCAGCTAGGAATGCTCCAGGTATCACTCATCTTATGTTTGCGGAAGATATTTTGATTTTCACTAAGGCTGATATGCACAATATAGAGGGTATCATGGGTATTCTTGACTATTTTAGCAGTGTTTCAGGGCAGATTCTCAACCTAGATAAATCCAGTGTTTACTTTAGTCATAACATTCCTCCAAGATATAGAGATATTCTAGCAAGAGAACTTAGGATGACTGAAATGACTGATACTGATAAATACCTGGTTGTGACTTTGTTAATTGGTAGGGATAAAACCAAGGCTTTTAAACCACTTATTCAATCTTTTGGTACTAGGCTGAAGTTTTGGAAAGGTAAGACAATGAATCACTCTGCTAGAACAACTATAGTTAAACATGTTTTGAATGCTTTGCCTACTTATCAAATGGGGTGCTTTAGAATTTCTAAAACTATGATAGATCAAATGGACTCTATCCAAAAACACTTTTGGTGGGGGCATAGTGATAAAAAGGGTCTTTGTTTGATAGGATGGAACAAGCTTCATGTTCCAAAGGCTCTTGGTGGTCTTGGTATTAGGAATCTTGAACATTTCAATACAGCTTTGTTAACTAAGGTTGCTTGGAAAGCCTGTAATGATGATAACTTTTTATGTATGCAGATTGTTAGAGCCAAGTATGGCAAGAATGGTAATTTGCTTCACCTAGATAAATTAAAAAAGGATTTATCTTGGCTATGAAGGAGTATATACTCTGGCATTGAAGTTGTGCAACAACATTCCAAGTGGATTGTTCAATGTGGCACAAAAATTAAAATCTGGCTAGATAATTGGATTATTGGTCTTAATAGTCCACATGTTCCAACTGTGGGAGTTTCTAGCATTGTTTCTCTCACTTTTGTTTGTGATTTGTTTTATCCTGGTACTAGAGTTTGGAATGACCAAATTATTAGTGTTATGTTTGATGTAGAAACTTCTAATGCCATTCTTAGTATGTATGTACCTGATACAGGTGAGGATTATCTAATATGGAAACCAGATAGGAGAGGTAAGTTTTCTGTGAAAAGTGCATATAATGCACTCTGTGCTGAGGATGTTAATAATGCTATCATTGGTGACAATATACCTACCGAGGTATGGAAAAAACTTTGGCACATTAAAGCTCCTCATAGAGTCCAATTATTCATTTGGAAATGCCTGAAAAATATTGTTCTTGTTAGAGGAACATTAGTTTTTTTATAAGGCTATATAGATTCTTAATGTAGTCTTTGCAGCAACAACACTGAAACTATTAGTCATCTACTGGTAGAATGTACTTATGTTAGATCAGTCTGGAATGCTTTAAACGTGAATATTACAGATGTTATACAAAACTTTAACTCTATACAGGATTGGATAATATCTTGGTTTTATTCTAACACAGATGAAGGTAATAATAGTATTCCCATGACTGAATCTCTTGTCATCAGATTTATGTGTGCAGTTTGGTACATATGGAAGGATAGGTGCGGTTGGATTTTCCAGACTGTAAAACCTAATATTCACAGTACACTTACTAGAATCTATAATCTTATAAAACTATGTGAATATGTTTCTGTCTCATCTAGTGCTTCTGGCAACATGCATATTCTTCCTAAAATTTGGTTTCCACCAGATACAGGCTATATAAAAGTTAACATTGACGCTTCTTATGTTTACGAAACAAGAAAAGGTAGCATTGGACTAATAGTTCGTGATCATGCAGGGCATGCTCTAGCGGTGAAAGGTTTTAGCTTGAAGGAAGAAATGGAAGCTGAGGTTGGAGCAGAACATTTTGAATGCAAAGCCTTGATCAAAGTTGTAGAATGGATAGAACAATATGGATTCAATAAAGTGATAATTGAGACTGACTGTGAGAATTTAGTGAACTCAATACACATGGAAGACCCACAAGTGCATTGGTTCAATCATCATCTTTTTCTTTCAGTTAAAAACAAGTTTATAACACATGAGTTTTGGTTTTGCAAGTTAGTAAATAGGTTAAGTAATAGTGTGGCTCATGAGTTAGCAAGAAAAGCTAGACTTGAAGCTAGTAGTTTCTCCTTTGTTTCGGATTTTCCTCCTGACATTGTTAAGTGGATTGAGGATGATCATGTTCTCTCTTGAAGAATTTAATCAATAAAATTTTCTTTTAGTATCAAAAAAAAAAAAAAAAAAAAGCTAAATAGTCCTAGCAAACGAGCAAAAGTTTAGGCTACCTGAAATGTCGATAAAATGGACCTAGTTTAGGCTCGACCCTATTTTGCTTACTTCCCTCTTTCGGATACGACTTTGCGGCAAGCTTATGCAAAATTAGGGTGTCTACAGTTGTCCCATATTTGTTTAAAAGTTAACTCTATTATATGTCGGTATGAAAGTATTGATAAAAGATAGAATGAATTTTTGACTACAAAAGTTAAGCCTTTTATGTCATTCTGTAAATATTGATGGAAGAAAGGATGAACTTTTGTTTTTCAAAGATTAAGTCTATTATATGTCATTGTGCAAATAGTAATTAAAAATAGTATGAATCTTTGATTATTCCGCAGTATTGGTCCTTCCCTGATCCACATATTTGTGTATATATTGTGTCGCTCCGTAAGTTCTCTTATGTTGAGCATGGACAATTGAATTGATCATTTTCCTTGTGGTTGATTCAATTGTGATTCCTGGATACATATTCATGTTTCATGTGATTTGTTAATGTCCAAAGAAATCATTCCTTTTTTGTAAAAGTAAGGTCGCTCTTGTTGTTCTTTCGGGAATGACATTTTATGGGGGAGAGTTCTTAATTAAACTTGTACTTAATTGCCAAATCTTTGTGAGGAGTGTGGTTGTGGAATATTGTAGGAGTTATCTTGTATATTTATAAACTCCTTGATGAATACACTAAGTTTCGACCATGTGAAATCATCGGAACAAGTTGGTATGTTGTTCTCTTTTGGTCATGAAGTATCTGTATGAAAATTTCATGAGGATCTAACTAGTTTTCGTACCTTTGCCAATTTATATTGACAAAAAATGGAGAGAATTAATGTGTAGTTCACACTACAAATACATGGTTTATGGATCATTATGTAAGGGGGACTGGAATCATTGGAATACTTGGAAGTGACAAAGATTTCGAGTAATGTTGAAGAAACAAGGAGATCAAGCATTTGGATGAGAAGCTACAAAGTTTATTTATTTTGTAATCCATATGTATTGATAGTTTTGTCACTAAAATTGACAAAGGGGGAGATTGTAAGAGTACTGCTCGATCGAACTCGCAAGCGTTGCTATCTCAAGCTTGTTTGTCAATGATAGTGATCAAAACTATAAGTCTTGATTTCTAGTCTACTTATAGATGTCTCGGACTAGGATAGATTGTGTAGTTGAGCATTAGTTTCACAACGTTCATCAATTGAAGACGATGAACTACTAAGGAGAGCTTGTAGAACTTCATCAACAAAAGGTATGTGGAGACTGAAACTCATCTATCACTTGGAAAGTCTATTTTACTCTATCTCCTATATTGAGACATAAGTCGTGTCACAATATAGTTTTCTATTATACATATTTGAGATTTCGAGCTGAGTTTAACTCGCTTACATACCTTTCGAGCTGAGTTTATCTCGAAATATGTGTTGGTAAGCTTTCGCTTCAACCAAGTTCATCTTATATTCTTGAAGAAATTCAAAATATCATCATGTGAAAATTGCCGAGTAACATCTTACATGGTTTGTGTGATACAATAATTTGGTGTAGACTTGGAATGTTTCGTTATGATTATTTCAATAACTTGAAAATTTCTTTGATGCTAATAGTGTGTGAAAACGGCTATTGTCATCCACTAAGAAAGTTTCAATGATTGTAATAGAGTTTAGAACTATTGGATTATAAACATAGTGTGCATTCTCGCATGTATGTGATCCATGACCGGAACTAAAGTATGCATACCCGTATGCGTACTTGTAGTTTTGAAATTCCGTGTACCAAGTACACATACCGGTACGCATACTTGCGTAAGGTATAGGCCCGGGAATTTCTGCTAGGTTTTGGAAGTGTACTTAGGTATGCGTACATGTTCGCATACTGGCAAACCCAAACTCCTGGCCGGCTACTTAAGTATACGTACCCGTTTGCATACTTGAGTGGTTAAAGTTCTAGAATTGGTTTTCTCATGAACTAATACATTTATATATTAAGGAATGCATTCTTTTCAAACCGTGGCTATAATGTTCATGAATTGATTCGAGTGAATCAAACCAATTTTGCTTCAATTGTGTTCTTGTATACTTCTACGAGAATATATCAATTGAACAATTCTTTAACTAGTTTCATTTGAGTCATCTGAACTAGTTATGGTTAAGATGAATAAGAATGATATGAGAGTGTTCATATAGCTAACCTCGGTTAACTATGGCTGAGCCAACATGATGTACACGTTTAGGTACGGTTACATAAACCTAAACGAAGGTACATTTCATTTGTGCATAACAATCTAAGTTCGATCTAACGGTTGAAAGATATTAGCTTGAATCTAATCAGGTTTTCATCTAACAGTGAATATTGAATGCTTTCTTACAAGGTAACTTAGATTGCAAACCCTGATTTGAAAACTATATAAAGGAGAACTCTAGCAACTGGTAAAACTAATCCCCACACCTTCTGTGTGAACTATTTGCATAATCTAGAGTCGATTCTCCTTTAACCTTAGGTTTTTCATGAAACCCTGTAGGTTAACGACTTGAAGACTTCATTGGGATTGTGAAGCCAGACCTAACTATTTTCTCTGTAGTTGCGTGTTCCGATCTTACTTTTACTATCGTGATTGAGTATTATCTTTGCTAAGATTTGCTTGAGATTTATCTCCACTAGGTAAGATTAAAATTAGTCACAAACAACTTTGTCTCATCGTTTGTGATTTCACAATATCTTTTTTCGCTACTATACGATTAAGATTATTATGGGGGTGATTGATAATACTAGGTTGTTCTTCGGGAATATAAGTCCGGGTTATCAATTGGTTCCTATTCACATTGATCTATCAAAAGACAGAACAAAAATCATAGGTATTTCTGTGGGAGACAGATTTATCTATTCCAATAGACTTTTATGTGTGAGACACATTTGGTTATCAAGTCTTCGACTTTGGGACGTAGCAACTCTTGGTTGTGGGTAAGATCAGCTAAGGGAATCAAGTGTGTAGTATCCTGCTGGGATCAGAGACGTAAGGAGCGCAACTGTACCTTGAATCAATGTGAGATTGATTAGGGTTCAACTACAGTCCAGTTCGAAGTTCATTGGTAGTAGGCTAGTGTCTGTAGCGGCTTAATACAATGTGGTGTTCAAATCTGGACTAGGTACCGGGGTTTTTTCTGCATTTGCGGTTTTCCTCGTTAACAAAATTCTGGTGTCTGTGTTATTTCTTTTGCACATTATATTTTTTTATATAATTGAAATATCACAGGTTGTGCGTTAAGATCAATCAATTAGATAATCCGACCTTTGGTTGTTGATATAAATTGATTGACACTTGAACATTGGTCTTTGGTACCGTTCAAGTCATTTCTCTTATATTCAATCGAGCTCGCAAATTCCTATTTGCTGATTGCAGGTTGAATTGAGAAATAGAGATATCGCTCTTTGATATACTTTCTTATAAGATTGAGTCTGACTGTCTAGTTGATTTTCTTAAAAGTATATTGGAGTAAGTCCTCTCAGATTGTCAAACGAAATATTGGGTGTGGTTATTGTACCCCCGTTTTTTCAAGGGGGAGATAATCCAAAACTTGAGGAACGCTGTGAAATTTCATGGAATAAACCATCATTATCCCACTTTGATCCTCGTACAAAAAAATGTGAACTTGAGGTTCAAAGAAGCATACATTTGCAAAATATTGCAAACCAAATGCCTGATGCATTTACTGATACAAGTAAGGTAACAAAATCACATATACCTGCTGCAAATACTCCTGCGAGAATAAGTATCCCAGAAGGATCATGATAATCAGTCCACGATATGCTTAAAGCGTGGAAGACCTCTTGGTGCAAAGGATTTAGTTCCACGGAAAAAGAGATCAATAGTTGGCATTCAGGAAAAAGTCATTCTCTCTGAAACATTGGTTAATCAATCAAATACTGATACACAAGTTGCACTTGAAGACGCACAAGTACCTCAAAACAATGAGATCTCTATAAACTATGTTGGTACAAGACAAAACTGAGATAAGAATACAATTATTCCTGATAGTAAATTTGTTTTTTACAGTTGCTTTGGATGTCATTGAAAATATTGATGATCTTGAACCACAATCTATCGAAGAATGTCGTCGTAGAAAAAAATTGGCCTAAGTGGGAGGTTGCAATCCAAGCAGAATACAACTCATTAGTAAAACAAGGAGTTCTTGGTCCTATTGTTGTAACTCCTGAAAATGTAAAAGTTGTCAGGTACAAATGGGTATTCATACGAAAACGTAACGAGAAAAATGAAATTGTGAGATATAAAGCTCGACTCGGTGCACAAGTTTTTTCACAAAGACCAGGTATTGATTATCAAGAAACTTATTCTCCGGTGATGGATGTCATCACATCACATTCCTGTTTCTTATTAGTTTGGCAGCTTTAGAAAAGCTTGAATTGCGTCTTATGGATGTAGTTACAACTTATCTTTATGGGTCACTTGATAGTGACATTTGTATGGAACTTCCCGAGGGATTTCGTATGCCTGAAGCAGACAAGTCCAAAGATCGTAGTGTATACTCAATAAAACTTCAAAGAGCTCTATATGGACTAAAGCAATCTGTAATAATGTGGTATAATCGCCTTAGTGAATATTTACTGAAAGAGGGATCTACTAATAATGCTATGTGTCCATGTGTTTTCATTAAGAGATCCAATTCTGGGTTTGCTATTATTGCAGTATACGTTGACGATCTAAATCTTGTTGGAACTTTAAAAGAACTCACTGAAACCGCTGCTTACTTGCTGAAGGAATTTGAGATGAAAGATCTTGGTAAAACTAAGTATTTTCTTGGTTTATAAATTGAGCATGTCCCAAATTGAATATTTGTCCATCAATCTACTTATACAAAAAAAATATTAAAACGATTTATATGGACAAAGCACATCCACTAAGTTCCCCTATGGTTGTGAGATCACTTGACGTGAATAAAGACCCATTTCGACCTAAAGAAGATGGTGAAGAACTTCTTGGTCTGGAAGTGCCATATCTAAGTGCAATTGGTGCTCTTATGTATCTTGCGAATTACAAAAGGCCAGATATTGTATTTTCAGTTAATTTTTTATCTAGATACAGTTCGGCTCCAACTCGAAGACACAGGAATGGAATCAATCACTTATTACGTTATCTTAGTGGAACTATTGATTTAGGTCTATTTTACCCTTATGAATCTAAATCAAAACTAACTGGGTACGCATATGCAGGTTATCTTTCAGATACATCTACAAATCATTCTGATCATGAAGCAAGTCATGAGAGGGTCTGGTTAAGGTTAGTAATACATCATATTCAAGAATCATGTGGACTTCCTTCAACTAAAGATTCACCAACAATATTATACGAAGACAATGCTGCTTGCATTGCACAACTAAAGGAAGGATTCATCAAAGGTGATCAAATAAAACACATCAGTTCGAAGTTCTTTTTCTCAGATGATCTACAAAATGATGGTGTAATTGATATCCAACAAGTACGTTCAAATCACAATCCAGCCGACCTATTCACTAAGGCATTACGAACTTCTACATTCAAGAAATTATTTCACAAAATTGGAATGTGTCGACTTAAAGATTTTTAGGCTAAGATTTTGCTGAAGTATCCATCAGGGGGAGCATCATTAATTATGACTTAAACGCGTTGTACTCTTTCCTTCGTCAAGGTTTGTCCCACTGGGTTTACTTATCAAGGTTTTAATGAGGCAGCATATGCGTGTCCAACACTGTTTTAAGTCTCACACATTTCAGGTTTTTTCTCTCCTGATTTTCCTGATATATTTTTGTGACTTAGACACAGTGGTCATCAGGGGAGTGTTATAAACGTTTATTTATGTTAATAATATCTAGGATAAATCCCTTTATTACCGGGATGTCCTTGTGTCTATCCCTATCCCTATAAATAGAGGTTGTAATATTTATTTGTTCTGTACATTGAATAAGAATTTTCCTTCTCTTTCTCTACTTTTCTATCTTTCACACTAGTATTCAGTTAATTCTCAATACTCATGACTCTTCCTTAACAAATGCAACTGATATAGTACTGAAAAATCTTCATTCTCTAGGGGAACTTCTTATAACTTGGATGACAAATGTATTTGGAGTACCAGACAAAAAAAATCTAAAGTCTTTAATAATAATAATAATAATAATAATATTTCTAATTTTAATATATTTAATAAAATTAAATATTCTATATAATATTAAATTTACACCACAATAAACAAAAAAAAATGCTACTGGATTGGTAACCTAGCGACAAGCTGGGCTCCAACACCTCTTTGAATAATAATAATAATAATAATAATAAGGAGTCGGTGCTCAGGTCGTTGCTAGGCTACAAACTCCTTCCTTGTAATCTTTGACTCTGTTTGTTTTTCAATAATAGCCCCTTGAGGCATCTTTTCATAAAAATAAAATAAAAAAAATAAAATAAAAAAAAATCAGGCATCTAATCAAGAACCCACAATTGGGGGATATGGGAATTAATTGGGGGATATGAATTACTTCCCCCAACCCATGATTTCGGCTAAGGGGTGACCATTGGTTATGAAAATACTAAAATACCCTTCCCACAAAATAAAAATCAAAAACTTAAAATCAAAAAACAAAATCATATCCCCCATTTCCATCTCCACTTCTTATTAATCTTATTTAGGGGTGGAGCTTTGAAACCCAAATATTTCCCATTCCCTTTCAAATTCTAAACTCTCCCTACTCTATATCAAATTCTCTTCTCCTCACTTTGGAAACCAATTTTTTTTTTTATTCGGAAGTGATGAAGATCATGCTGAAAGTGATGATGACCATGCCGGAATTGATGAAGACCATGCCGGTACCATGTTCCGGCATATGGTCTTCATCAATTCCGGCATGGTCATCATCACTTCCGTTTTGAATTTTCTGGTTTTAATCAGTCCACTGCCGGCATGGACAGTTGATATGAAGACCATGCTGGTATTGTTTTTCGGCATAGAAAATAAAACAACATGCTATGCCGGAAAAAATACTCGGCATGGTCTTCATATCAACTGACCATGCCGGCAAGTGGGACCGAGTAATACCGAAAAAAATTCAAAACGGAAGTGATGAAGACCATGCCGGAATTGATGAAGACCATATGCCGGAACAAGATACCGGCATGCTCGAGAATTTCCTATCAATGCCGGTAGTCAAGTGAAAAAAAAAAAATCAACATTCTGGATACTTTTCATCTTGTTCCGGCATAGAAATTTAAGCAAAATACTATGCCGGAACATGTACCGGCATGCTCGAAAACTAGATTACCATGCCGGTACCTGTTCAAAACCAGAAAAAAATCAACTTTCTGAAGATCAAACAATTTATGAACATTTCCAACAACTGCCCGCATGGTTTTTTGGTTGAATACCATGCCGGCACCAAGCTTTTTCAGCTGCAACAATGGTGGATTCAAAGAAAAAAAATCAATTGTTCAACCTCTTATTAGCGGTAATTCTCATCACAATCATCTTCCATTTCAAAAAAAGAAATTCCTCTCAAATATTTTTTTCCCTCCTTCTACTCTCACCCAAACACAAATAAAAATACACACTAATCTATCCCCCAAATACTTAAGATTTTTACTAATTATTATTAACCACTAAACCTAATTAGTGAGGGGTAAATTAGGAATTAAAAAATAATTACATAAGGGGTGACCCAGAATTGCTATTGGGACCCCTATTTTGTCTTGTAGCTATATCCCCCAATTAGTTTTCATATCCCCAGTTAATCATTCCTAATCAATCACATAATAACTAATTTTTACTTAACAAGGAATATTCAGAACTAGAATCACTATGCGACATACATGAATCAATGTCAAAACAAATTTCAAGAGACAATTTTGTCCAATTAGGGGAAAGAAATACTAAATACTCTCATATAAAAACTCTTAAAAGAAGGAAACGAAACAAAATTGACTGTTTGCTAAAACAGAAAGGGGAAATTCTGAAAGATAAAATCCACATTGCCGAAAAACTTAATACGCATTTCAAACTCTTTTTACGGTTTCCCCAACCATCCCTGACCAAGAACTAATGGGTTTAATTCCTATCTCTGACCAAGATAATACTAACCTGCTTCTACCTCCAAAAGCTGAGGAAATTTGGGTGGTGTTAAAATCAATGAAACCAAACAAGTCACTGATACCAGATAGTTTCCCGGTGAGTTTTTTTCAAATAAAATTGGGCACTGGTGGGAAATCAAATTGTCTCAATTATTCAAGAGATTTTAAAAACAAAAAAGTTGAATCCTAAACTTAATGAGACCTTTCTGTTACTGATTCCCAAAACTAAACACCCAAAAACAGCTAGTGATTTCAAACCTATAGGATTAAGCAACACTCCATACAAAATACTATCTAAGATTCTAGCCAATAGGTTAAAAAAATTTCTTGACAAAATGATCTCACCTTTCCAGTCAAATAACATACAATATTGTTGTTTCCCATAAGTGATACATTCACTGAAGAAATTTTTTTTTGTGGATTAGGGATTAAAATTGACATGTCAAAAGATTTTGACAGAGTCGATTGGATTTTTCCTCCCTTTAGAGGCTTCCTACCCCTGCTAAGGGGTAACTATTTTCATGTATCAACGCAATTCAGTATCTAATTCGGTATATAATCGAGAATGATTGGACAACTCCTCGATGGATTGGCCACTCATAGAGCAGTAATGTCTTCAGGGTGTCACTGATGTTGGTGATATTATTTCCCTCCAGATGTTCCATGACTATACTGAATAAATACTCAGAACCGGTAAGGTATTATTACTATCATGTATCATGTTCTCGGACGAATATAATGCTCCTAGATATATTGCCTTATAAATAAATTCTAGCGACATATACTGAATTCCTAGAAAATATTTTTTTTTTCCCAAAATATTCCATTACTTCAATTCATAGCTTTTCTCAACTGAATCCTATGAATTAACAATGATATTATACAGGTCACCATCGAGTAAGCCCCTAGAGAATGGTGCGGGTGTATTTAGTAAAAATGCTCCAAAGAGCACCAAAAAACATGGACGAATGAGGATATGCAAACTCATCAAATTAATAAGGAAAGGAGAAGAGAAATGACGAATAGTAAAAATAAAATAAAATGTGTGGGACCGAGCCCGCCGGCCGGCTGTCGGTGCCATGGCTGGTCCCCTCTTTTTTTACTTTTTATTTTTTTTATTTTTTTAATAAATATTAAAATTATCAAACAGAGCTTGTGGTTGGTAACCTAATTGCTATCTGAATTTATTTTGTTATCTGAATTTTTTTTTAATCATGGTATTTATCATTAGGTCAACTTCCTTGATTTTTCATATGCTCAAATCCTACTTGCTTTTCCAAGCAAAATTGGGTGTTCCAGTCAAAGTCAAACTCTCCTGGAAATACAAATAATGGTCGAATGACCACACAAAATAAATAAATAAAACCCTCAGGAATGGTCGTTTGTCGACATGGTGCCTCATGCACCACCATGGCCGGTCATAGTCGTTCCCCTTGTTACCATGACTGATCCATCACATACGTTGATTAATCATCCAATTAATCTCCTGCAATACGTTTTGGTCTATCCTAGCTCTTTATACCACTTGGAAAATCATCCATACATGCCTATCGGCCCCACCACCACAATGGCCGGTCCTCGTACCCATTGGTAGGTCAGTTGGTCTGGCCTCTACCCATTGGTCAGTACTCCGTCAATTGCTCCTTGGTCCATCACTTCCAAAATTAGGGTTTCATACTCGATGCTCTGCAAAGCATAATTTTAATCATGCCTGAGCATCGATAATGTGTATGTTGATCCAACTATCATTATTCAATATTTGTCTTGCTACCAATATTTTAATTGCTCGATGAAGCAATATTTTATTGACTCAACTATCAATATCCAATTGCTCGAGAAGTAATATTTCACATTGATCCAGCTATCAGTATTTCATTGGTCGATCAACCAACATTTTATTGGTCGCTCAACCAATATTTCATTGATCAATCATAATCTCGGGTTTGTCATTGGACAACTCATAACATGGTGGATCGAGGAAGAATATTCTATAGTTACTCAACATTATTCATCTTCATATGATTTCCTGTCAAATGCTTAATGCACAAAAATACATATTGGTTCATGATCAATCCAGCTATCTCATTATACCTATGCTCATCAATCCAACTCATTCGAATATCATTGTTGCCTCAGCTGACACAATGATATGTCACAATCGCCAGTAATCCATCAGACTCAATGCATATGGTCCGCAAAGTATCATTGTTATCCCATAAGACACTTTATGCTTCATCCATCATAATAATGAGTCAAAGAGCATGTCACATTCATCATTGAGAATTATGCTCGTCTCATCAAGCTAAAAGTCACAATCTAACTAAGTCAACAATTTACTGAATAAATACTCGTCTGAAAAGCAGACTTCAAGTGAGACATCAATCATGTCACATGGGTAGGAGGATATTCACTAGGGTTTTGGTCTGACAGCCTATATCACGTATGATGTAGCAATACATCCACAATTAGAAAGTGAGTAAGTCATGATGACAGTTGAAGAAGTAAATAGATTAGTGGTATGACAATCAACCAAGTTTCCCTCGCGGTGCGGAACCGGTTCAACCACGATTTCCCACGTCCACTCCTCTTCAACCGTCATCACCTACTCGGAGATCAATGTGTTAACGACCTCGCTACAAATAGGTCTCCGACCTATGATATGGACAACTTGACATGATATAAGTTCAAATTAAGACAGCCTATCATTATCGCACACAAAAGCTTTCTCTCGTTCTAATACAGAGATATCATCTTCAAACAGTTCTACACATCCAAAATCAATAATCTACCACTGATCTCAACACATTCTCAGCTTCCCTCGCTACAGATCGACCCTTCTCCTTCCTTGTGACTGAATTAAATATGTAACGACCATTTCCTGGTTTAGGCCAGAGTCTAACAGATTGATGTCTCTAACTTTGATCATCAAATGTGGTTTAAACCACACTCTTCTGCGACTGACTTTGATCGTCAAATGTTCTTCAACTTCGTCTTCTTTCTCCTGTTGTTGCAACTTTCTATGCAACGTGATTTCTTCGTACTAGAGCTTCCCCGAACTCTCCTAACACTCCATATTCTCACAGTGACTCGACGCCCTCTATTTATGCAAATTACAGGCAATAAAATCCTCCATAAATTTGTTTTTTTATTTAGTGTCGCCCCGTCCCGTCTCGATGCATTAAATAAGTGGAGAAAATATATGAAATATGTGCATATTTTACTTATTTTTCTTTTCATTTTCTCAGAAAATATGTGTAAAAAATATGATTTTTTTTTCTTTTTATGAATTAATACGGAAAAAAGAGCCCTAAGATGGTAGGTATTCGACTTCCGGATTGAATTTGGACTTCCACAAAATTCCAAACATGGTAAGTGAAGTTTTACTTCTGAGCTTGTAATTTTTAAACCAATCATACGTTGCCAGTGTCCTCACCAGAACTCTTGTTTCACAAAAGCCACAAAAAACTTATTTCGGCCAATAGGAAACGAAGGTTTCCACCGTTCAACGTGAGAGCTTTATTTATCACGGCCTTTAAGTCTTTAGATGAGAACCCCTTACAATTAGTAATATTGTATTTACTGCCTTCAAATGGACAGTCACTTGCACAACTACAGTTGGTAATCGTTCATTTTAACCTTCTATTCGTTAAGTTTGGTTAGGATAAATATAAAGTTGAGGTTGAAGCTATTTTTATACTTGCAAAATACTCAACGGTCAATATTTGAAAATACTAGCGGATGAAAGTGTGCTTTCTACTTAAAATATTGTTTCCA
Organism: Papaver armeniacum; assembly: GCA_023531295.1. Taxonomy (NCBI): domain Eukaryota; kingdom Viridiplantae; phylum Streptophyta; class Magnoliopsida; order Ranunculales; family Papaveraceae; genus Papaver; species Papaver armeniacum. The sequence goes on along the minus strand of JAJJWW010009314.1, from coordinate 203,038 downwards.
TACAAACAAAAGGTTTATGTATGTTTTTATACTACCTCCGTCATCAGGGTCGATACTTGGGTATCACTTAATGGTTAGGATAAATATAAAGTTGAGGTTGAAGCTATTTTTATACTTGCAAAATACTCAACGGTTAATATTTGAAAATACTAGCGGATGAAAATGTGCTTTCTACTTAAAATATTGTTTATATACAAACAAAAGGTTTACGTATGTTTTTATATTACCTCCGTCATCAGGGTCGATACTTGGGTATCACTTAATGGTTAGGATAAATATAAAGTTGAGGTTGAAGCTATTTTTTATACTTGCAAAATACTCAACGGTTAATATTTGAAAATACTAGCGGATGAAAGTGTGCTTTCTACTTAAAATATTGTTTCTATACAAACATAAGGTTTATGTATGTTTTTATATTACCTCCGTCATCAGGGTCGATACTTGGGTATCACTTAATGGTTAGGATAAATATAAAGTTGAGGTTGAAGCTATTTTTATACTTGCAAAATACTCAACGGTTAATATTTGAAAATACTAGCGGATGAAAGTGTGCTTTCTACTTAAAATATTGTTTCTATACAAACAAAAGGTTTATGTATGTTTTTATATTACTTCCGTCATCGTGGTCGATACTGGGTATCACTTAATGGTTAGGATAAATATAAAGTTGAGGTTGAAGCTATTTTTGTACTTGCAAAATACTCAAGGTTAATATTTGAAAATACTAGCGGATGAAAGTGTGCTTTCTACTTAAAATATTGTTTCTATACAAACAAAAGGATTATGTATGTTTTTATATTACCTCCGTCGGGGTTGATACTTGGGTATCATGACGACCAATAAGTGTCGTTGACGGATTTTTTCAACGGTTTTAGTGATTTGGGTTCACTGATTCCAAGTTTTCTCTTACCTTTTCTGGTGGTTTAGATAGGCTTCTTTTAAATGTAGCCCACACATTTATTAACCATAACCCATTGAAATAAGTGCTTAATCTAACCAAACGGACCTTTATAATCATTCAACATAGCCCATAAAATTATGTATAATTATTATATATAGCCCACAAATAATAAGATAATCACTAAATCCCTAAATCATCATCAATGTAAAAAAAAGTTAATTATCTAATCAATGTTATTTTAACGAATAATCAACACCCCAAATTAATTTTAGTATAATCATGATTAGAAGAGAAAAAAACATCATCTTATAAATTTTTTTTTCATATATATTATGTTTATAAAGTTATAGGAGAATGTCATATGAAAAGAATTAAACGCTTAGTTAATTCCATTTCGATTGATCTTGTTGTAGAAATTTATTAAGGGAACAATTAGAATATATATATATCGATCAATTTTGATGTAATCATGATTAAGAAAAATTTAATTTAGAGAAAATATAAGAATTGGAGTTTGTTTGTTTTTGGGGAAAAAGTAAGAATTAGGGTTTATATATAATTGTTCAATTTGTGAGAATATTAAAGGAACAATTATAATTAATTTTAAGTATGATTAAGAAAAAAAAATTTGGATTTATTTTGATTTTGAGTAAGAATGATCTAAGTTTAATTGTTACCACAAAAAATTAAGACTTGTTTGGTTTTTTATTGTGATTTTTGACTTTTCATTTTAACTTAAATTTTTTGGGCTATGGTTAATAAAAGTGTGGGCTATATTTAAGAGAAGCATTTAGGGTCAATAGATGCTCCAGGATTATTACTGATTGTTTCTGATTACTCATTTTTGAGGAGATCAAAAGATGACGATTCGAGAAAAATGACAGAAGTTAGTAGTGGATAAGAAGTAGGTGTTTAAGTTTATTGTGAATGGGAGACAAACATAATAGAAACAAAAGTAGAGGAGAAGAAGAATCAGAGAGTTTTTCTCATTTATTTCCTTTGTCTTGTACACTTTAAATACATAACACTAAATGCATGTAGTAGTACAGGTGTTGGGATAATGTATGACATGTGTTTAGTGGGAAGAGAAAACACAACATGTGTCTAGGAGAAGAGGGGAGGTGCACATGCACTTTGCCACATGGTGGTCAGACACCTTTCCCCACATATTCCTACAACACTCCCCCTTGGATGACCACCAGTATAAACTAATTGCTTTGCCAAGACCTTTCCAGAAAACGCCTGTTGATGAAAAACTGGTCAAAGGAGAAAGACACTTGAGCTTCCGAAATGGCGTCACTTGTCAGAACTTTTCTCCGTTATAGAAATGTATCAGGAAAAATATTTCGCACAAAAACCCGAACACTTGTAAGGAGAAGAATAACCTCAACCGAAGTTGTATCTATAGTATTTTGTTGTCTCATTAAAAACCTTATCGAGTAACAAAACCCCGTGGGAAAAAGTAACGTCGATGAAGGAAAAGAGTACAACACACTTTGATGTCATCACTGCATCGTAGATGCTCCCCCTGATATTGACATCTCCCCATGATTTGTATTCTGGTATTATTGTTATCTCATTAAAAACCTTTCCGAGTAACAAAACCCAGTGGGAAAAAGTAACCTTGGTGAAGGAAAAGAGTTCAACATACCATCAGGGTGCTCCCCCTGATGCAGGACAATTTATTTAGTCTATTACAATCATGGGAGTGGACAATTCCTTTAGTCCTATGGGGTCATGGAAGTTCGGACAATCTCTTTAGTCCTATACTTCTCACATGTTTTTCAAATGCGGCCTTAGGTAATGACTTAGTAAATAAGTCTGCCATATTTTCGTCAGATTTTACTTTACTGACCTGAATGTTTAGGAGACATTGTTGTTGCTAATTATAGAAGAACTTCGGTGATATATATGTTTCGTATTATCACCCTTGATATACCCTTGCTTCATCTGTTCGATGCAAGCTGCATTATCTTCGTAAATGCAAGTTGGCTCTTCAGTGGTATAACTCAAACCACATGTCCCTCGAATATGTGTAATGATAGACCTTAACCATATACACTCACGAACCGCCTCATGTAGGGCAATGATCTCGAGTGGTTCGTGGAGGTAGCCACAAGGGTTTGCTTGGTCGATCTCCGGGATATCGATGTATTCCCGATAGTGAACACGTATCCGGTTTGTGATCGACCTTTGTGTGGGTCTCGAGAGGTACCCAAGATCAGCAAAACCAACCAAAACATTATTTGGGGTTCCTGTGTAAGGAGTCGCAATTACATTAGAATCTCCTCTTTCGTCTTCGTAGGGATAAAAAAAACCCAATTCAATGGTTCCCTTTAGGTATCTAAAGATATTCTTTATACCATTCCAATGACGATGCGTTGGCGCTGAGCTATATCTAGCTAACAAATTCACTGAGAATGAGATATCTGGTCGAGTACATTGTGCTAAGTACAATAATGCGCCTATTGCACTTAGATAGGGATATTCAGCTCCCAATACATCTTCGCCATCTTCCTTTGGACGAAATGGATCTTTATGTACATCTAAAGTTCGACCAACCATGGGAGTGCTAAAAGGGTGCACTTTGTCCATATTAAATTGCCCGAGTATCTTATGGACATATGCAGACTGGTGGATTAATATTCCACAAGCTCGATGTTCTAGTTCAAGTCCTAGACACATTCGAGTTTTCCCAAGATCTTTCATCTCAAATTCGGATTTCAAATAGCTTGCGGTTTCTCTTAGTTCATCAAGAGTACCTACTATGTTCATGTCGTCGACATACACAGCTATAATAGCAAATCCGGAACTTGTTTTCTTTATAAACACACAGGGGCACAATTCATTATTTGTATATCCCTTCCCAATCAAATAATCACTTAGACGGGTATACCACATCCGTCCGGATTGCTTTAATCCATAAAGTGAGCATTTCAACTGAATTGCAAACGCACTCCGTGGTTTAGAGTTACTTGATTTGGGCAATGGAAGTCCATCTGGAACTTTCATGAATATCTCTGTATCGAGATCCCCATAGAGATATGCGGTAACCACATCTATGAGTTGCATTTCAAGTCCTTCTGAAACTACTAAGCTGACTAAGTAACGGAACGTTATGACGTCCATTACAGGAGAGTAAGTTTCTTCGTAATCAATCCCAGGGCGTTGTGAGAAACCTTGCGCCACAAGGCGAGCCTTATATCTCAAGACTTCGTTCTTCTCATTACGCTTTCTGACAAATACCCATTTATGTCCTACAGGATTTACACCGGTGGGGTTAGAACTACCGCACCAAATACATCTTTTGCCGTGAATTTAATTCAGCACGGATTGCATCTCTCCATTGAGGCCAATCTACTCTCTTTTGGCATTCTGCAATAGAGCGTGGTTCGATATCATCATGCTCTATAATCTCTCGAGCAACTTTATATGCGAATATATCATCAATATGCGTGGAGGATCTTTCCATCAACACGTATGAACTTTCACAATCCATAGATATTTCTTTGTTCTCTGGAATCAATTCAAACTTCGGGGCGTCCCCAGTAATGATTCATGGACATAACTGTAATCAGAGACAATCTCATGAGATGGATTATCTGTATTGATGATATATGGATCGGTTTGTGCCTTACTCGCCCTTTTCTTCCTTGGCTGAGTATCGATCGAACCAAGTGGTCTCCCCCTCTTCCTTTTAGGGGCCACGGCCACAGATACACTTCCACCAAGTGTAGCCTTGGTACCTATATTTATGGTACCTTTTCCCTTGTCGGGAATTTCCAACCTTGCGAGCACGTTTGCAGTCTATATGTGATCTCGTCACTTTAGCGATATCAGTAAATGCATCCGGCATTGAATTTTCCACATTCGAAGATCGATAATTCTTTTCACTTCACTTTCGCATTGTGGAGTGCGGGGATCAAGATGAGACAACGTGGGAACACACCAGGGACAATTCTGTCGTTCCTTTGGAAGTCCTTTTTCCATACCTCCCCCAAACGACGGGAAGGTTGTCTCATCAAAGTGACAATCCGCAAATCTAGCGGTAAAGAGATCGCCCTGTCAAAGGTTCTAAGTAGCGGATAATTGTTGGGGATTCGTATCAACATAAATACCTACTCGTCTTTGTGGACCCATCTTAGTACGTTGTGGGGCGTAATAGGCACATATACGGCACAACCAAATATGCGTAAATGTGAAATATCAGGCTCATATCCGGTTACCAACCGGTACGCGAGAAAATGGTTGGCTAGCGTTGGGTCTAAAACGAATAAGTAATGCCGCATGCAATATGGCGTACCCCAGGCGTGATAGGCAGGTTGGAACGCATAACCAATGCCCTAGCTATCATCTCGTAACCTTTTGATGGTAGCTTCGCGAGACCATTTTGAGTGTGTACATGGGGTACGGGATGCTCTACGTCAATTCCATTAGACATACGTAAATCATCAAATCCTTTAGATGTAAATTCTCCAGCATTATCAAGTCTGATAGACTTGATTGGATGATCAGGGTGGTGAGCCCTTAGTCGTATAATTTGTGCTAGGAGCTTTGCAAATGCAACATTTCTTGTGGACAACAATGCAACGTGTGACCAACGGGTCGAAGCATCAACTGGAACCATAAAATACCCGAATGGTCCGCATTACGGATGTATAGGTCCACAAATATCACCTTGTATTCTTTGTAAAAATGGAATATTTTGTTTGGTATCTTTAGCATAGGATGGTCTCAATCCTGTCTTTGCTAAAGAACAAGCTTTGCAAAATGAGCGATGTGCCTTCGATAAGGACAACGAAGAAGAATGGGACTGAGGGTGCGCTTCAATTACTTTGGAAGACGAAGGTTGCGCTTCTCTTACTTTAGAAGGCATAAAATTTGCATCATTTACTTTAGAATGCACATTGTTACTCTGCATTGTAACAATCTTTTGTCCCATTTTATTTTTCATTTGAAAGAAAGGATGTCCGTGTGAGTTCTTCAAAACACGGATCATCATATCACGACCTGGGTGCCCTAGTCGATCGTGCCAAAGCTTATATAAGTCACTGGCCAACAGTTCATCGTTGGTAACAACATGGGATTCAATAATCCTAATGGTAGTGATATACAATCCACTAGATTGACTCATTAGTGTCTCTAAGATGCGCTTCCTTCCGCATTCATTAGAGGTCACGTATATGTACTCAATTCCATTTTCACAATGAGTTTCCAAGTGATAACCATTTGCACGGATATCCTTGAAACTCAACAAATTAAGTGCGGTTAGCTCTTGGTGCATATAGAGCTTCTGTGACTTTAATCATTGTGCCGTTTGGCAACAAGAATTGAGCAGTACCTCGCCCAATGATTACTTGTGATGATCCAATCATTGTAGTCACAGATGTATTATAAGGAGTAAAATCAACAAATAATTGTCTATTTCGTAGGATAGTGTGGGTGGTAGCACTATCAACTAGACATTCAATTTCTCCTTGAGACATTCCTCTTTTGGAAAGAAGTACTTGATGAATAACTAATAAAGATGAAGAATTAAATTTCTTGTGAAGGATTTAATCTCAGTTGGTTGTAGCTAGGTGCTGATAACGTGTTTAAGTTTATTGTGAATGGGAGACAAACATAATAGAAACAAAAGTAGAGGAGAAGAAGAATCAGGGAGTTTTTCTCATTTATTTCCTTTGTCTTGTACACTTTAAATACATAACACTAAATGCATGTAGTAGTACAGGTGTTGGGATAATGTATGACATGTGTTTAGTGGGAAGAGAAAACACAACATGTGTCTAGGAGAAGAGGGGAGGTGCACATGCACTTTGCCACATGGTGGTCAGACACCTTTCCCCACATATTCCTACAACAGTAGGAAGGTTTTAAGTTTTTAGGTTAAAATAATTAAGTAAATAGAGGCTAGTTTTAACATTTCGTTGATTTGGCTACCCAAGTGCACAAATCCTTTTTCTCACGCTTGAATGGTCAAAATTTTCCTAGTACAATACGAAAGTAAGCACAAGCACTACTTGACTTTTTCCCGAGTAGATGGTAAAATTTTCATGTATACATGGCTCATTTTGAAATTAAATTAGGCTTCTCTTAAATATAGCCCACACTTTTATTAACCATAGCCCAAAAAATTTAAGTTAAAATGAAAAGTCAAAAATCACAATAAAAAACCAAACAAGTCTTAATTTTTTGTGGTAACAATTAAACTTAGATCATTCTTACTCAAAATCAAAATAAATCCAAACTTTTTTTTCTTAATCATACTTAAAATTAATTATTATAATTGTTCCTTTAATATTCTCACAAATTGAACAATTATATATAAACCATAATTCTTACTTTTTCCCCCAAAACAAACAAACTCCAATTCTTATATTTTCTCTAAATTAATTTTTTCTTAATCATGATTACATCAAAATTGATCGATATATATATATATATTCTAATTGTTCCCTTAATAAATTTCCACAACAAGATCAATCGAAATGGAATTAACTAAGCGTTTAATTCTTTTCATATGACATTCTCCTGTAACTTTATAAACATAATATATATGAAAAAAAAATATATAAGATGATGTTTTTTTCTCTTCTAATCATGATTATACTAAAATTAATTTGGGGTGTTGATTATTCGTTAAAAAAACATTGATTAGATAATTAACTTTTTTTTTACATTGATGCTGATTTAGGGATTTAGTGATTATCTTATTATTTGTGGGCTATATATAATAATTATACATAATTTTATGGGCTATGTTGAATGATTATAAAGGTCCGTTTGGTTAGATTAAGCACTTATTTCAATGGGTTATGGTTAATAAATGTGTGGGCTACATTTAAAAGAAGCCTTAAATTATATTCAGTAGATGCACAAGCACCTAAATAAATAATTTAAGAGTTCTCCTGCAGTCATGCTCACTTTGATTCGGTGATATATCTGGCTAAGAGCAACTGCAATCATACGAATAAAACCAAAGACCAAAAATTAAAAAAAATCAAAAAAATTTGGTTTACTCCGTGCTGCGACGCTACGGGGCAGGACTAAAAACTAAAAAAATTTCATCAGGCGCAACTTTAAAGTTGCGCCCCATTTTTTTTTTTTTTTAATTTGGGCGTAACTTAAAGTTACGCCCCACCATCAGGCGCAGTATAAACTTCCGCCCCACCATCAGGCGCAACTATAAATTACGCCTGTTCAAACGCAACTTTAAATTACGCCCGACTAAAACCAAACTAAAGACCAAATATGGTTTGGTTTTGGTTTTAATCTGTCTTTGATCTTTATTCCTTCTCCACTGCCTCGGTTTTGGACCAAAATTTTAGTTTTGGTCTCCCATTTGTGGATGCTCTAAGAGCATCCACGGTCGAGGAGTATAACTAAAAATTTGGTCGAAAAACCAAGCGCTACTGTCGAGAGGAGTAAAGATCATATACGAACTAAAACCAAAACCAAACTATATGTGGTCTTTGGTTTGGTTTTGGTCTGGCGTAACTCACGACTACGCCCGATTGGGGCGGAATTTTCAAGTTACGTTTGGCGGTGGCGTATGTTATAATTGCGCCCGATTGTGGATTTCAGTTACGCCCGACGGACGTAGTTTTGAGTTACGCCTGGTACCAGGCAGTTTTATATGATTGCGCCCCATTGAGGCGTAATTTGAAGTTACGCCCCGTCAGGCGCGATTTTAAATACCGCCTGACTACCGGCGCAATTATAAACTCCGCCTGTTACTTCATGTGGCGTAATTTAAATCTACGCCCCATCCTTTCACCATTTTCATCTGTTTTTCGATATTTCGAATTTTTCCCAGTACCGTTGGGAAATCTCATTTCATGTTTTTTCCGCAATTTCGAATTTTTCCGAGTACCGTTGGGAAATTTGGAACGTTGGCCATTTAAGACCGTACCAGGCATATGGCAACCGTTGGGTTCTAGAGTCATGTACCAAGCACCAGCCATATGGCAACCGTCAAAATACCTAGCCATAATTATGCTATATCCTTGCTCAAATCACTTTACATTTCACTCTGTTTTCGAGGTGGTGGTGTATGACTACGAAGTAAGCTAACAAATTGATGTAGTGTACAACATGGCTGAATCCTACCTTGAGGAAATGGAGCGCCGAAACCGTAATCGCTAACCATTTATGGAAACTTGGTCAGACTTTGGTTACTTTAGGATATTTCAGTTAGGAAATAAGAGATATTATGCAGCTTTTGGCATGATATCATATTCTTTTGATTTTCCTAGGATTTCCTCTTTATTTGTTTAGATTTTGTAGTGATATTCCTTTATTTTCTAGTTCTGTCAATTAAGTCTGTAAGCCTATATAATGGCCGCGTCTTTTACTTGTCAGACATTGAATCAGAGATTAATAAAATCACTTCTTATTGAGAAGTTTATAAAGATGTGTGATTTCTATCGTTTCCAGTACTAACATCCTACACCATTTGGTATTCAGATTGGGTATCAATCCTTCAATCATGGTTCGTGGCAGAGGTCGTGGTGGTCCTCGCGAAGTTTTGATTGATGAGGTGATGGAGAGAACAAGGTACGATGAACTCTCACGCGCGGTTGAGCAGCTCGCCGGTCAAGTAGCTACTTTGCTGCAACGACATGAGCGCCGTCCTCTTCCTACGGATGAATCAAACACCGAAGGAACCGATGATGATGATACTGAAAACCCCTTTGCTGAGCGTGCAAGGGAAAACTTGCATCATGAACGTGACTCTAGAAGTTGGGAATCAACATTCCGCGTAGAGATTCCTGAGTTTCATGGTAGTGGATTGACGCCGGAAGATTGTATCGACTGGTTTTCTACCGTGGAAGAAGTGCTTGAGTTTAAGAGGGTACCTGCTGCTCGTGTGGTTCCTCTTGTTACTACCCGCTTTCGAGGAAGGGCTGCTGTTTGGTGGCGGCAATTGAAAGCATCACGCATTCAACAAGGTAAACCACCAATTTCATCTTGGGCAAGGCTTGAAAAATGTATGCGTACAGCGTTTTTACCTTTTAACTATACCCGAGAGTTGTATATTCGTCTTCAAAATCTTCGCCAAGGTTTTCGTTCAATTGACGAGTATACGAAAGAATTCTATGATTTGGTTACTCGGTCGGGAATTATGGACACTGAAGAACAACTTGTCTACCGCTACATAGGAGGTTTGCGCCAAACTTTTCAAGACACGCTTAATTTATTTGATTATTATTCTGTTTCTGAAGTACATCAACGTGCTTTGCGTTTGGAAAAACAATTTTCCCGTAAGAATGTTACGGCGTCAGTTAGCCGTCCTCCTATTGTCCCTTCACAGAATGCTTCCGCACAACAGGGTGTTAGTATGCCACAGAAATCTGGTCAGAAGTGTTATCGTTGTGGAGATCCGGGTCATTTTGCGAATGACTGTCGTAAAGTTGGCAGATCGGGTAAGGCGTTACTAGTTGACGGTGATGCAAAGGATGGTATTTTCGATGACGCTGATGACAATACGGATGAGCTAAATGAAATATTTTTGCCTGGAGATCAAGGTGAATGCTTAATGGTTCTTCGTCGCTCTTTCCTGACTCCAAAAGTTGTTGATGATGAGTCGTGGTTACGAAAGAATATATTTCAGACAACTTGTACCGTGGGCGGTAAGATTTGTCGTGTGATAATTGACTCTGGAAGTTGTGAGAATGTAGTTTCGGAAGAGGCATCCGTAAGTTGAAGCGCCAACCGAAAAACATCCCCATCCGTATTCTCTTCATTGGCTCAGTAAAGGTTCCGAGGTAACTATTTCGAAACGTTGTCTTGTGAATTTTTCTATTGGGTCGTTGTACCAAGATAGTGTTTGGTGTGACGTTGTGACAATGGATGCTTGCCATATCTTGTTGGGGCGACCATGGCAATTTGATAGGGACGTAAGTCATGATGGTAAAAAGAATTCATATTCTTTCACATTTAATTCTACTCGTATAACATTAATTCCATCAAAAGAGTTGGTTCCTTCCACACTCTCTACTGTTTCTTCAAATTTGCTTTCCTGGCGTGATTTTGAAACTGAGATGCTAGATGTTGGCATGGTGTTTTTACTGTCTCCGGTTCCTCAGGCTAATTCAAGTAGTTTGGAAGTCCTTCTTGTGTTCAGGGGTTATTGGCAGACTTCGCAGACATATTTCAAGTGGACCTTCCGGATGGGCTACCTCCCTCTCGAGATATCCAGCATCGAATAGATTTTGTTCCTGGTTCGGTTCTTCCTAATCGTCCGCACTATCGTATGAGCCCTAAAGAGCATGCCGAACTACAACGTCAAGTGGGGAACTATTAGAGAAGGGTCTTATTAGGGAAAGTCTCGGTCCATGTGTTGTTAAAACTTTATTAATCCCTAATAAAGATGGTACTTGGCGCATGTGTGTGGATAGTCGTGCTATTAATAAGATTACGGTAAAGTATCGTTTCCCCATTCCTCGCCTAGATGATTTATTGGATCAGTTACACGGTGCTACAATTTTTAGCAAACCGGATTTAAGAAGTGGGTATCATCAGATCCGTATTCGCCCGGGTGATGAGTGGAAAACCGCTTTTAAAACTAGGCAAGGACTATATGAATGGCTAGTAATGCCGTTCGGTCTCTCCAATGCTCCTAGTACCTTTATGCGGGTGATGAATGAAGTTTTGAAGAAATTCCTGGGTAAGTTTGTTGTCGTTTACTTCGATGACAGTCTAATTTATAACACTAACTTGAAATCCCATTTGTCTCATCTTCGGGAAGTTTTATTGGTATTGCGACAACAACAGTTCTATGCTGCTACTAAGAAGTGTGTATTTTGTACGGATCATATTTTATTTTTGGGATATGTAGTCTCCAAAGATGGTATTTCTGTTGATGATTCGAAAGTGGATGCTGTTCGTACTTGGCCGTGTCCTCAAACTTTACATGAAGCCCGGAGTTTTCACGGTTTTGCCTCTTTTTATAGAAGATTTATTCCACACTTCAGTACTATCGCAGCTGCAATCACCGATTGTATAAAGAATGGTAAGTTTTCATGGACCGATGACGCGACCCAAGTTTTGAATTGCTCAAGGAGAAATTGTGTTCAGCTCCTATCTTAGCTTTACCCAATTTTTCATTACCATTTGAGGTTCATACTGATGCTTCTAAGGTGGGTATTGGTGCCGTGTTAAGCCAAGCAAGCAAACCCGTTGCGTTTTTCAGCGAGAAGTTGAATGGATCTAAGCGTAATTACAAAGACTTATGAGTTAGAATTTTATGCAATCATTCAAACACTTAAGCACCGGCGTCACTACTTGATTCATTCGGAATTTGTATTATTTACTGATCACGATGCTCTAAAACACATTGGCAATCAAGACAAGATGAATGCTCGCTGAGTAAAATGGGCTAATTATATGCAGGACTTTACTTTTGTTCTTAAGCACAAGGCAGGTGTTCAAAACCGTGTGGCGGATGGCCTAAGTCATCAACGGAGTCTTCTAACTTCACTGCATAATGAGGTGCTGGGCTTTGATTCTTTTTCTGAATTATACAAGACTGATCCATTTTTTCCCTTGTTTTGGACACTATCAAGGCAGGAAACAACTCCCAGTTCATACTTCTCGACGGGTTTATCTTCAAGGGTACTCGATTATGTATACCTGACTGCAGTTGGCGCCTTAAAATCATTCAAGAATTACATAATGAAGGCCATTTTGGTCGTGACAAAACATTTCAGCTGATTTCAACATCTTATTTTTGGCCGAGATTGTTTAAAGAGGTGCAACGGTATGTCTCTCGCTGTCATATTTGTCAAGTCTCTAAGGGGTCTGCTACACGAATCTTTGGTTTATATATGCCATTACCAATTCCATCCAAGCCGTGGACCGACATTAGCATGGATTTTGTTGTGGGTTTGCCTCGCACTCAACAAGGAATGGATTCTATTTTTGTAATAGTCGACAGATTCTCAAAAATGGCACATTTTGTAGCCTGCAAAAAGGCTACAGATGCAGTAAATGTGGCTCTTTTATTTTTTAGAAATGTTTATCGCCTTCATGGTCTTCCTGAATCAATTGTATCAGACCGTGATTCTAAGTTTCTAAGTCATTTTTGGAGGTGTTTATGGAAATTATTGCATACTGATTTGAAATTCAGCAGTGCTTACCATCCACAAACGGATGGGCAGTGAGGTGGTGAACCGTTCTCTTGGAAACTTACTTCGGAGTTTGGTGGGTTCGCATACTAAACAGTGGGATCAACATTTGTTTCAAGCGGAATTTGCTTTCAACAGGGCTATTCATAAGAGCACCGGTTTTAGTCCTTTCCAGGTGGTATGTGGGTTTAACCCTCGCTCGTCCCTTGATCTTGCACCTGTTCCTGACTTACAACGAGTACATACCACGGCGGATGCTTTAATTCAACACCTGCAACAGATTCATGAAGTTACTGCCTTAACTTGGTGGCTTCTTCAACGAAATATAAAATGTGGCGATAAACATCGTCGTCATGTTGAGTTTGAAGTCGGCGATTTTGTTTGGGATGTGCTTACTAAAGAACGCTTTTCAGCTGGTACTTACAACAAATTGGGTCCTCGCAAGGTTGGTCCATTTGAAATCATTGAGAAAATCAATTCTAATGCGTATCGTTTGAAGCTTCCAAGTCACATTCGTACTGCAGATGTGTTCAATGTGCGTCATCTCATTCCCTACTACGGTGACTTGTCTGATGATGACCTGCCTAATTCGAGGGCGAATTTCCTCCTTCCTGGGGAGAATGATGTAGTGTACAACATGGCTGAATCCTACCTTGAGGAAATGGAGCGCCGAAACCGTAATCGCTAACCATTTATGGAAACTTGGTCGGACTTTGGTTACTTTAGGATATTTCGGTTAGGAAATAAGAGATATTATGCGACTTTTGGCATGATATCATATTCTTTTGATTTTCCTAGAATTTCCTCTTTATTTGTTTAGATTTTGTAGTGATATTCCTTTATTTTCTAGTTCTGGCAATTAAGTCTGTAAGCCTATATAATGGCCGCGTCTTTTACTTGTCAGACATTGAATCAGAGATTAATAAAATCACTTCTTATTGAGAAGTTTATAAAGATGTGTGATTTCTATCGTTTCCAGTACTAACATCCTACACCACAAATGCAGCAACCCCTCCACCTTCCACCAATCACAAAGACCTTTCCCTCTACGAAGTAAGCTAACAAATGCAGCCCCATCAGGCCTAGTTGCAATTCACGCCCCATTGGGCGTAGTTTAGTGTTACGCCCCATCAGGCGTAGTGTTTTAATTGCGTCCCATCAGGCGTATTTATTAATTGCGCCCCGTTAGGCGTAGTTTCAAGTTACGCCTCTCAATTGAGCGGTTTTATATATTACGCCTCACACCAAACACAATTTTAGGTTACGCCCCACTTCAGGCGTAAATTAAAATTACGTCCCACCGAGCGCATTTTATACGTACGCCCCATATCAGACGAACTCTTATACATCCACCAAATTTACTCCAGCACCGTAACGTCTCAGCACTGACTAAACCCATTTTTTTTGTTTTCATTTGATATTTAGTCTTTAGTTATAGTCCAATGACTGCGGTTACTCTAAGCGCTTTTTTTATGGAACACCCAAGCCACAAATGACGGTGGCTCACCAGGAGCTAAAACGCGTTATTAAGATTACATGAAACTGTTTAGATTTTAGAGTGAGTTTGATTAACACATCACTTGGACTTTTAAACAAGCGGAAAGATAATTTTAGTTTACCGTGCTAATTGCATCAAAACAACAAATCTCTCTCTCTCTCTAACTTATCTTTACTGGCTCGCACAGTGTCGTGTCAAGTGATCTGACACGCTGCGTCAATAGCAATGGACAGGATTATTGCTAACGTTGTTTAAAATTGTTTGTTTCTTCCTATTACTGATTTTTTGTTGAACAACATTTGACTTTTTTTTAAGCGTGGTGAGCTCTCATTTCTCCATCAACGCGTTGCTTTCTCGAGATGTGAAGTAGTTGATTACACAGCCTTTTCAGCGCCAAACATTGGAGTAGTGGTTAAAAGGAGTGATGTTTGTGCAGCACTGAACTCTTCCACGGTACAGTAAAAAAGTAAAGCAAAACAAACCTATTTTGGTGAAAGAGAGGTGAACCGTGAACAAAGTTCCGTTGCACTTTGTTTTTGTCCTCTTCATTCACTTTCAAAATCCGAAAGACAAAGACCTGATGCGAAATTTGTAAGGCTTAACATATGACAAGTCACCGAGCACGTGTCCAGCACAGTCCCTTGTTGATTCAATCTCTGGGGCACTAACTTCACCTGGTAGGCTGGGACAAACATAGCGTGTCGTATCCATTTGTACTAAAAGGTAGCTAACGTTTTCGTAATATAGCAGCTAGAATGTGTCTGAGACTCTGCGTCTGTTATGGAGTCAGTCCTATGTCTCTTTTGTCCGTATACTTTATGTGCTTATATATATAATAATACTTTCATTCGTACTGAACCATCCACGTAAGCAGCACTCCTTCTCACAAATCATGTCATGCAATGTAAGTAGTGAGTAGTGAGTACCTTCAATCCTCTGCATGTACTCTCACTCGAAAATGCCAAACACTCTTTATGACAGGATTATTTACTGATTTTTTGTTGAACAACTGTTTTACACGTGGAGAGTTCTCCTCCCTTCATCAACGTGATGCTTTCTCGAGATGTGGAAATGCTAGTTCAACTAGCTAGGTACATACCCATCCGCCAGATTGCACAGCCTTTTCAGCGTTTTTGTTTCATTTTTAACGTTAGAGACATTTAGAGATCGTTGTCTAGTGTGGCGCTAAATATTGGACTAGTGATGTTGGTGCCGCAGTGCAGTAGATAAGAAGACCAGAAAAAGTTTTCAAATGCATGCAAATATGGTATGCAAGTTCAAAACGGGATTTCGTGCTGGCCAAAAAGTAAAGCAAAACCAACCTATTTTGGTGAAAGACAGAGACCAGATGCGAAATTTGAAAGGCTCAACATATGCATTAATTTCATCTGGTAGGCTGCAACATAACGTGTCATATCCATTTGTACTAAAAGGTAGCTAACGTTTTCGTAACAGCAGCAGGCAGCTAGAACGCGTCTCTATCCTTTGGGTTAGTCTGGGATTCGAGTCAGTCCTGTCTCTTTTGTTCGTACAACTTCAAATAAATTTAGAAATAGTTTTGCAATATAGTAATAAATGCAGCAAAGATAGAACGATAAAGGGAGCATAGGAATCAGGGAACTAAACTAGCTAATTCACCATCTAATCAATCAAATTACAAGCAGGTTAGGACTTAGGATAGGATGGAACACACAGTGGAAGTGTAAAAATCGGATACCTCTGGTGCTGCTCAGCCACTCATCAGTAGTGGAAGGACAATCTGGTTTTGCTATTTGATGTATTTTTATGCTGTATAACTTCAAAATAAAAATTTGAGAATACAAGGAGAAATTTGGAGTACAATGGTATTACAAAAGACCTAATTAATTTTGATAAGCAGCATCTTTCAGTCTGACTGCATCTATCATCGTAAAGGTTAGCTGTAAGGTTTGGATAGCTGCTTATACAATACTAAAGGATCCACGTAAGCAAGCACTCCTTCTCACAATCACAAATCATGTCATGCATGTAATGTAAGTACTAAGTACCCTTCAATCCTCTACATGTACTGGAAAATGCCGAACACTCCTTTGTGTCCCACAGTTGTACACGTCCCACCACATTGAACAACATCCCAAATCCCAATCTTCATTTTCATTACTCATGGAAGGAAGAACTATACATCCATCAAAAGAGCAAGTAGCTAGCTAGCATATCTCCCAAACTTGACCACTGGCGGAGGGGGCCCAGCAGAAATGTTAGATGCATGTTTGAAAACTAGTTTGGCATTTTCACATACTGTCGCAGGGGAAGCTAGTGTGACTAGTAAACCAGAAATTACTGGAGAGTAGAGACCACATGCTGGCCAACTCTGAGGTTACATTATTATTATCAACAGGGAAGCAGCAGTATGGCAGGTTCCATTGTGGAGAGGTTAAAACTTAAAGATTAATACAAACAGTAAACAGATAATATGGAGCAACTTGAGAAACTAAAAAACCCAGCAAATTAAAGATTAATGGCTCTCAACCACTGATAAAGAGTGCTTATCGGTATGTAACCACGTAATCTTCAGAAATATGACAGAAAAAGTAATTATCAAAAAAGAAAACTAGAATCCCAAAAAGATCTGTAATCCTGACAGAAAAAACAAGAGACACTTAATTGTTGAAAGTAATTTGTAATTGTAACTGAAAAGTAATTATCTAGAGATCAAGTTAGTATATAAAACAAATGTTTTGCTCATACTAGTTCATCAATACAGTTTTTCAGACTCAAATGACACACATGAAGCAGCATTCGATATGTACTGCACAATACAGCAGATAACAGCAGAGAGACATTTAATATAAAGAAAATGTGTTTGCTTAAGCCAATACACTAAACCCTCAAACAATCACAAAACCACTACTATAAAAAGGCAACTCATCTTCTCCTCCTTTCCTATAAAACATTAACCCACCTATCTCTTCTTCCTACAAAGAAAGCTAAACTTCTAATGGCAACATTTGGGGGTGATTTCCATAAAATAGACATAGTTTCTCCACAAGTTTTTCCAAACCCTACAATCAATTGCAATGAAATCATTGAAGCTCAATCTAAAACCTTTATGTATAAACTCCTACCAACGTTTCACAGTTCTAAACCTGATCATTATAGTCCTTTGTGTGTGTCAATTGGTCCCTTCCATTGGAAGGATGTGGGTACTAAAGATATGCATGTAACAAAGAAATTTTATGCTCAACAATATCTTGAGAGAGTAGCTGCTGTGAGAGGTGGAGATTTTACTTCTTCTCATATTTATCAAGAGTGCTATCAAGTGGTCCGTTCTAAGATGCAGCAAGTTAAAGAATGCTATTCAGCTTGTTTGAATGAAGAAGATATGGTCATGGTTATGATCATAGATGGTCTGTTTATCCTGGAGATGCTAAAATCAATGGGGTCTCAAGCACAATTGTTATCCAGGACTATCTGGTATCTGGAGAAGTGTTTTTTGGATTTTCTGATTTATGAAAATCAGATACCCTTTTTTATCCTGGAAGAACTATTTAACTTAACAGCTTCCCAGAATCCTCAAGAAGAAGAAAGGTCTTTAGCTGATTTATGTCTCAACCTGTTCACCAGATGCACTTTGAAGAAGGACGCGAAAACCCTCAGTCAACTAAGGTCAGCGGAACATGGAAGTAGGAATTTGCTAGATTTTCTCAACAAGTCTTTGAGACCCCCAACTGTTGCTGAAGAGGAACCAGTTCCACCAAAGTCATTGTGGTCAAAGATCAAAAGTTGTATTTTCGCAACTTTGCAACCGTGTTTCCCTAAGCTGTTTAACAAATACTCAACACCGATTTGTTGCTGTGACGGTTTACAAGGCACTCCCAATGCACTGGAGTTGAGGAGATCAGGAGTCTCTTTTCGAAGAGCTTCGGATGAAAAAAGTTGTCTGGATATAACCTTCTTCGAGCATTATCTTTTGATTCCTAACTTTAGGATCGACGACAACAGTGAAACAATCCTTAGAAATCTAATTGCGCAGGAGCAGTATAGCAGCAGTCATGATACGGAATTTTGGATAACATCCTATGTTTGCTTCCTCAGCAATTTGATACAAACTGGCAAGGATGCAGAGTATCTGTCAAGAAAAGGTATTTTAACTTGTTACCTGGGAACTTTTGATGAGGTTGCTAAATTGTTTTCAAGATTAAATTCAGAAGTTGTTCTCCGAAACAAATATCAAGTCATGATGGTGAAGATTAACGAATACTATTACACGCCTTGGAACTCTTGCGTGGCTGCTTTTTATAGCAAAAACTTTGACTCACCCTGGACAGGTACAGCCTTTTGGTTAGGAATCTTATTTCTTATCCTTGCACAGGTCAATAACATGATGAACTTCTACAAGTTCTTCACTGGGCACAACTCCATAAAAGGTTAAGTTTGAAGGCCATGGTTGTTGAATTAGAAGTATTAACTTTTGTAATTCCTTTCTAAAGGAAAACTCATTCTTAATTTTGTTCTTAGATGTTTTTATGGCTTTCCAATGTATTTCCTTTCTAAAGGAATACTCATTCAGAATTTTCTCTTTTAGTCTGAATGAGCGGATGTAATTTCTATTCAGTTTTTAATTAATATAAATTATCTTTAGTAATGCATTATCTTAGACTCAGGTATTTGTGTTTATTTCTTAGGGCAATTGGGTTTTAGGGTTTTGATTTTAGTTGGGATTCATTATTTCTTGATTTACTCTTTTTGTTGGATAAAATTAGGTATTATGTCTACTGAATATGATGATTTTTAGGTTGGAATCGTTGTTTTGGGTAGTATGGTTGAGAAAGGACCTAGATTTGTAGCAAAGACACCCAAATTTCTCAAATGCAGTGAGTTCTCTGTCTACTGTGTGACTATGTTAATAAGTTGGCTCCATTGAATGTTTCTGTATATGGATAATGGCTTATTATTTGCATGATAATTTCTTTCTAATATCTATGTCAATGATGCCATTAAGCCAGATGATTGGCACCAAAGATAAAGTTGTCGTTGCATAATTCTCATTATTTTTCCTTTACAACTTGAATTTTTTCTTGTGCAGGATCTTGTTTGATTGTATTCCAGTTAGAGGGAAGAAGGGATTTAATTCTCATTACGTTTCCTCTACAACTTGTTGGTTTTCTTGTGCAGGATCTTGTCTGGTTGTATTCCAGTTAGAGGGAAGAAGGGATTCCATACTTTGCCATTTCAACTATCCACTCCCACATGGCTCATTCTGGGGCTAAAGGCATCTTTAAGGAGTTCAAGTGTACCCCTCTTGATCTTATTAACAGCACAAAATATAAGCTCAGCCATAGCAGATGTTGTGGTTGATGCCATCTTTAAGTATGTGCCCACTGTGCCTTACTTTTTCTTTCTTGCTGTTGTAAATTCTTAAACCTTAATCTTATTATTGAACTTGATCAGGGCTGCATTTGCTGGAGATCTCCAATCACTGTCATGGTCGGCGATGGCCTTGGGAGCAATATGTGATAGTTTGCTTGGCGGATACGCCTTAACCAATTTACAGATCAAATTTAATTCTTTTCTCTGTACTTCCAGCCATGCAACTTTTATCGTGTGGCTTGGTCGAAGAAAGTACTTTTGGAAATAAAGCACTGCCAGAACTTGCAAACTCTGTAAGCTCCCATCTGGGTGATCAAAATGGTTTGGTTCCCGAAAAGAATGTTTCCAAGGAGGTGCCATCAAATAACAATTCTATGAGAAGAAGAAAGAGTCAGAAGAACAACAAAGCAGGAACAATCATCACAATCAAATCTGAAGCTGAGGAAAATAAACGTTCCGTTGTCATGCAGTGGTTCTACTCCCTGAAAGCAGCTTTCTATAGCCTGTGCAAGGCATTTAAGCAGCCCATTATCCTCAGGTAACTGTAGAACAGTAGAAGAGCTCTTTGCAACTTAGTGATAAATTTCGAGCAGCGATTCATTATCCACAGATTTGAATTTTCCATTAGATGGATCCTGTAGGATTTTAAATGCTAAAAGTTTAGGCAATGAATATTTAGGATCCTTTGACCAGTTCAAGATCAGTTAAACTTGCATTGCGGTTTGTTCACTCACACTTCACTTTTAAGGTGTGTGAGCATCACTGTAGATAGTTTAATGAATCCTTTTGTGTAAAGCTTCCAAAAATGATGAAAACGGCCATTTTTGACATGAAACATGACATATCTGTTTTTGCTCACCTTGCAACATACGAGGTGGCTGATAAAGCTGCACTCCGAAGTCTCTTAATGTGACCAAGAGTATCCTAAATATTCATATGCCGTTTTTAGGGTCAATCCGATTATATGATCGGACCTTCATGATTTCAGTCTTTACTTTATTTCCACGTTTTTCTTTGTTTCTGGAAAATGATTTTTTAGCCCAGTGGTTCATCTTCCTAATGATGTGTATTTTGTGTTTGAATTTGTTTCGAGAATGATTTGGTTTTTCTTAGCACATAGTATTACAATTCCAAACCTCTCGACAGTTATGTTCTATAACGAGACCGAGTTCTTGAACTTGGACCCGTCATTTTTGGGGACTGCGCGTGTTGTTGGTTGGTTAGGCCTAATGCTTGGAACCTTCATCTATAATACTACTTAAAACATAGGTAAGTTTGTAGGCTTGCATTTGTGTCTCTGGCTGCATGTTTTATTGTTGTCAGCTGCACCGAGAACTGAATTGCTAATGCCTGAATGCATAGGTAAGTTTGTAGTCTTGCATTTGTGTCTCTGGCTGCATGTTTTATTGTTGTCAGCTGCACCGAGAACTGAATTGCTAATGCCTGAATGGAACTGACTATGGGTCTCATGCAGCTAAAAACTTCACAACTCCAAAGATTATTAAACCATATTTGTCAATGACCTCTGTCAAACAGCCAATATGTGCAAGCAACATTGATCCTCATATCGATTTTGCAGGTTTATGCCATCTTTACAGGGAAGTTAAGCCCGCCTGGGATTGAAGGTACTCTATTCGCCCTTTTCGTGTCTATAAATAATCTGGGTTCAACAATAGGATCGTTTGTAGGTGCTGGTTTGCCGTTTTTGCTGGACGTATCGTCAGGTTCCTTCGATAACCTTTTGAGGGGAATAGTCATTCAAGTCATCTGCACTTTCATACCGATCGTGTTCCTGTTTTTGATACCCAAGGAAGCTACAGATTTAGCAGCCTAACTACACCAGTGAGGAGGCGTTTGTAGTCCAGAAGATGTTTATTCTGTATTGTTCTTTTTTCCTGGAAGTAGATTATAGATGTTCAGAAATGATCTTTGTACCAACCTTTTTCTGAAGTATGTTTTTCCTGGCATATATATATTTGGCATCCACATTCAGTGTTGAATGGTGACAGACTGGTGGTAGCTTGGAAAAGTACATGTTTGGCGTTCAATCATGACATGTTCTGTTGCAAGAATGCTTATGGAAACCCTGACAAATGCAAACCAAATATGTATTCCAACATGTTTAAAGAAGTTTGCCCATCTCGCCTCCACCATTAGTAAGCTGTGTATATCATAACTTTCTGCCTTAACAAATGGGTTCTGAACACATTTCTATTTAGATATTTTAGGATAGGGTTTCATACCCGACCTGCATTCAGCTTCAAGCTATTTATTCAAGTTGAGTTCTAAATTTAACTATCCTGTGTTGCATTTTATGTTTTCTGTCATATGTGTTGAATACTACCATCATTCAGTGCAACTTATATGTTACATTTTATGCCTACCATCATTCGGTGCAACTTATATGTTACATTTTATGCAATTGATGGGCTAAGAAAAAGAATGCTTTAGTTTGCCGTGTCCACGGATGGACCTCTATTTCGCAATCAACTGTCCCATACGAGTATCGCCTGACTTCATTAACTGGACCAGACAACTGCTTGATATGGCATGTCTTACATTCAATAGATGGGAAATTCACATGTACTAGCTCCTACCAAACAACAAATTACCGTCTTATTATGCTCACACTGACATAGTAATTGATAAATCTATTTAAATACAACAAAAATCCTAATCAGTTGAATTTCTTGCAATCCCTTTAATTTATCCCTCATTTACAGCCTTAACACCAACTCTTCCCAATGGCTTTTGCAAATTCCTGAAAGAAAAGTTCTTGGTCTTCGGAGTACCTATAATCTGATTTACGAAAGAGATCATATTCACCAAAAGCCAATACATGATCCGTCAACAGCAAACCTTTCCGCTGTTGCAAGCTCTTCAAAAACAAACTCAGAATTTTGGTCAAGTGCTTCGGCAACATTTCTGTTGATCTCCAGAAACGGACAGCTAAGAATTACCTTTCTCTTATCGTAGAGTTCAATGTGGTATCATTGTGGAAAATACAACTAGCATATTCTATGCAATGTGTAAAACCTATTGTGAGTGCCCCAGATAAAGTGACGAGATCCGCAGCTAATAGTCCAACTGATTCTGAGTCCACGAATAAGATTTGTTATGTTTTCATCAGACTTTGGCATGAGTAGTTGAGCTTCTGTTGCGTAGGAGATGAGTCCATCTCTTCTTCCTTTCTCAACCTCCCATTTTCGGACCTTCCTACTGTGCACAATAAAAGATATTCACACGTCAAACTCTTTTAACATTTTTGCCACGCCAATTTTGCCTTTGACTAATGTTGGGCAAGTTAGAAACATAGAACCAAATCAACGATTTCTGTTAGCATTATAAGATGGAGGGAGCAATTTGGCAACATGAAATGGAGTATATGCAGCATACTTACCCAAGTTACGACATCACGCGCCAAGATAGCGAGGATATCCGAGCATGAGACTACGCCCGGGCATTCTTATTCTAACGCTGCCTAAGCCTTGTCAACAATGTCAAATGCATCTCCAGCTAAAGAAAGGTTAATAGATGCGTTTCTCTCAGAATTATTGTCATCCGTCTGGTAGAATCAAAACAGAACCATCACAACCCTGCAAGAAAAATGTACTTGTTCATTCATTTCGGTTCACATCATGGATCGATATCAACATCTATGACATCATTCAGTTCAAATCAGATATTTAGTCCTGTAAGCTCGGCTACTCCACCGACTGTTTTAGTTCGTCCATGACGGTGTATATGGCTTTAATAATGTGAGGTCTTGATACAATATCTCTTCCGTTCATGAATGTTTCTTTGTGAATTTCAATTACTGTCTCGGGGATTTCAGTGGCTCTCTTATACATGCAAGTAGCCTTTCAATGGACACTATACTAGAAGGAACCTACCACAATTGTGCAATATATTAAGAACTAATTAGAACAGTAATATTCAAACCAAGCTACATTACAACTTCTGTTGGCACACAATGTGACTGAAAATATATGTGCCCAAATGGGAAATTGGTCTGCTAATCTCAGAAATTAAGAGTTGTATCTTTGAAGGAAGAATGAAAAAATAACCAGAAATGCAATACGGGTGCAATAATGTCAAAAGCGGCAGAAAGACATTCAAATTTGCAAATCACAACAACGAACAAAATGACACGCATGCCAATTTTCAATTGTCATCCCACATGGATTAGGACAACCCATGCATCACATTAACTGCAGAAACATAACCACTAGTAAGAGTAAGGAGAGTACATCCATTACAACAAAGACTAAGAAAACAACGAGAACTGGAACAGTTGTAAATGAAGTAACAATGAATGTAACCAACACAACAGGAAGTGCAAGATGAAGCGTAAGAGCAACAAGAAGGATAATAACATCAACAATGCAGAGGAACACTCTGAATTCTGTAATAAACAATGGCAAAAGCTAAAAAGAACCTTCAGAAAATATGAACGCAACTAGAACACTCTGAATTCACTACAATCACATCTACCAACAGAGTAACCAAGGAAAAAGAAAAACAAAATTAATCAAAAAAAAATCTCAAGAAATCCATAATTTGCCCATAGTTGATCGAGAACAAAGTTTATAAAACATGAAGCTGAAATGCTGTGAAGAGAAATAGAGAAACAAAGTTCATAAACATCCAATCTAGAGATGATGCACAAAGGTAGTTTCTTATAAGCGTAGACTGAAATAACTGTTCCAGAGTCATTCCTGGAGCAAACACTGCTGAAATGCTAAAATGAGAGCCCATTCACCAGCCCATACTCTTCCAAATAGTTAGTGGCAATACCTAAACCCCCTGTAACAGCTACAATAAAATCACCACCATTATTTCTACCAAAAACCCATAGCCTGCAATTCCAGGAGTGTCTCTGGATGCACCATCACAGCAAAGAAGAAGATGGTGTTCCCTAGGCAGACTAAAAAAGTCCAACTATTCATTATGAACTCTTCTACATTTCATGCCAAAACTCCTTAGAACTTGAAGGTCATAAGGAGAATTAAACATCTTTCTTTTCGTTTTAATTTCACAATCTCCAGTGAACTTAAGAATCCTTCTTTTCATAACCTCCACAATAGCACTAGCCTTTTCAAACACTATTTTGTTTCTTAGAAACCATAACTCCATCATAGCAATAGGAGCAGCTGTACGCCAAAGGAATTGGTACTATTACGTAACTCCATATAGGGAACTATTACATTCTTAAGTCTGTCAGAGACTTGGTGTTCGACATATGCACAGAAGGAATTGTTTTAATAGAGAAGTTAAGATGGTATCAGTTATAGCTAGTGATAATGGTGGCAGTTAAGTCGTGAGAGGGTCAAAGAGATGCAGATAGCGGTAAAGAGTTGGGAAAGTGATGTAGAACCAGCACTACACTAGTATATCATAAGATCTACAACCTCATGGCAAATTATTTGTGAAAGTGTTGATTTTAACCCGAAAAACAAAGAAATGGGCAACTGGAATGCATTCCAACCAACACTTTTTATTTCTACAATAGGCTTGCTACCACTGAGCTTAACCGGATGTACAACCAAAATTACAGATATTGAAGTATATATCAAAGTCAAACTGCAAACTAAACAAGTAAAATACAATAACAACCATTGTTTTAAGCTAGTTAATGCACTAGAAAACCTATTCGCTTCCTTCTTCAAATCTGCTTAACATTTTCCCTTCCAGAACCAAAATATGAAAGTTATGCAAGTTTTCTAATATACCAGTGGACAACATATATCAAAGTTATACCGACATACAAAGCTAAACAACCGTAATTAAAAGAAATTGCACTTTGCATTGAGAAATACCTTTAAATGCTTTCAATTTCCAACCCCCACAACCAGAACTAATCATCATCACCACTTTCATCAGTAAAATAACACGATTTCTTCCCTCTCTTAGCTTTCTTCTCCACTAATCAACAATAGATGCCCAATTATCATCTTCAAACCTCTCAGTACCACTCCCCCAATCCTCATCCTCATCCTCATCCCCACCACGACCATTCCCCAATCTCAAAAACCCACCACCACCGGCACCACCACCCCTCACCCTCTTGGGCACAGGTCTCTCTCTATTCCCCAATTGATTTTTGGGACATTCATAACTCAAATGCCCATCTTCACCACATTCATAACACTTACTTTTATCTTTGTAAACCTTCTTCTTAATAAACTCGGCTGCTCTTCCATTATCACTAGCAATCTTCACATTCAAAGTTCGCTTATTCAGAATTTTATCTTGCATCTGTTTCACAGCTTTTATTTGCATCTTCTTTAGAAACGAACAATACAAATGCAACACCGCGGCTTTGCCTTGAATTACGGTCTTTCAATACTGTAACTTTGGCTACTTTACCGAACGTGGAGAAGATTGTTAATAAGTTGGAGTTTGTTAATGTGTAATCTAGGTTGGATACATGGACTGTTGATTTTGATGGGCTAAGCCTCCGCTGCGAATTTACGGGGTTTTGATTAGGGATTTGAAGTGGAGGAGGAAGGGGTGATGTTTCACCATTCCTTTCAAGCTCATTTGGAAGGGAGAGCTAATCTGCAGATTCAGGCTCATTTGGAACAAGCTCGGTTTGAGCAGTCCGTCCGATGGCTGAATCTGTGTGATAAGCCTCCACCGAAAAAGGTACAGAGCTAGCATTGATATTACATAATTTTAAAGCCTTGGCAGTGTCATAGGCCATTGCAGGAATTAAAAACATTGGTGATTCATAAAAATTTAAAGCAGTCGGGGTTTGTGTTCTTCCTTTCTTGGCCAAAAGATCTGCTACCTTGTTACCCCTTCTGTTGACAAGCTGAAAACCTCCAAAAGAAACTAATTTTGTTGCTTGTTTTGTTACTTCATCTAAAATTGCCTTACTTTGACAGCTGATTGTAGAGTCCTGTCCTTGTAGATAGTTAATAGTTGATTTGTTATCCCCTTCAATGACCAGATTATGCAATTCATTTGTAATGGCCCATTCTGTCGTTCTCAGCAGAGCTAAAGCTTCTGCTTCTTCAGCTGATGAAGTTCTGCACCTTGCAAATCCTGCTCCTTTGTAAGCCCCTGTCCAATTACGTAAGATAAAGCCAATATCTACATCAGTTTTAGAAGATATCCAAGAGGCATCACAATTTAATTTCAAAGTCCTAGGCTTTGGGAATTCCCAAGTATCCCTAGGGTTATTTATTGGGCTGCCTTGATTAGTTGTTGCTATGCTTTGTGTAACTGGATGCCAATATTCAAAATGTTTTGATATAACTAGAGCTAGCTGATCAGGTGATCTCTGTTTGTTTTCAAACACTCTCAGGCAGCGTTCTTTCCATATGAACCAAAGACTTAGTTCTTTGCTAGAGCCATAGAAATTGAGTTTATGTCTCATTCCTTCCAAAAATTATATATATCTAAGAAAGAGATATATATTGTGAGAGTTAGAAAATACTCCCTGAACTGCATATGGTTGTAATTTCCAATCTGCTTTTGCATAATCACAGTCAAAGAATAGATGGAAAGTTGATTCTTCTTTTCGATTGCAGAAAACACATTTTTCATCAATTCCCGGCTTCATTCTTGTTGGTAAGGCATCTTGTAGGCATTTCATATAAATAATTTTATTCTTTGAGAAGTATCCATACTCCATAGACCCTTCCAGAACTTTTTTGTTTTGGCATTATTATCAGTAGATTGGTTTTGTAGCTTAGCATATAATGATTTTACAGTAAAATCACCATTTCTTGTTAGAGTCCATCCGATCTTATCTCTTTTTCGAGACCCATCATATGAAGTAAAAAGATTGATGTTCAAGATTTCTTCTACTAGGGGTTTGTCAAAAATAGAATGCAGTAATTTGGTATTCCACTTCTTTGTTTCAGAGTTGATTAGCTCTGATACAAGTGTTATATTGGAGTTTGTTTTGAGGACTGATCTAGGCAAGACCTCTTCTCTTGTTGGTAGCCACCTATCTTCCCAAATGTTGATGGATATACCATCCCCACTTCCCAGTTCTTGTATCTTTTTATGTGTTGTATTCCTTGAAGTATGCAGTTCCATATCCATGATCCATTGGACTTCTTTTTGGATAGAAAAGCACCAGATTTTTTGAAGTATTTTCCTTTTAGAATTTTGGCCCACAAATCATCTAGTCTGCTGACTAATCTCCATGCTATCCTGCTTATCATAGCTTGGTTTATTTTGTTAGCTTCTTTGAAACCTAAACCCCTAGCCTTGTTCTATTGGTTTACACAGGAAATCAAAAGATTTGATGTAAATTCCCTTTGAATTTGTGTGTTTGCCCCACCAGAATTCTCGTTGAATATCATTGATCCTCTTTGTTATTTTTTTTTGGTAGAACAAAGTAGTTCATAGAAAAGATTGGCATGCTGGATAAGATAGACATATTCAACACAATCTTACTAGGTTGTGATAAGATTTTCCCTAACCAGTTTTTTATCTTTTGTTCTATTTTTTCTATGATACCATCAAAAGTTTTTAACTTTGATCTATCAATGAATAATGGAACTCCTAGATGGGTGTCTTTTATGTTTATATTCTTTATTTTTAACAATCTACAGATTATCCCTTGGTGTTTGTTGTGGACTTTCTTACTAACAAACAAGCCAGATTTAGAGAAGTTTATAACTTGTCCAGAGGCAGAACTGAAAAGATTAATAGCATCAAGAAGGTTTTTGCAGCTGACTAGATCAGCTCTAGTAAACAGAAGCAGGTCATCTGCGAAAAATAAATGGGATATTGGTGTAGCTCTAGGAGTTAGCTTGATTCCCTGAACCGCTTTCGAGGATTGCAGATGACAAAGAAGACGCTAAAGAACCTCCATACAAAGAATGAACAAGTATGGAGACAATGGATCTCCCTGTCTAATCCCTCTAGAGGGTTTAAATTCATTACAGGGATTTCCATTGAGGAGAACAACAATAAAAGATGAAGAAATACACTGAAAAATCAGTTGACACCACTCCTCAGAAAATCCGAAATCTTTCAATGTGTTTATCAGAAATTTCCAATTGACTCTGTTGAAAGCTTTCGACATGTCAATCTTCAGACCTATGTTACCAGTCTTTTTCTTTTACTTTTTTTTTCATTGAATGTACTATCTCATGTGCAACTATTATGTTATCTGAGATTTGCCTTGATGAGAGAAAGGCCGATTGTAATGGAGATATGATTTTTTCTAGAGTTTTCTTGAACCTATTTGCCATGAGCTTTGCTATAACTTTATATGGTGTGTCACATAGTCCTATAGGTCTGAAATCTGCTAGCGATTTTGGGTTTTTTATCTTAGGAATGAGAAACTGAAATGTTTTGCTTAGTTTGTTGTGCAGTTGTTTATTTTTGAAAAAATCTTGTATTGTTGTCACTAATTGCGTCCCTACAATATCCCAGTTGTGTTTGAAAAAGCTAACCGGGAAACCATCTGGTCCTGGGGATTTATTTGATTTTAGGTTCTTAACTACTTGCCAAATTTCCTCTCTAGAAGGAATGTCAGTTAGAGCTAAGTTTTCCTCAGCTGAAATGCAAGATGTTATGTGTTTAAAGATCTGTCTGTCAATATCTGAACTAGTTTCAGTGAACAGATCCTTGAATCAGCACCTCTTCAATTTCATCTCTAGATTTGACCACCTTGTCATTCTTATCCTATATGCATATGTGGTTTCGTTTCCTTCTTTTCAGAGTTGTAACATGAAAAAAAGTCGTGTTTCTTTCTCCCAAAGCTATTGTATTGTTCCTAGATTGTTGCTTAGCAATGGCTTCTTGTGTGTCATACAAGGCTTCTAGTTCAAGGGTTTTTTTGTTAATCAGGGTTATTGTCTTTTCATCAAAAGGTTTTGCTGACAAGTTTTCAATATTTTTGATCAAAAAATTGATTTTCTTGTTAGGCTTTCCAAAGACATTATTTTTCCAATTGCTAAGATTCTCCCCTAGTGTTGCTAAGTTAACTAAGAGGTTTGTTACTGGCTCATCATTATCATTGTTCCAAGAATTGTTAATAACTTCTATACAAGATAGTTCCTTTAACCAAGTATCATAAAACTTAAAAGTGGGAACTAGATGCCTAATCCTAGGTGTCAATGATAAGCATATTGGACTATGATCTGATGCAATTGCAACCAAGTTCTCTAAGGAAGCTTCACTGAATTCTAGAATCCATTTGGCATTTGCTATTACCCTGTCAAGCCTCTCGCTTGATATTAGCCTTACCTTCCCTCTTATTATTCCAAGTGAAAACGTTTCCTTTATATCCTATATCTTCTAACCCAGTCCTCTGAATTAAGTTCATGACTGGTTCAATTTTTTTTTCTGTTAAAAGGTAATCCTCCTTCTTTCTCATCTTCATTGAAGATGATGTTTAAATCCCCAATTACCATCCATGTCATTTGGTTAAGATTAACCCTTTGAGATATATCTTCTAAATATCCTATCACCAGTAGTTTTAAATCAGTTTTTGGTGATCCATAAAAATGAGTAACCATTTCTTTGAATGGAAGTTGTTTTTTACAATTACATTAATCATATTGAGATTAGATTGGATCACTTCAAAGTGAAATCCATCCACCCAAGCAATTGCAAGTCCCCCAGCTATTTCACCTGGATCTACAATGTGGGTATTTGGAAAGTAATTCAGTATGTTCCTCATTAAGTTCCTCTTAGATTTAGTTTCAGAGAGGAACAGAATATCTGGTTTCTCAAAATCAATTATTGTTTGTAGATTTTGTTGTGTTTTGTTTTGGCCACACCCCTGAGCGTTCCATGCCAAAATTTTCATAATTCTAACAAAGGTAAAGAATGTAACAGCCTTAAGGTATCTTCTTGCTGAAAAATCTTTTACTGCTCTAAACAGATATGAAGAATTCCAAGGAAATGAACTTCTTAACTAAATTATCCTAATTAATCAGCAAGAACTGAAAGAAAATGATGGTATCACAGACTTATGAAAAAAATTTAAGATGAAATTAAGCAAGGCAGGATTAGCAAGGAAGACAGACTAATAGAAAGCAGCAGATTTAGACATACATGAATTTTCTCTTTCCCTTTTTCTGCAACTCTAACTTGTAACTGTTCAATCTTTTCATTTATGGAGAGGGTATCTTTAGCAAGTGATGATGAGCTCACATCAAAGGAACCAAATTGGTTTATGTTACCGATTTCAAAACGATTTTCAGATCTAGAATCATTCATTGTTTCCATGGATGCATGAAAAATAGAATCTTCCACTAATAAAGTGATCTATTCATTAGATGCAATGGAAGAGTGCGGTGAGTCTAAAGATGCATATGAATCAGAAATTGCAATGCTAAAACCCGGTCTAGGCGACTCAATAGATGCAGAAGATTCAGAGAAAGTTATGCAGAAAGCTGGTTTTGGAAATTCACTGAATTGAGAGATCTCTTCTTCTGGTGTAAAAAACTGTTCCATTTGCTCATCGATATGAGGAATACCCATTTCAAGTAGTATGAAATCTTCAGAAATTGGTGGGGTAGATAAGATCTGATTAACCACATCTTCGAGATGCCCTGAATCAGAAATTTCACGGTAAGGTATTATCGGAGAGTAAATAGGTTGAGATGGAGAGTTCCATTGACGCTGTCTTTTTCCAAGGATTGAATCTATTCCCTCAATAATTTCCACATCCTCTCCTCCATCAGAAGAAATTACTTGAACTAGACCGAGAGATGATGGTTGTGAAAGAGATTCTATCAGTTGGAGGATAGAATCCGGTGATAACCTTTGAGATGGAGACCCGTAAGCTGCATCCGAAATGGATATATACTGGACTTATAAATATGACTTCTTTTATCGTTTAGCTAGCCTGTTTAGATATATACCATTACTAGGAAGTAGAAATTGACGTTTAGTCCCAAAGTTACTGGGCTTAGGACGCTTTAGTCCATCCATCTGAAGCCCAGTACAGTTTAATCCAAAAAAAACCCGCCCAGAACAGTTTAGTCCAAACTTGGACGATTTAGTCCAAAACCGCGTACGAGTCCCGAGTTTCCGATTTTCCTATATACCATAATTACCCTCGAACGATTCCTTCTATATAAAGTATGATTTTGAAATCGAAACTTTTGGATCTGAAACTTGAATTGAAAACAGGATGCAGCTCAAAGATGATTTGGGAGGCGATTTAACAGTTTCAGAGAGATTTTGATCGTTTCTTCATCATACTTCAACTCGGTTTACGTTCTTAGTCCAGTAACTTTAACAGTTTCAGAGAGAATTGTTTGTTCTATAGTAGAAAATTCTTAATCTCAGGTTTGAAGAAACCACAGAGTGAGAGATAGATCGATTCTCTCATAGATTGGATTGTGATTTCTAATGGAGCGTAATTCAACTTGAGTTAGTTTTCTTTTGGTTGTATTTCATCTAATTTTCGTGTTTTGTTTGATTTTTAGTTTTCGAGTTTATGAGTTGATGATATCAATTTGTGTAATCTTGAGTTGATATTTTGTTATATTCTAGCTTTTTTGATTCTCTTGATGATGATGATTTACTGTGAATACTAGATAAATTCGATTTTTGTTACTTGATGTTGATTTTTTTAGTTTTATGATGCATGATAAGAAATCGACGGTGATACTATATCCTAGTCTTCTATTTTTTGTTCCATTAAGATTCGGAGCTTAATTGATGGAGTATTTTTATCTAGGTTTAACGTTAGTTGATGTTTTTGCATTTTTTAAATGTGTACTTTCATGTACACCGCTTTCTTGGTATCGGTTTTATGAATTTGAAGCTTCATATGTTTATTATCATTTATTTTGTAATATGTAGGGGTTCCAAATAAGCCCGACAAGTTCATTAATGCTGTTTTGAATCATGGTGAGCATTCTCATTGTTTTTTCGTGTTAATACTAAAATAACCGTAGAAGAATTGAAGCATTTAACATGCAAGCACCGGAGGTCTTTGTCTCCTGGGAGTATATGTTTCAGTTATATGGACAATGCTCAAGTAGTTTATGTGACAGGTGATATACAACTTCAAAGCTTAATTGGTTTCATGATTCTTATTGATAATGAAGATGTGTATTTGCGTGTGGGAATAATTCGAATCATACTTCTCGTTCTAAGTATGGTAGTAGCAAAGAGCGATAGTTCTGGTTCTAAGTCCAGTTGCGCAGTAGTTCCGCTTCTTTTTCTAAGTCTCGCTTGTGTAACTCGAAAGTCCCTAAGATGGTAAGGGTGTTAGATCATGATGCGAGACAAGGGTAAGCCTCTTATTATCGATGAATGGAATTATATATTTGACGAGATTGGTAGAGAATTCGTGGGTGGTGTTAAAGCTGTTAGGATTGCTCTTGATGAATACAAGATGGCTACTTTTGGTCACAAGCCTATTATTCTTAAAAATGATAGAACTCGTTTTTGCAAAATGCGAAGAAGATGGTTGTGCTTGGAGGATTCATTTTGGTCCCGTGAATGGTGATACTTCTCGGTTCAGGCCGAAAGATTCTAACGCTCACGGGTTTAGTGGTTTTCATACTAGTCCACATTGCTGAAATAGTTAGTTTTTATGTTGATTTGTTTTAGGTGTACATTGTGGTGCACTGCTACGATTAGAGTGCTGAAGTACCAACACATGTAGATCTTGTTGGTACTTGTAACAAGTATATGTGGTGCACTGCTACGAGTCTTTAGATCTTGCTCTGGTTAGTTTTTATGTTGATTTGTTTTAGGTGTACATTGTGGTGTACCTTATTAGTTTTTATGTTGATTTGTTTTAGGTGTACATTGTGGTGCACTGTACTTGTTGTACTCTTAAAATACATGTTCTTGCTTGGTTTTTGTGTATGTTCATATTGTTCTTTTTGAGATCTTATTAGGTGTGAATTGTGGTGGACATTACTTATTCCATTTTATTTATTTTTTTGTAGTTGTGGTGTTGGTTTGAGGTTGAAGAGTCCTGCGGTGACAACCAAGTTAATCAAGCATTTGATCGCTGACAATTTACAGGGTGATCCTAGCTTAAAACCCAATCGATCATATCACTTTTCAAGAAAACTTATGGGTCCAATATTAAGTATCACCATGCCCGTAGAGGGAAAGAAGTCAGATTTGAAGAACAAGATGGCGATGATGAGAAGTCGTATAGTGATTTTACTTGGTATGTCAAAGCAATTGAGGAAACTAATCCCGATAGCTATGTGAAGTTTGAAGTTGAGGATGGAACAAATAGATTTCAGAGGATATTCGTTTGTTACGGTGCTTGCAAGCATAGCTATAAGTATCTCTCAGCCCATGATTTACTTGGACGCTACTTTTCTTACTTGGTAGATACAGGGGTACTCTTATGGCTGCAACATGTATCAACGGAAACAATGAGTTTTACCCATTTGCTTTTGCCATTGTACAGTCTGAAAACAAAGATAATTGGTTTTGGTTTCTGGATAATCTCCAAAAACTATTGTCGATGGTCGATGATCGTCCGATTGTTTTCCTTAGTGATCGTGGAGAAGGACTCTTGCAGGGCATTCCAAAATATTTTCCTAATTCATATCACAGCTATTGCTTTTATCACATCAAATGCAATCTCCCCATTGGATCAGGTGATGCGAATTCGAAGCCCGTTCTTGATTTGTTTTACAAAGTCACAGTACTCTTACACACCAAAGAAACTTTGAAGAAGCTTTGAAGGGAATGCATGCAATTGGATCTGGGGGCATGTTGCTAACTATATCGTGACTATTCCAAAGGAGAAATGGGCAAATGCGTTTTTCCCTGTATGCAGATATGGTGCTCACTCTTCAACTCTGCTGAGTCCTTCAACAACTGGATTCTTCCTTTTAAAAAGTTGCCTGCATTTGTTCTTCTCGATGCGATACGGTGAGTTTTATGTTTAGTTTTTTATTTATGCAACTATATCTACATTTGTTTTGCATACATGTGTTTTCTTTGATCTGTAGATACATGTATCCAACTGTGTGTACATTGTTGTACACATTGATTTCCTTGATGTGTACATTGTTGTACACATGTTTTATCTCAGATTCCTTTTTGTTATACACATGTTTTTGATTTTATGGTTTGTGTTTTTATCATGTCGGTTTGAAGGTTATGGACAAAATGTCTCGAGAGAAGGATACTAGGTCCTGAAACATTCAACACTAGGCTCACTCCTGAATATGAGGCTTTACTAAAGGAAAACATCGACATTGGTCGTACTTGGACCGTTGTTCACCCATGGAAAGATTGTATGAAGTCGAGTCTCCCGGACTCATTCTCAGAGATCTATTGCGAGAAAACTTGTACATGTCATTGGCGAGTTAATGGTTTCCCTTGTGCACATGCTTGTGCTGCAATTCAAGCTACTAGAGAAGACATCTATGATTTTGTTGAGTCATACTTCACCACCGAGTGGTATAACAGACATACCAGAGATCATCTTGCCAATCCCCAATTATGACAAGCCGCAGACTTATGATCCTAGTGATAGGGTTATTGTTCCTATTCTGTTCCTCCACCAGTAGGCGAAGAACACAACGAATCGTGCATCCTTATGAGAAGCAAAGAGGAAAATGATGTGCACAAAGTGCTTCACACTTGGTCACCACAACAGAGCTACCCGCCCCATGATTTGATGACTTTTTCTATGTTTCATTTTTTTCAAAAGATTATGTGTTTGGTCTTTACTTTTGGTAATGTCTTTTCAATTTTCTTTGGCGTGGATAATAAGTGCCTGACACATGTGTACCATTTCGTACACCTTCCCCGTGAAACTTCGATTTTTATTTTCCTGTCTTTTTACATGTGTACCACTATGTACACCTTGGTGTACAATGGATGCTACTAGTCTATTTTGTTTAGTAATTACTTATTACTTTTGTTATGTTCAATTTTTCGATTCGCATGATATAAAATTTTTAGTAATATACTTATGTCTTTCATTTTCCTCTTTTGATTATGAAAATCTAGGAGATCAAAACATGTGTACCTTTATGTACACCTTATGAAAATCTGTCGAACATGTGTACCTTTATGTACACCTTATGAACAGTTTTCATATGTCGATATCATGTACAATCAAGTACACCTTAAGAGATAAAAACCTTATGAACAGTTTCTCTATGTCAAGACTGTGTACAATCAAGTACAAATTTCCAACTAATAAAAATATTAATTCAAGGTCTTGATAAGTCATAAACAAAGTTATAAAAACTGAAATTTGATTATGTTGTCTCAGAAAGATAGAAAATGTTTAGAAGCAAGCAATTCACAAATTGATCTTGTATAATGAATTATGAAAATAAACTCTTCTTCCTCCTCAATGGATTCTTTTCCATACTCGAGGCGCCACCGCTTGTGTGCTTCATCGCTTCTACATCCCACACCTGTTCATAGATTCCGACTTTTTTCAAAGATCTTTGCCACCAATGTTGCTCTCATATCCCGACAGATTTTTTCGGCCCTCTGCTGATCTCTTTCCATACTCTTTCTCTTCTTGATACCTCGTTTTATAAAGTAGCAAGTATACAAAGAGTAATCTGGATTGGTACCCTGAGAAGGACACTGCATGATGTTTATCTCATGCTGTTCTATAGGCGCATCACCCTTTAGCACTCTCTTTTTGTTGAGTTCCAACTGCACCACATTTGCCAGTTGTTGTGCATCATTTTTGTAGTGCTCATTTGAGTGCAAGTAATGAGTTGTACCACTTCCACTCCTCAGCTATGAAATCAAATTTCAAAAGCGACCAGAAGCCCCACTGCATTTTGTATTGTAGAGTGATTGAGGGGGATTAAGAACTTCCAAATCGTCAGGCATGTCCCGTATGAAATCTACCACAAGCCTTTGTGTCTCACTGATGTTGTTGTTCTTCACATAGTACTGCAATCAATAATTTGTTGGAAAATAAGGTACACCTAAATCATACCTATATAAAATCTATCAATCAAACATTCATGCAAACACTTAATATAGCATTCGTCAATCATATGGCATACTGGTGTATATCTATGTCCACTCCTAAATAAATCTACAAAGGCATACTGGTGTATATCTATGTCAATCATGTGTACTAGTATGTACACATCATTAAATTATCTATATATGACATTTTTTATTTGTTTTTTTGAGAAACTTACACATGCAGAGGGGACTCATAATTTCGCATCTCATGTACTTCTGGTCATCGGATGACGGATGTCGCCTCCGACCATTGCATTGCAACGCCGATGGATGTAAAATCATAGCATCGCGCTTGATCCAAATACTTGTTGAACATCGGTTCACAAAGTACTTTCCCCACAATCATAACATCTTCCTTGATTGTTGGATCTTGGAGCCTTGTTAGTTCCCAAGCTACGTAGCCGCGAGAATCATAAAGAAAATGTTAACATGGTGTACATAGAGGTGCACATAAGCTTTTTTCAATAAGATTCAATCATTCATATAGTACGAGGTATTGTTTTGTGAACTTACGTCGAGCTTGCATAATCGAAGAATTTCTGCCCTTTTCTTGTCCTGGTCTGTGTCCATGGCATGGTAAAGTGGTGATTGACGGATATCTGGCAGTGGGGCGATAAGGATGATACTCATTGTCCTTTCTCTTTTTCGGAGCGGGATAGAGTGTTTGTTCTTCGTCCTCAAGTTGGATCCTCTTCCCTTTTCAACTCTTTTGACATCCATTTTCGGCCTAACTTGTCTGCTTTTGCCCTCGGCAAAGGAAATCGGCGTCAAGTTTTTCTTTGCAACTCTCTTTGGTGGTGTCTTGGACACTCCCCGCCAAACAGCTCTTGTCTTCAACATTTCTGCTTCCTTCATCCTCCCAAACTCTTGTCTTTGCCGGTGGTGTCTTCTGCTCTTCTTGATCGCTAAAAATTCATCTCCATGTTGTTGGATGAATTGACTGCTTCAAAGAACAATAAATTCTCTTATGTCTTTCTTTGGATAATGATCTCTGGGACGACTCTTCTTTAGGATCTTCTTGGCTCAATAATTGAAAGCTTGGACATTCGTTGATCACGGTTGCCATCTTTTCCTTCACGCGACGCTATTTCTCAGAATAACCTTTTTCAAGCTTTATGAAGACACTTTCGGACAAGTTGTCTAGAAGTTCCTCAATTGTTGAATAAGGATCATCCAGTTGATCTTCTCCTTGAGTGAGTAAAAGCACATCTCCTTCAACCTACAAAGATGCCTTTAGGGTCCAAATTAGCTAAGGCTTCACTGCGATGATTGAAGCCTCATCAATTTCAAATTGTTTGAGTTGCAACTTTGGTCTTCTTTATATGCAAGATGTCTCTCGCAGAGAGAAGTGCCGACAAAAATGAAATTTTTGTTAGGTTCTACAAAAGTGTACATCTTTGTACACACACATATACGAAGAAATCACTAAGGTGTACAAACTTGGTACACATATAAAAATGAAAACAATCATGAGCCTAACAAAAAAATATTTTTTTATACCTCGGTTTGTTAGCATTTTCAGACTCAACTTCAATCCTTGTTCCATCCTCTTCTTCATTTGACTTTGACAGAGGCCTGCTGAAAAATATAATTTTTATTGAATTTCATCAGTGGTGTACAAGTATGTACATCATACAACATACATGATACAAGTATGTTGATACCATACCTCGGCTTGTTAGCAATTTCAGACTCAACTCCTTTGTCATATTCACTTCCATCATCCATATCTTTTGCTTCATTACCATTATTGGTCTTTGATGAAGGGGAGCTAAAAGATGCAAGTTTAGAGAAAAGGTATGAGTTATAGCATACTGGTGTACAACTATCTACACACATAAAAACAAATGACTGCCACATTTAGTAAGAGTGATTTTATACCTTCGCTTTTCAGAATTGGCACCCTCGTCATCACCACCATGCATATCACCACCTTTGCCACCTTGGTCATCATGATCATGCATATCACCACCTTCGTCATCACCACCCTGCATATCACCACCTTTGCCACCTTGGTCATCATGATCATGCATGTCACCACCTTCGCCAGCACCACCCTGCATATCACCACCTTTGCCACCATCATTGTCTTCGTCATCGTCATCACTATTATCACCTTTGCCACCATCATCGTCCTCCTTCTTCTCATTTTCATGTTTCTCCTCAACCTCTTCCTCCTCCTCATCATCCTCTTCCTCAACCTCCAACTCCTCCTCCTCATCATCCTCTTCCTCACTTTGTAACTTTTTATTGAATGAAATGATTTCTTGCAAGGTCTCAAAGAATTAAATCAACAAAGATCCCGATCTTTTCCACACAGTCTTGATTAGTCAATAAAGTATATTAGCTTTTTCTTCAATGAAGCTAACAAGCTTTTGATGTTTAAGCTCCAACTCAGAAAGTTCTTCCAATGCTTCATCTCTTTGTCGTGCTGCTATGTACAGCTTTTCTTTCAGTACATCTCTGCTATTTTCTCCCCGCTTTTACGTACTCTTCCGTAATCTGTTCTTTTCATCACTCCAAGCTTTTACCCATTCGGGTTGCATCTCAAAACATGCCAAAGTGTCAATATGTATAACGGGTGTACATCTTTTTACACTCGTGTTACAGTGTGTATATTGTTGTGCACATGACAAAATTTTCTCACCATTTTCAAGGTGTATATTGTTGTACACATATAGGAAGAAATCACTATCATAAAGAAAGTTATGAAGTTACCTTTTTCATGGCTTCATTAATGTCTTTCTCTATTGTATTCTTGATGTCACCGATTACCCACCTTAAATCTAGGAAACCATGTTCATTGTTTA
The DNA here is from genome assembly GCA_023531295.1 of Papaver armeniacum. Taxonomy (NCBI): domain Eukaryota; kingdom Viridiplantae; phylum Streptophyta; class Magnoliopsida; order Ranunculales; family Papaveraceae; genus Papaver; species Papaver armeniacum. Next base: position 163,429 of record JAJJWW010009314.1, on the reverse strand, counting down.
AGCGTCATGTTGTTGTTATGTTCAAAGAAACCAATACCGCATTGACAAAAAGTTAAAGAGTTAGAAATCTTAGGACCGAACAAATACAGGTGAAAAAAAGCATGTAAATTGGTACAACTTAATACTTGTGTAAAACAATGTACACATACTATCTCTTTGTAATGATGTACTCACCAACAGTACACCGTACAACCATTAACTTTAAGTGGATCACCAACATTTTTCCTTATGCTATCCATTAAATATTTATGTATATGCATCTGGCCAGTTGGTTTTCTTCATTCTTTCAAATGATTCAAAGTAGGGAGCAAATTTGCTCTTCGTAATCCCGCTTCCATTTCTGCCGTGGTAAAAAACAGGTGATGCACGATACATCGCAAACAACACTACCAAGTCCTCAAGATTTTCTCAATCTCCTTATCCAACTTTGATTTTAGCTTCAATATACGCAAGATTTCACTCTCCACATCAAGTTTCCCCAACTTAGATTTCTGCTTCAAATTTATTCGGTTTATTAGTGGACCGTATGTTTGCTCAACTCTAGTTTTGGCACACTCTCCTTCATCAGGTTCTGATCCCACCATTTCTAATTCAAAAATGAAGAACAAATCTTCTGGCATAGTCTCTACTTCCACAAAGTTTTTCTCCTCGCAGTATTGAACATAAAGACATTTCTTTCAATGATCATGGCGGAAATTTTGCACAATCTTCAAGATTGATTCTCGACTCTTGAACCAAACATCATCTCTCTTCTTCTCCTTTTTCTTTTTCGAGTTTTCCTCCTCCTCCTTTTCAGCTTTCTTGTTAATAAAGGCATCTACTACAGCCGAAAAGGGCTCTCTTTTTGCTTCTCTAATCGAAATTCTCGTGAACCGAGACTTTGTCACGATTCTTTTTACGTACTTCTCCATCCTTTTCAAAGTGCTTGTTCACAAACTCACCGATTGCATTAAAACTGCTCTATATGGTTTGTTTGTATCTACTAAAATTGACGAATGAGAATAAGAAACGAGAAGCATAGCACATGATACTCATACAAAAATGCTGGTGTACAAACAAGTACACTGTTACAGATAGTGAGAAAAAATGTACAATGAGCATACGCAAAATGCTGGTGTACAAACCAGGACACTGGTACAGATATGAGCATACAACATGCTGGTGTACCATTATGTACACACAGTTAAGAAATATCATAAAAATTGCTACAAAATAGGCAGGACTGGACACGAAGCACTGCAACAACATGATGGTATACCAGTATTTACACACAGACAACAATTCTCACAAAAATTGATACAAAACATAGATACTTCCTGATACTCATACAAAAATTCTGGTGTACAAACCAAGACACTTTGGTACATAAATATAACAAGAGCAACAATAATTCTCATACAACAGGCCATATATCACTATAACACCATGATGGTGTAAAAAACCTCATACACTCCTACGAAAAATCTTTAAAACAATCACAACATGCCTTGAATCACCGCAATACAATGCTTGTAGCGATTTGTACACACAACCGAAATAAACAACTCCATAACACATATAACATGCCATTAACCATAAAACCACTCACAAACTCACATAACATGACATGTTTGGTTTACAAATCTATACACACCAACAACAAATAACACAAAAATTGCTCAAAACTGACATTAATGGATTGTGAATCACCGCAACACCATGTTGGTGTACTAGTATGTACACACCAAAGAACAAATAACACAAAAATTGCTCAAAATCGACATTAATGGATTGTGAATCACCGCAACACCATGTTGGTGTACTAGTATGTACACACCAAAGAACAAATAACACAAAAATTGCTCAAAACTGACATTAATGGATTGTGAATCACTTGCAACACCATGTTGGTGTACTAGTATGTACACACCAAACAAATAACACAAAAAATGCTCAAAATCCGACATTAATGGACTTGAATTGTTACCTCTTTTTCTTTGAACAGATGTTGAAGGCTCAAGACTTTGATTTGTTCTTAGCTGGTGATGTTTTTGAAGTTTCTGGTACTGAAATTGATGTTGAAGGCTTTGTAGTCTTTAATTTCTTCTTAACTGGCGATGTAGGCTTTGTAGTTTTTGAAGTTTCTGGTTCTGAAATTGATGTTGAATCTCCTAATCCTCTCTTAGATCTAGTCTTTGGTCCTGTTGATTTTCGAATTTTTTCTGCTGCAACTGATGGAGTTGGGGATGAATCTTTTGAAGCTGACTTTGATCTCGTCGTTGGTGATGTTGATTTACGATTTTCTTCTACTGCAACTGATTGATTTTCTTCTTCGGATGATGTTCCATCCTCAACAAGTTGGTGCATTCTTCTTTGAAACTACCTTATTTCCTTTCACCATGATTTTACGATACTTCAAACATCTATGTGTTTTAGGGTTTTAGTCTCAGAAATTTTCTAGGTGTCTAAAAGTTTTTAAATTTTTTGATTTTTTTCTTCTCTCAGTTTCGATAAAGCAAAATGGTGCGAGTTAGTGAATTTGTCCGTTACGCCGCAGTTTTAATAAGTTTTTAATTTAAGGCTAACGTGTCGCAACCACGTTCATTGTGTCAGTTACAAAACTGATTCAATTCATTGCACGTGTACTTTATTATAAGCGTGCGAAGGGTAGCAGCGTCTTTATACAATTTGTGGATTAAAGTGTACCTAGTCAACTAGGTCTGGACTAAAGCGTATTATTTTGTGCGGTTTTGGACTGAACCGTTTTTTTAGGAATGGATCAGGTGCCTAAGTAATAGAAATGATTCAAGGCTTACTGGGTTAGTTTCAAGGCTTACTGGGTTAGTTGGGAGAGTCAACAATCCCATTGTAAGTGGATTTTCAGTTCCAGTTCTGATCACTTTACATTGATGAACTTCACAAAAAAAGAAATGCATAACATAGACAAAAACCTTGAAAGGCATCAGAATGTGCATGGATTTATGGTGAATAAACGTCCTATATTTACAGACTTGCGTTGAACAAATTATCATATATTATCACTAGTGGTACGCTTCGATTGCTTCACACAGTGCATTTGGCTGTTCACATTCTTGCACATTGGTGGACGACAATCTAATTAACAATGACTAACACCAGTGCGCTTCTCTTTATCAGTTAGGACATGACAGAAATGATAGCGATGACCATTGGACAGAAACCTCCACTTAAAACCATTCTGCAAACCTCATCTTTGTATCTAGGATGAGGAATCACAGGACATAGTTCACGAATTCCATGCACACCGGTATCACTGTCTTTTAATCTATTACCCTTTCCGAGTAAAAAAAAAAATCCACATGCAAATTGACAATGGCCTCCAATGTCTACTTTAAAATAAATAAATTTGGTATGATTCGAGCAGCCTTAGGTCTCCTGGCTCTCTATTTTGCTCAAAGCAGACTCAACTAATTTAACCTTTTTCGATGTCTCACTGTTGACTAGTGAGAGTTTCTCTACAGCTGATCTAAGCTGGGAAACTTGGGATTCTGGGACAGGATTCTTCCTCCTGCCTGTAAACTGTCTATGTAGAGACTTTGATATCCCGCTACCTTGCGAGGATTGTGTGAACTTTCTGGCCCTCGCATTTAGAGCTTCAATAGCTGAACGCAAAGCACCCAACTCCAGTCCGGTAAACCTGTCTGCAGCACACAAAACAGTTAGGGATTGAAGATAACAAGAACTGAGCGACTGATGTCCATTCATGCTCCTGGGAACTAGGGATAAAGGAAGAAAGGATGGGATATGTTCAAGTACCAAGCTCAGTCTTAAAGTCAAGCTCTGCTCTAGACAGTGGTTTCTTGTGGGCCCTGGGCAAGTTTCTCAATGTCCGCAGACGGTCTTCTAGACTGCAATGTACCTCTAATGCACGGTTAATCCTATCATCCAAGCTTGGTTGTCTCTCCTCGACCTTCGAAAGATCCTGCTGTGCCTTATGTAAACGTTCTTTTTGTTTACTAATCACTTTCTCCAGGTAATCTCCGTGATGTTTGAGTTCAAACCAGACCTGAAAAAAGAGCAAAGCAAGCAGAAAATTGTGTTATTAATTCTAAGGCCAGAACAAAACAGCATCAGCAATGCCGCAGTCTACATACTTTTAACAAAGCCTTAGGGAATAAAAGATTGATAAGTTTTATTTGCTACCTTGTGGGCATACTCAATGTAATTCTCATGGAAAAGCTTACAGTATTGATGAAGAGCTGATCGACCTTCAATGGAATCGGCAACAAGAGAGCGTAAATTAGGTGATGCCTGAGGAATAAGAACCACATTGGGTCCATCCAGGAGTTCTTTGCTCAGAACATCTGGAGTATCTTTCTCTTGGAACTCGTTAAGGCTATCTTTCTTCTCCCTATCAACATGAACTGGCAACGAAATATTCCAATCTTTCGTCTCTAGTACTATACATTCTTGAGAGGAGGTGACTGCCACTATCCAAGAATAACCAAATGAATCCTCCAGAGCCAGAAAACCAGAAAGCACGGATGGGGAGCTAGTTTCGCCTAGAGATGTACTCAGAATAGAATACACAGAAGGAGCTTTCATGACCTCATCTTTCCCACTTGCCTGGCTTGTAAAAGGTAGAAAATGTATAACTATTGAATCTACACCACCACCGTGCAGGCAGTATATTCTTTCTGGGATGAAGGGATCGGCAAACATCGAAATAAGGGAACCATTATCTATTTTTTCAGGCAAAGCCAAATCCACAACAGCCAAACTCAACAAAGGGGGTGAATTTCCTAACCAAACAGTATGATCTAGTGGTTGATCAAGTTTTACAACAGGACGATCTCCTAGGCTTGACTCGCAAATCATGGCAACGCCAAGGATAAGGTCATGAGAACCAACACATACGCGAGGCGGATTACCAACATTCCAAACAGGTTGAATTTCATCAGCTAGAGCATCTATTTGCAACTGCCCACTGCTCCAGGAAGTCACCAAGACTGAATCCTTGCTGATTATGTTATAAAGAATCCCCACCGCCCTACCTTCACATGTTGTACCCAGTAGTTCAGAATCTTCTTCATCACCATGGCAGACTTTACGGAGAGGCCCCTGCAAGTTTAGGTTTTTAAATATGTAAAACAATCCAACACTTTAATTATGCAGAATGAACACTTTTAAAGTACTTAACAGTGTCAAATTGCTGGCACATGGCATTCTCAATAAATTGAAAATAAAATAAAATGACATTCATAAGTAAACATGCGTAAGAGATGTGGGACTTCTCAACAGAAGTATGATACACGGTTGCAAGGAGATCAGTCGAAGTCCTCATTGCCTATGTAAAGCTAACCAACTATAAGATACGCTATAAGCATTCTTTGTGACAGATAGATACCAGATATTTCACCGATATCATCATGAGAGGACTCGGGGCCAGGTTTTTTTTGGCAGACGGTATACCAATTAACTTTTTAGTGCTGCAGGATCACCCAATTTCCAAGACACTTGCTTCGCAGCTTATAATTCACTAAATGCTTATCTCTAAGCACCGGTATATGTTTTAAACATATAACAGTATATAATCACCCATTAACAGATCTATCTTGAATCATTCAGACCTTAGCTCACTACTTCATGCCTCATGACTGCAGTTATGACTCTGTGTCAACTTATATAATGCAAGCACAAGCAGAAACTTACCTGTAACGAAAGAGAAGCATCAAAAGGTACATAGGGATGGGCTCTAAGTACCGCTGAACTTCCTCCTCCTGCTGGCTGACTCACCAACTGAGGAAATGTTGCTTGCAACCAAGCAATAGCCAAACTAGAATAACTAACTGCCCTTGAGTTGGATGCCTTTAGCCCAAATAAATGCGCGTCGTTATAAATTTCCCAAATAGAATCCCATCTGTGCACACTGTCACCAAAAGGAGGATTTCGTTTACGTTCTTCATAGAACAGGTTGTAGTGAAAAGAATACATGTGCTTTGTACAGACTTCAAACTTAGCATACTCAAAATGAAAAAGGAATAGAAGGATTACAAAATAGAAGGAATAGAAGGATTACAAAATAGAAAGGTTACATGTAATTGCACTAAAACATGAGAATGCAAAAATACCTTCCAAAGGGAACAACTGGGCAGAGAATGTAGATTGAACCATCACTAAACAAAATGAATACCTATAGAAAATTATAAAAGCTAATTAGTAAAAGATACTAACTACAAAATAACCATCATGGCAAAATTCAGTTACATTATAATACATGATCATCAGTTTTGAAATATTTACGAATTGATAATGGTCCTAAAGATCAATTTGTAATCTCAGCTTACCGTAAACCTATCCCACAAGTGTTCACCTCCAAATGAAAATCCAACGGGACAGATAGATGCAGCATTCCGACATTTTTCAGGTTCTACCGGCTGCAAGTAATATTCCTGCTCCGGCTTTTCAAGATCCGAAGACAAATCAAAAAGTCTGCAAATAAAATAAAAACAAAATCTTCAAAACAATGTCTCCGTGTACTTACAGCGTATGCTCAAGTAGACAGATGGTTTATAATTTAATAGAATCTAAAGAGAGTAGTAAGTGTAATCATTACCTGAAAACTGAGTCAGAAGAAAGGATACCCAAATGAGTATCTGAAATAGGGTGCCACAAAATTTGCAATGTTCGTATCGAGTTGTAGTTTTCGTAATAACATTGAGACCCAACTGAAACAGTCCTGTAAATAAAAGTGAAACTACATTATACGATAAGAAAATTTTAGTATATTTGGATCATTAACCAACCTTAAACTAGTAAGATAATCTTGTTATGCAATAAGATAGTCTTGTTGTCAACAGGTACCTCTGATACAGCAATTGACCAAAATTAATTACGAGTTTAGGCTATCTCAATAACCCCCAAACAGTCCGAAAAGAGTATCAACATAACAACGCAAAAGGCTATTAGCATTTTACGTATGACAATCCCGTATGATACGGTAAAAACTTGATAGATTAATTTTTGAAGATGATACAAAACTAGCAACTTGATGGCTAGTTACTCACAGGGCATCACCAGGACCCTCAGATCATCCCCTAGGCCTTGTGGATGGTGCGCACATCACCATCCACATTAGACGGCGAACAACTTGAGAGCAACATGCCAAGGATGGTCAATTGATATTCTTACCATTAACAATATACAATACCCACATTGCCCAATAGAGATAGATATAAATTTTGCCAAAAACTCTCCTCCATAAACCCTATGTCCTAACTTCTACAGAAAGAGAAACCAATTACAGATAAACACTTGAATTTTCACCATACCTGCATATAATCGTACTATCTCTTGCCGAATTTCTTCCAAATAGATACATAACAGAAAGACCGTGATCACCAGAAAGAAATAATGCTGATCCATTCCTATTAATAGAAATGTTGCTGACAACAAAACTCAAATGAACATCTGGTTGCAATACCTGTAACATACAAAAGGGGTATTTTAGGTAAATAATGACTGTAAAACCCTACAAAAAAAAATGAACTTTGATGGAGATAATTACCTTGGAAGAGGAAGAAGCAAGAACAGAAGTAGGGTCATCTGGATCACCAAGACGAATAGAGACACGATGTAGAGATTGAGTATGAGATTCCCACAAGTAAAGACGAGATGCTTTTTTATCATAAGCAATTAGGTTTCTTACACCACCACCGCTGGTGGTGGTGATGGTGGTGGTTGTGAAAATAGGGTGAGATTGTAAAGGAATCCATTCAATTTGTTCTTTTGAAGATGATGATGGTGGTGTTTTAGTTGGTGGAGATGGAGTTAGGGTTTTGTTGTTGTTGTTGCTGCCTGTTTCTGTTATTTCGAAACTGAATCTCATGGTGTTCTAAAAATTTACACTCTCGCTCTCTAGAACAGCAGGATACAACAGAGAGGGTTTAACCGCGACTGTTTGGTTTAATTTTGTTTCTCTTTTTCTTTTCTTTTCTTTTTAGCTCGGACTTTTATCTAGAGATTCGTGCAGGTTATTCATAACCGTTGGATTTTCTTTCGTTTTGGCCCGATCAATTTCCAAGTTCAAGCATGGAGATTGGAGTAGATTTTGAAAAATCTAGAGTCTTTTTTAGCAAAAAAGAAAAATAAAATAATAAAGTTGAACCAAAACGCCAAGAATGATGTCTAAACTCTTAAAAATTAAAAAGAAAAATAAAATAATAAAGTTAAACCAAAACACCGAAGAATGATGTCTAAACTCTTAAAAATTAAACATATCAATCTTAAAGACCCTTGTTTAGGTGCTCCTTTGTTTGGACATATCGAAAATCAAAACTTTTGGCTTTACTCTGGAAAGAATGAAATCTAAGTTAAAAGGTTGGAAAGGAAAAGTTCTTCCTCAATCCAGTAGAATGCTGTTGGTAAAAGTTGTCCTAGCTAGTGTTCCTACATTCCAAATGGGATGTTTCATAATGCCTAAAACAATAACTAGGAAAATTAATGCTATCCATGGGGACTTCTGGCGGGGAAAGGAAACTAACTCTGGAGGCTTTTATCCAAAACTTGGCCAAGTTTATGTAAACTTATTCATAAGGGAGGTCTAGGATTTAGAGATGTTCAGAAGTTCAATTTAGCAATGGTAGCAAAACTAGTGATCGATGTTGTAGGCGTCAAAAATAATTACACTTTCTCACTACTCAAAATATCAAAATATAGCAAGGGTAAGAAAGGATCGTTCCCACAGAGAGGACTAAAGTTGTCAAATTGTTTCGGTTTACTATGTAAAACAAGGGGGATTTTCTGATTTGTAAAAAGTAAACTAATATAAAAGCAAAACAAGAAAGGTAAACAAATCAAATCAAGTAGAAAATATATTGGTTAAGGATTCATCTTCATTCACAAACATGCTTTTTAACAATAACTAGAATTGATATTTAATCTCAACTTAATCAAAAGCCTTATGATACCTTGATCGCAAGAATATCCCGCTAATTTCCTCTTGTCATCAACAAACGCATTAAAAGATGCGAGTATAAATTCTACATAAGAGAACAACCTAACGTGTAAAAGCAGTAATCAAGTTTAATTCCCTAGATGCATTAAGTTCTATGAAATCAGGCCAATCAAAGTAATCGAACGTGTAAAAGAACTAATCCGATTTAACAAAGGTTATGATCCACTTGTGACTACTAGGATGTATCACTACAAGCAATAATCACAATTATGCTACTTGCAATCAGAAATTCATCACTTTTGCATATATTAAACTCTAATCTAGCAATAGAGATGAAATCAAACTCAATCGATTCTAGACTCGATCAAACAATCATTAAAATCATAAGACAATATCAATAGTAAATCATAAGCGATAAAGCATGGAGACAAAACTAATTCATTGCACAAAAATCATGCTTGGAATTCCAACTTATTCCTTTACCAAAATAAAATTAAGTATTCATAGCATAGGAGTTCATAACAAGAAGGAAGAGAAAACATATCATGTTTAAACCATAAAACAAAAGTAGAAGCAAAGATACGATAATAGAATCGACTCCTCTTTTGTGTACTCTCTTTCTTCCAAATTCTAACTCTCGGTCAATACTGTCCGGCACATCACCATTCGGGCCTCAAACAATGCTAAGCCCATCAAATATTTGTCCTTTGGTCTGTCAGTTCTAGAAAACTGACAACATACTCTCTTGTTCAACCACTTCCACCAGTTGCCGGCTATCTCCCCTGCAATTTATATTCACATCCAAACAAACAGACACCATTTCATTCATTCACTGATTTTTATCCTAACATGCATCTAACTCATGTCATTGCACCACCATATTCACCCAAGGCAATCACCAGCTCTTAGATAACTCAGCCATACCTCCTTCATTCAGCATCTCACATCAACATCAGCGTATTTCTCTGCTTGCCATTCTCAACTGCAACAAGGCCTCAAATAATTCACTGCCACAGCCATGTCAATTCCCTGCCTTCATTACCAATTCCATCTACATTCAGCTACAAAACCACCACATTCTCATGTTCAACTGCCATCATTTCTTCCTGCAGCTTCACAACACCACAAAACCCATTTGTATTCATGTCCAACTGCATCTGACCTTCACCAATGTCACCAGCAATAACTGCACATCTGCTCAATCTTCTGTAGCTTCATAACCACCTAACTCAGGCCACAACTTATTTCCATCAGAAACTGCAACTGCAAATAACCCAACTGCAATCCATATACACACACAACCTACACATTTCTTGTAATCCTTCTCAGCACGCAATGTATTGCTTAGTTAACAGCTCCAACAACTCTTTCCACCAAGTCCTTTACATCTGCTCCAATGCCACCAAGTCCTTTACATCTGCTCAAATGCCTGCAATGCTTACTAGTCCTCCATTACATCAGCTTCATCTCCTGAAACCAACATCACTACCATCATTTCAAACCACTAGTGACATAGCCTGCAATCTCCTCAGCTCATCACTGACCCTTGTAATTCCTATTCCCATTCTTCTCAGCTCACTGCCACAAGTTTCTGCCGCAACAATCACCAGTTTGCACCACCTGCAACATAGCTCAACAGACTCACTTCCATATCCTAATTGCAACACCATTCCTTTGAGTTCACAACCAACAACTCAGTCATCCACACAAGTGTTAGAGCACTGCTCGGTCGAACTCGCAAGCGTTGTTATCTCAAGCTTGTTTGTCAATTTTAGTTGCCAAAACTATGAGCCTTGATTTCTAGTCTACTTATAGCTAAGTCTCTGATTAGGATAGAGCGTGTAGTCGAGCATTAGACTTAACAGCGTTCATCGATTGAAGACGAAGAACTACTAAGGGGAGCTTGTGGAACTTCATCAACAAAAGGTATGTGGAGACTTGAACTCATCTATCACTCAAAAGTTTATCTACTCTACCTCCTATTTGAGACAAAAGTTGTATAGCTATATAGACTTCAATTATACACATTTGATATTTCGAGCTGAGTTTAACTCGCTTACATATTTCTCGAAATATGTAATGGTAAGGTTTCGCTTTAACCAAGTTCATCTTATATTCTTGACGGAAGTCAAAAAGATGATCATGTGAAAATCGCTTGTAACATCTTACATGATTTGTGTGAGACAGTCATTTGATGTAGACTCAGAATGTTTCGTATTGATCATTCGATCACTTGAAAATTGCTTTGAAGCTAATAGTTTGTGTGAGACACCTATTCCCGTCTTCCAAGAATGTTTCAATGGCTGAAATGAGAGTTTAGAACAATTGGATTTAAGCATATTATGCGTACTTGCATATATATAATCCATGTCCGAGAACCATGGTATGCATACCCGTATGCGTACTTGTTAGTTTTGTGAAATCCGAGAACCTGGTATGCGTACCGGTACGCGGCGTAAGGTTCATGTCCGGGATTTTCTGCTGAGTTTGGATGGCATTAGAGCTGGCAAACGGGCAGTCCGGGGCTGGAATTGTTACGGGTTACACGGGTTCGGGTTAACACGGGCTAAAACCTGCGGGTTGATATTCTTCACGGGTGGTCATTTCTTTAACCCGTACCCGTAACGGGTAAAGCTTGCGGGTTTACGGGTTGGCCGGCTTGTTTGATTAAAATTAAAATTAAAACTTAATTACGTTAATTTATGACAAATTACAAGGACAAAAATCGTAAAATAATACAAGATACAAAAATTAAGTTAACCTTGCACAGAACATACACATTAGTCACGACAATCAACATCATCAAGTCCGTATTCTCGTTCTTCCCAGGCTTGCATCTCTTGGAGTATAACCACCAGAACCCATTGTATCAACATGTCTTTACTTCTATAACACCGAAACCACCGATCTCGTGTCACTTCTTCTCGCTAAACCCTTGTGTAAACCCCCATTGCTGGTAGAGAAAGTTGGTGAATGCACTGATCTTTCAGGTGTTTTATCAAACACTTAATGTACATATTCTGGTGGTGAAGGAGATCAGAGAGCTCTGATATTTCGAGGCCAGCCAATCTCCTTCACTGCAACAATTTCTCATTCAACAAATACCACAATCATTCCAGCATTCAAACTCCCACAAAACCCATCATTTCAAAGGGCAACAGAACCATTATTGCTTCTTAATTACTCTTCCCTATACAATCAGGCAATTAGCAATCTTCATGCTTAATGGATACATACAAAATCTAAATAAGAAAATAAAAATTGACCCGTATTCATAAATTGATTCAATAAATGATAAAACAGAAGTTCAAGTTCCTCAAATTAATCTGCAGAATCAATCATGCAAAACCAATATTAGTATATTACTAAACCTTAGTTTTAAAATTATCAATTTATAGCCTTAAATCATCATCACCATGGAGTTAAAGTACCAACCATGCAGAAGATACAGAGATGAAGAAGAAAAAAGCAAAGCAGAAGAAGAAAAATGGAGGTGGCGAGGAGGTGCAGCCGCAGGAGAAGATAGTAGGGTGTTGGGAGAGAGAAAAAAAGAGGAAGAAGAAACGAAGAAAGAAATGGCAAGTATCTGCTAGGGTTTTCGGTGCGTTTTATACCTTAAATTTAGGGATAAGATGAACCCTAGATGATCTGACTGTCAGGACTACTTATAACTTATTAAAAAGGGACTGTAGACGGGTTGACGGGTTGTACCCGCGGGTTTGCAAGCCGGTCGGGCTAACCCGTTTCTACAAGCCATCATTTCTCCAACCCTAACCCGGCTTGTTTAGAAACCAGCCGAGCCGGGCGCGCGGGTTTTCACGGTCCTGGGCCCCAACTTTCGGGTTTTCGGCTTGATTGCCAGCTCTAGATGGCATGCGTACCAGTTCGCGTACTGGCGAAACCCAAACTTAGTTCGGCTACTTATGTACGCATACTCGTATGCATACCTAAGTGGATGATGTCCAAAAATCGGTTTGTTCATGAACTAATACATTTATATAACAATGAATGCAATCTTTTGTAAACCGTGGATATAATGTTTGTGACATGATTCATGTGAATCAAAATCGATTTTGCTTCAATTGTGTCTTGTATATTTCTATGAGAATATAAACAATTGAACAACTCTAGAACTAGTTTCATTTGAGTCATTTGAACTAGTTATGGTTAAGATAAATAAGGTTGATATGAAAGTGTTCATATGGCTAACTTCGGTTAACTATTGTTGAGCCAACAAGGTGTACACGTTTAGGTACGTTTAATCATATATAAATGAAGGTACATTTCATTTGTGTGTAACAAGCTAAGTTCGATCTAACGGTTGAAAGATATTAGCTTGAGTCTAATCAGGTTTTCATCTAACTGCGAATATTGAATGCTTTGTTACCAAGGTGACATTGATTGCAAACCCTGATTTGAAGACTATATAAAGGAGAATTCTAGCAACTGGGAAACCTAATCCCCGCACCTTCTGTGTGATACTAGTTGCGACTAGAGTCGATTCTCCTTTAACCTTAGGTTTTTCACGAAACCCTGTAGGTTAACGACTTGAAGACTTCATTGGGATTGTGAATCCAGACCCAACTATTTTATTTGTAGTTGCGTGATCTAATCTTGCAGGTTCTATCGTATTGAGTACTATCTTCTTTAAGATTGGCTTGATATTTATTCTCTGATAGGCAAGATAAAAAGTAGTCACAAACATTTTCGTCTCATCGTTTGTGATTCAACAATATCTTGTTTCGCTACCATACGATTAAGATTATTGTGAGGTGATTGATATTTCTAGTCTGTTATTCGGGAATATAAGTCCGTTACATCAATTGGTTCCTGTTCACCTTGATTTATCAAAAGACGGAACAAAACTCATAGGTTTATCTGTGGGAGACAAATTTATCTATACAATAGACTTTTCTGTGTGAGACGAATTTGTTTATCAAGTCTTCGACTTTGAGTCGTATCAACTCTTAGTTGTGGGTGAGATCATCTTAGGGAATCAAGTGTGTAGATTCCTGCTGGGATTCAGAGACTAATGAGCGCAAATGTACCTTAATCAGTGTGAGATTGGTTAGGGCTCGACTACATTCCAGTTCGAAGTTAACTTGGAGTGGGCTAGTGTTTGTAGCGGCTTAATACAGTGTGGTGTTCAAATCTGGACTAGGTCCCGGGGTTTTTTTGCATTTGCGGTTTCCTCGTTAACAAAATTTCTGGTGTCTGTGTTATTTCTTTTCCGCATTATATTTTGTTATATAATAGGAACATCACAGTTGTGCGTAAGTTCAATCAATTGGGAATGCAATATTTGGTTTTTGATTAAATTGATTGACACTTGGATATTGGTTTTTGATACCGTCCAAGTTATTTCTTATATTCAATCGGGCTCGCAAATTCCTATTTGTTTGATTGCGGATTGAATTGAGAAATAAATATACAACTATTGGATATATTTCCATTGATTGAGTCTGACTGTCTAGTTGATTTTCTTGGAATTATATTGGAGTTGTCCATACAGATTGCTAAGCGAAATATTGGGCGTGGTTGTTGTACCCCCGCTTTTTCAACAAGTACCAGCTCCATTAACACATTTCTCAGATGAGTCTGAGATATTGCATACATGACCACAACCACCAAAGCCCATTTTCTTGTCTTCTCAGCATCAATATCTCTTATAACTCGCTACACCCTTGAATCCAACAACAACCCAAACCTGTCTTGTTTTCTTAATCAATCGACATCAGCAATTTCATCTACAAACCCTGATTTCTGTAATCATCACCAACATCTTCCACAAACCCTAGGTTCATTCATCAATCGAGAATAACAACAAAATCCAACAGAAACCCTAACTCTGAATCACCACAACAGTGGAAACCCAGTCTTAATTTCCTTCTCAACCTTCGAAAAATCTCGATTCAGCAACAAATCCATTCTCAGTGTAGTCTTCAAATTCAACTCATCAAAAACCCTTGTAATCATCAACAACGCGCTCAAGATCAAACCCATCTTACTGCTCAACAAACCAATTTCTGTAATTCAATCAACATCTGTTTCTTCTTTCTTTGTAATTGCTCAGAATCACCACAAAATCTTCTCGTGTAAGATACAGATTCAATTCGAACCAGTCTTCACCACCACTTCCATCACCTTTGATCAAAACTTCATGGATCTCTGGATTACTCTCGACTGCGCCTCTATTTCCTCCAGTCTCTTAATTTCAAACATGCACAATAATGAGGAGAATTCTCTAGATTTTAGGGGTGTAATGATTAAAATTGATATTGGCAACCTGCACTCCTTGATAAGGGCCGCCAAAGTGATATTTGGCTTGTCAGTTTCATAAAATTGACTGTCTATTCTGTTATCTTGCTCAACTGTCAGTTGTGCGGAACTGACAGATCATTCTTCACCTCTTTTGCTGCATAACTTTAGCTGGCTCCAAGTATCACTCGCCCGTGAATTGACCTTTTTTCCTTTTACGTTCCAAATATACAATTTCTCCTTCTTTTGCTCCAAATGACTCCAAAGTACCTAAACACTCAAAAGCAAACATAAGATACATATTTTACAAGAAAACTCGCAAAAAAAAAAACATAAATGATAGATAAATATCAAGGTATCTACGACACCTATCAAATTCCCCCACACTTATACTTTGCTAGTCCTCAAGCAAATCAAATTAAACTAAAATACATACAACTCCCTTTCGTTGAGGATACGGTCACTCTTAGCATGTATAACAAGCCTTTGAACCTCTAGATGTTCCTAGTGGACGAGTTATAGTCTCGTGAGGGTTTACTAGAGGTATACCCACAAAACCTACTTTTCCAACTTACTAGTTCTCTGAAATGATAACATCCAAGGCACTAAGAATACATAGACATTTTGCATACCAGTCATAAGAAGTTAGACATATATATGAACACAATCTCATCCTTAAAAGTTGAGAGAGAAATAACCATCCCTTATCGAAAGAAATTCAGGTTCGAGAGTGATCGAAAGTCTCGACTCTGCCTCACAAGAAAGGGTTTTATGAAGTTGCTCTCAATAATAAATAGCTTTTTATGGGTCACACATGTGTCCAGGTAGGAATGAAGAGTGAGTCCTACGACACGTTGAATAGTAGGAAGGAAAAATCCTCCGATTTTTTTTGAAAACCCACATCTTTTATTCATTTTGAAAACCCTTTTTTTCTGACGATCTCTACGAAAGGAAATCAACCACTTAATGAAGGTAGGAATATGCTTACTTACATCGTTATCCGTTCGACGTGCAGTTAGCACCACTCTCACAACATCCATAGAAACGTCTTCGGTCTCGAATCCCTGTCTTCGTCTTCGGTCTTCAACTATCGATGATAACTCTTGAACTTCGTAGAATCTTGACAATGTAACAATTTTCTCTAATTCCTTGTTGTTTGAAACTTCATTATGGATGTTCCTTCTTCCATTGGCTTTATTGAAAGAACAAAACTAAAAATAAACCAAAATATGATACACCACATTTTTCTTGTCTTTTTAAAAAAAAAATGAGACAAGAAAAATAAAACAAATACAACATGAAAACAAAACAAAATAATAAAACTAATAATGAACCTAAAAAAAATTCCTCTTGTCTCTCTTTTTTTTTCATTCTTTTTTGACAAGAGACATAGCATAATGATGACCATGTCCTAATTTTTTTTTTTTTTTTGAGAAAAGAGAAAATAAAACAAATACAAATAAAGATAAAATAAAAAGAGGGAGGATCCCCTCACACTTTTATTATCACACTATCTCACACGTTGGGCGTCATTTTGCGAATAAAAACCAAACCGTAATGGATTTGAAGCTAATATTTGAGGGATATGTTCCTCTTACCAAGTTCTACATCCCTACCAAAAATGAGCACATTCTGAAATATGAAACCTCATAATCTACCGGTCTTAATTTCGACGGTCAGAAATCCGTTGATTTTCAACGGCTCATTTTCAAAGTAATAGATGGTGGTGTTATATGTCTCGTAATACCCTCATTTTTGGTAGGTATGTAGAAATTGGTAAGAGGAACATATCCCCAAAATTTTAGCTTCAAACACGTTACGGTCTGGTTTTTGTTCACAAAAATAACGCTCAATGTGTGAGATAGTGTGATAATAAAAGTGTGAGGGGATCCCTCCTCAAATAAAAATGCAAGTACAAAGGCCATGGTGTAAGTACTTTACCGCTTGATTCTTCACAACTTGTATGTCTCGATATCATAAACTTCTTTAACTCTCATCTTGATAATCTTCGCTCTTGTACGTAAGTCTTTAACTTGTAAAAATTCCGCTCCTTGTCATGTTGCTTTACTTGAATCTGAAATCTGCTCATTTCTATAATGTTGCTTGTAAACCTTGAACGTCTTCAACTTTCCTTCAAATTTGTGATGCTCCTCTTGTTGTTGATGATGGTGTTTCTATGGACATGTTGGTATAAAGAGAGATAAAGTGGATGGTGCTAACTGCGAACAATATTACAAGGGGTATGTAAGTTAGCAATTCGATGTCAGCACCATGATTGATAAAATATAACTCAAGAGATCAAAGTAGTGCTTCTATTGGTGGGAGGTTGGTTAGCTCACCATTCTACCCGGAGTTTACGTACGGTGACAAACACCGTAAAAGCATATATTTAGACACGTACAAATAAGTGAAGATTGGTACCTCTCATGATGTAACATAGGTAGTCTCCACTATAGGAGATCACAACTCTAATACCGAATTCAGTATGCACCTCATTTTCCACTGGCATGGTTAAATCCAACTTTAAGTCTCATACAGGCAAGAAACCCGATTACGTTCTCTGTCATCTTTAAGTTCAGTCACTCTTGTGAGAATTTCGAGGTGACCTTAGCGACATGTATACTATGTGACTCTAAACTAACTACAATTTGGAGTTTTTCATGCACTAATTTACAAAAAAGTTGAAAAATCATGAAAAATTTACAATGCAAATACTTAACCATTCCCCCATACTCAAACTTTACATTGTCCTCAATGTAAATTGAATCGTCCAAAGAAAGTCAAGGTGTGAAATCTTATAATGATATGCGACAAGAAATCAGAAAAAGTAAAAACAAGAAAATAAAAAACTAAAAACAAGAGAATAAATACTCATCCATGGGTTGCCTCCCATGTAGCGCTTGGTTTAAAGTCGTCAGCCAGACTTGCAAGACGAATTCCCCATACACCAATAATCTGAAAAGTTGGGGATCCTTCCATGTAACCTGTTTTGCAAATACTCGCTTCACACAAATATTAGTACAAGAAAACAGAAGTGAAGCTATCGCACCATAGAAGTTTCCCCCACACTTATTCTTTTCTACACTTGGAAGTGTATAAAGAACATATAAATCAGGAACTTCTACGGTTTCTTCTTTGCAAACTTTCATAATATGAGAATCAAATATTTCTAATGGCGGATATCGATAAACAAAGTCATTTAACAATATTCTCGAAGCACATATATTCAAGCCAATAAGAGGCAAAGGAGAAGGATTAATAGGCAAAGGGTTAGAAAAACCTTGCAACCCTTGTGTTATGGTATCCTATTTATCCTTAAAGAATTCAAGTGAATTACTTACCTCTTGCACATTGTGGTCCTCTATCAATTGGGTCTTCCATAATATGTATCAAATCGGTCACATTCTCAACACAATCCTCTTTGTTGTAAGGCACATACTCTTTTGTGGATCCAAATCCCGCTATAAGGAACTTTTTTAGAACACTCAAAAATGCATCATCCTCAAGCTCCACCCTTTGAATAGGATCTTGATAATTATTAAGATCAATGCTTGAGTAATCTATACAAGTGTCGACATATTCCTCTTCGTCTTCATCTTGATCCCAAAAAGATCCATTGCACACTCCTCGGAGATGCCATCATGAGTTGGTTAAAGAAATGTATCATAATCAACGTCACTTTCATAGTTAACAAAAGGTTCTTCGTCACTGAATTTAGTGTTGCAAATCCCTAACTCATCCTTTTAAATAGGTGAATGATCATTAATAAGATCAAGAGTTGAGTTAGCTACACAATTATCAATGGAAGTGCCCAAGGATTGGCCTTTTTAAACATTAGCATCAATCAAATATTCATCAAAAACTATATGCATATTAGAATTATCCATATCTTCCTTACATTGATCAACGCCTCTTCGCAAGTTAGCAATACCTTCACGAAGTTCTTGCAATTGCTCTTCTGTAGCCTCTTTATCTTTTTGAAACTCTTGTTGTACAAATTTGGAAAATTTTTCTACAAAGTTAGAGACTTGTTGTTCACGAGCATAAGAATCCTCTCATCCTTGTGGTTGTTCACACACATACCCGCCATAAGGTTGTTGAGGAAAACCATAAGGTTCCATGGAATATTGGTCATAACCAATGAATTGGTTTTGATTATACCACTGGAATTGGTAGGTGTCATATTGTTGAGGTTGTTGAAAACCGTATCCATTCATGTAGTATTCTCCTTCCATGAGAAAAAAGTACCTGAAATAAGATTCTCAAACCAAGGTTAAAAACTAGAGTACAACCTTTGGCTCTTGTAAAGAAAATAGGATTAAGGAGATCAACTAGTTTCAAACCATAGCTTGTGATCATATAGTAGTAACGAAGAATGCTCAATTTTCTATTTATAGGGTTATGTGATGCAGGGAAGATCATCTATGTACGTAGAGTGCAGTATTACTTCTGTTATCTTTGTGGCACTGATATTTTCCTTTATTCAGAACAGGCTAAGTATCTTGCCTACTGTAATCTGAGTCCATAGGAGAAGGAAAAACTTGATGCAAGCACCAAGGCAGAGATTCAACTTAACATGGAACATGGTATGCTTATAGATGCTGCTATTTTATATAGTAAAATGCCACCAGGTTATGATTGTGGTTATGTTTTAGGAATGGAAGCAAAGTATAACTGGAAGAAAAGAAAGGGTCATTATGAGGAGGCTGAGAAAGCAGATTCTATAGGCGAAATAACATTCTGATCAATTAAGGAGGAAAAAATAGTGGATGGTTGCTAGAAGAGTTATCTATGTTTTAATTAATACTGTCATATTTTGGTTTTATGGTTTTTGTTATAGATTTTATGTATTGTAGTAATTCTGTCTAATGTTTATATATATACTAGCTCTTAACCCGTGCCGAAACGGCACGGACATAATTTTCATCTGGATATTAAATTTAGTATTTTTATTAATTATGGAGTTTACTTGTCATTATAAAGTGAATGTAAAATCAATAGATATTTTTATTCTTCAGTCCACTAATCTTTTATCATGTATTCATATATGATTCCTTCCAGTATGTTTGATAGTTTGACATTCTCCCAAATAATGTATCTTCCCGAGCCGTACCCAATCAAAATTGTTTTTCACATATTCTTCCACAAAAAACCAACGATATTTGATATGTTTTATAGTTTGCAAAGACAAAAAAAATATTATCAATCATTTGAAACTTATTCCCTTGTGCATCTCCCTTATTTTAGTGACCGCATAAAACCAAAATATCGAACTATGTAGGTTAAAAAAATTTAAAACACTCGAACTCATTCGTCCCGTAAATAATTGTGTAGGTATTAACAATGTCAAGATTCTTGTTGATTTTGTCCCCTTTAAAAATGGTCCAAAAAGATTAAAACTCAGAATGGACTCTACAATACATATTACATTGTATGTTTTTACAATCCGAATAACATAAATAAATACTAATTCATTTATCCAAGTCATTGTATTATAAAACGTTAAGCCATTTCAAATGTCAACCCATTCGACTCGTAAAATATATATCTCCAATTCTTCAAAATCGTCGACAATCTACGACATTGATCTTCTAAATGTGAGGTTATTCGCTGCTTAAAAATATAGCTAGTAGTCAAATGGTTAACCACTTGACCTAATGCCAATAGACTATGTTATCCATCATTATTGAACAAAAATAACATTCTACCATTTAATAAGAAATATGTGAGACGATGCGAAATTACTCACTGGTGCAATTTGGTCACCAATACTTACGACTACAAAAACACCATCCACCATTTTTGTTGTTACTGAAATAGCTTCCATCACCATTTCCAACCACACGACAACGTTTTTTCCTTTACACCATTGTGATCTACTTAATAAATGTTGGCCAATTTAGACATTAGTTAATCGAATTATATTTAATATCATTATTTAATAAAAATATTTGTTAATAGAATAATTTAGTTATTATCGTTTTTGATGCAACGTCTACCATGGAAAATTAATATAATGGTTATTATGCAAGATAAATGAAAAATTAGTAATCTGTTAAATAAATTTTAGACGTTAGATAAATTTTTAATCATTAGTTATGAGAAACACTTACAACCTTAGATGTATCTATTGCAAGAATAAAAATGACAATTGTCCATAATAAGTTAGAAAGATTATGTCAATTTTAACCCTTTTTATTTTTTTTGTTGGCTTTATATAACCTGATAATTGTTTTTCATATTTTTTAATTATTATGTTTCTCACGTAGGTTGACCGAATTATATGTCTCGAAGAAACCACCGAGTGAAGCATGTAGTGAGACCTACTGAAAAAATCAACCACAACTTCCGTAATAATGTTATTTTTGTTCCAACGACATACAATAAACATTTTTCACTACTGACACAACCCGCACCACCGCCACCGTAACGACTCATTACCACTACCTTTTCCACCACCATCACTACCGTCACCGGCTCCATGCATCACCACTCTCAAACACCACCCTGGTTATCCCTAATTTCTATTGATATAATTATTAATATAATTATTATTTATTTAATAAAAATATATTTAGAAAAATGGAATTGGATAAAAAGAATTTTAAAAGTTATTATGTTTCTTAATTAACAAATTTATCATTTATTTAATGAAGTATATTTATTAAGATAATTATAAGACATTTATGATAAGAGATTAATTAAGTATTTATTCTAAGAAATTAATGATACAATAATGATGTAAACAACCACAACCATAGATTTAGCTTTCCCGTGCATCCCACCAGCTCTTTATATAGGCTAAGTTGTCCATCATTATTGAACAAAAATAACATTCTACCATTTAGTAAGAAATATGTGAGACGATGTGAAATTACTCACTGGTGCAATTTGGTCACCAATACTTACGACTACAAAAATACCATCCACCATTTTTGTTGTTACTGAAATAGCTTCCATCACCATTTCCAACCACACGACAACGTTTTTTCCTTTACACCATTGTGATCCACTTAATAAATGTTGGCCAATTTAGACATTAGTTAATCGAATTATATTTAATATCATTATTTAATAAAAATATTTGTTAATAGAATAATTTAGTTATTATCGTTTTTGATGCAACGTCTACCATGGAAAATTCATATAATGGTTATTATGCAAGATAAATGAAAAATTAGTAATCTGTTAAATAAATTTTAGACGTTAGATAAATTTTTAATCATTAGTTATGAGAAACACTTACAACCTTAGACGTATCTATTGCAAGAATAAAAATGACAATTGTCCATAATAAGTTAGAAAGATTATGTCAATTTTAACCATTTTTTTTGTTGGCTTTATATAACCTGATAATTGTTTTTCATATTTTTTAATTATTATGTTTCTCACGTAGGTTGACCGAATTATATGTCTCGAAGAAACCACCGAGTGAAGCATGTAGTGAGACCTACTGAAAAAATCAACCACAACTTCCGTAATAATGTTATTTTTGTTCCAACGACATACAATAAACATTTTTTCACTACGGCACTGAACCTGCACCACCGCCACCAGAACGACTCATTACCACTACCTTTTCCACCACCATCACTACCGTCACCGGCTCCATGCATCACCACTCTCAAACACCACCCTGGTTATCCCTAATTTCTATTGATATAATTATTAATATAATTATTATTTATTTAATAAAAATATATTTAGAAAAATGGAATTGGATAAAAAGAATTTTAAAAGTTATTATGTTTCTTAATTAACAAATTTATCATTTATTTAATGAAGTATATTTATTAAGATAATTATAAGACATTTATGATAAGAGATTAATTAAGTATTTATTCTAAGAAATTAATGATACAATAATGATGTAAACAACCACAACCATAGATTTAGCTTTCCCCAGAATGCATCCGGACCGCTCTTTATATAGGCTAAGTTGTCCATCATTATTGAACAAAAATAACATTCTACCATTTAGTAAGAAATATGTGAGACGATGTGAAATTACTCACTGGTGCAATTTGGTCACCAATACTTACGACTACAAAAATACCATCCACCATTTTTGTTGTTACTGAAATAGCTTCCATCACCATTTCCAACCACACGACAACGTTTTTTCCTTTACACCATTGTGATCCACTTAATAAATGTTGGCCAATTTAGACATTAGTTAATCGAATTATATTTAATATCATTATTTAATAAAAATATTTGTTAATAGAATAATTTAGTTATTATCGTTTTTGATGCAACGTCTACCATGGAAAATTCATATAATGGTTATTATGCAAGATAAATGAAAAATTAGTAATCTGTTAAATAAATTTTAGACGTTAGATAAATTTTTAATCATTAGTTATGAGAAACACTTACAACCTTAGACGTATCTATTGCAAGAATAAAAATGACAATTGTCCATAATAAGTTAGAAAGATTATGTCAATTTTAACCATTTTTTTTGTTGGCTTTATATAACCAGATAATTGTTTTTCATATTTTTTAATTATTATGTTTCTCACGTAGGTTGACCGAATTATATGTCTCAAAGAAACCACCGAGTGAAGCATGTAGTGAGACCTACTGAAAAAATCAACCAAAACTTCCGTAATAATGTTATTTTTGTTCCAATGACATACAATAAACATTTTTTCACTACGACACTGAACCCGCACCACCGCCACCAGAACGACATTACCACTACCTTTTCCACCACCATCACTATCGTCACCGGCTCCATGCATCACCACTCTCAAACACCACCCTGGTTATCCCTAATTTCTATTGATATAATTATTAATATAATTATTATTTATTTAATAAAAATTTATTTAGAAAAATGGAATTGGATAAAAAGAATTTTAAAAGTTATTATGTTTCTTAATTAACAAATTCATTATTTATTTAATGAAAGTATATTTATTAAGATAATTATAAGACATTTATGATAAGAGATTAATTAAGTATTTATTCTAAGAAATTAATGATACAATAATGATGTAAACAACCACAACCATAGATTTAGCTTTCCCCAGAATGCATCCGGACCGCTCTTTATCTAGGCTAAGTTGTCCATGCTATCTACAATATAAAGCACAGTTTGTTTCTGAGTGGTGGCGGGATTTATTCTCGGGCAAAGATAAATCTACTATCGTGGTTGTGCGACCACACTCAATGCCCGCACGTGCGCCAAGGCTAACTTTGCCTATATGAGTGGTGGTCGGGATTTATCCTTGGCAAAGATAAATCAAAGGTCTGTGATCCTCCGTGCCACACCCTACAAGTCGCACATGTGGTGTTCATTCCAATATTATGAATTAAAAATGAATACTCAAGTCAAGATATTGAATTTTAAAAATTATAACGGGAGGTTCGAACTCATGACCTATTGTGTCATAAGAGTGGCCTCTAACCATTGTTCTACCTTGGTTGGAATTGATAACAAAGATAAATCAACAAAGGGTTATTTGTTCAACTTAAATATTAATTAGTATAAGTATTTTATTAATTAGTATAAGTGATTTGTCTAGAGAGAAGATAAATCTATGGTTATGGTTTGTTCAACTTAAATATTAATTAGTATAAGTGTTTTATTAATTTAGGAAACATTAATTTCTCATGATAAATGATTTATTAATTTTACATCATAAATATCCCTTAATTAATATTAATACATATCTCCATCAATAAGTAATAATTTTGACAAAAATTATTTCAATAGATATTAGTGGTGGTGGTGGTAGTAGAGGAAGAAGTAAGTGGTGGAAGCGGTGGAATGTGTTACAAAGTGGTGGAGGCGGTAACATTAGTTTTGGTGGAAGAAATAGTGGCGTTGGATGGTTTTAATGGCGGTGGTATTAGTTTTTTCTTTTTGAATCAAAAATAATAAATTTTTTTACATGACGTGTAACATTGTATTGTGAAAAGTATAGTTGGTTGTTTTTGACACGATCAAAAAAGGCGGATAACAAATACTTTTGGGATGATACCAAATCATATAAGACAAAATGGTTGTTTTTGGTGCCACTGCTATCTTTGGTAACCGTTAAATACGCATGATTTTCAGATAACAAAAAAACATATAGTTGAATAAATTAATTGACGACCTAAGTTTGTTAAATCTAAACTTTATACATGACGTGTGGGATTAAAAGTTATAAGTGCGCCCAATATTCTACGAGGGATGGAAAATGGTGGTGGTGGAGAAAGAAGTAATATCAGGTGGTTTGTGGTACTTTGGCTTCTGTTTTGATGAATAGTAATTGACTATGTTAATTATGTGTTGCTACAAAAGGATAACACTATAAATTAGAAATGTGGTTGATCGTCTTAATGCTAATATAAACTCGGTTAAAATACATGAAAATTAAGAAGAAGAAAAAAACATTTGGATGTCACGTTATATACTAAATAACACTAAAAACTACATATTTAGTATCAAGGTTTCTCCGTCCAATAGATAAATCTAAGGTTGTATTGAGATCCCGTAAGCATAGGGCGAGTTGGTCTTGGATTTCTGAATGATAATGAATATAATGAAACGCTCCCTCTCGGTTTCTCCAATGAAAACCGAAACCTTCTAAAAAAATAATCAATCGAACAACACTTAGATGGAACGCATCACCACCGGTGTAAACTTCTCTGAATTGCTACATATCCAAAGTGAAATTTCTACAAATTAATCTGGTGATTTCCTCCTACCGCTTGCGAGGCATGCAATTAAATCTCTAATAGTGATTTTAAAGGTATTTAATAATTATAAAATTCTCTTATAAGTTTTGTTTATGCAAGTATTGATTTAACTTGGGTTCTTTTATATTTTTGTGTTAAGTTGATGACTTTTTAATTTGAATACATGTTTGGTTAACAAACTTTGATACATATAGGGTATTTTCTTTGTAGAATCGATGTTAGTCTCTTATTTTCCCGTTAGCACATTGTTTCGATCCCGTATTTGTAGACATTATTTGACTAATATTGGGGTATTTGTTTAATCTCAAGGCCGATTAAACCCAATGTGTGTTGTATACATTGAAGGAGACAGTTTGTGTCGGCTCTACCTTGAAACTAATAATTTTTCTTCGGAAGGTTAGTTGAATTTATGTAGATACAAATATCAATATGACTATGCTCTTTAAAAACTCCAAATTACTTGAGTAACACTAGATGTGAGAATGTCATTCATGCACTACTTAGCATAGTTGGTGTGAAATCTTTTTATCCACGAATTTCTTCAATATTATGTTATCAATATGATTGAGAAAGAATCTTACACATGTTTTGATTTACTATTATAAGTTTATTTTTTCAACTCACATGTGTATATCTCAAATTTCTTCCAATAGCCAAGGGTTCTTCATTTTATAACTCTCACATTTGCAAAAATAAATAAATAGTGTTTATCTATAGTAGGGAAAATATTATGGGTTTTTGCTTCACTCCTTAGAGCCTTAGTTATCAATAATTTCTAAACAAATGTATTCATAAACATCATGGAGTTGGATTGGCGTTTAGGTATATGTACCGTTAGATGAAATATTCTTTTTGAAGTTTGAAATTATGGTATGATGGAACAATAAATGGGGAAAAACTTTATTTACTTTGTATTTTTTATTTTATTTTCATGTTGGCACAACATTATTACTCCGTCCGTACAATAAATTGGAATAACATGCTTAAGTGAAAAATAAAAAGATCGTGTAACCCATTTTGTTTCCCAAAACCTATTTGAATATCAAAATAATTACTCACGAATAAAATGAAGCAAGAGAAATGTGAACAATATCGTATTAGAGACAAAACATCCCCGGGTGCACATACTACGGCACGGGTTAAGATCTAGTGCTTTATAAGGGAGATAATATTGAAGAAATTCGTGGATAAAAAGATTTCACACCAACTATGCTAAGTAGTGCATGAATGACGTTCTCACATCTAGTGTTACTCAAGTAATTTGGAGTTTTAAAGAGCATAGTCATATTGATATTTGTATCTACATAAATTCAACTAACCTTCCGAAGAAAAATTATTAGTTTCAAGGTAGAGCCGACACAAACTTCTATCGCCTTCAATGTATACAACACACATTGGGTTTAATCGGCCTTGAGATTAAACAAATACCCCACTATTAGTCAAATAATGTCTACAAATACGGATCGAAACAATGTGCTAACGGGAAAATGAGAGACTAACATCATTTCTACAAAGAAAATACCCTATATGTATCAAAGTTTGTTAACCAAACATGTATTCAAATTAAAAAGTCATCAACTTAACACAAAAATATAAAAGAACCCAAGTTAAATCAATACTTGCATAAACAAAACTTATAAGAGAATTTTATAATTATTAAATACCTTTAAAATCACTATTAGAGATTTAATTGCATGCCTCGCAACGGTAGGACGAAAGCACAGTTTGTTTCTGAGTGGTGGCCAGGATTTATTCTGGGCAAAGATAAATCTACGGTCGTGGTTGTGCAGACCACACTCAATGCCCGCACGTGCGCCAAGGCTAACTTTGCCTATATGAGTGGTGGTCAGGATTTATCCTTGGCAAAGATAAATCAAAGGCTGTGATCCTCCGTGCCACACCCTACAAGTCGCACATGTGGTGTTCATTCCAATATTATGAATTAAAAATGAATACTCAAGTCAAGATATTGAATTTTAAAAATTATAACGGGGAGGTTCGAACTCATGACCTATTGTGTCATAAGAGTGGCCTCTAACCATTGTTCTACCTTGGTTGGAATTGATAACAAAGATAAATCAACAGTGGTTATTTGTTCAACTTAAATATTAATTAGTTGTTGATGGTGGATTTTCGTTTAAGGTTAAATTTGTAAGTAACCAGAAAATCATACGCTGGCATCTTGCAAAAGATAAAGCCGTTTATAAGTGACGGATACTCCTCACTTAATTCACCAAGAATGGAGCATGAAGCAACAATCCCATTCTGTGAATACATGAAATTCCTCCAGGGATGGAGCATGCAGAACAATCCCTTCTTGAATTTCATATCGGCCTTGTATTTCCTGTACCCATTATCGGTGTGGCATGACGACCGAGTGTTACTCTTCTGAGTAACACGAACCTCCAAGCACTATAATGAATCCATGTACGAAATACCCGCATGTGCTGATTCTCGGTGTGTTATACTAGCCCGAGCCCTCTCGGTGTGTTATACTAGCCCGATTGAGCCCCTCTCGGTGTGTTATACTAGCCCGATTGAGCATCCGGACTTGACTCGTATCGGTCTCCGGATATGATTCGATCGCAGATCATCCAACTCCACAAGCATGATTGGATGACCACAGATCAATTCCATCACCCCCAAGCGGTATGGAATACACACGGCCTTAGCCTCGCCAAATATGATTCGATCGCAGGTCATCCAACTCCACAAGCATGATTGGATGACCACGAGATCAATTCCATCACCCCCAAGCAGGTATGGAATACACACGGCCTTAGCTGCCAAATATGATTCGATCGCAGATCATCCAACTCCACAAGCATGATTGGATGACCACAGATCAATTCCATCACCCCCAAGGTGTATGGAATACACACGGCCTTAGCCAAATATGATTCGATCGCAGTCATCCAACTCCACAAGCATGATTGGATGACCACGGATCAATTCCATCACCCCCAAGCAGGTATGGAATACACACGGCCTTAGCCTGCCAGATATGATCTGATCGCAGTCATCCAACTCCGCAAGCATGATTGGATGACCACAGATCAATTCCATCACCCCCAAGCGGTATGGAATACACACGGCCGACCCACATGGTCGACCATTGGCCTTTGCTTGCCAAGAAACCGTCCATACCAAGCATTATGGGCGGAAAACCCTAAATTAGGGTTTGCGGCATATTACATATGTCGCAAAACGGTCTCAACCGTCCGTCTTCGCAGGCATAGATGGAGGGTGTAGATGTAGACTCAAAAGGCCCTGAGCATGTCGACACAATCACCATGTGACCGCCTACACGCTTGACCAATCGGTCAAAGCCAACCGTGGTTGGTTACAACAAAACCATCCGCCCAAAAGAGCATGGTCGCGCGGCTTTGAAAGCCAAAATTAGGGTTCAAGCCATCACGCGCGTCCATCTTCTCCGGCACGAATGGAGGGTCACAGATTAGATTGAGCAAGGGTCGGTCACACCAGCATGACCACCGTGGGCCCATCTACCTCCTCACGCGGTCGGCCAAGGCTCATCATTCCCGGCCAACCCAAAACGCACGCCCAAACTCGTGCGGTTACACCTCCCAAATCCTAAATCGATCTCGACCACTCAACTTCACCCTGATGATTTGAATGGCTTAGATCACGTTTTCATGGGATAATCAAGTATAGGTGTGAACACCAACCTACCACCTACACGGTAGTGTGATCGACCAAAACCAACCAATGTTGGTCGCTTGAAAACGCGTGCCCAAACTAGGGAAATCACGCCGGTTTCCAACTCCTTTGCGGCAAGGGATTTCGCCGCAAACCGATCTCGACCGCTCCTCTTTACTGGTCAAATTGAGTGGCCCGGATCGCGCTTTCATGAGGGAACGGAATACGGGCGCCTACACCATCATGCCGTCAACACGCATGTATGGTCGGTCTTCTCAAAATCCTTCCCATGCTTGGTTTCGACCAAGTCAAGAGTGATGCTTGCGTACCTCTTTAAAAACCCTAATTTCATCAACTGGTCGCAGATGAGTGTCTCAAACATCATCTCATCCGTCCGACCTCACCAAACTTGGTTATACAACCACAGTCGAGTTATTTGGTTAGTGAGCAGTCATTACACATCACTTTAACACACCGTAATGCGAAGCACACGCATAAAATACACACGATACTTGCACAAGTATCGACTTTACGAATAACGCAGTTATTCAATTCAAAGATTACATGCTATCTTTCGTGGACCCACGATCCACATTCCAGACATCAATCATGTCACAAACTGGGGGATACTTACTGGGGTATTGGTCTGGCGGTTTACAACGTGCAGCGTGCAACGCGCCATCACAAGAACGTGTTAGGGAGTCATGGACGGTTAGAGATGAACTGGAGAAGTGGGCAAGACCGGTCGTATGCTACCGACACACAACTCCACCACTCCATCATTCCACTACCTCCACTTCCCACGAGAAACGTGAATGAGGCTCAATGACTTGTATAAATAGGTTCTCCGCCCTATTTTAAAACAAGACAAGACAACAGAACAACACAAGTTCGGTCGACGAAACCAAGTGTTAATACAACATCGTATTCAAACACTCGAGCCTCGCTTGCATCAACCGTAAGCTTGCTCATCCTTGTTTACAAGTCATAAGCAAGCCAACACCTTCACAATCTCAACACCTTCTTCGCTTCCTCCCTAAGATCAACCCCATCTCCTTCACTTTGTGACCGAAACAAGTCCTGAACGGCCATTTCTTGGTTTAGGCCGGACTTGCCTGATTGATCTCTCGAATCTACAAGCACTCACCGCGCAAAGTGCATTTGTTGAAGGTTTAGATTCATTCCTCATCCACACCCCAAATTACCAAATTCTCGCGAAGTAGTTTTCACCCATCAACAATTGGCGACCACGGTGGGAGATTAATCTCTCGGTCGTAAAATCAATTTCTTTGAAATCCGATTCAATTTCATCAATTTCAAAAAGGGTAGATCTTAGAACCAATTCGATCAAGAATTCATTTCAAGATGGTGGAACTCTGTGTCCGGATCAGCAATCAATTCGGACGGAGCTAGCGTGGATAACAATCCGGTGTTGACGTGCCTGTCGGTGGAGCTACCGTGGCCGACACATCTCGAGGAGCCGTTACCTCTGTCACCAACGGTAGCGGAGCAGGAGACATCCCAGCGGGTGTAACACCTCCCATCACCGAGCCGAGCAGCCCGCAAACCCCGGCATCTCTTCGAGCGTTACGCCTCCGGTGGTTACCCCGAGCAACAACTTTCACTCCTCCATCGGGACGAGGAGCCGGAGACACAAGAGGAAGACCGCCGTCTAGTACCATTGCGGACTTGATGGAGAAACAGGAAATTCTTGCTAAAACTCAAACAGACATGGCCGCAACTCGAAAGAGGTACTCACTTTCCTTAAAACTTTGATCGAACGATTGCCGCAAGATTCACGGCAACCCTTGAGTCGGCGAGAGATGCATTCAATACACCGGAGAGGTGTTTCCACTCGGACTCACATGAATGAAGAAACTCGTGTTGCTCCCGAGCGCCAAGGGGAGAGAGGCCGAGTCTTCCAACTTCATCACGCGTGAAGATCTAGAGCGACTTCTCCAAAATCGAGGAAAAAGGGACCGAACGGACGTACACCAACATCAGCCGCCGTACCCTCAAGATGTGCAACGAATTCCTCTACCAAGAGGTTACACCTCTCCCGTTCTCCTCTATGACGGTCTGGTAATGCTCGTGAACACATTTCTCGATTCTTGGAAGCCTTGGGGGAACATGAATACAATCATGTTTTACGCCTAAAAGAATTCTCAAAATCACTCACGGGGAGGGCATACACTGCACAACAACATTGCGCCTAACAAAGATATCCAATTGGAGCGAGATGGTCGGTGCTTTCTACAGAAGTATTTCTTCGTGTCCGAACAAATCACGTTTTCGGACACTGGGAAGAATTCTCCAATGGAACAATGAACATCCCAACGACTTCGTTAAAAGATTCGAACCCAAGCACTCTGGACTGCCACGACCCGAATGTTACCGAACGGCAATTGGTGGAATCATGCATCAATGGGATGATACCCATATACCGCGCCCTGTTAGAGAACCTGGGATTTCAAACGTTCTCTGAACTCCATGAAGCTGCAAAGCGTTCAGCAACAACTGCACCAGCATTACTAGAAAGAACCAGGGTTGTTCGAAGTGAAGATTTACGCGAAAGTCGAGGAAGCAGGCGTCTCACAAACAAACAATACAACACTGGCCCTTCTGTGAGTGTGGTAAGCGGAGGAGAAAAGAGGAAAGCTTCGATAACGGAACAACAAACCAGCGAACATCCTCGGCACACAAGGCTTCGTCTCGAAAAGGAACAGGACAAAACTCCTGCACAAAACGACAAAGACACGGGTTTTCCTTTTCCCATGAATGAAGTGATAGAGCTCCCAGGAAGCGTGGATCCAAGACGACGCCGTAAAGCTCCCCCTATCAGGCGTCCTCCGACCGAGGAAGAGATGGAAGATCCCAGATACTGTTGCTATCACAGGTTCGTCCATCATCCAACCAAAGATTGCAACAAGTTGAAACAAATATTCAGGGAAAAGGTAGAGACAGGGGAGCTCCAGCTTGGAAATGAAGGTGTTCATAGAGATCCTCTACCTATCAGGAACTGCATGATTTACGGGGACTCGTTCGCAAGACCGTGCAATCTATGATGGAGCGCATATGTGAAATCTTGTATTTCTCCAAGGGACAGCGTCAAGACATATTTGCGGCCCTCAATCACGTTGTGTCGGGCGGCGTTTGCATCCAGGAGCGATTCAAGAACCTCGGACTCTCCCCGCAAGACGCGAGCAAGGGAAACTGGGGACTCCTAACCGTCACTTGTTTAAGGGGCGTTAAGTTCGATAGCGTGTTAATTGACACGGTTTCCGAATTTAACATCATTACTTGTCAAGACCTTGAAAGCGGCAAAGATTTCGAAGCGAAGAAGCTACTCGTCACCCAACTGTGGTCAAAGATTCAGGAGGAGAGCTTAGAGATGCGTATGGATACGTCAATCTTGAAATCAAAATGGGAGACGCCTCGACGCAAGCAAAATTCTACGTGGTCAAAGATCATCCCAGCTACGACATGATCCTAGGACGCTCTTGGATACAGGACAACAAAGCCATACTGGAAGTCTGTCCTCTAGGTCTCGGTACACTGAAAGAATCTCCAACATGCCTCGCTTTGGACCACCCGATGACTGTCCGCCGCCGCACCAAAGAACTTTCCAACATGACGCAACTTCCTTGGAGAGAGCCTGTCAGCATACATTGAAAAGTTCCAATCTCAAGTAAGTCTCGTCACGCAACCTTCCTTACAGCCTACCGCCCCTCATTCTGACAAGTCCTGGGGACTGGCTCCAACCAACAAGCCAACCCCGGCTAGGAGATGTGAATGGGAAGCCGGCCCTTTCAAACGTTTTATCAAGAGCATAGAGGCTGTCTTGGTCAAAGACAACAAGGTCAAGGTCCAAGTGTCCGCACGCTCAAACCCATTCGGAATTGGAGACCTGGTGACGAAGATGACTACGTTCAATGTTGGAAGCATGACGGTAAAGATGACCACTCCACCTGACTCACCCACCAAAAGAGAAGATGAACCCTGCACAGTAGCAGATGTTATCCTAGGTGGCTACCGCAAGCTCATCAACGCCGATAACCCTGGAGGGCATAACAGTTCACTCGCGATGGCTCAAACCTTACCGCACTTAAGATACCGTGCTATCACTTTCCAAAGATCCTCCACACTTTAAAAAAAACGTCTTGCTATTTTTCCAGCGTGTCTCCTTATTATAATTTCGTGTCACACTTGTAATTCCTCCGGAAAATGATTGCAATACTTGCATTCATAGTTAGGGTTTCAATTTTCAATTCCCAATTCAATTGAAGTATTATTTCCATCTGAGAATCTCTCTACTCCTAAAGACACAAAGTCCTGGGTCAGCCTAAATCAACTGGAGCAAAAGGGAAACCCTAAGCAAGAAGTGATTTGAGCCATCCGCCCAGCAAAGCCAGGAAGATATTGCATCACAGGTCCGTGGATATTCCATTATAGTATAACTTCTTTTATTACTAAGGATTACATGTGAAGGCGCTCCTTGCGCCTGAGAAGTTTCTGATTGCGAGTCTTAACAAAGGATTGTAAAGGAAAACTTTATTCAAATAATCAAAGAAAAACCTTGAACTCACCGCCACCGAGTACAAGGAAGATGTTCGAGCATGCGAATATACTTGGAAAGAAAAAAAAAACAAAAGAAATTTCAATCATCAAGAGGGTCGGTCTCGCCCACATCACCGTCACTCACACCCGTCGATGCACCTCCCTCTGATCTTCCTCAACTTCACGCATCGGGCATCCCCGCCGCAGCAGCAGCAGCCGCACTCCATCCCAACATCTTCGGTAGGAGCATCAAAGGGCATAGCAACATCAGGAGCCGCGCAGGTTGCTTCCAAACGTTCAGGCTCGTCTGCATCGGAATCAAGGATTATCACGCCATCCTGAACCGGCTGAAAGTACACAGATACGTCCTCTGACAATACGAAGGTGGGAGATAGACATCCCCTGTATAGCACAGCTGACTTCACGAAGAGGAAGATCGATCTTAGCCATCACTTCTCCATGCGCATGGTTTCGGGCTTGTCAACTTCAAAACTTCTTTTCGGGGAAGCAACGAGAATGAGCGTCTACCGCTTCCATGATAATCTGCGAGAGAAAGAAGAGGTTATGAGCACAAAAAAAAAAAAAAGAGAGGATCATCAAATCCATTGATCAATTAATCGTAAAATCGAGCAAAGACTCGAGATACCTGGGATAAAGAATAAACGACCACGTTGAGATGATTCTTTATAATCTCACAAGTCGACGTAATCCCGGAAGGAAGAGAAGTCTCTACTTACCACCTATGAAGGCTACTAATTCGGGATAACAATCAACAAGGCTTATCAAATTCACCCCGAGGAAGGCCGTGTATAACTAAGGAAGTACACCTGAAGGAGCGGCAAGCTCATACATGTACAAGAGGAACCAAAGCGACTCACCGGATCAAGTCCCGCTTCCTTCACATCCTTAATCAAGACCAAACCAGTTCCCGTGAAAACGCCCGACAATGTGAAACTATCCGGTAAATATGTATTCACTCTAACTTGGTCATTTCGTATGTCACCATCTCATGCCTACCACACAATAGTGTAACCATTATGTGCTAGGCGGGGGACTTAATGTTGATGGTGGATTTTCGTTTAAGGTTAAATTTGTAAGTAACTTAAAATCATACGCTGGCATCTTGCAAAAGATAAAGCCGTTTATAAGTGACGGATACTCCTCACTTAATTCACCAAGAATGGAGCATGAAGCAACAATCCCATTCTGTGAATACATGAAATTCCTCCAGGATGGAGCATGCAAAGAACAATCCCTTCTTGTGAATTTCATATCGGCCTTGTATTTCCCGTACCCATTATCGGTGTGGCATGACGACCGAGTGTTACTCTTACGAGTAACACGAACCTCCAAGCACTATAATGAATCCATGTACGAAATACCCGTACAGTGATTCTCGGTGTGTTATACTAGCCCGAGCCCTCTCGGTGTGTTATACTAGCCCGATTGAGCCCCTCTCGGTGTGTTATACTAGCCCGATTGAGCATCCGGACTTGATCGTATCGGTCTCCGGATATGATTCGATCGCAGTCATCCAACTCCACAAGCATGATTGGATGACCACGGATCAATTCCATCACCCCCAAGCGGTATGGAATACACACGGCCTTAGCCTCAAATATGATTCGATCGCAGATCATCCAACTCCACAAGCATGATTGGATGACCACGGATCAATTCCATCACCCCCAAGCGGGTATGGAATACACACGGCCTTAGCTTTGCCAAATATGATCTCGATCGCAGTCATCCAACTCCACAAGCATGATTGGATGACCACAGATCAATTCCATCACCCCCAAGCGGTATGGAATACACACGGCCTTAGCTTGCCAAATATGATTCGATCGCAGTCATCCAACTCCACAAGCATGATTGGATGACCACGGATCAATTCCATCACCCCAAGCGGTATGGAATACACACGGCCTTAGCCTGCCGCGATATGATTCGATCGCAGTCATCCAACTCCGCAAGCATGATTGGATGACCACAGATCAATTCCATCACCCCCAAGCGGTATGGAATACACACGGCCGACCCACATGGTCGACCATTGGCCTTTGCTTGCCAAGAAACCGTCCATACCAAGCATTATGGGCGGAAAACCTAAATTAGGGTTTGCGGCATATTACATATGTCGCAAAACGGTCTCAACCGTCCGTCTTCGCAGCATAGATGGAGGGTGTAGATGTAGACTCAAAGGCCCGGAGCATGTCGACACAATCACCATGTGACCGCCTACACGCTTGACCAATCGGTCAAAGCCAACCGTGGTTGGTTACAACAAAACCATCCGCCCAAAAGAGCATGGTCGCGCGGCTTTGAAAGCCAAAATTAGGGTTCAAGCCATCACGCGCGTCCATCTTCTCCGGCACGAATGGAGGGTCACAGATTAGATTGAGCAAGGGTCGGTCACACCAAAGATGACCACCGTGGGCCCATCTACCTCCTCACGCGGTCGGCCAAGGCTCATCATTCCTGCCAACCCAAAACGCACGCCCAAACTCGTGCGGTTACACCTCCCAAATCCTAAACTGATCTCGACCGCTCAACTTCACCGGATGATTTGAATGGCTTAGATCACGTTTTCATGG
Organism: Papaver armeniacum; assembly: GCA_023531295.1. Classification (NCBI taxonomy): domain Eukaryota; kingdom Viridiplantae; phylum Streptophyta; class Magnoliopsida; order Ranunculales; family Papaveraceae; genus Papaver; species Papaver armeniacum. Next base: position 126,748 of record JAJJWW010009314.1, on the reverse strand, counting down.
GATAATCAAGTATAGGTGTGAACACCAACCTACCACCTACACGGTAGTGTGATCGACCAAAACCAACCAATGTTGGTCGCTTCAAACGCGTGCCCAAACTAGGGAAATCACGCTGGTTTCCAACTCCTTTGCGGCAAGGGATTTCTCCGCAAACCGATCTCGACCGCTCCTCTTTACTGGCCAAATTGAGTGGCCCAGATCGCGCTTTCATGAGGGAACGGAATACAGGCGCCTACACCATCATGCCGTCAACACGCATGTATGGTCGGTCTTCTCAAAATCCTTCCCATGCTTGGTTTCACCAAGGCAAGAGTGATGCTTGCGTACCTCTTTAAAAACCCTAATTTCATCAACTGGCCGCAGATGAGTGTCTCAAACATCATCTCATCCGTCCGACCTCACCAGCTTGGTTATACAACCCTGGTCAGGAGTTATTTGGTTAGTGAGCAAACATTACACATCACTTTAACACACCGTAATGCGCAAGACTCATAAAATACACACGATACTGCACAAGTATCGACTTTACGAATAACGCAGCTTATTCAATTCAGCATTACATGCTATCTTTCGTGGACCCACGATCCACATTCCCAGACATCAATCATGTCACAAATCGGGGATACTTATCGGGGTATTGGTCTGCGCGTTTACGGCGTGCAACAGGCAACGCGCCATCACAAGAACGTGTTAGGGAGTCATGGACGGTTAGAGATGAACCGGAGAAGTGGGCAAGACCTGGCCGTATGCTACCGACACACAACTCCACCACTCCATCATTCCACTACCTCCACTTCCCACGAGAAACGTGAATGAGGCTCAATGACTTGTATAAATAGGTTCTCCGCCCTATTTTAAAACAAGACAAGACAACGAGAACAACACAAGTTCGGTCGACGAAAACCAAGTGTTAATACAACATCGTATTCAAACACTCAGAGCCTCGCTTGCATCAACCGTAAGCTTGCTCATCCTTCTCGTTACAAGTCATAAGCAAGCCAACACCTTCACAATCTCAACACCTTCTTCGCTTCCCTCCCTAAGATCAACCCCATCTCCTTCACTTTGTGACCGAAACAAGTCCTGAACGGCCATTTCTTGGTTTAGGCCGGACTTGCAATCTACAAGAGATTGATCTCTCGAATCTACAAGCACTCACCGCGCAGTGCATTTGTTGAAGGTTTAGATTCATTCCTCATCCACACCCCAAATTACCAAATTCTGCAGGAGTAGTTTTCACCCATCAACATTAGTATAAGTATTTTATTAATTAGTATAAGTGATTTGTCTAGAGAGAAGATAAATCTATGGTTATGGTTTGTTCAACTTAAATATTAATTAGTATAAGTGTTTTATTAATTTAGGAAACATTAATTTCTCATGATAAATGATTTATTAATTTTACATCATAAATATCCCTTAATTAATATTAATACATATCTCCATCAATAAGTAATAATTTTGACAAAAATTATTTCAATAGATATTAGTGGTGGTGGTGGTAGTAGAGGAAGAAGTAAGTGGTGGAAGCGGTGGAATGTGTTACAAAGTGGTGGAGGCGGTAACATTAGTTTTGGTGGAAGAAATAGTGGCGTTGGATGGTTTTAATGGCGGTGGTATTAGTTTTTTCTTTTTGAATCAAAAATAATAAATTTTTTTACATGACGGGTAACATTGTATTGTGAAAAGTATAGTTGGTTGTTTTTGACACGATCAAAAAGGCGGATAACAAATACTTTTGGGATGATACCAAATCATATAAGACAAAATGGTTGTTTTTGGTGCCACTGCTATCTTTGGTAACCGTTCGTACGCATGATTTTCAGTATTAACAAAAACATATAGTTGAATAAATTAATTGACGACCTAAGTTTGTTAAATCTAAACTTTATACATGACGTGTGGGATTAAAAGTTATAAGTGCGCCCAATATTCTACGAGGGATGGAAAATGGTGGTGGTGGAGAAAGAAGTAATATCTGGTGGTTTGTGGTACTGGCCGGTTTTGATGAATAGTAATTGACTATGTTAATTATGTGTCTTGCTACAAAAGGATAACACTATAAATTAGAAATGTGGTTGATCGTCTTAATGCTAATATAAACTCGGTTAAAATACATGAAAATTAAGAAGAAGAAAAAAACATTTGGATGTCACGTTATATACTAAATAACACTAAAAACTACATATTTAGTATCAAGGTTTCTCCGTCCAATAGATAAATCTAAGGTTGTATTGAGATCCCGTAAGCATAGGGCGAGTTGGTCTTGGATTTCTGAATGATAATGAATATAATGAAACGCTCCCTCTCGGTTTCTCCAATGAAAACCGAAACCTTCTAAAAAAAATAATCAATCGAACAACACTTAGATGGAACGCATCACCACCAGTGTAAACTTCTACTCGAATTGCTACATATCCAAAGAAATTTCTACAAATTAATCTGGTGATTTCCTCCTACCGTTGCGAGGCATGCAATTAAATCTCTAATAGTGATTTTAAAGGTATTTAATAATTATAAAATTCTCTTATAAGTTTTGTTTATGCAAGTATTGATTTAACTTGGGTTCTTTTATATTTTTGTGTTAAGTTGATGACTTTTTAATTTGAATACATGTTTGGTTAACAAACTTTGATACATATAGGGTATTTTCTTTGTAGAACTGATGTTAGTCTCTTATTTTTCCCGTTAGCACATTGTTTCGATCCCGTATTTGTAGACATTATTTGACTAATATTGGGGTATTTGTTTAATCTCAAGGCCGATTAAACCCAATGTGTGTTGTATACATTGAAGGAGACAGAAGTTTGTGTCGGCTCTACCTTGAAACTAATAATTTTTCTTCGGAAGGTTAGTTGAATTTATGTAGATACAAATATCAATATGACTATGCTCTTTAAAACTCCAAATTACTTGAGTAACACTAGATGTGAGAACGTCATTCATGCACTACTTAGCATAGTTGGTGTGAAATCTTTTTATCCACGAATTTCTTCAATATTATGTTATCAATATGATTGAGAAAGAATCTTACACATGTTTTGATTTACTATTATAAGTTTATTTTTTCAACTCACATGTGTATATCTCAAATTCCAATAGCCAAGGGTTCTTCATTTTTATAACTCTCACATTTGCAAAAATAAATAAATAGTGTTTATCTATAGTAGGGAAAATATTATGGGTTTTTGCTTCACTCCTTAGAGCCTTAGTTATCAATAATTTCGGAACAAATGTATTCATAAACATCATGGAGTTGGATTGGCAGTTTAGGTATATGTACTGTTAGATGAAATATTCTTTTTGAAGTTTGAAATTATGGTATGATGGAACAATAAATGGGGAAAAACTTTATTTACTGTATTTTTTATTTTATTTTCATGTTGGCACAACATTATTACTCCGTCCAGACAATAAATTGGAATAACATGCTTAAGTGAAAAATAAAAAGATCAGGTAACCCATTTTGTTTCCCAAAACCTATTTGAATATCAAAATAATTACTCACGAATAAAATGAAGCAAGAGAAATGTGAACAATATCGTATTAGAGACAAAACATCCCGTGCCGTTACGGCACGGGTTAAGATCTAGTGCTTTATAAGGGAGATAATATTGAAGAAATTCGTGGATAAAAAGATTTCACACCAACTATGCTAAGTAGTGCATGAATGACGTTCTCACATCTAGTGTTACTCAAGTAATTTGGAGTTTTAAAGAGCATAGTCATATTGATATTTGTATCTACATAAATTCAACTAACCTTCCGAAGAAAAATTATTAGTTTCAAGGTAGAGCCGACACAAACTTCTATCGCCTTCAATGTATACAACACACATTGGGTTTAATCGGCCTTGAGATTAAACAAATACCCCACTATTAGTCAAATAATGTCTACAAATACGGGATCGAAACAATGTGCTAACGGGAAAAATGAGAGACTAACATCGCCCTACAAAGAAAATACCTATATGTATCAAAGTTTGTTAACCAAACATGTATTCAAATTAAAAAGTCATCAACTTAACACAAAATATAAAAGAACCCAAGTTAAATCAATACTTGCATAAACAAAACTTATAAGAGAATTTTATAATTATTAAATACCTTTAAAATCACTATTAGAGATTTAATTGCATGCCTCGCAACGGTAGGGACGAAATCACCAGATTAATTTGTAGAAATTTCACCGGATATGTAGCAATTCGAGAAGTTTACATTGGTGGTGATGCGTTCCATCTAAGTGTTGTTCGATTGATTATTTTTTTAGAAGGTTTCGGTTTTCATTGGAGAAACCGAGAGGGAGCGTTTCATTATATTCATTATCATTCAGAAATCCAAGACCAACTCGCCCTATGCTTACGAGACCTCAATACAACCTTAGATTTATCTATTGGACGGAGAAACCTTGATACTAAATATGTAGTTTTTAGTGTTATTTATTATATAACGTGACATCCAAATGTTTTTTTCTTCTTCTTAATTTTCATGTATTTTAACCGAGTTTATATTAGCATTAAGACGATCAACCACATTTCTAATTTATAGTGTTATCCTTTGTAGCAGCACATAATTAACATAGTCAATTACTACTCATCAAACCTACCAAGACCCACAAACCACCGAGATATTACTTCTTTCTCCACCACCACCATTTTCCATCCCTTATAGAATATTGGGCGCACTTATAACTTTTAATCCCACACGTCATGTATAAAGTTTAGATTTAACAAACTTAGGTCGTCAATTAATTTATTCAACTATATGTTTTTTGTTAATACTGAAAATCATGCGTACGAACGGTTACCAAAGATAGCAGTGGCACCAAAAACAACCATTTTGTCTTATATGATTTGGTATCATCCCAAAAGTATTTGTTATCCGCCTCTTTTGATCGTGTCAAAAACAACCAACTATACTTTTCACAATACAATGTTACCCGTCATGTAAAAAAATTTATTATTTTTGATTTAAAAAGAAAAAACTAATACCACCGCCATTAAAACCATCCAAATACTATTTCTTCCACCAAAACTAATGTTACCGCCTCCACCACTTTGTAACACATTCCACCGCTTCCACCACTTACTTCTTCCTCTACTACCACCACCACCACTAATATCTATTGAAATAATTTTTGTCAAAATTATTACTTATTGATGGAGATATGTATTAATATTAATTAAGGGATATTTATGATGTAAAATTAATAAATCATTTATCATGAGAAATTAATGTTTCCTAAATTAATAAAACACTTATACTAATTAATATTTAAGTTGAACAAACTATAACCATAGATTTATCTTCTCTCTAGACAAATCACTTATACTAATTAATAAAACACTTATACTAATTAATATTTAAGTTGAACAAACAACCACCGTTGATTTATCTTTTTATCAATTCCAACCAAGGTGGAACAATGGTTAGAGGCCACTCTTATGACACAATAGGTCATGAGTTCGAACCTCCCCGTTATAATTTTTAAAATTCAATATCTTGACTTGAGTATTCATTTTTAATTCATAATATTGGAATGAACACCACGTTTGCGACTTGTAGGGTGTGGCACGGAGGATCACAGCCTTTGATTTATCTTTGCCAAGGATAAATCCGACCACCACTCATATAGGCAAAGTTAGCCTTGGCGCACGTGCGGGTTATGGGTGTGGTCTCGCACAACCACGACCAATAGATTTATCTTTGCCCAAAATAAATCCCGGCCACCACTCGAAAAAAAAGCGTGCTTTATACTTGAGATATATGTCTATGGGTATTGTCTTATATAACTTTGATGGTTAGTTGATTTTATTCTACATGGTTGCACCTATTTCCGAACAAAGGGATTAAAATAAATTTTGTCTTAGGTTTATGTTGTTTTCTTGGTTTGAAGCCATCTATGGGAAGTATCAAACTTATCATTTCGTTTGTAACAGATTAATGAAATGGTTGCCCTATGAAACATAAATGCAAATAATCAAGATAAATTAAACATTAACTGCAATCACCTTCTGAGTACTAGAAAAATTTATATAGAAGGGAAGATGATATTTTCTTGGGGTATCCTAGCCGCACCAAAACTGATTATCTTGGTGAAAATTAAGAAAAACACTTGGCACAACATTCACCCATACCTACTAAGAGTTAACAAAAACTTCCTAAATGTCATTAAGAAAGGTAGATTAGTTGTAGTTTTTCCTCAGAGACATTATTAGAAAATTTTGGAAATGCAAGTTCATTGATAAAGAAGAAGAAGAAGAGTTAACATTTACCGTGTGGAAAATGAAAAGATTCAATTTATTGGATTTTCCTAACCGCATTAAGTGGGGGGGGATTTACCTATATTAAGTTCAGCAAATGAAGAGTTTTTCTCAAGAATAGTTAGAGAAGAGACACACAATTATAATCGGAAAAGGATAGAATCCCAATGGCTTGCAGTCACAAGATAGTTCCCAATAATGTTTTGATTTCAACTACCAGGGTGATGCGATGCAGAGATAATCATCTTCATCGAATCCAATACTACATATGTACTAGGTGTGCCAATGAAGCTTTCTTATGTCCTAATCAGGCGCAATGGTTGGCCTACTGCAATCTAAGAAAGGAAGAGAAAATAAACTATATATTAGCGCTAAGAGGAGGATTCATGTGAAGATGGAGAGAAGACAATCACTCGATGCCATTATTTATCTTAAGAAGATGTCCCCTGGGTTTGATTATGAATACATTCTTATGAGGGAGGTTAGATATCATCGGAAAAGAGGAAAAGGACATTATGAAGAAATTGAGAGGACGGAGGCTGAAGAAAAGATAAAGGAAGAAGTTTAATTTTATCCTACAATTTGGTTTCTTGGGTAAAGAAAGGTTACTTCTTGTTTTAATTATGTCTGTAATTATTACTATCAAACTTGTTTCTAAGATGTTTAGTAAAAATCTCTCAATTGGCTTTACCTAATTTTTCGATTTAGTAGATTGAAGATAAAACAAGGGTCATCTGAAAGAAACAATGCAGAATGAGATACTCAAAATACCTAGATACCAGGAATATCGATTTCCTGAGAAAACTAAGAGAAAAAAATCTAAAATCGATATTCAAACCTAGACCTTGAAAGAAACCACCACTGGTGATTAAGGTTTCACAAAACTATTATATCTACGGATGCCTTAGACCTAATACTATGCCAGAAGATTCGAAAGCAATATGCAGTTAAAATGCACTTAGTCCAAATTCCATTTATACTATCAGCCAAAATCCGTTTTTTGAGTCTAAATCAGAAGCAAAAGCTAAGAGATAGTGGAAGGAGTTTTTAGGAAGATATAAGTGCCAAGAACTTATCATCAGAAAGGAAGGAGAAGGAATTGAAAACTGAAATTTAAAATTCATTTTGAGAAGTTTTGAAAGAAAGGGTCGCCAGGAAAATTAAAAAATTTTAAAAATGTTTGGACGGTTTTGAAAATTTGGGTCACCATTAAACTGTTGCCTATCATATTCCTCCCATTCCGTTACCCCTTCAAGCTCAGGATTTGACACAAGCGGATGAACTAATCACTAGCCATTACAGTTTCGAAGAGATTTGTTGGAAAAAAAGTTTGAAGAAAAGTTTGACACTTAGGCCAATACACTGAACACCCTAAAACAATCGCAAATCCACTACTATAATTGTTTATGTGTGTCACTTGAATAACACATTCTAACTTCTTATAAACATAAAAACATCCTGCATTCAGTATTACTTTCTAATCTGCAACAATACATAATCACATGTACGGTTTTCTTATCCTATTTTACCAAGGCAATCCGCCTATTAAAACCCCCACATAGACTAGTCTGGCTCACACATTTATGTAAACACATAATTTTAGTTACTCCCCAAATACTTCTTCAACTAAGACGCAAAAAAAATAAATTACGAGAACTTTGAAACAAGCCAATAGTGAAAAAAAATGAAACTAAGTGAGACAGAGTGATAGAGGTAAAAATTATACACATATGCTGGTTACGGAAAATTAAGAAACTCAAAAAAAATAAACATCTCACCAAAATAAATAATATGATAAGTTCATATTTCTCTTCTTTTCTACTATAAAAAACACAAAACATACAAACTCATTTTTCTCTATCTCTTCTTCCTACAATTTTTTTTTTGTAAGTTTTAATGGCAATATATATAGAGATAAAACCCACATAATCGACATACCTTCTCCATATGTATTTTCAATCCCTAATATCAATTGCAATGATATCTTTCAAACACGCTCCAAAGTATTCATGTATAAACTCCACCCCACATTTCATAGCTCTAAACCAGATCTCCATAATCCATTGTGCGTTTCAATAGGCCCATTTCATTATAACAATTTGGGAACTAAAGAAATGCATGAAAGTAAGAGATTTTATGCCCAAAAATATATTGAGAGAGTAACTCATATGAGAGGTGCAAATGTCACTCCTTTTGAGATTTATCAAGCATGATATGAGTTGGTCAACAGTAAGTTCAAGAAAATTCAAGAATGTTATTCAGATAGTTTGAAGGAAGAAGATATGATCATGGTTATGATCATAGACAGCTTATTTCTACTTGAGACGATAACATCAAATGGATCTCAAGAACGATTGTTGTCGAAGACTATTTGGTTTCTTGAAAAGTGTTTTCTGGATACTTTGTTATATGAAAACCAGATACCGTTCTTTCTCCTTCAAGAATTATTTACTTTAACAACAACAAAGAATTCTCGGTCGTTAACTGATTTATATTTCGATCTTTTCACGATGTGTGTAGGATCATAATATCGCAACATACAAGGTTCGCAGGATTAATAAACGACGGTGTCGCGAGGGAGTCGCAGGGAGCTAAAATAAACGACGCAATGAATAACGACAAACAAAACATAAGGAATACATGATACTTGGCGAGGGTTAAGAAGTGTCGCGAGAAGGAACCTTTGTACATTTGCGACACTTCGCGAGACATTCCCGAAAATAAAGGATAGCTTAGCTGGCATCCACTATGTATTACCCTATATAAAGGGGTGAGTGAGTCCGTTGTAGGGAGAGATCTTTTTGAATGGTTAAGCAAGTCATTAGGAGAGAGAAAGTTTAAGAGCGTTTTAATTTCTAAGCGTAATTCTATTTTCCTGTGTATACATTTCATGAGATCAATCAATAAATATTCTTGATCACATATCTTTCAATGGATTAATTAAGCAAAATACAACAAGGGGTGTAGTGTGGGATTTCCTGCTACTACATATGCGCTAGAAACAGGGACCTAATCTTGTTGGTTCAAGAAAGCAGAGATTGACACAGAGATTGGAAAGAATTTGGATTAACAGAGAAAAGATTTGAAGTGATTCTCAAGAATTCATTGAAAAAGAAAAATGGCTAGAAGAAGAAATATACAAGGGCAACCAACAATCGTGAGAAGAAGTGGGAGACTCGCTGGAGAAAGGAGGATTGAAACAGGGGAATCATCAAGGATGAATATGAGAAATGATGAAGAAAATCAAAATCAGCCACCGATCTCCCAAGTAGCAAACGCAGCTGTGGATTATGATAGAGTAAGTGTACATACTTGGAGGTCTGATTCTGAAGATGAGAGGGGAGAAGAACAGCAGTTGGTGAACAGTGGAGAAGGAGAAAGAGAGCAAGGAATGAATGTAGAAACGAATCCAGGAAGTGAAGAAATTGCGGCGTTAGAAAGATTGAGGCAAACAATACATGAAGAAAGGCGACTAGAAGCAGAGGAACGAGCAAACTTGACAAGACATAACCATGAGCTGAGGATGGAAAATATAAGACTGCAAAATAGAAGATCAAGAAGTATCGCGAGATCGAGTTCAAGGTCGACTAGGGAAGAAAGAAGGAGAGTTTTACCAACGAGAAGTACCAAGAAGAAAACCAACAAGAAACGCAAAATCCAAGCATAGAGCATGGCGAAAGAAGAGGGGAAATGGAAGATCGCTATATTCCTCATCCCGAAAATTTTCAAGATGAACAGAATGGGGAAAATCAAGGAAACATGCAACTCCAAGGGCCGAATGACCCAGCTGCCGAAGGGAGAGTAATCTTGCACGGGAGAGAAGCATTAAGAAGGCAAAAAGAGATCGAGGATGACATTGAGAGACATTATGTTGAACAAGCACGCTTAGCTCGCGAGAGAGAAAGGGTGAGAGCGGAAATGGAAAATCAAGAGATGGAAGAAGCAATCCGGCAGAATAACCATGACAACCGAGAAAGAAGGAGGGAACAAAATCGTACCAATAGAAATATTAATGAAGAGTATGAGAGGGTGCAGAGGAGAGCTGAGAGATAGCCAAGAAGAGAGAACAACAGATATAATGGTGTGCGAATTGAAGAAAGAAACGAAGAAGAAGGTCGCAGGGAAAGGAGAGAAGAAAATAACGAGCAAGAAGGTCAAAGCAGGCACGAGCGTAGAAGGAGAGAGGCAGAACTAAAACGACCAGTAGAACCAAATTCTGAGGCAAATGAACAAATCTTAAGAGAATTGGCTGAAATGAGATGATTACTGAATAACAGAAGGGAAGGAGGAAGGAGACAATTGGACGAAGCCATCGCAGAAGCTGCGAAGAATCCTTTCACGTTAGAAGTACAATTGGGAGGGATACCTCCTAAATGCAACTTGCCTACATTAGTCAGCATTTTTGATGGAACAACCTGTGCGATACAACATATTAAAGCTTATATGAGGTGTATGTTGCAGTGGGAGAGTCATGATGCTATATTGTGCAAGTACTTCGCGTCAAGCCTAACGGGAGAAGCATTAAAATGGTTTGAAGGTTTACCCAGGAACACGATCACCTCGTTTAATCATTTACAAGCTACATTTTTAGGAGCGTATATAAGCAACAACTTCACGCGACCGGGAATTGAAGACGTATTCGGGTTGAAACAAAGAGTTGGCGAGAGTTTAAGGCAGTTGACAATAAGATGGAGGACTATGTGTAGCGAAATGGCAGCGCGAGTTGAGGAAAGATATCTCATTCTTTCATTTGTAAATGCTCTCTTCGCGACTAATTTGCTATACATCCAAATTTTTAGAATCAAAAATACAATCACGATGGCAGAACTGCGAGAATTACAGGAAGAATATATTGCCTTGGAAGAGAGACAGAATGAAATGGAATCTTATCCAGTCGCGAACACAAATTCGAATGCTGCGAACGCAAGCTTGTTACCTAAATTCATAAATGCAGTGGCGAGCACTTCGCAAGGACAACAAGAAAGGAAGGCTGATGATGGACAGCGGAAGATAGTAGCCATGGGAAGTCGCGACCAAGAAGAGTTTGAACGAGAAAGAAACTACTACAACCGTGGCAGAATAATAAGATTCGGAGAGGCTAGATCATATGCAAGAAACCTACGGTGGGCGAAGACAGAATAATCATGGAGGGCAGAGAAGTCGCAGAATAATATGGGAAGAGATTAAGATGCCTCCACTGAATGCTAGTGTGGAAAAGATCTGGGAAGCTATACTTGTGATGGAAGATGTACCGGCACCTTGGAACGTGGGGATGGAACCACCGTCGGGAGAGAGAAGCCATGAGTTTTGCTCTTATCACCGCTTTCACGGACATAAAATAAATGATTGCAGAAACTTAAAGAGAATTATTCTTAGAATGATTGATCAGGGAAAGCTATCACTTTCTAAAAGATGAAGAAAAAGGTCGGACATTGCCACCCCCGCCGAGATGATGCAGAAATGGTTTCAAAGCAAAGGGAAAAGAAACATTTGTGATAGAAGTAGGAACAAAGGCTAAAAATTTGAATTGCAATTCTATCGTCCACTCATATCGCACAGTCGAAGATTTTCATGACAATGTGCTCAGTAGAGTCTTTGCGAGAGATGCTAATGATAAAGAAATAATGAGCCTAGCGAGAACGACGCAGTTAGAAAAGTGGCAGTTGAAGACTATTTTTTTCTCTGCAGATGAAGTGCCAAAAGGAAGAGAAACACATGATAGCCCGTTGGTTGTGAAACTAGAGATTAACCCAAAGCCAGTTGATGGAGAAGATGATGAAGCAGAAGATTGTTGGGCAATCAACCGAATCCTAATCGATACCGGAAGTTCGGTGAATATTATTTTTTACCATACTTACAAGACGATGGGAGGAAAGGATGAGGATTTGATCCCCTCAACATACAAAATATATGGCTTTAATGGCACTGCAAACAAACCAAAGGGAGAGGTTCACATGAGAATACCTCTACAAGGGTTATCAACTGATGTTTTATTCTGTGTGGTTGACGTGGAGTCTCCGTATAATGCGTTGATTGGAAGGCCATGGCTTCATGAAATCTTGGGGGTCGCATCCACATACCACCAATGTATAAAATTTCCCCATCCAAATGGCATTGGTATTATACAGGGAGATTGGAAGGAGTCGCAACAATGTCACGAGGTCGATGTAGAAAGCTGCGAAGAAAGAAATGCCAAAAGAAAAGGTTGGAAGCAACATGTGAGAGATGAACAGAGAAAGGAAAAACTGATGGTAGATGCTATAGAAATGAGGACTGAACATACCTCGCGAGGTGAATGCCTAGAGACAGGCGAATATTATGATAATAAAGTGGCGAAGGATGTGAGGAACAAAAGGCATAAGAAGTGAATAATCAACAAAGGCAGGAGAACAGTAGCAGTTGAAGTAATGATGTGCAAGAATCTCACAGTCAAGAGTATATGAGAATTTGGTTAAGAAAGAAAAATGAAAATACAACAAATGAAACGGAATTATGCGAATGCTTCGCAGACAAATATCAACAAATAATGAAATATGAATGATTGAATGATTTAACAAAGATGAATGAGTAAAAGAATGGGACGAACCTTTATGGCGTACACCCTAGTTCGCGAATAACATTTCGTAAGAGGAAAATGTAAGACCTAAAGTGCGTCATATAAGGGGGTATCTCTCGACATGGCTCAGGGGAAAGGTTACACCGCTCCTGAAGCCTGAGTCATGGAAATTTGGGGCCCATGAAAGCCTATCCTAAGAGGTACCTTGGATTCCCAACTATATATATAAGGTTATACCCTGGTTGGGCGACCGAGGTCTCTTCCAAGGAGTCAGTGTATGCTCAAGGCGCCGAGGTACACGGTTGAGCGAGTGCCCGGGATGGATGAACCTACCCTGGCCATTCTTGGCAAGTCTTGGCATATGTTGCACTCGCCCGAAGAAAACTCCACTTAGGGTGCAGTCTCGTAACCATAAACCCTATAGGTATAAGGGATAAGAGGTTGCGAAAACAACTGGTTGTTGTTAAGACCGGATGGGAGGAGCTAGTCTTGTATGGCCGATGTTTTGCCTCCTTGAAGGGGCAACCAGGGAGAAGATAAGGGCGGCACTATCCATTAGGGAAGTGCCAAAAAAGACGCAAATGTCATGAGGCTTTGTTTTCGCAAGGAGACTTAGGCTTGTCATATTTGTGCAATAATCCTGAAGAGGCAACAATACTAACACGAGGGTAAGGCGAGATCAATGGGTTTTTGCATGCAAGTGCAAAGACGTCCTGCGATTTCGTCGCAAAGACGCCAATGTCATGGGATTACACTCTTGCAAGAAAATGTAAACCTGTCATATTGTCGCAAACAAAATATCCTGCAGAGGCAAAAATACTCAGATAAGGCGAGGTCAATGGGTCGTTACATGAAAGTGTAAAGACGTCCTGCGATCTTGTCGCAATAAGAGATGGCAAAGTAAGACCTTTAACTAGGAAGGCCTTACTTAAAAGACCACCCAAAATGATAAGACGAGAAAAGTAGGTTTCTTCATTCATAGAGATACCTGCGACCTCGTCGCAATAATAAATTCCAACATTGGAGAAGAATACATTTCAAAAAACGACATCAGAAGATTCATCCTTCGATGATAACTAAGCAAAATCTTTCATTTGAAGATGAATAACAGAGGCAAGTATGGGAATGGAACGCATAAGATATGGTTATTCACCTTCATATGACAGAGTTATACATCTATAACGTTAGTCAATTGTATTATAAGGAAGAGTTGGCTAGATCAAAACATGCAAAAGAAGGGTAATGAAGACTGAATTCATGATTGATAACCCAAGAAGTTTATAACAAAAGAGTCACAAAAATGGAAGATATACAGGTACAGATATTACAGGGTGCGAGAGAAATAGAAGAGATCATTTCTTTGATGATTCTTCTTCTTCATCTGATTCTTCAACTCGATCACTCTCGTCACCAGATTCTTCATCTGATGATTCCTCTTCTTCGCTGGCTTCGCTATCAGAAACATCTGAGACAGGCAAATTTTCAGGGACCTTTTCGGCAAGATTAGGATATGAACTAAGAGGGATCTTTTGATCCTTGCAAACATATTCCATAGCTTGATTGCGAAAACGAATGGCATCATTATTAAAGTTCGCTACTGTGGTTTGAAATTGTCTCTTCAACCTGGAATATCTAGTCTCGCGAAGGGTGAGATTCGCGGCAAGCTGTTCTTTATCAGACTCAAGCTCTCCAATCCTCGCGTGGAGTTCCTTTTCATTCTTGGCGAGCTGTTCTTTATCAGATTCAAGTTCTTTAATCTTCGCGTGAAGTCTTTCTTTAGATTCTGCAAAATAAACAACGATGAGTTAATAACTAGACAGCAATATCACAGAAATAAAAACAGAAAGGAATAATGAACAACCTTCTCTGTCGGATATCATATCCTTAACCAAGGCAGTATGCTCAGCGTGAAGACTAACATCAACACCTAAATTATTTCTGGCATTGTCTAAGACCTTCGCAGCCCAAGCAAATTCATCATTATTATTTATAACAAGAAGTGAGCGAATTTGGCTCTCCCGTTCGCTAAGAATGGTATTCTGGCGAAGCAGTTCGTCCCGTTCAATTTGTACTTCGAGTAGAGACTTATGAAACTCGTCCAAGGCCTTCGCACCATTGTTAGCAATGCGATCTTTTTCATCTATAAGGTCGCTAATTTTCTTTCTTAAAACTTTGGTTTTCTTTTGGGAATCGAGATACATTTGTTTAAATTGGTTGGCTGAACTTAAACTAGACCTATGCTCAATTTTTAAGAGGCGGTATTTGGCTTGAAGTTCACTCAGTGAAAAGGAATTAACATCGTTAGACCAACTACTTAGAGAGTTGTTGAGATGAGTAAGAAGAAGGTTATTATCCATAGGTTCGGGGAATGAATGAAGAAGAACGGCTTCTTCGGAAAGATTATATATGTCTGCGAAGGTGATAAGTCAGATAACGGTATGCAATTGAGACAGTAAAAGTAAGAAGAGAAGAAGAGTTTTATACCATAAAGTTGCTGATTGGCACTTTGAAGAGTCGCAACTTTATCCTTGTGGGTTGAAGACTCAACCTCCAGTTGTTGGATTCTATCGCGGGACCTCGCAGCTTCAATCTCTAATTCTTTAATTTTCGAGCAATACTGAGAGTTCTTCTCAAGTTGAATGTTATACCTCTTCCCGAGATCTGAGGCAACTACAAAAGAAGTTTTTCCAACCTATAAAAGAAGACGGAAAAACCATTAATATATATAATTAAAACTAAAGTCAACAGAGAAATATGACTGCATACATACCAAAGAGCCAAGTGCATTCAGGAAGCTAGGAGACACAATTCTAGAAACTCCGTTGAAGGAATTATTGCCTTCTAGTATAGTAGCATTACACACTTTTGCGAGAGTCTCGCAAAGGGAAGCAAGGGGAGCATCTCCCATTCCTTGGAAAGAGTCTGAGAAGATGCTAGACAGTTGATCCATAGGAGAACCGGTCAACGGATTCTCTTTAGCAAGAGAAGGATTTGTATCATGGTCATCCTCATCAGAGGATTCGGAGCTTGAGCTGAGACGGGAAGAAGACTGAACTTTTCGCTTCTTAGATAATGGAGCAGAGGATTTATCTTTGCGAGCAACGGTTTTACCCTTATTTCTAATCTTCGCAGCTACAGCTTCTTCAACGCTAACCTTCGCATACGCATAAAGATAAGAAACAGAGGCAACAATATTGTTTCAAATAACAAAGGAAATGTTTCTTACTTCATCCGTAAGTGATCGAAGCATTGTCAGAGTACTCTCCAACGGATTATTCTTGTAGTTTCTCCTCAATTTGGCGATCTGAAAAAATTCACAAACTCAGCAAATACAAAAAGAAAGTTGCGAAAGCAAGATTTGAAATAGGAAACATACCTCTTTTGCCTTTTCAGGCCATTTGAACTCCCAAGGATGATATCCTGCGAGATTCGCAGGAAGAATATGCGAGCCCGCGATGTAAGGGCCGTTTAAGATCAAAGGTACAACCCACCACTTCTCATCCTTGGAGTGGCGAGGAGTAGTATTGTTGCCCGAATGCCAGTCAATGTCTTGCATAAGTAATTTATCTTCAGGGACGTTATCCTTTCTTTTAAGACGAATGCCCCAGCGAGATTTCACATTCCTCATGTTAATCACTGCATAATTTTCAAAGAAGTTTTCTACGGTGTACTTCTCAGCAGCTATTTCCAAGTCTGCGAAATCGGGGTTTCTGACAGTATTAGGGTATAAAGATCCTTTGCCAGCACCACGATTGGCGAACTCAAGCATTAGGCGAATGCAATCGCCACTCAATTGATAAACAGCCCTAGAGAATTTTTCATGGGCCAAGATTTCATAAAATAAAGGCATCTCAGGATTGTATAAGGGAATGGGAAGTCCTGCGAGAAGCTGACCTAGTGAAACTATAATTTTTCGATCATCACACTGATGATCAGAAAACAATTTTGCAAAAAGAATAGGGGAAGATTCTTGATCGGGAATGGTTGATAGAGTAAAACCTTTCTCTTGCAACTTCTGTTGAACCTCATTAAAAGAAGATTTGTATGCACGACTAATGGAAGCCATTATCAGTATGGGAATGGATGAAAGACTGGAGATTAGAATCAGCGTGAGAAGGAACGAAGAAAAGATTTGCAGTAGCAGGAGCGCAAATTGCGGAAGGAGAGAGTCAAAGAAAGGTTGCAGAGAGAAACTAAAGGAAGAAAAGAAAAGGAAGAGAAAGCTATATATAGGGAAAAAAGACCCTCGAGAAAAACGAGGGCATTTAATGCGAAGAGACATGAACGGTCGAGAATAAACGGTTGAAAGAGACGTGTCGATAAAAGACTTTAATAGTCAAAATCTGTATAAAAGTACGGAACTGAAATGGATAAAGATAAGTAGTCGCAGCAAATCAAAACATTGATTCTCATGACATTCTCTCCCTCGCATAGGAGATGGAGATGATACTTCATGTATATCCCAAAGAAGCTTAGAGCTTCGCCAAAGAGAAGAGGCAACAGGCGAGAAGAGCTTGCGAGATTGATTATTTTTCATAACTCATGAGGAAAGAAATGACACTTCATATATATTATAAAGAAGCTTCGGAACTTCGCCAAAAGAATAGAGGCAAGTACGTACTTTTCAAGAAAGGTATTCTTTCGCTCGTTCCTTCACCAATTAAAACCAAGGATTACTACAACAATGAATTTTTCCTTAAAATCACTCTTCAAGCAATATTCAAGGAAAAAGAGGCAAGATGTAGGATCATAATATCGCAACATACAAGGTTCGCGGGATTAATAAACGACGGTGTC
This sequence comes from Papaver armeniacum, assembly GCA_023531295.1. Taxonomy (NCBI): domain Eukaryota; kingdom Viridiplantae; phylum Streptophyta; class Magnoliopsida; order Ranunculales; family Papaveraceae; genus Papaver; species Papaver armeniacum. The sequence goes on along the minus strand of JAJJWW010009314.1, from coordinate 109,133 downwards.
GCGAGGGAGTCGCAGGGAGCTAAAATAAACGACGCAATGAATAACGACAAACAAAACATAAGGAATACATGATACTTGGCGAGGGTTAAGAAGTGTCGCGAGAAGGAACCTTTGTGCATTGGCGACACTTCGCGAGACATTCCCGAAAATAAAGGATAGCTTAGCTGGCATCCACTATGTATTACCCTATATAAAGGGGTAAGTGAGTCCGTTGTAGGGGAGAGATCTTTTTGAATTGTTAAGCAAGTCATTAGGAGAGAGAAAGTTTAAGAGCGTTTTAATTTCTAAGTGTAATTCTATTTTCCTGTGTAGACATTTCATGAAATCAATCAATAACATTCTAGATCATACATCTTTCAATGGATTAATTAAGCAAAATTGAATAAGGGGTGTAGTGTGGGATTTTCTGCTACTACACATACAAGGGAAAAATCGAAGCGAAGTAATGAATGGTTCCAACAACAAATCATGATCGACAGCAACAAGATCAAGGAATGGTGCTTCTATACAACAACGAAACTTCGGAACTTCGCAAAAGAATAAGAGGCAAGTATATAATTTTCAAGTTATTATTCTTTCGCTCGTTCCTTCATCAGCAAAGGTCAAAGTCATCCACTCAAGCACCACACTTATTACTCCAAGAACTATATCAAGACGAATTTTTCCTTAAGGATCGCTCTCCAATCAATACTCAAGGAAAAAAAGGCAAAATGTAGATACCAAAATACGATTCTCCATGTGGACATAAAGAAGATGCGAGAATCCTGACGAAAGATCTTGTACCATGCCCCGTGAACCCTCGTCAGTGACCAACTGACGAAATAAACGCCGTGTGCGAGATAACATCTTCTGACGAAGTAACTCACTAGGAGAATCTGAACTACAAAAGATCAATTGGAGTACCCAACAAGATATCGTCCACGAAATAAGGAAGGGCGAAGTAAGGTTACTTGGCTAGAAAGGTAACCTGCGAAGTAAGTAAATTATTGAGCAAGAAAAGAGACAGCTGTCCCGACAGAAACCAAAGTTGTCAGCGATAGAAGGGAAAAACTTTATGGGAAATAGTCTGGGCGAAGTATAAAGCACCTCCACGAGAACGTAGCGAATTAAAATGAGCTGAACACCACTAGGGTTGACTAGCCTATAAATAGAGGTCCTTGGGCTAGGCATGAGGGACCGGATTTTGGATAGAGGGGAGAGCTTAGCTTAGAGAGTGAGATTAGGGTTTCCTTGCATTGAAGAACTTGTATTTTCACTCCTTGGTGATTAATAAATAAAGATTTTCTAATTTCAAAACACTTATCGTGTCTTGGATAGGTCTTCTAATTTACTTGGGTGTACTACTGGATTTCCAGTAGTTACAAACGGAAAACTTATAAATTGAACAATCGTCGGAATCGAACTGAACACCGTACTTTGTTCCGGTTCACCGTCAAAGTATTCCACCATTGAATCTATTCGCATGGATATATGACGATAATTTAGGACCTTATGTCTTACCCCATTGTGGAAATTGAATTATTGTCCCTACTTCTAAAGGGCCTTCACAAATATCCCTAACAGACTTTATAAATGTCCCTGATGGCATAATTGAAATTTTCATTAAAAACTTAATACTAGTAATTCCGTGTTTAACTTTCCTCCCGATTCACACCCACACGGATTCACCTTCTTCTTTATTTCTATCTAACAAAACCAGGAGATAAATCTCCATCGCCTCTGTCGCTCTCACCACCACCATCTTCATCGTTCCCATCACCACCACCATCGGATTCATGGAGATCAAGAGATCTGGTTTTCTTTGGTTTCTTTGTGTGATGAACTGTGAAGAGATCGAGATGATGAAGCTATTTCTGAACTGAGATTAAAGATGAGGAGGCTGCAATAATTTGAAACAGAAAATAGGATTTGATCGCCACCACAACTAGCACGACCACTAGTATCAACAGATCTGTCACGATTTTCTTTTTTAATTTCAACTGATTTCATAATGATTCAGAGATCGATTTTCTTTTGATTTCATACAGATTCAGAGATCGGTTTGAGTTTTTGGTTTTCAATTTTTGGTAATTTCGATTTTGGATTCAATTGAAAGTGGATTTTGAGTTAGATATTTGAACTCAGTGATTTGAGCTCCAGATTTGTTGATTCTGAAACTGGTAAGGTTCGACTTTATTTTTAGGTTTAGGTTTTGCAACTCCTCTTTCTATCTATATGCTCAATTGCTTATCTTCCTGAATTGTGTGGTGAATGGTACTATAAGCATGATTAGTGGTGAATGGTACTACCCATATTTCTTTTTTGTTTTTGTGATCATAATCTTCATCATATATTTTCCATTTATTTCTTCGGTTATGGATTGTGTTCCTTGACTTCGTTTAGAGACTTTTGCAGCAGTACAGTCAATATCAAGGAAATTAATCAGTGAAGTGTGAATTTTAAGTTGAGGATGTAATAGATGGTGGAAGAATGGGTTTGTTGTGCAGATGCAGATTCAAAATCAGATGAATGTTAGGGCAGTGACAAATGTTGCTTGGTATTTTGTAAATCTGTGTGTCGCAGTGGTGTTTGTTGCGGCTGAAATATAGCAAGCATAAGATGATGTTGGTGGCTACTACAATGAAGGAGATGAAGTTGTTGTTGTTTATGAAGCTACATGCTATGATCAATTATTGTTGTTTGTATGTTTTTACGGGATTAATTGTTGCTGTTGATCCAATTTTTTATGGGATCAACTACGGTTGTTGATCCAATTTTTTATGGGATCAACTACTGTTGTTGACCCAATTTTTTATGGGATCAACTACTGTTGTTGATCTTTTCAACTCCTATTGTTGATGATATTTCCTTGGATAAGTATAATCATGCTTGTAGTTTAAATCATGTAAATTTCTTCCAATGTCGAACTTATGGTGCAATGGTAGCATGACTGACTCCATGTCAGATGATGCGTGTTCGACTCACGTCAAGTTCACTCCATTTTACATGGATCAACTTTCATTGTTGATCCAATTTTGGTGGATCAACAATGGAAGTTGATCCACTAAATTGGATCAACTTCTACTGTTGATCCTTTTTTTTGGATCAACTATCGTTGTTGATCCCCTAAACTAGATCAACTTCTACTGTTGGTTTTTTTATTTGGATCAACTACTGTTGTTGTTACAAAAATATCTGAACCAGTGGTGGTGGTGGCGGCGACGACGAACTAGTGGTGTGGAGGACTGGTCGTGGTGTAATGGTGGTGCTTAAGGAGTGGTGGTATTAGTGGTGGTGGCGGTTGGTAGGTGGTGGTTGTTGAACGATGGTGGTGGAATGGTAGTTTAATGTTGGCGGTGGTGGTGCTAGTAGTGGTGGTGAAGTGGTAGAGGAAGAAATTTGTTGTATTTTGAAATAAAGAAAAATATTATATGGGTGAGGGTATTAAGGTAATATAATATTAAATGGATAAGGTTATAAAAAAGTAGGGACATATTTATTGTTGAATAAGGATATATTTATTGGGTGTCAAAAGTAGAGACATATGAATAATGGGAAAAAATATTTCTAGCCCAATTTTGAAATTTCTTATATTAGGAACCCACCATTAAGATATCCTATATTAGAAACCCAGAATTAGTTTAGAACTACTAGTTTTACTATACTGACCTTTTACTATAGTAATTATCTTATCTTATTTTTTTGTATTAGTAATTATCCAATTTTGATCAGACGGTGAAAAAAATTCAAAACCAAAAATTCAGGAAAATTCCAAAAATTAAGCTCACCTAATTTTTATTGTCCTTACAAAGACTACAAACCCATTGGAAAACGGTTATGAGTAGTAAATAAGATAGATATGATTCCTAAAAATCTCCCAAAAAATCTGCCTTTAACTCTTTGTTTATCACACCTTGTATTTCTCCTCTACTAACCTATTAGTTTTACCGTCGATAATCTTTGCTCATCACACCCGGAGAAACGCATTCTTCACCATCGTTCTACCATGGCTCTTTAGAGCTTAGACTATATACGTTACAACAAGACTTTTCAAGTTTTAAGGTCAATAATAATATTAACTTTGGTTTGCAATTTTAGTTCTATAGTATTTCATCACAACCAGTAAAGAAACTAGAGTTTCAGAGTTAATCATTATTGATTCCATTTTTATGTATCATTATCACCTTTCAAAGAAAATATACGGAAGTATCCATTGGTCCATTTAACTAGAACATGCTATTACCTTCTTTAGTTTGTCATTAGTTTTGGATGGTTGGAATGTGAAACAACATTCATATCGTGTTTTGCGATGACTGTAATGGGGTATTTCCTTATCAGGTGTGATTAAAAATAATTTTCATCAGTTGGAAACTCGTGAAATTTGCAATTATCATCTTGTTTTGCGGTGATAATTGCAACTTTCACCTGTTATACCCTACAATTATGAATGATGAACTTTAGTTATCAAATGTTCAGATTTGGTAGCAATATCACACTATCCAGTATCTACCAAGGATCGAAAACAACCCATCCAATATATTACAATAGGCAGCATTACCCCAATAGTCGATGCATCTTCTCTATGGCTATACATGTGAATGATATTTGCCTATAGTGAAAATGAAAAATTCCAATTGGGGAAAAATATTTGTAGGCTTTAAGAGCATAATTATTGTTATGGAGAATGTAAGGTTTAGTTACTTAACTTTTAAGAGCATAACATACCTTGTAGAAGTGCACATTCATCATTTTAACCCAGCCTATATGTCTCCTTGAGAGATTCAAACTCTTGACATCTCAGGGTTTTGATATGAATTAGAAATCAAATAATCTTTAAAAAGCTTTGTACTCATTGAAATTCACAATTATCACAAGTTGGGATAATTGTCATTATCACCTATCCCAATACTGATTGTGAAAAATACAATTATCCCTTGTGAAAACAGCAATTATCACAAGCTGGGATGATTGTGATTATCACATTTCTCTGATCAAGATAAAACCTAAAAGAAGAAGAAGAAGAATTTGAGTTAAATGTCTAGCTATGGCTAAACACTGGATTAGTGTCCAAATCAACTCTCTACAATTTGTAGTTGTTTATCGACTTACTCTCCAGCCAATAGCAGCGTGTACCCTATTCAAACTCATCCATGTTCCTGCATCACTTAGGTTACGACACAAATAAACAAAGATCACGAGGTTTGATGTGATTATTAATTCTTCTTTGTTCCCACATTCTTTGTTTTCTAGGATGGTTTTGATTGGGAAGAAAATAATAAGAGGAGAATCCCATAGCCGACTGGAAATACTAGAAAGAAACTGTGGAGCCGTGATTTCTCACGATTAGGAAGAAGAGAATCACAAGATAATATTCTCATAACCTACCGGAATTTTTGGTAACAAAGTGGACCGATTAATTTGGAAGTTTTGAATAATTTGCTCGCAAAATAAAAGGAAAATATTTTGTTAATATTACGAATTGAATAAAGGTTAGTTTAGTCTTTCTAAAAATGTGAAAGTATAAATTCAATATATAACTATTAATCTTAACCGTAGATCTTATTTTTTTGGCTATATATATTTACCATCTTATAGGGGGTTAGTCAATTGGGATTAGTAGAGACATTCGGAGACTTTTTGTGCAAGAGATTTTGGGTGACTCTCTGTGAGTTTAGAGATTTTGAGAGACTCTCTGAATGATTTTCAAGGAATTATGGTGATTCATAGAGACAATAAAAATATATGAATTTCAGCTGATACACATGAGACAAACAATATATTTATTTATTTTACAAAATGAATATATGAATATTTCAATGAAAATGTATTAGTCCATGCATGACTAACATAAATTGTAACCATTTTTCTAATAAAATCAAAACGAGACGAACAAAAGGGATTTGAATCTCTAGTAAATTTATTGGGTTTTGGAAGGAACGCGAAATTGAGGGATATAAAAAGGAATTGGGGGATATTGATTACTTCTCCCAACCCATGGTGTCTGCTAAGGGGTGACTTTTGGGTATGAAAATACTAAAATACCCTTCCCTCAAAATAAAAATTAAAAAACTTAAAATCAAAAAACAAAATCATATCCCACATTTCCATCTCCACTTCTTATTAATCACTTTCAGGGTTAGAGTTTTGAAACCCAAATATTCCCCATTTCCTTTCAAATTCTAAACTCTCCCCACTCTCTTTCAAATTCTCTTCTCCTTCTCTGCCGGCTCCTTACTTTGGAAACAAATTTTTTTTTTTTTTAATTCGGAAGTGATGAAGACCATGCCGGAATTGATGAAGACCATGCCGGAAACTGGTGCCGGCATGGTTGGTAACTAACATTCAATGCCTTAACTAAGTACCGACATGCTCAATAGAAATCTATCAATGCCGGTAGTCAAGTGAAAAAAAAATTGAAGTTTCCTGGATACTTTTCATCATGTGCCGGCATAGAAATTTAAGCAACATACTATGCCGAAAACCGGTGACGGCATGCTCGAGAATTAAATACTTGTGCCGGAAGTGGACTGATTAAAACCAGAAAAAACTCAAAACGGAATATTTTTTTACATCGCCGGAAGTGATGAAGACCATGCCGGAATTGGTGAAGAACCACGCTGGAAAATGGTGCCGGCATGCTTGATAGAAATCTATCAATGCCGGTAGTCAAGTGAAAAAAATTTGAAGTTTCCTAGATACTTTTCATCATGTTCCGGCATAGAAATTTAAGCAAAAACCATGCCGGAACTACTTCCGGCATGCTCGAAAATCAGATAACTGTGCCGGAAGTAGACTGATTAAAACCAGAAAAAATAGGTTTTGAAGATCAAAACCTGAAAAATTTTGTATATCGAACCCCCCGGATAGTGGCAAACAATTTATGAAAATTTCAACAAATGCCGGCATGGTTTTTTGGTTGAATACCATGCCGGCACCAAGCTTTTTCAGCTGCAACAATGGTGGATTCAAAGAAAAAAAATCAAATTTTCAACCTCTTAACAACAATTTCAACCTCTTAACAACAATTCTATCTTCACAATCATCCTCCACTTTCACCAAAAAAGTTCCCTCTCAAATTTTTTTTTCCATCTTTCTTTTTACTCTCATCTCATTCACCCAAATTTTACCACAAATACACTTAACTAATTATTTAACAAATACTTAAGATTTTATTTTTTGAAATATGTCTAATTATTATTAATCACTAAAAATTAGCATAATATGTTTTTGTTCACCAATGATTAGTGAGGGGGTAGATTAGTTGTTTATTTAAAAAAGTACTTAGATCCACCAAAGTTTACATGTTTTTTTTTTTTTTTTTTAAAGTAGGCCTCCCGAATCCCATGTAGGTATGAGGTTTTAGATTGAACAAAATGTCGATCAATTGATTAGTTTCATTATTATTTTTCCGTGTATATATTCCAATCAATTTTATTTTAATATTAAAAAATAATGATTTATACAATATAGTACCAAAGATAACAAAAGTACCATTTGGGTGATCCAACTATTGATATATGGATCCAAAAAAGCAGGGATTTTGAGGAAAGAGGGAGAAAAATTCTTGGCAAGTTGGATACATGTGAAAAATTGACTTTGTATCCCATTTTACGATAAAAGAACAAAATTTTAATTGTGTCCTTTTCTTGATATTATTTATTTCCCCAATTCAAATTATTTATTAAGTGCAATTAGTGAAACACTAATTAATAAAACACTATTAATTAGTGAACTTTTTATTAATTAGTGAACATATAAAACCTATAATGAATAGATTATTTATTATGTGCAATTAGTGAAACACTAATTAATAAATCAATTATGATATTTAAGTTGAACAAACCACTACCGTTGATTTATCTTTTTTATTAATTCCAACCAAGGTGGAACGTTCTTTGAAAACATTTATAATTAAAAAATGATTAAGATAACAAAAATAAATTCTTCATTTTTGAACAACCCACTATGAATTTAATTGTAACTTATTTGGTTATTGTTTTTAATATTTTGATATCTAATCCTTCAAATATTGAAAAAGAAAGAACAAAGTCTCTCAAAATACCACCTACTTTTGTTTGAGAGACTTTTTTTATTGTTTTTAATATTTTGATATCTAATTTAAAGAAAAAAGTATGTTTTTTTTTTTAGTGTAATAAAAGTCTCTACAAGTCTCTCAAAACCATAAATCATTGATTTCAAATTCCAAATCCAATAACAGAGAATTATGAAGACTTTTAGGAAGTCACGATCCAATAACAGAGATTTTAAAAGTCTCTGAAATTCTTTCAACATCTCCACAAATCTCAATTGACTAACCCCTGTTAATGGTGGGTTTCTAAAAGAGAGAGGGACTAAACTTGAGTTCCTCGTAAATTTCCACTATAAATAATAGGGTTAAGTGGCAAAATGCCCCAAAATGGACCCCATAGTTGTGAAAATGCCCCGGCCGTTAGGCGAAAAATTAAAATGCCCCAAAATGATATCAAAATGCCCCAATCCGTTAAAGTTGCCTATAATAGTCAAAATGGGGCATTTTAACTTTTTTTGACTGGTCAACTGTTACATGAAAGGTCTCTTTTGCCCTTCGAACCCAGTATACGTAGGCACTGTAGACAAATGACACGCGTGCAATGTAGACTGTTGACACGTTGACTGGACTGACACATGTACCACACGTGTGGTTCGTACGAGTGCCATAATTCTTATCTTCAACCTGGGTTATTTTTGAGGCACAGAAATATCAAAACAAAAGAACACCAGAACGATGGAGAGAGATCTCGTGAGAGAGAAACAGAGAGAGATCGAGAGACGGGGAAGAACTGTGAAGTTGCGGACCTGGCAGCAAACTTGATTTTGTGTTGGAAACCATGGGACCTCATCTGTGTCTACCATTGAGAATGAGATTGATTGACATGCTGTGATGAAACAAGATAGTGTAAGCTGGAATGGATCCTCGACGGTGAATGGATTCAAGATAGTGTTTGTTGTGGTCAAGCATGATTTTGATTTCTTAAGATGGAAATAGGTATTCTGTTTTGATTTCTTATGTGTGAATTGATCATAATACATAAAAAATCATTGAATGCTCTTCTAGATTAGACCACAGTGTACATGTAAGAAAACAATTATTTTTCTGAAACATTTTGGGTGAAAATTAAGAAAGGGGAACTTGAATGATCTTCTCTTTGTTTGTTGATGTTGGCTTACCACTTCTAACAAAGGGACATAACTCTTGTCAAGAGATGCCAGTTCCAAGCATTAGAGCTGTCCTATCTGTTTTAAGCATCTGCATTTTTTGGGGGACACATTTTGTTCTTGTTTTTGTCTGTCTGATTCTTGTCATTCATCATTCAAAATTTAATTGTTTGTTTCCCATCTGCTGGACTGGCTCTAGATATATCCAAGGTGTGTTTTCCATGGACATACACATGTTTAGGACTTAAGCTAGGAATTAATGCCTATTCTATAATTTGGTACAGAATTAATGGTGCTAGTACATTCTAAACGAAATGTATGAGATTCTTATTCAAGTTAAGTTTTTGTTTTCATTGTCATTAATAATTGATGCAGACTTGTACAGTAAAAACTGCAACTAGGTTTGTAAGAGAAAAACAAATTGACGCAGAATTGTTTTTGCATTTCTTCCCTTCTCTGTATCGGTGTGGAATTTTTTCAGTGAATATGCACAACTGTGCAAAGCTAATATTACCATTTCTATAAAAGTTGCCTATATCACCATATTTTTTTTGCTTTTCTTCCCTTCTCTATATCGGTGTGGAATTTGTTCAGTGGATATAAAAGTCGCCTATATCACCATATTATTTAAAAAAAAACCACCAGTATACTTATTCTGCCATGTTTTTAAAACTTCGAGTACTTATCTTTTGTTGTTGCGAAGACTTATACAATTAAGTTCTGCCTTAATAAATTGATTGATTTTAGATATCAAGGATAAGGGTTAGTGATATTATTATCCAAATGTTTATGTTCTGAAATAGTGTGAGATCGAATTAATATCATGTACTAATAGTAGGCAGCACGTTAGATTTGCAAGGTTTATCCATATGATGTGGCTTTTCCATTGTTAACATCGTCAGTATACATTGTAAAGTACTACCTATGTTGTCCCAACTCCCAACTAATAGCCGTCTACAACTTCATTTCATTTTTTTTTCCAATTTGTTGACTTGCAGACTCAGTACCACGGTCATACGCGTCATGGAGAAACTAACAAGTCTTATTTTTTTTTCTTTTTTTTCTTTTTCTTCTTCTTAATTTGATGACCTTGAATGAAATATGTAGCTTTATATTATTAATCCGTTTTTGTTTTTCAGTTTTCTTACTTGAACTCTGATTTCCTAATCAAGGTCCTCCGGTTGGATCTAACCCAAAGAAGAAAGGAGTAAGAATGGAGTGTTCTGTTAATGGGGATGAGTTCTGTGTTACCGTTGCACCAACAAAGAAGATGAGGAAGGCCTTGTCTGCACCAACTACTGCAACAACATCAAAGAAATCTACTAATTTACCACCATTGTCAAAGGGCAAAGCAGCTGCCACTACACCATCTTCTTCTTCAGCTGGTTCCTAGAAAAAGAGTAAGACAACTGCACAATCCTCTACTGCAGCTGATGTTGGTGCTAAAAGGAAGGTGCCACATCCATCTACTTCTTCTACACCTTCTACTGCCTATTTTAACCAGACTTATAATGGTCCTGTTAAGATTTCTAGCCAAACAATCAACATTACTGAACCATCATCAAAAAGGGTTAGAAAGCCTAACTCTAAATATCGATGTAATATCAGAAATGTTGGGCTCCTGTTCAATTATGTTTTTTTAGCATTTCTAGATCTATGAACTTTTAATGGAAGACATATTAGTAGCTAGTTTATGTTTAAGAATTTTAACTGTCTTTTGTTTATGAATCTATATAGTTTTATTTAATAAGCATGGATTCAAAACATGGTTTTATTTCTTAATTCATGAGTTAACAAAATCTTTTTTATGAATATATGGTTTGAATTGATGTCCACTTAATCTGTAGCCGTTGGTTTGAATTGATGGCATATGTGTTGCAATCCTAGTTAATAGGACACGCTGGTCATTTTTTGAAAAATAACCATCATTTCGGTAAAACACATTCTCATCTGCGATCGTCCGTTTTTGAATTTGTGCCACGTACGTGTAACCTGGTTAGTACACGATGGTAAAATGCCACAGAAGCTAAAACAGTCACCATTTTGGGAAAAGGGTATAAATGTCATCTTATCACGCGTGCGGACCACATGCTTTTGAATTTGACCACTTAACCATGTCTAACGGCAACTTTAACGGATTGGGGCATTTTGATATCATTTTGGGGCATTTTAATCTTTCGCCTAACGGCCGGGGCATTTTCACAACTATGGGGTCCATTTTGGGGCATTTTGCCACTTAACCCTAAATAATATACCCTACCCCGTTCATATGGTCTCTGTGTTTTTCAGCTTGCTTGGTATTTCCCTCTTTTATTGCACCCGTGATCTTACGGATTTCATTTCAGGTCCTACTTCTTTCTCGCATTCATCAGCTAGCTTTCTTATATTTTCGGATAAAGATCGGAGTGCTTCCGTTTTGCTTTCCATTTTCTCAACACTTCCCGCCATTTCGAACAAATTGTTTCAGACTGATTATTCAAACGCTTCTTAATTTCTTCCACTGATTTTAGAATCGGATAATCTTTTTTTTTCTTTCATTTTTTTCACTATTTTTGTTGTTGATATTTTATGTTTTGGATGATAAAACTGTTTGCAGTAGTGAGAGTATTAAATAGCGAAAATGTTTTGGTTCCGAGTCTTCAGACACGTTTTATGATAAGAGTCGTAATAAAAATGATCAAGGATTGGCTGCTAGCAACTTGCTAGCAACTTGCTAGATATGTGGTCGTCGAGTTTCCTCAACACACGTTTTGTTGATTTTGGATCAATTTGGATACAATGACCATGTCAAATAATGTCTGCCATTGGCCTTAATACTAAATCAATTAGATATTTATTCATGTCCATCAAAATCATGCAACACAATCTTGAATTCAATTCACACGCATAATATGCAACTACAGTATAAAACTATAAATGAAAAATATCAATGAGACCAACAAGCAAAAATGCCGAAGCAGTTAGCAGTTTTAATCTTAACTCCCGTAATCTCTTGGGTTCTTGGGTTCTTGAATTAGCCGTTAATCTCTCTCTTCTCTCCCGTAACTCCCAGAAAGAAAAAAAAAAAAAAAAAACTTCCTGTTTCTTCCTTCAATCTCCTTGATTTGTCCGGATTTGATTTGATTTTTCGAATCTTCCTGGCAAATCAGGGTTCTTTCTCTTAGGTTTATGTATATATATCTAATAAAAAGTTGTTGTTTCAACAATTCCAGGGATTTTTCTCTTTGTTTTTATAGATCTAATGGTGTTTCAATACCATTTAGATTTCTTATATGCTAGCCATAATGGCTTTTTCTGGTGGTGCTACTGCATTGTGATCAAATACGTTATGAAAGACGACGATCTACTTCGGAAATTAATACCGATATTGATCGTGATGATGTCAATTTGGGCTTATTACTTCTCTACTGTGGAAGCATATAACATGTATGATGTTGATGATCAAGAATCTGAAGATCAAGATTCTAAAGATCAGGAATCAAAATGGTTTAAAATTATAACCATTAGGAAGATATCAAATTAAATCGATGGATTGGAGAATAGTACAATTTCGGGTTTTCTTTTTAATATTTGAAATCTGTAATGTTAGTACTAGTTGTTTCTTTCCATTAATTTATGATGTAATTGTTCATGTAACCAAAATTTCATATCAATGAAATTATCAGGCACTGCCTTTTTTCCTTCAAAAAAAAAAAAATTAATCTTTTGTACCTCTTTATCTTCATTCTCGACTGTCGCCTGCAAATTATTTTCATCGGTTAACTTTTGAATCAAACTACTAATTTCTTCGTCTTCGGACAAAGAAATCGGTATGTTCTCGGTACCTGACAAACTCTTGAATTTTGCCACAAGTTCGGTAGTAAAATATTGTGTTTTAATTTGATCCATTGTTTTTAACATCTTCTTAGAATTTCCAGTTGCCAATTCGGAATATATAGATTCAATAATCAATGGAATCGAACTAAGCACTGTGCTGTCCTCCGGTACATTGTCAAAGTAATCAACCATAGAATCGAGACGTTTAGATATTTGACGGTAATTTGTCACTTCTTGTCTCATACGTACCATATTCCTAGCGTGGATTCGAATTTGCTTCGTATTACCCTTCTCAATTGCATTCTTGACCATAAGCTTCTCAGGTTCCATTTCTTTCTCACGTTCATCGGCTAGCATTTTTAAAGTATCCGATACCGATTTCAAATCTTCTGTCTTATTTTCCTTTTTCTCGATACTTCCCTCCATTTCAAACAAATTGATTTTCAAGTGTGTTTTTTTTCTTCTTCTGTTTTTGTTGGTGTTTCCTTTGGTGAAGTTAATGTGTTTTATAGTGATTTCGGATTAGGTTAAAATTCCATGGATTTACACAAAAACACAAAAGAATTAGGTCTCATATTAGTTGGAAATGAAAGCGGGAAGAAATTCTATGTATGCGTTTTAAAATGAACAAGCGAGGGCAACTACTTGGGGGTCTAAATTCTTGACCAATGCCAACAAATCTAGCTGACTTTGATTAACTGAGTTGACCAGGTCTTGGCAACTAGTTCTAGAAGTAAATCCATTTCTAACCCAAAAAAAAAATGTGGACATCAGTGGCTAGAGCCTAGAGCATTGTGCAAGTTTTGGAGTTCAGAAGCATATGCAGCCGTTGTCACATTCCGGCGTCAGTGTATGCAAGCTCCAAAATATGGGTCACATATCAGAGAACTCTGGGTGATCAATAATCATGAAATGATTTTTATTTGGGCCATATGATTTTTAAACTAAATGCTTTCATGAAATCATTATTTGCATTTAATTTTAGTTTTGGGGAAATAACTATACATATAACAGCTTTCAAAGCATTGTAAGAGCCTCCATCTTTTTAATTTTTATACGGAGACGTAACGTGCTGCTTTCAATGAATTATCAACACGCTCCTAATTTTGATAAATTGAATTTGCAAAGACCCGCCGCCTTCAAAGAAATAATTCAAAACTCACCAAGAGAAACAACAATGCTCTGAAAAATGCTCAACACTTGACGCCTTCCTCCTCATCCTTATCACAAAACTTGCAATTTGAGTTAGGGAAAAATATCATTTGGTCCTTTTTAGGTGGGTCCATGTATGTTTGGTCCTTTAGTCAAATGCCTTTACTGTTTGGTCCATAATTATTTAAAAATATTAAACTGATAAAAATATCCTTCCGTGTTAATTTTTACTTATTTTCTTGTAGCAGTTCATTCCAAAAAATGAAGTCCATATAAAAACCTAAAAAAAACAGACTTCATTCCCATAAATGAAGTCCATATAAAAACCTAAAAAATAGACTTCATTCCCAGGAATGAGTATATATAAAAACCTAAAAAAATAGACTTCATTCCAGAAAATGAAGTCCATATAAAAACCTAAAAAAACAGACTTCATTCCAGAAATGAAGTCCATATAAAAATCTAAAAAAACAGACTTCATTTCTGGAATGAAGTCCATACAAAAACATAAAAAAAAAACAGACTTCATTCCCAAGAATGAACTCCATACAAAAAGCTAAAAAAACCGACTTCATTCCCAGGAATGAACTCCATACAAAAATCTAAAAAAACAGACTTCATTCCCAGGAATGAACTCCATACAAAAAGCTAAAAAACCCGGCTTCATTCCCAGGAATGAACTCCATACAAAAAGCTAAAAAAACCGACTTCATTCCCAGGAATGAACTCCATAAAAAAAGCTAAAAAAACAGACTTCATTCCCAGGAATGAACTCCATACAAAAAGGAAAAAGATTACAAGAGACAGCAGCAGATGAACTCATCTTCGTCTTCATCTTCAAAACAGCAGCAACAGTTCATTTTGTTTGATGAACTTCATCTTCATCTTCATCTTCAAAACAAAAGCATCAGTTCTTGATTACATCTTTAACAACAACAACAGATCTTTATCTTCTTCACCATCTTTAACAAACAACATCAGCAGTTTTTTGTTCGTCGTCTTCATCGCCAACATCAAAAACAGCAGCAGCAGAAAATCGCCGCCATCGTTTTCTTCTTCTTCTTCATCACGGTCTTCAACAACATCAAAAACGGCGGCAGGAAATCCCCGCCATCGTTTTCTTCTTCTTCTTCATTACCGTCTTCAACGAAAACATCAAAAATGGCAGCAGGATATCGTCGTCATCGGTTTCTTCTTCTTATTCTTCGTCGGCAAAATAAAAAAAAAAACAGTTTCAGAAAGAAAAAGAAAAAAAGAAATGGAGAGAAGAAATTAGATCTGAAAACATTAGAGAGAGAAAGTAAATCTGAAAATATGTGGAGAGAGAAAGTAAATCTGAGAATGATTTATTCTTCTACTTTTTGACTACATATATAGTCCTTATCCAAAAGGGTATTTCTGCCACTACAGGTGACATTTACATCATCCATGACATCAGCGTAGGACCAAATGATAATTTATATTACCAAATAGGACCAAACAGACAATTGACTGGGTCAATTGGACTAGACTCTCTCTAATATATTATTCCTAGGACCAATTGGTATTTCCTTACCCAGAACAATTGGGTGAGATTGTATATGTGTAATAATCATTACATTTAATGATCGTTTCGGGAAAATATCCATACATAGGAACTGATTTTTCAAAGCGCCTCGGAAAGGCTCCTCCATCATATCCCGTTTCACAAATCAAATATGGATTATAAACAGATATAGGCCTACTTTTCAACCCGATAAACAACCATAGTCTTGTTTTTTTGCCCTTTGCAAAACTAGGCCACCATCCATGTTTCCGTCCAAAATCGTTAGTTTGGTCAATATATCGCGATTTTTGGTCAATTTCTCATCCAACGAGAAGATATAATGAAGCAGAGATTACCATACTGCCCTTTTACACGTGTCGTATTCATGAACATCTATCTCATTGGCATTTAATCTCTATGAAAATGAATGCTTGAGATTTAATGACCCACACCGGTGACACGTATGGAACCACGGGTGCGTTAATCTGGACAGTAATCTTATCTTGGTAATTCTCTAGGAATTTTCAATATGTCTCGGAGAATGAGCTAAACAACTAGGGCGAACAGATAATGATTCTCTCCCCTAGCTACTACCACCGGCAAGCCAAGGCCACTGATAGATTGAGAAGATGATGTTGTTGAAAGTTAACTTGAAGAGGTTAAGCAAGCTGGTGCTCAAGAAGAACTCGAGAAGAAGAATTTGAAATTAGGGATCTGTTGAACCAAATCAAGAAATTCAAGTTTCTGTCGTTGATTAATTGATGATGAATTTATTGGAAATGAAGATGAACATGCAATCGTTGCTATCTGTGGATTAGTGAAGAAATTCATGGGTTCTAGTGATTGATTGAGATGGAATTCGAGATATCAGATGATGGGAATAAATCAAGAAGAATTGGTGATGGTGATGAACAGATAAGAGAAATTGGTTTTGGTGGTCACTGTCAATTGATTAAGGTGATGAGGGATTTGGGTTTACAACGATTTCCAATAATGTTGGTGCTGCTGTGATGGGACTGAGACAAAGAGATGGTTAGTGTTGAATCCGAGAAGCTAAGGAGTGGTGGGTACTGCCAGAGGTGATTGAACGTCAGACGAATAATCTTGTTGTTGTTGAGCTGCTAGAAAGAATGGAAGCGAGTTTGTATTTATTAAACCATGGAGGTGGAGAAACAACCACAAGTCCCAGCGGCAGGAAAAAAATCAACGACAGAGAAGAAAGAAAAGGTCCCCAAATTTCAATTTTAATTCAATTATACTATATTTTGTTTTAATTGGTTTTCATTAATTGGCATTTTTGATTTATTTAGGTTTTGGTTTTTGGTTCTGTAGACGATTAGAATGATTTCATGCACAACATGTGTTTGAGAAAAGGCTTAAAGTATTCATCTCCTTTTGGATGGTGCATAGAACTATAGCTAATTACAAAGGATTTGCTGAATAGAGGTGATTACAATGGGTCTGCTCACTGATGTTTTTTCATGTAATTAATTCATCCCTTAGGGAATGCCCATTTTGATTCAGAGTTTGTTAGATACCCCCAAACATTAATGTATGGTAGAGCTTTAGATCATCATACAACAATAAGTCTTTTGGTTCAAGTGATTGAATTGCAAAAAATTCCCCAATTTTAGATCAACATACATTAATGTACAGGCAACAATCTCTTCAATTCCTCATTATCAGTCTTTTCAGTTTACATAGTCACCGTTTCACTTTTTTTCATTTCAGGCATATTGGTGACTTTGGATCCTGTATAGTTTTTAGCTTCTTATACTACGATTGCAATCAGTTGCCATTAATGACCTGAGCCAGCATTGCCATCAGCTAGGCAATGGTTAAATGTATGAAATTGTAGTGGTATTTCCGAAGTTAATTGAGATTAGAAGTTGGGGTTCCGTTCACATTGAGTTTCCATGGAGTTTTGAGCTTAAAAAGTGATAGTATGCTTTGCCAAGATATCAGTGAACAAGATGTTGTCCCTGTCGTTAAATACTCGATGGTCAATGGATGATGGATCAAGGTGATTTTAGAATCCTGAACGATACAGGGGCCATGAGTCTGTGTTTAAATCGTTATTGTGATCAAACTTCAGGCGTGTAAATGATTTTTAGATGTGCCTTGTCACATCTGCAACTGGTGCTGACGTGTACATATATTCCACGTGTACATTAACCTTTCACATGAGACACAGAATTATCACGCCTGGGAAGGACTAACTGAAAATCGCTGGTTGGTATGGACTAACTGAGTTACCAACGAAACTCTGTGATTTGAGGGCTTAAACGTCTTTTTATTTTACCCTAACAGTGACAAAAAGTAACTTAGCGGAAGCGTAATAATTTGGATCAAGGATCCAAAAGGTAGTGAAAACTAGTGTGAAATCAATAGATTCACAAAAGTTATAAGAAAACTAGAGAACAATAACTAAATAAAATATCTTTGATAAATCAAATAAGATAATAATGTTGAATGTGTAGGAATTCTACAATGCTAAGAGCATCTCCAACAGTGGGTGCTAAAAATCCTATGTGGAATTTTTATTTAGATCCTTATTTATGAGGTCATATGTATGTGGCAAAAATAATAATGCTTTGCTCATGAACCATCTCCAATAGTATGGGGTCTTATTTTTAAAATTTGTTGTTTTGGATAATGATAAAATTGATTCCCTCTTTCCTATTGGTTCATAACAATTTATTTAAAAATTAAAAAATTAAAAAATAGTTAAAATGATGATGTGGAGGTCATTCCCAAGGTCTAAATAAGACCTTCTCCAAGACCTTCATATTTATTTTAACACCCTTCCTATTTTCTATGACCCACTGTTGGAGATGAATTTAATGTAAATGAGGGTCTAAAATCCTATGTGTCATGAAAAAAATAAAACCTCCACCCTCTGTTGGAGATGCTCTAAGCCTTCTTATATAGGCTTCACTATTTCCTAAAAGTAATATAACTAGAAAAAGGAAATCATACTAAACTAGGAAACTTAATAAGTTCTAGAATAGTTCTAAAATAGAGAAAACATAATTTAAGAAGTAATACTAAAAATAGAATAAGGTTCGACTCTCATGTTCAAACAGGGGTGACTTGGTCTAGATGTCCTACATCAGGCCCCCCTTCTTGAAAAGAACTCGACCACGAGTTCAGAGTTGAAAGAGAAACTTCATCGCCTGGAAAGTAAGGAAAGATATCCTTAACGTTGAATGTAGACGAGATGTTCATACTAGTTGGGAGGTCGACAACATATGCATTGTCGCTGATCTTTCTCAGTATGCGGATAGGGCCAATCTTCTTGTACTTCGTCTTGTTGTAAGTACCCGTAGGAAAACGATCCTTGCTTAAGTACACCATAACTAGATCACCAACTTCATAGGACTGAAAACGACGTCGACGATCGGCATCTAGCTTGTACTTGGTATTAGCAGCTTCCAAATTTTTCTTTACCTTATCATGTAGGACTTGTAGAGACTCAATCATGTAATCAGCTGCAACATTGGAACTAGGAATGGATGGTAAAGAGATAAGATCCAATGTGTGATTAGGAACCTTGGAGTAAACAATTTGAAAAGGTGCATAACCTGTAGACCGATTAGGAACTGAATTGTAGGCAAACTCAGCTTGAGCAAGAGATAAATCCCATTGTCGAGGCTTGTCTCCGGATAAACAACGAATAAGATTCCCTAATGATCGGTTTACTACTTCAGTTTGCCCATCTGTTTGAGGGTGAGCTGTGCTACTAAACTGCAGTTTGGTTTGGAGACGAGTCCAAAGTGTCTTCCAAAACCAACTTAAGAACTTAGTGTCTCGATCAGAAGTAATGGTTTTGGGAATTCCATGCAAACGGACTATCTCACGGAAGAAAAGATTTGCTGTGGTTACAACATCCATAGTCTTCTTGCAAGGAATAAAGTGTGCCATTTTTGAAAAGCGATCAACAACCACAAAAACTGAATCATGAGCTCTTTGGGTTCTTGGGTAAACCTAGAACAAAATCCATTGATATATCTTCCCAAGGAGCATCCAGAACTGGGAGAGGAATGTATAACCCAGTATTTTGTGTATGACCTTTACTTCGTTGACAAACCATACAACGTCGTACAAAATCATGTACATCCTTT
Source organism: Papaver armeniacum (assembly GCA_023531295.1). NCBI lineage: Eukaryota > Viridiplantae > Streptophyta > Magnoliopsida > Ranunculales > Papaveraceae > Papaver > Papaver armeniacum. The sequence continues at coordinate 89,342 of JAJJWW010009314.1, read as the reverse complement.
TTGAGAGAATTCCAAAAGTAACGAGTTTCCACAAGATAAATAGTCTTATCTCGCCCGAAATGACCAGAAAGACCACTACTATGTAACTCCTTAATAAGGTGTTCACGAATGGAACCATCGGGAATGCATAAACGACTACCCTTAAAAAGAAACCCATTATGTAGAGCAAAATCACCCGTACCTTGTTGTGCGGAGGAACATTTCTGCCATAGTAAGGAAAAGTCTGGATCGTTAGGATATAACTCTTTAAGGAAGTCAAAAGCAACAACTTCAGCACGGATAGTAATAAGGAGTAAGTCACGAGCACTATGATTTGTGAAACGGCTTAGTGCATCCGCAACCTTGTTGTTCAAACCAGATTTGTGCTGAATAGAGAACGTATATTCTTGTAAAGTAGAGATCCAACTTGCATGCATTCTATTGGATGGTGATTGATTCTGTATATATATTTGAGGGATTGGTGATCAGTATACAAGACAAAATCCTTGTGTATTAAGTAATGTCTCCATTTTCGTAGTGCACGAATCACCGCATAGAATTCTAACTCATAAGTAGACCACTTTTGTCGAGCTTCTGTAAGCTTTTCACTAAGAAATTCAATAGGTTTACCTTCTTGTGATAAAACAAAGACCAACTCCTAATATAGAAGCATCGAATGTACCTCAAAAAGCTTGTTGAAATCGGGTAGTGCAAGGATAGGAGCAGAAGTAAGCCTTTCTTTGAGTAATTGAAAACTCGATTCAGCTTCATTTGTCCATACAAACCTTTTATCCTTCCAACTGTCAGTAATAGGGGCTGCAATAGATCCGAAATCTCTTATAAATCGACGGTAAAAGGAAGCTAAACCATGAAAACTTCGAGCTTCGGAGGATGTTTTAGGAGTAGGCCAATCACGAATAGCTGCGATCTTTGAATTATCTACTTGAATACCAATAGCGAAAAACAACGTAACCCAAAAATGAGAACCTTTGAAGTGAAAAATTGACACTTCTTCAGATTGATAAATAACTCATTCTCCTTGAGAGCATTGAAAACATCCCTTAAGTGAGAGCGATGTTCCTCTTCGGATTTAGAATAAATAAGGATGTCATCGAAATAAACCACAACAAACTTACCAATGAAGGACTTTAAGACTTGATTCATAAGTCTCATGAATGTACTTGGAGCATTAGACAAACCAAATGGCATAACAAGCCACTTGAAGAGACCATCTTTTGTCTTAAATGCAGTCTTCCATTCATCCCCAAGTCGAATTCGGATCTGATGATATCCACTTTTAAGATCAATCTTAGAAAATATTATAGAACCGGAGAGCATATCAAGCATATCGTCTAATCTTGGGATTGGGAAGCGATAGCGGATTGTGATCTTATTAACAGCTCTACTATCAATACACATAAGCCAAGTTCCATCTTTTTTAGGCACAAGAAGGGCGGGAACAGCACAAGGGCTCAAATTAGGTTGTATGAAACCTTTAGAAAGCAATTCATCAACCTGTCCTCGAAGTATATCATGTTCCTTAGGTCTCATACGGTAGTGGGGAAGATTAGGTAGACTTGCACCGGGCGTGAGATCTATTTGGTGTTGAATATTTCTCATAGGAGGCAAAGACTCGGGCATATCAGATGGTAAAACACATGCAAACTCATCTAATAAGGACTGCACTTGAGTAGGAATAGTTGTCGGAAGGTCCGGGGTAGAAGTTTGTACAACTAAAGCATAAATCATACCTGATTCTTGTGCATCTGCTAAGATATCCGGGGAAACCAGCATTGTAGTCTCTTCTTGTTGTAGACTTGGCTTAGGTTTCGCGTAGTATGGTTGCAATGTGATTCTGTTTCCATTGTACATGAATGAATATGTATTAGCTTTACCTCTATAAGTGACATCTACATCATAGAGCCATGGGCGTCCAAGTAATATGTGGCAAGTAGTAATATCCACAACGTCACAAACCACCGTCTCGTTATATGCTCCAATTTTAAGCGACACAAAGAATTGAGAATCTACGGTCTTCTTGCTATTATCATCAATCCAGCCAATGGAGTATGGTTTACGATGTGGATGAGTAGATAATTGCAGCTTATCCACTAATCTAGATGAAACAATATTTTGACAACTTCCACGGTCAATGATTACATCACATATCTTGTCTTGCACACGGCATTGAGTGCGGAATAGATGATTACGAGTTGGATAATCAACACGAGGAATGGATAATAGATTTCGAACAACATAAGAGACATGATCTCTTTCATCTCCTTCCTCCGCATATGCTTGTATATCTGAGATATTTCCATGAATATCTTCACTCTCTTCCTCATACACAACATACTCTTCTTCGGTCATCAATGTACGCCCACTTCTACATTGGTTTGATGTATGACCTGATTGCTTACACTTATAGCACTTGTTTTCAGTTGGGTATGCATAAGGGTTTTGAGGTTTTGGTCGAATGAGTGGAGCATTACTAGGCTGGGGTGGAGGTGGTGGAGTCTTAGTGGTAGGTGGGTTTTGGGAAGAAGATGGTTGGGTGGTAGTGGTAATGGGAGTAGGAGAAGTACGGGACTGAAATGGAGAAGGTTGTTGCCTATTAGGAAAATTTTGAAACGAAGGTTTTCTGGGGTAAGAGAACTAAGGTTTTTCGTATGGTTGTGGAGAAAGCATGAAAGATTCTATCTTTAGAGCATTATTAATGACCGGATGAAGAGAAGTGTATTGTTGAATAGCTAACCTTTCTTGTATACTCCAATCAAGTCCATTGATGAACCGCCCAATTGTTTGATCAACCGTCTCATTCAGCTGGTTCCGAGATAACAGACGGGAAAATTCTGTTACATACTCTTGTATTGTGCGATTGCCTTGGCGACAGTTTTGTAAACTGATGAACAAGGTTTGCATGTAGTCTGGAGGAAGAAATCTTCTCTTCAACAGTTGTTTCATGACTGTCCAGGATTGAACTTGTCGCAATCCTTGATTGGCTCGTTCTATTTGAAGATGATCCCACCATGAAGAAGCTGGTCCAGTAAACTTGAAAGCAACAAGCTCTACTTGTTGATCTTCAGGTATGCGCATATAAGCAAGGAAGCGATCAACTGTACACAACCAATCTAAGAAATCTTCAATGTGTAAGAGTCCATCAAACGGGGTTATATCAGCTTTGGGGCGATAGTTTTGTGGATTTCCGATGTTCCTTTGCTGGCGCGGTGGTGGAGGATAATAATATGGCTCATAATCTTCAACATCAATTGCTTGTTGTTTTGTAGAATATTTGAGCAAGTTTTGGGGAGTAGAGTAAGAGATGAAATCTTTAAAGAATTCAAATTGTGGGGTTGTGTAAGGTGGACAAGAAGAGTATGCTGGAGTGGATTGTAATGGATGATAATATGATTTATTTAGGGAGGCGTAATTGCTGGAAAAAGGTTGGGAAGAGGCTGGGGGTTTGAAGGTGAGCAAAGAGTTGGGAGGGGTGGAAGTATGGGGATGGATAATTTCATCTTGGGTTTTAGATTTTTCTCCAAGTACCTTCTTTCCTTCTTCTTTCTTTCCTTCTTCTCCCATGAACTTAATAAACATACTTTCGATTTTTTTTGTGATATCATCGAAACGTTCATCCATTACTGTGGTTAGCTTCTTTTCAATATTGATTCCCATTGCTTTCACATCAGCTTCTAGGTCTTTCCTCAAACTAGTTCTTAACTCTTCAAACTTCTTATCACCCATGTTAGTGGAGGCTCTCAATCGAGGCTCTGATACCACTTAACGTAGCGGAAGCGTAATAATTTGGATCAAGGATCCAAAAGGTAGTGAAAACTAGTGTGAAATCAATAGATTCACAAAAGTTATAAGAAAACTAGAGAACAATAACTAAATAAAATATCTTTGATAAATCAAATAAGATAATAATGTTAAATGTGTAGGAATTCTACAATGCTAAGCCTTCTTATATAGGCTTCACTATTTCCTAAAAGTAATATAACTAGAAAAAGGAAATCATACTAAACTAGGAAACTTAATAAGTTCTAGAATAGTTCTAAAATAGAGAAAACGTAATTTAAGAAGTAATACTAAAAATAGAATAAGGTTCGACTCTCATGTTCAAACAGGGGTGACTTGGTCTAGATGTCCTACATCAAAAAGGTAGATAACTGTTGTTAGCCGTTTTTTTAATAAAACGGTCAAAATCGGCCTAGATTTGTAAAGTTCAAAAAAACGGGCCTATAATTGTAACCCTACAAAAAAAAAACAGGCCTATATTTGTTTTTCAACCATCAAATATACAAATCCATTTCCATTGGAACTCTTGCAAATAACTTACTATATGTAGAATGGGTTGACAAAGTAAGATCTCGCGGTTTCCAATGTGCATTTTTTAAGAAGTTCCTGCACTAATTAGCCATAGGGTGCTCATGGCGCATTAAGTCGCTAGGAGTTATGCATGCACATGGCGCATTTACTAGTTAAGGACTTGACGGTTCCTATGCTCGAGATCTAGATAACATTTTAAAACTGGATATATATAGAAAGCATTGATTCACACAATCCCCTACAAACATCTCTAAGTAGTGGGTATCTCATTAGCTAGATCATAATCACTAGGATGGCTTCTTGCAGTTCATCTCCAATTTGGTTTGTTTTTGCAATGCTTGCTCTGTTAGCCTATTCGGGTGAGTATCCCTATAAACAAGCAATACATGGCCAGTTCTTACTTAATACTTGGATTTAATTTGTTAATTAGTGTACTTACATATTTTTCTGTGTAGAGATGGTAAATGCGCTTTCATGTCCTGCACGAGAGGATAGCTATAGCTGGGCTAAGGTCGACACAAATTGTAGTTCATGTGCAGAGAAATGTGCGTCAACTTGTTTGAGCTTGAACAAGGCGACGCGTCAGCTTGATTGCACTTTTTATCCTCTTACTGGTGGTGCTATTTGTGATTGTTGTTGTACACTGTAGGATTCAAATATCGCACAACATATTTTCTTAGCGTGCGAGATTCAATTATTTCCTTAATTTGCGAGAAGAGCTTGCGAGATTCATTATTTTCCATAACTCGCGAGAATGTAGCAAGACTTGCGAGAATATAGTATGGGCGCGACAATATGAGTTGTACACCACTATGTATGAGCTGTCATCCACTATGTAAACACTATATAAAGAGGAGAGCAGGAGAGAGAAATGGGGGACACACATTAGGATACACATTTTTGGAGATGATACATTTTAGTAAGAGAGAGAAATTATTTTAGAGAGAGAATTTATTTTCTTTATCATCTTCTTCCCCAAATAATTAGATCTAGAGCTCTAGAAAATATCCATTAATGGAGATTGTAAATGTAATTCTTATGTAACCTCAACAATCATAGTGAAGAACCATGGATGTAGATCACATTGATCGAACCATGTAAAAAATCTTATGTGTCTATTTATATTTCTAGCACTTATATGTGAGATTTAGGTGATTAATAAGATTTAGATCTAGAAATTATTATCAAGATATAGTGAGGGGTGTAGTGTAGGATTTCCTGCAACTACATATGCGCTAGAAACAGGGATTGCTACTTGATGGTTTCAAAAAAATTTCAGAGAATTTGAATACACAAATTGCTGGATCTAGGAATTTTAACGGAAGAAATGAAAGTTACAGAAGTTTTTTCACATCTGCAAGCAACAAACGCACCTTAACAGGTCGGGAACAGAGATGGAGATATTGAAAAATAGAAGCAAAAAGGGAGAAATCGCAAATCCACAGAAAGCTACGCCAAAAACTCATCGAAAAGGACTAATTTCTTCTTATCCTTCTCATTTTTTGATTCATTTTTTAGATGTGGGGTTTCAAAACAGATTTTTTGATTTATTTAAACCAATACCAGTCCATCATAAAACGTGAACTTCTTTCTAAAATTTTGATCCAAAATGGATTTTGTTTACAGTTTTACAACAATCGAATCTAGCTTTAAACTTGGAAAATGTTGAGTGTTAAAATTTCAGTTTGATTTGGGGATATAGATGATCTAGCTTATCTTCCTGTTGTTAAAATTTCATAGCTTCGCAGAGAGCCATCAAACGAGGAATTCATCGTCAATTGATTCTCGGCAAAACAATTTTAACAATAAAGGATAGTGTTCCCAGCAACAAAGAGAGGATAGTAAATCAGCCAATGGAGACTGTTTCGGCAAGTCTGATCATGAATAATAAAACCTTAATTAGTTAAGGACGTCTGCGAGGTGGGAAGAACATCACGCGAAGGAATCAACAAAGGAAGGGAGCAATACGTGATAAAAAAGAAAGTTAAAATGTACCAAACTACCTATTCGGAACAACTACCAATTCAGCGAAGTATAATCATCAGCGAACAACCAGTATATAGCGAAGATGTAAAACCAACTATAAGCACCAATTAATTGATAAGCAACACAACCAAAAGGGAAGTCCAGCTCAATCAAGGAGGAGAGCAAATTTCGTCAACATTCCAACAAGGTGAAGAATCATAATCATGTGAAGGAGAATTGGAAAGACCTCCGCAAAAGAGAAAACAATAGTCACGTGGAGAGAACGATCATTGGAACTTATCTTCAACAAAGAGATCAATGACCTGAACTAAAGGAATATCAGCGAAGAAGGGATATGACTTCAGTACACTAGATGAGGAATCCACAAAGATAGTTGTTAAAGCCGCAGAAACCACGAGTATAGCAAAGCAATTGCTAACTTCGCCAGAACATCATCAGCAAAGAACGAGTTACGAGAAGGGAGATAACTAAGGAAGGGAGATAACTCGCAAAGCCAGCGAACATCATCAACTGCATTTTGACGCAAAGTTCAATTACTTTGGAAACAACCAAGGAAGGGAGATAACTCGCAAAGCCAGCGAAAGAAAAAGCAACAATAGCTAGACTTTGTCACCAACATCATGGGCAATCAATCCAGTTCGCAACTAAATTTGGCAATCAATAGCTGTTGCGAAAGCAACTACATTCTCGCAGGTAGCAGCTCGAACAGATGGTGAAGGTTACAGAATATGAGCTGGAGGTTAGCAACAGCTAAGTTCGAGGCAGTCAGTCAATCCACATCACAAATCGATTCAAATCAGTTCAATACTTACGAAGAGGAAAACAACGAAGGGGTGCATGAAAAAGACTTCATCGTAGGAGATAAAAGCAGAGAATTATGGAGCTTCGGTTCAACAAGGAGAAAGCCTTGCGAAGACATAAAGCTCTCCTGCGAAGTTCACTTCATCAATAAAATTCCAGCGAGGTTGCCGCAACAGGTAAATGAAAAGGATTACTCCTTCAGTTGTTCCAGCAAAGTTGCCGCGGTTCCAGTGAAGTTGCAGCTGTTCCAGCAAGGGCAAGCAGATATTGATCGTTAAGACAACCCCAACTTCCATTGTAAAGCAAAGATGATCAAAGAAGATGAACGGCGGAAGGAAGTACAGCTAAGAAAGGGACAAAGACAGAGCAAAACGAGTTCAAGAAAGAAGAAAATGATTAACAAAGATGATACCTCGCTATACCGTCAGGAGGAAGAACTCTAACTAACAGGTGATCTCTATAAAAGTTAAACCCAACTGCGAAGAAATATAAAGTTTACTGGAAGGAGTTATCACGTGAAGGCAAGTTTCCAGCCCTAAATCACAAAGGATGACAAAGAAATAACAACAGATATGAAGCTTACCAAATTAGCACAAATAAAGGATAGCACAAATGGTTCAGGGTGTAGCTAATGCGCTTGAAAACGCAAGATCGAACTCCACCAAGATTAGTTTTTCGCAAATTTTTGAAATCCTAGAGGCGAAGAAATGGAATAAATTCACAGCACTATGTGCTTCTTTCGCAAGCAGCAAATAGTCCAGATGGTCAGCAGTGAAGAGAAAGAGTTTGATGTCTAGAGTTCGAATCTCCCCTTTCGCAGAGAGTTTTTGCACTTCGCAAATGTTTACCTTGCGAACGTTCACAGCGTGAACACTTCGCAGATGTTCTTTTACTTTATGCAAATATTTACTTCGCACAGTCTTTGTGTAGTTGCAGGAAATCCCACACTACACCCCTCACTATATTTTGTAGATCTAAATCATATTAATCATCTAAATTTCAAATATAAGTGCTAGAAATTTAAATAGACACATAAGATTTTTTACGTGGTTCGATCAATGTGATCTACATCCACGATTCTTCACTATGATTGTTGAGGTTACATTTGAATTACATTGAGAATCTCCATTAATGGATATTTTCTAGAGCTCTAGATCTAATTATTTGGGGAAGAAGATGATAAAGAAAATAAATCTCTCTCTAAAAATATCTCTCCCCTCCTCCTCCTCAAATTATTCCTCTTTATATAGTGTTTACATAGTGGATGACAGCTCACATACAGCTCATACTCTCGAGAGCTCTTTGATAATTTCGCAGGCTCTCGCTACCTCCTCTCGAGACATTCTCTCGAGCCCTTTAATGATTTCGCAGGCTCTCGCTACCTCCTCTCGAGACATTCTCTCGACCCCTTTAATGATTTCGCAGGCTCTCGCTACCTCCTCTCGAGACATTCTCTCGAGTCTTGCTACCTTCTCTCGAGACACTCTCTCAAGCCCTTTAATGATTTCGCAGGCTCTCGCTACCTCCTCTCGAGACATTCTCTCGAGCCCTTTAATGATTTCGCAGGCTCTCGCTACCTTCTCTCGAGACATTCTCTCGAGTCTTGCTACCTTCTCTCGAGACACTCTCGCGAGTCTTGCTACATTCTCGCGAGTTATGAAAAATAATGAATCTCGCAAGCTCTTCTCGCGAGTTAAGGAAATAATTGAATCTCGCATGCTAAGAAAATATGTTGTGCGATATTTGAATCCTACATCTTGCCTCTTTTTCCTTGAATGTTGCTTGAAGAGCGATTTTTAAGGAAAAATCTGTCGTTGTAGTAATCTTTGATCTTTGTTGATGAAGGGACGAGCGAAAGAATACTTTTCTTGAAAAGTACGTACTTGCCTCTATTCTTTTGCGAAGTTCCGAAATATTAAGAAGTAATTAGAAGTATCATCTATTTGAAGTACGCGAAGTATGAAGTATCCTTGAAGAAGTATAAGAAGTACTTAATCCTCTAAATATAAGAAGTATTGCGAATTCATCATGCGAAACTCTCGCTCCATGTTCTTTGCCTCATGCTATGCTCTATTCTTTCGCGAAGTTCTGAAACTTTGCGAAGTGGATAAGAAATATTAATCCTTGAAGTATAAGAAGTATTGCCTATGTTCATGCGAAGTCATTATTCCATTTTTGGTGAGGATTCTTGTTGTTCATTGGTAAACATCTCCTTTGGAAAAGATTCTTGCCGAGAAAATAAAGAACATAAAATGTTTTTTCGATATTCCATTGTTGCCTCTGTTCTTTATCTACGAAGGTAGAATCGTTGAAAAAGTGTTGAATGAGTGAGTTATTTCTTCTGCGTTGTGCTCAGACAGTATAATCTCTTCATTGCTTTACATTGAATTTTATCATTGCGACAAGATCGCGGGTTTTCTTAAGATACGTCTTTACATTTTCACGTAATGACCCATTGATCTTGCCTTATCATTTTTGTGTGGTCTTCTAAGTAAGGCCTTCCTAGTTAAAGGTCTTACTTTGCCATCTCTTCTGAGGTCACCACTTGCGACAAGATCGCTCGGGAACTTTCATGTACCGACCCATTGACCTTGTCTTAATTTTTCCCTCAAGCCTCTGCCTCGGGATATTTTGTTTGCGACAATATGATTATATGAATAGACAATAGAAAGATAACAAACAAAAATTTAATACATACCTCTTAACAACTTCCGAATCAGTGGATAATCTAATGATATCCTTGATAATCTTTAGGAATTTGGTGCTCATTGAACATGGACGCCCCATGACCCATTGATCTTGCCTTATCATTTTTGTTTGTCTTCCTAGTTAAAGGTCTTGATAAATTTCATTTTTTCTTGACTTTCTTACATCAGCATGCCACAAAACATCCTCCTCATCTTCTATCTGCATACATAACACAGAGGTTGTAAGCTTCAAAGATCATCAAATACTTGCCAGTGTGAGAAATCGAAATCGCAATGTAAATATGAATATGAAATCTTTGAAGATTAAAGTTTCCCAGGACGTTTCATGTACCTAGATTTAGGGTAAGAAACTAAAGGAAATTAAGTTTTTATGGTTAGTGGTGGTGACTAAAGTGAGTTTCATTGTTTTAATTTGCATTGACCTTGTCTTATCCCTACCAAAGTGTAAAGTTTAGTTGAATCGCCCCTTCCTTGATCTCGTCTTACCCTCCGTACGCGACCCCTTGATTTACCCTCGCGTTAGTATTATTGCCTCTGCAGGATCATTGCACAAATATGACAAGCCTAAGTCTCCTTGCGAAAACAAAGCCTCATGACATTTGCGTCTTTTTTGGCACTTCCCTAGTGGAGAGTGCCGCCCTTATCTTCTCCCTGGTTGCCCCTTCAAGGAGGCGAAACATCGGCCATACAAGACTAGCTCCTCCCATCCGGTCTTAACAACAACCAGTTGTTTTCGCAGCCTCTTATCCCTTATACCTATAGGGTTTATGGTTACGAGACTGCACCCTAAGTGGAGTTTTCTTCGGGCGAGTGCAACATATGCCAAGACTTGCCAAGAATGGCCAGGGTAGGTTCATCCATCCCGGGCACTCGGCTCAACCGTGTACCTCGGCGCCTTGAGCATACACTCGACTCCTTGGAAGAGACCCTCGGTCGCCCAACCAGGGTATAACCTTATATATATAGTTGGGAATCCAAGGTACCTCTTCCTGATAGGCTTTCATGGGCCCCAAATTTCCATGACTCGAGGCTTCGGGAGCGGTGTAACCTTCCCCCGAGCCATGTCGAGAGATACCCCCTTATATGACGCACTTTAGGTCTTACATTTGCCTCTTACGAAATGTTATTCGCGAACTAGGGTGTACGCCATAAAGGTTCGTCCCATTCTGGTTATTTTATTGATTCTTCTGCATATAAGCTCTTTTGTAATTTCGCTGATCTTTGATAATCTCTTGTCATTTTTTGTGCGATATTTTCGCATGTTTTCATTCTTTTCTTCATTCTTTGTTATTGTCTCTTGCGAAGTATATGGTTTTCTTGCGAAGCTCTTGTAGTCCAAAAATGATGCGAAAAATTCGCAGGAGATAAGAGTTGAATCTGCGTCCTCAAGTTCATTGTCTTTGCCTCTAACCAACTTTCCTGGCTCTTGTCTGTGAAAGAATGTGACTACGTCGTTCTTTTAATGTGATCTTTGGGTCTAGCATTTCGAGTAAAAATATGCAAAAAGTTTGCGAAAGTTAGGATTCGACCGTGCGACCTCAAGCTTGTTGACTTCGCAGACAACCATCTCTGCTGGCTGCTGTTTTGTGAAAGTAACGTAAGCTTCTTGTAAGTTATTCTCTTGTAATCGCTTTTTGCATATCCATCACAGTATGTTATTTTCTTCGTCTTCATCCCTCCAACTGATGTGTTTCGAGTCCTTTTCTTAACTGAGCGTACTGAGTCTCCCTTACTGCAATAGTTGGATCATTTGGTTTTTTAAGCTTTTCTTCATTAATGCGAATATTTAATATTCGATTATCCACCGAAACTACAGAGCCATGGTTCATTGAACTGCTGCTGTGTGTGGCTTGTTCTTTTGCTCTCCATATATCTTGAACCCTAACTAGTTGTATATGTCTCGTTCATCGCATGTTCTTTCTTTGCTGTTCCAATTTCTCTGCTTGTATATCTTTTCTTCTTCGCCACTTGCTTGGATTAGTGCTGATATTTTTCTCTGTTGGGATGATATTTCTTTGCCAGGATCACTTCGCAAGGTTCTTTTGCTCACTGCGAACGTCTCTCGAAGTCTCATTGATGAGGTGCACTTTGTTGGATTGAGAATTCTTCGCCTGTAGAGTTGTTGCATTCCTTTCTTCGCTAACGACCACCAAGTTAACCTTCGCTGGAACCCTTAATAAAGTAAACCTTTTCCATATATTTTCTTATCTAGCTGACTTTTGTATTACAGTATGAGTTTGATCGTTGCTGTGGTTGACAAGTCGTTGATGGTGTGACTGCGAAGGAATGTCGAGCTCGCAAACAATGTTGCTGCCATTATGGAATTGAATTTAAGGAATGTCGAGCTGGTGATGAAACTCGAGCTTGGCAATGGCATTGAACAAAGGAGATGATGGATGCTGAGATGAAGGTCTCGAACTCAGATAAACGGAGCTGCAATATTGCTTCTATTAATGCTGAGATATCAGTAATTATGTTCTTCTTCTTCTCGCTAATTGATGATGATCTCTCCTGCTATTTGAATTTGGATTCTCCTGTGTGAGATGATTGCACTGTCCTATTCTCTTGTTTGCGTCTATTGTTTGCGAACTGCTCTTTTGCTTGCGTCTATTGCTCGCGAACTCCATCTGTTGTTTGTGAACTACTTCTCTTGCTTGCGTCTGTTGTTTGTGAACTGGTGACAATTCAAGCTCAAATGAATTTGCCTTGAATTGTGTTTCTTCGCTAGCATTGGGTTATCTTGAATTGTGCTGCCTTGAATTCAACAATCGTCTGTTGTTGTAGCCTGCCTTTGCTGCGGTCACTTCGCTGAGAAAACTGATGGAATTCTTTCCCATCATTTGCCTTCGTTTGAGTTGCTGTTTTCTTCCGTGGTTTGTTTCACCCTTTGTTTCTTCGCATGGAGCAAGTCTTTCTTTCGCCTGAGCTCTCTTGGTTTCGTTGCAATGGATTTACAAAGTAATTGAACCATCGTTTCTCATCCATTTCCTTTTTAGCTCCTTGCTTTCATTCTTTGCAGCTTTTTGTTGCTGTTTTTGTTGGAGCTTTACTCATCCATTTCCTTACTTCGCTGGTAGCTTGTCTTCACCTAAGAATGTATCTGCATGTAAGCTGTTGGCTTCGTCTATAGTTTCTGCTCTACGCGATTATCTAACTTGCTACTCTTTAATAGTTGGGTTTCTCTTCACACCGTTGGCTGATAGTAGCTGCATCTCCTCGCCTCCATCGTCTATCTTCATTTGTCTTTGTTTATGCGAAGGATAGTTATACTGCCGCTCCTTTAAGTTCTAGAAAAACATGCAAAAACTGTGAGCTTATCAATGAGAACAATGTATTCACTCTTGATGTTGCCTCCTGTCTTCTGATGCTATAATCTTCCAGCAAAGTGGATTTCTTTCTTCGCCTGTGGCTGGTCATTCCAAGAAATCTCCCTGCGTCCCTAGTTCGTGTTACTAGTTTATTTTGTAGTGTTGTTTAGCATTCGCCTGGTGCCTCTCCTTGCACTGAAATGATGATTCCTTAACTGCACGTGCTCTTCTTTTTCACGCTATAATGATGATTCCTTCATCATTAACAAGTCTATCCTGCGAATTTTCGCCCATGCAAGTATCAAACCAAGGATCGGATGGGCAAATCAGAAAAGCTTTAAACTATTGTGTAAATGAAATATGAAAATCATAACTGAAAAATCTCCAAATCGTTTTTAAATTGTAATAGTCTATATTTTCGAAATCCATTAAATGGGTTTATCAACAAAGACTAACATTTTTGTGAAAAATCTAACTTCTGTTGGAAAAGAAGATTGTGTTTTAAAGAGTTCTTTTCAAAAAATTTGCTTTTAAAATTCCGAGATCTAAATATATGAACAAAGTATAAGAGAAATAGGGTAGAAATTTGTCTTGATTTGTTGATGAAGACTCTGATTGGTTTCACTTTTCTATTTTTTCTTCATCTCCATTTCTGCGTCTCTTAGGATGCCGATGACATTTGTCTTATGAAAATGCACATTACTAGTGAAACTACCTATTTTACCCCTGGAACTTCAATATTCAGTGAGATATATCTTCACAGTAAGCTAATTTCTTTGAAATTTCTCTTAAAGTTTATAGATCCAATTGAATTCATCACCAACAATGGCAGTTTTTCTAAACTTCCTTGAACCAACAAGATTAGGTCCCTGTTTCTAGCGCATATGTAGTTGCAGGAAATCCCACACTACACCCCTCACTATATTTTGTAGATCTAAATCATATTAATCATCTAAATTTCAAATATAAGTGCTAGAAATTTAAATAGACACATAAGATTTTTTATGTGGTTCGATCAATGTGATCTACATCCACGATTCTTCACTATGATTGTTGAGGTTACATTTGAATTACATTGAGAATCTCCATTAATGGATATTTTCTAGAGCTCTAGATCTAATTATTTGGGGAAGAAGATGATAAAGAAAATAAATCTCTCTCTAAAAATATCTCTCCCCTCCTCCTCCTCAAATTATTCCTCTTTATATAGTGTTTACATAGTGGATGACAGCTCACATACAGCTCATACTCTCGAGAGCTCTTTGATAATTTCGCAGGCTCTCGCTACCTCCTCTCGAGACATTCTCTCGAGCCCTTTAATGATTTCGCAGGCTCTCGCTACCTCCTCTCGAGACATTCTCTCGACCCCTTTAATGATTTCGCAGGCTCTCGCTACCTCCTCTCGAGACATTCTCTCGAGTCTTGCTACCTTCTCTCGAGACACTCTCTCGAGCCCTTTAATGATTTCGCAGGCTCTCGCTACCTCCTCTCGAGACATTCTCTCGAGCCCTTTAATGATTTCGCAGGCTCTCGCTACCTTCTCTCGAGACATTCTCTCGAGTCTTGCTACCTTCTCTCGAGACACTCTCGCGAGTCTTGCTACATTCTCGCGAGTTATGAAAAATAATGAATCTCGCAAGCTCTTCTCGCGAGTTAAGGAAATAATTGAATCTCGCATGCTAAGAAAATATGTTGTGCGATATTTGAATCCTACACTTTGATAATCTCGCAAGGGTATCTCGCAAGAAGAAAGTAGGTGATTGTTTCGCAGAAATATTTCGCAGAGGCAAGGCTAGCACAGTTGGTTAGGAGGCATGAATGCAAGCAGAAGGTCAAGGGTTCAAGTTTCATTTCTCACACTTCTTTTTGCTGCGAGATAGTTAAATTTTGTGCGACGTTTATACATTTCAAGGATGCTAGCTTCGCAAGCAAATCATATACTTCGCAAGAGACAACAACAACAACGAATCACATAAAAGCTAAGTAACACTTTCCTCAAACATTTTACTTACAAAAAATAAAAGATTTTTGATTTGATTTACAAAATGCGATACAATCGCAGAATTACAAAGATTTCAGAACTACAAAGATTCCATAATTACAAGAGAAACCGAGAACAATATCTCGCAAAGATTTCAGAATTTATTGCTTTGTTTCAAATGAGAATGATATCCAACATGGAGAGTAGTAGCGGGCAAACCTTTATGGCGTACACCCTAGTTCGCGAATTTACCCTATGATTTCGCAAGAGGCAATGTACCTAAAGTGCGTCATATAAGGGGGTACCTATTAGGATCATTTCCATGAAGGATGTTTTATCGGATGAAATGAAACGAGTTATACAAAGGAAATCAAAACAAAGAAAAACGATTTGAACTTGCAATTAAATGAAAATTCTTGATAAAAGAAATGTTGAATACTAATCTAAATTTTTATTTGCATTACAGCATAGCATGAGGCAAAGAACATGGAGCGAGAGTTTCGCATGATGGATTCGCAATACTTCTTACATTTAGAGGATTAAGTACTTCTTATACTTCTTTAAGGATACTTCATACTTCTTATATATTTCGAGGATTAAGTACTTCTTATACTTCTTCAAGGATACTTCATACTTCGTATACTTCGGGATGGTACTTCTTATTTACTTCGCAAAACTTTGGAACTTCGCAAAAGAATAGAGGCAAGTACGTACTTTTCAAGTCCAGTATTCTTCCGCTCGTTCCTTCATCAACAAAGATCAAAGATTACTACAACAACAGATTTTTCCTTAAAGATCGCTCTTCAAGCAATATTCAAGGAAAAAGAGGCAAGATGTAGGATTCAAATATCGCACAACATATTTTCTTAGCGTGCGAGATTCAATTATTTCCTTAACTTGCGAGAAGAGCTTGCGAGATTCATTATTTTCCATAACTCGCGAGAATGTAGCAAGACTTGCGAGAATATAGTATGGGCGCGACAATATGAGCTGTACACCACTATGTATGAGCTGTCATCCACTATGTAAACACTATATAAAGAGGAGAGCAGGAGAGAGAAAGGGGGGACACACATTAGGATACACATTTTTGGAGAGGATACATTTTAGTAAGAGAGAGAAATTATTTTAGAGAGAGAATTTATTTTCTTTATCATCTTCTTCCCCAAATAATTAGATCTAGAGCTCTAGAAAATATCCATTAATGGAGATTGTAAATGTAATTCTTATGTAACCTCAACAATCATAGTGAAGAACCATGGATGTAGATCACATTGATCAAACCATGTAAAAAATCTTATGTGTCTATTTATATTTCTAGCACTTATATGTGAGATTTAGGTGATTAATAAGATTTAGATCTAGAAATTATTATCAAGATATAGTGAGGGGTGTAGTGTAGGATTTCCTGCAACTACATACACCACTCCCACCCCCACCTCCACCACCCCCAATTCTGTGTCCTGCGCGAGAGGATGACTATAGCTGGGCTACGGACACTAATTGCACTTCATGTGCAAACAAATGTATGTCAAAATGTTTGAGCCTGAACAAGGCAACGCGCCATCTTGGCTGCAATTCTTATCCTCTTGCAGGGAGTGCGGTTTGTGATTGTTGTTGTACACCACCTAAATATCCATCCCCCACCACCACCGTTACCTCCTCCTAGTCCCACCAGAGATAAATGTGAGAAACCTGGGGACACGTACTCAGATATCACATATCCCACTTCAGATTGTAGTTATTGTACTAATTGGTGCAGGGATGAATGCTCAGAGCTGAAAGGAAAAGTGGTTAGCAATAAGTGCTCAATCGGAGAATCAAAATTCGTCTTCCGTTGCAAGTGTTGCTGTCATGAGAATCCTTCTCTTAAATTGTATGGAAACAAAGATGATGTAGGTAGGGATAGAATATTTTGATTCAAACCATACTAATCAAAATGCTTCTTCTATCCAAACATTGTGATGATGCTAATATATTATTAATTCGAAATCATCAATTCTAAACTTTTCATATTGTTCTAGTTACTAGTCACTTGGAAATGGTTTCTTATGCACTGGTTTAACACGGTGAACCTTGGTGGTTTCATTTTATTTTACTAAATTTTGGGTTGCGGCGCAGTTGTTTGAATTATTCATATTGCTTTTTGCGAAAAAGAATGTAATGTAATGTAAATATTCATATTTCTTTTTGCGAAAAAGAATGTAATGTAAATCAAGTCTTCACAACCCTCTCCCGAATTTGGGAACTGCTCTAGCGGTCATGATACGTCTAACGCGATTAAACTTGGAAGACTCAGTCACATTCTATTTCTCGTTTACATTCAACCATATATATTTGGGACGTGTGACGTCTCTTTTTTTAGCTTCAACCGTTGCTATCAAACCCTAGTTTTTCCTTAAAATCCTGCATCAATCTAACAATGTAGAAAATCTGATATCAAAGACTTAATGAAACACACAAAAAACTAAACTCAAACAAGCTTCTCTTGATTGATATTTTTCGACTCATGGCTCAACAACTTATTTATAAGAGTAACAAACTTGATTCTCAAGAAAAACAACTTTCCTAACATAAACAAACTCTAACAAGAATCTTCTAGACAATTCTTCACGTAAACAAACTCTTAAAACAAGTAATACTTGCAACCCAAGCAAACTTCTAAATACCGTACCATGGATCAACAACTCTTGTTGATCAATTCACTTCATGTCAACTGCGCCAGTTGACTCAACCATATTGGACCAACTCTCATAGTTGATCCATACTGACTTCTTCACATTGGATCAACAACACATGTTGATCCACTCTGACTGTATCAACTATCTTGGTTTATTCTTCAACATCCTCCCTTAAACCAAGATACTCTTTGCTAATCATACCAAGCTTTCCACGCAAGTAAATGAAAGTGTTAGACTTCAAGGACTTGGTGAAAATGTCTGCAACCTATTCTTTGCTTTCAAAAAACTCCACAACAACTTCCTTGTTACTGACTAGCTCTCTAATGTAATGATACTTAATATCAATGTGTTTGCTTCTCCCATGAAACACATGGTTCTTAGTTAGTGATATTGTGGACTTATTATCACAAACTATTGTTGTTAGTGTCTTCTGTTCTTGAAACAAAGACTTCAACATCATTCTTAACCATACAGCTTGTGTAGCACAGTTGCTAGCAGCTATATACTCAGCTTCTGTTGTATATAATGCAACAACTTGTTGCTTCTTAGATGACCAAGAGAAAAATCCAGTTCCAACTAAAATCCATAACCTGATGTACTTTTTCTTCCCTCTGTATCTCCAGCCCAATCACTATCAGTGAAACCAACCAGCTTTGGATCTTCTGAGATAGTATAAAGTATTCCCATGCTTGTTGTTCCTTTTACATACTTCAGAATACGTTTTGCAGCTTGTAAATGTGATTATCTAGGAGCTTCCATGAACCTACTAACCAAACCAACTGCATACATGATGTCAGGTCTTGTAGCAGTCAAATATCTTAAACATCCAAAAAGACCTTTAAAATCTGTTGAATTCACAAGCTCTCTTGATCCATCTTTTGTCAACTTCAATCTTTCTTCTACTGGTGTTAAGATTGGATTACAATTATCCATCTTGAAACGCTTCAAAATTCCTTCAGCATACCTTTGTTGATTAATAAAAATTCCTCTTTCAGTTTGTTGTACTTCAATACCAAGAAAATATGACATCAAATCAAGATCTTTCATCTCAAACTCCTTCACCATATCCTCCCTGAATTCATTGATCATCTCAGTACTATTTCCAGTAAATATGAGATCATCCACATACATACACACTATGATATGATTGCCAGCACCATCATCTTTTAAATACAAAGTATGCTCATGTGGACATCTTGTAAAACCTTTCTTGAGAAAATAAGAATCTATTCTTGTATACCATGCTCTTGGTGCTTGTTTCAAACCATACAAAGCTTTGTTTAGCTTGTATACTTCATTCTCTTTCCCCTCCATAATGTAGCCAGCTAGTTGCTCTACATAAACTTCTTCTTCCAAAACTCCATTCAAGAATGCTGACTTCACATCCATCTGAAATATCTTCCATTGCTTTTGTGCAGCTAAAGCAATGATTATTCTTACTGTATCAAGTCTTGCAACTGGTGCAAACACTTCTGAATAATCAACTCCTTGTCTTTGTCTATAACCCTTAGCAACTAACCTTGCTTTCTTTCTCTCTATTTCACCATTTGACTTATATTTTGTTTTATAAACCCACTTAACACCAATGGGTTTCTTTCTTGGTGGAAGTTTTGTTAATTCCCATGTGTCATTCTTCTCAATTGACTTCAGTTCTTCATTCATGGCTTGAATCCAACCTTGTTCTTTAGATGCTTCTTCATAAGCTACATGATCACAATCTCCAAATAATGCAAAGTTCAAAACACCATCATCATCTTCATCATCTCTTGTTAAAACATAATCATTCAACCTAGCAGGTATGACATATTTTCTTCTTGGTCTTGTAGTTTCTTGTTGTTGTACTGCTTCTGTTCTTGCTTCTTCATTTTGTTCTTCTACATTGTCTTGAGCTTCCACTTCTTCTTCAACTACAATTGTAACTGTTCTGACAGCAGCAGGTGTATCAACATTTCTAGTCGATCCAATATCATGTGGATCAACATCCCTTGTTGATCAATTGTTATGAGGATCAACATTGGTTGTTGATCCATTATTCCAATTCCATTGTGAATCTTCATCAAATATAACATCTCTACTTATAACTATCTTTCTAGTTTCTGGATTATATAGCTTGTATCATTTAGTCACTGAACTGTAACCAACAAGAATACATTTTTCATTCTTATCATCCAGCTTCCATCTCAATTCTTTTGGCACATGTGCATATGCAATGCACCCAAAAATTCTAAGATGTCTTACACTTGGTCTTACTCCTCTCCATGCTTCTTCTGGTGTTTTGTTGTTCAAACTATTTGTAGGACATCTGTTGAGTAAATACACAGCTGTGTCAACTGCATAACCCCAAAAACTTTTTGGTAAATCTTTTGTTCTTGTAATTGTTCTTGCTATCTCCATGATGGTTCTATTCTTCCTCTCTGCAAATCCATTCTGTTGTGGTGTATATCTTGCTGTTAGCTGATGTTGAATGCCATGCTCTTCCATAAACTTGTCAACAACAGTGTACTCAGTTCCTCTATTAGTTCTCAAAATTTTGATACTCTTACCAATTTGTTTCTCAACATAAGCTTTGAAACTTCTAAAAGCATGAAAAACATCACTTTTTTGTTTAAGCAAATATACCCATGCTTTCCTACTAAAATCATCAATAAAAGTTATGAAATAGTTATTACCTCCATGTGAAGTTACTTCAATAGGACCACACAGATCACTGTGGACAATCTCCAATTGTTGATCAGCTCTTCTGGCTTTGTTGACTGAGAATGGATCTCTGTGCTGCTTGCCAAAGATGCAATTTTCACATCTTGATTCTGGAAGTTCAATGAAAGGTAATCCAGATACCATCTCTTTCTTTGCTAAGGTTAGTAAACTGTTGAAGTTCACATGCACCATTCTCTTGTGCCACAACCAAGCATCATTATGAACATGACTACTATAACATCTTTGCTTTTGATATTGAATATTCAAAGGAAACAATCTATTCTTAGTCATCTGCACTCTTGTAATAAGTCTTCTAAAACGATCTCGAATTGTACAAACACCATTGAAGATGTTCATAGAATAACCTGTTTCAGATAATTGACCCATACTCAAAAGATTTTGATGCAAACCTAGTACATAAAAGACATCCATAATTTATGTTTTTGCACTATTCTTCAGAACTATTCCAACCCTTCCTTTTCCCATAACTGGAATTGTAGAATTGTTTCCAAACTTCACAGTTGAACGCACTGGTTCATCAAGATTATCAAACAAATCTTTTCTTCCACACATATGATTGCTGCAACCTGTATCTAGGTACCACTTATGTTGAGGCTTTTCTTCAGGTGTATGACAAGCCAACAACATATTTTCAGCTTTCTTTTCTTCTCCATCTTCTTCTTGACTTTCTGCTATATTTGCTTTGAAATTTTCTTTGTAGTCATTAGCAACCGTCTTTCTTGGTTTTGAACACTCAGTAGCAATGTGTCCAAAATCTCCACAATTATAACATTGAATTTTGCTTTTATCCATAGGTTTTCTTCCCTAATAGCCTCCATTGTTAGATCTTTCACCATTGTTATATCTTCCTTGAAAACCTCCGGCATTAGATTTTCCTTGATTGCTTCTCCAGCTAACTTGATTCTGAAGAGCCTCTTCAACTTGTTTTGCAGCAGTTGTTTTCTCTAACAGTCTTTGTTCATAAGCTTGTAATGAACCCAACAACTCGTTAAGAGTCATAGTTGCAACTGTGTTGCATTCTTCTATAGCAGTAACCTTTGATTCAAACTTCTCAGGCAAGCTTCTTAAAATCTTCTCTACAATCGCTGAATCTTCTACAGTATCACCATTGTCCTTCATCTCATTAACAAGGTTCAGTGTCTTTGAGAAAAACTCTGAAATTGTTTTAGTTGTCTCCATCTGTAATAATTCATATTTTCTTTTCAGGGTTTGTAATCTAACCTTCTTGACCTTGTCAGATCCTGTGTAATAGCTTATCAAACCATCCCAAGCTCTTTTAACTTCTTTGATGTAGATAACTCTATCCATGAGAGATTCATGAATACCCTGATGAAGAATATATGTAGATTTAGAATTATTCTTTCTGTTTTCAGTTAACAGAGTTTGCGCAGCTCCTTCAAGTACAACTCCTTCTGCTGGTTCTACATAACCATCTTTCACAATATCCCATACCTCTTGGAATATGAAAATATTCTCCATCTGCAACCTCCAGTGTTCAAAGTTTTTACCTTCAAACACTAGAACCTTAATTGAACTTAAACTTGTCATCTTCTTCAAATCAACAACTCATACCCACAGCCCTAGAACCTGATACCAGTGCTCTGATACCAGATGTAGAAAATCTGATATCAAAGACTTAATGAAACACACAAAAAACTAAACTCAAACAAGCTTCTCTTGATTGATATTTTTCGACTCATGGCTCAACAACCTATTTATAAGAGTAACAAACTTGACTCTCAAGAAAAACAACTTTCCTAACATAAACAAACTCTAACAAGAATATTCTAGACAATTCTTCACGTAAACAAACTCTTAAAACAAGTAATACTTGCAACCCAAGCAAACTTCTAAATACCGTACCATGGATCAACAACTCTTGTTGATCCATTCACTTCATGTCAACTGCGCCAGTTGACTCAACCATATTGGACCAACTTTCATAGTTGATCCATACTGACTTCTTCACATTGGATCAACAACACATGTTGATCCAGTCTGACTGTATCAACTATCTTGGTTTATTCTTCAACAAACAAGATGAATATCGGCAGTTCCGAATCCAATAATCACAAACCTTTTTTTCATCATGGTCTCATTATGGATGATATAATTGTTAGAAAAAATAGTTTTTTAAAAGCATGGACCAAGACTTGATCCCTAGACCTATTGCCCTCTAGTTGTTTTTTCATTTTGAATAGATAAAACAATAGTCCCACATAGACTAAAATCTTAAGATTTTTAGACTTAAATACCATGGGATTTGCCTAAAGGGCAAGTGTGAGGGGGAAGACCTACACTATGGCAAGGTTGCCTTTCCCGTACGCGCGGTGCTTCACGCCGCCGTCCGGGCCGGCTGGCCGTCCGGGTCGGGTCAGGTGCACTAGATCTTATCTTCTTGCTGAAAATTTTGATACGCGTTTTTCACACATGTAGAAGAAGCTTACTCCTTGTCTGTACGTGTTTGGCTTGGCTTCTTTGTCTGTCTGACTTGTGTGTCTCGCATGCTTTTGCCTGACTGACAAAAGAAAAATATGTTTTCTGAACCTGACAAAATAAAGCTAAAGCTGTTTTCTACAAAAGCTACACTCTGCTTTATGACTGACAACTCTCTGATTTTGTGTTACACTGTTTTTAACCAAACATTACCAGTATTTCTGTCATACGCATGGATTCTTTGCATGCATTTTACCTCTTGTTTGTAACGTCATAAACACTATATGAGAAAGTAGTTTTCAGCTCATTTGATACACAACAGAGAAACATCTCTTCTTCTGCTCCTCTGTTTTCTGTAAACATTTTTACTATCCATTTTTTCCTCTGTTTTAAGTTTTGTTAATCACTGCTGCCAAGTTCTAAGGGTGTTCTCTTGTATGCTACAATGAGGAACGCTAAAGATAGTTGTATCCTGGAGGCCTCTCGTCGATAGGGCTATAGCATCTCTCTACATGAGAAGTAGCCGGCGAATATTGTCTTTAGGACAGCGTATATCATACGTGCTCTATTATTCTGCGACAATTTGCTGCTGCATCCGAAATCAACCATTGGTTCGAGCTAAGTATTTTTCACAGTAATTTTTTCAATTGTTGTCAGTATCTCCAACAATAATCACAAGAGTTCCTATCGAGTCTGTGGTCCGATTCACTTGTGTATGCAAATTATGGTCCAAATACCTCTTGAACGACAAGAGATTTGCTCTTCTTCATCAAAAGAACTCTCCTTACTCATCACCACCAGGTATTATTAATTACAAGTTCGATAAAAATACTCGCAAGTGTTATTTATCATTATTTGATGTTGATAAGAATAAAAGAAAGATTGTTAGGTTTAAACCAGAAACTGATTATCGGGTTGATAATATGGAAATTAAACAATCTTTTAATGGCTTACTGCTATTCTGTAGATGTCTTAATAAGCATAATTCTGATTTCGATTATATTGTTTACAACCCGGTTACGGGTCGTTATTAGAGCTGGCAAACAAGCCAAAACCCGCGGGCTAGACCGGCTCAACCCGTGGCAAACCCGAACCCGGATCGGCTGGCTTCTAAACAAGCCGGGTTAGGGTTGGGAAAATCCTGGCTTGTAGAGAAACGGGCGAACCCGGACCGTCCCGCAAAAACCGCGGGTACAACCCGTTACCCGCATTTTCCCACACACTGCCGCGTGTCCCTCAGTTTCTATACGTGTTTGATATCCCTCCTCGGTATAAAAAGAAAAAAAAACCCTAGCAGTTCTACTTTTCTTCTCTTTCTTTTCTCTTCTTTTTCTGCAGCGGCCGCACCGCACCAGTTCAGTTGAACTGAACTGAACTTCTCAGTTTTTCATCTTCTTCTTGTTCGATAATTACAATTAACAAAAGAACAACAATGGTTAGCGACTATCAGCAAGTAAGTAAATTCGTGGATTTTGATATTTGTTTGTCACTTTGTTGTTTATTTGTTCATTTTAATCGTGTATGATGTATCATTCATGTATGGTTTTTGGGTTTTACGGCTGTTTGATGTTCAAATATTTGTTATCTAGTAGTGTTTTCAGAAGTGGGTTTTACTTAGTTTGTAGATCTTATGTATTTGTAGATGTGTAATTGTGTGTATCTGTTGATTTGTAATTGTGTGTATCTGTAGATGTGTAATTGTGTGTATCTGTTGATGTGTAATTGTGTGTATCTGTTGATGAGTTTATTTGTAGATGTGTGATTGTGTGTATCTGTTGATGAGTTTAATTGTATCTGTTGATGAGTTTAATTGATCTTTTTTTAGTGATGGAGTTAAGAAGAAATTGAGATATTGGCATAGAATGAAGAAGATATTTGTGTTGATATTTTGTATTGGGCCTATTGGCATAGAATGAAGAAATTTAATTGATTCAAGTCATTTGTTTACGATCTTTGCATTGCTTTGCTCTTGATTGTATTTATAAATTTTATATAGTAGATTTTCTATTCACTTTTTTATGAATTATAGGTCCTGTAAGTGAGCGCAAGTCGAATTATTCTCTCGCTTACCGACTTAGTGCAACCAAAGGGAGGGTCTGCTAAAGTCTAAACCAACAAAGAAGGGGGGGTAAGTGAATCTTTTCCTTAACCTGAGACTGAGAATGTTTTCTCATCTCTCTATTACTCTATATGCTTTAAGTGTATGAGATGAGAAGTACCTTTATAGTTTCTATTCACTTTTTGTTATGAATTATAGGTACTGTAAGTGAGCGCAAGTCGAATTATTCTCTGCTTACCAGCTTATTGCAACGAACCAGTGGAGGGCTGCTAAAGTCTAAAGTCTAAACCAACAAAGAAGGGGGGTAAGTGAATCTTTTCCTTAACCTGAGAATGTTTTCTCATCTCTCTATATGCTTTAAGTGTATGAGAAGTACCCTTACATGGAGCATCATTTGATAGGTAGCCATCTAGACGTCGGAGCCATTGTATTTTATGGGCTTTGATTTTTATGCTAAATTGAGAATCTGGAGTCATAACATTGAGATATTTGTGTTATTGTAATTTTTGGATTCCAAACATTTCAATCTTTGATGAAGCTAAGAATTGAGTTTATATACTTTATATGGAATGGAACTATGTATGGTTGTGATTCAGGTTCATTTTGATCTATTGGGGTTCTTTTAAGTTTTTCGATTCATTTATATTTGTATGTATCTGAAAGAGGATTAGGTAGTTTTATAGAATTGCTTACAGATGGACAATGTTTGTTCTTAATATAAGAGGGTTTTTGAAAGTAAATGCTTGTTCTTAATCTTATGCTCACCATTAGGCATACAACATACTGCATGTAACTTATTGTAGTTTGCTTCTTTTATTACTTGCAAGTAAGTAAAGTAAATAAGTAATGTACTGATTTTTGAGTCTTTGACCTATTCTTTGTTGCTCCATCTCCAGGATGTCAAGTGGCGTACAAGAACAAGACCATTATAACGATGTTATGAGTAGTGACGGTGAGGAATGTGAGGATAATGATGTTGAGATGCTAGATTCTGTGAATGACTCTGCAACTGTTGGTTGTGCACCTGCACCAGTTTCACGTGGAAAGAAAAATAAACTTAGATCCGAAGTTTGGGAATTTTTTAAACTCGTTAAATATAAAGATGGAACAAAGAAGGGAGTGTGCAAGGCTTGTAATTTTGGATACAAATATGAAAGCCAAAAAGGTGGAACCTCAGCCATGAAAAGGCATAAGTTCCCTAACCGTCAGTCTATGGACGTAGGGCAGATGATATTATCTGCAAAGAATGGCCAGTTGTCTACCCGCGTACACAAAGTTGATCAGATGAAATTACGGGATCTGTTTTCAGCATTACTCATTGCAAGAAATGTTCCATTTGCTTTGGTGGAGTGGAAAGAATTTAGGGATATATGTACTTATTTAAACGAGGATGCTAAACCAATATCAAGGAATACAGGGAAAGCCGATGTAGTAAAGAAACATAAAGCACAAAAAGAAGTTATTCGCAACAGATTGAAACTTGCTCCAGGTATGATTCAAAATTTCAAATCCTAATGACCCATATGTTTTGTTTATACTTTTACGTATGAGTAATTGATTAATATGATGTGCTAATGTGTATGACTTACCCTTACAGGTAGGATATGTCTAACATCAGACATGTGGACTTCTGTAACAACTACTGGATATATAAGCTTAACTGCACACTATCTTGATCAAGATTGGGTGTTGCAAAAGAAGCTTCTGAATTTTTGTTCCCTTCCACCACCTCATACAGGTAAAGCACTTACTTTTATTTCTTTATCTTCAATATAAATTCATGTTAACTTTTCTCCTTTTACCTCAAACAGGTGAACTCCTTTCTGCTAAGTTATTTGCAATGATAGAAGATTGGGGAATTGAAGACAAGGTATCCAACATCACCTTGGATAATGCTGCAAATAACAGAGCTTGTGCTGGAATTATGAAGAGTAGACTTGTTGCAAAGAAGATCTTGTTGAATGATGGAAAATTCTTTCATGTGCGTTGTTGTGCTCATATCTTAGCTCTTATTGTAAAAGTAGGACTTAAGAAGATTGATCCAGCCGTGCTTAAGATAAGAGCGTCAGTGAAGTCCCTTAAAAAGTCCCAAGTAAGAAAACAAAAGTTCTTGGACATTGTTGATACTTTAGGAATGTCTGGAATAAAAAGGGGTATTCGTCAAGACGTAAAGACAAGGTGGGTTTCCACTTCTATTATGTTATAACTTATATAAAGTTAGAGCATTGTATTAATGTTTATTATATACTCACTGAATGTTTGTTTTATACAGGTGGAATTCAACTTATCTTATGTTAGATAGTTGTATCTGTATAAGCCAGTTTTCTGTCATTTGAAGTTGGTGGATTCAGACTATCAAGACTGTCCAACTGATGAAGAATGGGAACAAATTGAAGTAGTCACAAAGTTTCTCAAGGTGTTTTATGAACTCACAAAGTTATTTTCTGGTAGTAAGTATCCTACTTCCAATCTGTATTTTGAAAGAATTTGTCAAGTTAAGGTGTTACTAAAGAAAGAAAGCAGAAATGATATTGAATTCATTAGGAACATGGTAAAAGAGATGCAGGCAAAATATGATAGTTATTGGAAGGAGTTGAGTCCTATATTGGCTATGGCAGTTGTGTTAGATCCTAGATTGAAAATGAATTTTGTGAAATTTACTTACTCCAAGTTGTATCCTGAGGTGAGAGACTTAGAACGTGAAGTTAATAAAGTGCGTAGTAATATAACAGCACTTTTTAATGAGTATTACACCTTGTCAAGTTCAAGAGCTTCCAACAGTTCTGCAACTCAAAATTTGGGTATTCAAAATGGTGGGAATTCTGCTTCCCAAGAAGGAAGTGAGTTTTTTCAGGTAATTTTAAAGCTTACTTAACTCTAATTCATGTTAGTGATGCCTAGTTATATTGCGAAGATTTTAGTCTTTTGAATTATTGCTTTTTATCTTAAAATCCTTGTAGTAGAATATTGTTTGTCTTTTAAGGGTACTTGTCAATCGTGTGGATGTAGTATGTGGTGGTGTTAGCTTGTTTCTAAGATTTTTAAGACTCATATATTCATAGTTCACTCACTTCTAGCTTGTTTGTTTCATGCAGGAATATGTTGCAACACAAGAACGTGGCGGTGATGTACTATCTGACTTGTCAGAGTTAGATGAATATCTTAGCGAGTCGTATAGAGGTTGTGTAAATTTACCACTCGACATCCTAAACTATTGGAAGAACCATGAACAACGATTTCCAGTACTTTCAAGAATGGCAGGGGATATTTTGTCAATTCCTATTTCAACCGTCGCTTCGGAATCTGCATTTAGCATTGGAGGAAGGGTAATTGATCGATTTCGCAGTTCCTTATTACCTGAAAATGCTGAGGCTTTGATAACAACTCGTGATTGGGAATATGGAATTGGTAAGTAAATCAGTAATATTTCTTTTAGTTGAATGTCTAAATGTTATATATAACATTGGTTGTTTTAATCCATGTAGGAAAAGAAGATATGGATGAGGACAATGGGATTATTGAAGAAGATATATTAGGATTTGAACTTGAGGCAGTGGAGGATGGGGCAGTGGAGGATGTGGAGGAAGTAAGTTCTTATGCGTCTAATTAGTATGCGTACTTCTTCAATATAAAGCGGGGTAATTATGCAAATTCCATGTTTTTGACTTGAATCTTTTCTTTTGTTTGGTTTATTTTTTCTTGAAATTACAGATTCATATTGAATAGTTGGAGCAACTCAAAGATAGACATGGAATATGAGAATATTTTTTGGACAGACAGTTTTTTATCACTTATCAATGTCTCCAAATTTTGCATAGAAAAGAGATTGGAGATGTTTTTTTTGGACAGTTTTCACTTTTTTGATTAACCACACTATATATTTTGTGCAGGAAGTGGTTATTAATATCTTTATTGCCGCACTTGGTGATACAAATTACAAACAATGGTATTACTATAGTCTCGGAGGTTTTTTTTCTTTGTTGAAAATATCATCATGAAGTCATGAACTGATGAAGTACTGTAACTAAACTATGACTAGTATCTGTGTACTGTATGTGTTCCTTTAAATGCACAATTAGTTTATATAATTTTTATCTGCTTTGTTAATTTTTTGACTTTTGAGTTTTTGAATCGAAATATCAAATGAATTAGATGAATGTTAGGTTAAGTTGAAGGGAAGGAGCTTTAGATGGCCTGAATGTGGCCGGAAATAGCCCATAAATCGATTTCTGACGAGTTGACTCAACAGAAACCAGCTAACCCGTGA
This sequence comes from Papaver armeniacum, assembly GCA_023531295.1. Taxonomy (NCBI): domain Eukaryota; kingdom Viridiplantae; phylum Streptophyta; class Magnoliopsida; order Ranunculales; family Papaveraceae; genus Papaver; species Papaver armeniacum. Next base: position 60,089 of record JAJJWW010009314.1, on the reverse strand, counting down.
GCCCCCGTGAACCCGCAAGCTTTACCCGGGACGGGCGCGGGTTGGAGAAATGACCACCCGTGAAGAATTTCAACCCGCAAGCTTAGGCTTGTATTAACCCGCAACCCGCGGGTTGGTCACAAGCCAGCCCCGGCCCGCCCGTTTGCCAGCTCTAGTCGTTATGTGAACCTTCCGGTACTTGTTGGGATAGGATTAGAGGGTTGTAAATTTCATTTGGCTTATGACCCTGTGGGGGAGAATTATAAAGCCGTGTGTTTTGGTGGGCGTGTTGATAAGTATTTTTGCAAGATCTTAACACTTGGAGAATGTGGAAGGGATTCTTGGAGAGATCTTGTGAAGCCTGGTTTTCGTTTCAACAAACCTCTTTTGGATATTCAAAGGAATGGAGAATGGTGTTTTATATTGGATTAGTGATGGTACCGAGAACCCAAGACTGTTAAGAAGACGATTTATAGTATTGATGTTAGTACAGAAACTTTGTATACTACTAACGTCCCCGACGATGCATCACCGGATGTGGATTATAATCTCGTGAAAATGGGACAATTGTTATGCTACTATGGATTGAACCACGAACACAAACAAGTAAAATTATGGGTTTTGGAGAATATTGATAATCAGTGTGAATGGGTAAGAAAAAGGAACATTGAACTGGAGAGGAGCTTTCAAAATTCTGCTAGAATACTGCTCTATGAGAAATTCGAGTATAACTGCGAAATTATTGAAATTTTGACAAATCCTAAACTCAAATTCATATTCCTGTATTTTGGTCTTAGTGAAGACAAGGGGGAGGATGCTTCATTATGCTATGAGTACTACTCTTGTGATGTTGAGTTGAATAAGATTGAGTTAATACTTCGCTCAAAGATGAACGACAAAGGTGAATGGCATGTGAACAGCATTGCTCACATATAGACTTCATTAAGCTATGAGGACGAACACAGCATGTCAGTGAAGTGTTTATCATTACGAGGGTGCAGTTAGTGCAAGTGCGCTACGTTTATTTATTTTTCCTGTTAATGATAATAGTGTTTTTGAAAATGTGTGCACATCATCTGGATCCTATCCCAGGTAAAACTTCCTCGTTTTAGATTATAAATTCAAGTCGATAAAATCTTCTTTCTTATTTAGTTTTTTCAATTTTACAACAGAACCATTGCAATAGGGGTCGAGAACACACATCTTTTGTCATTTTACTCGGTTGGTTCAAGTTATCAACTGTATGAAAAATTTAGTTCATGCACCGATTTAACTGGATTATTACTCGGTTGGTTCAAGTTATCAACTGTAAAAAAATTTAGTTCCAAAAGGTACGAATTTTTCGAGCCAAAAGACCAGTTTTAGAACAGGCATTAATTTGACATCATCAATGAGAATTTTCCAATGCTTGCATTTGACAAGTTCTTTTTCTTTCCCTCATCTATAAATTTAAACATATTATACTCATGACATATTCTCTTTCAACAGAGACACAAAGAAATCCTAAGAGTAGTAAACTTGATTCAATTTCGAAAAAAAAACAGCAAAGGAAATTATTAACAACAATGGGAGGTGTTGGATTACTTCCCAAGGAGTATGGATATGTAGTTCTGGCTCTCGTATTTTACTGCTTTCTCAATTTCTGGATGGCTTTCCAAGTTGGCAAAGCTAGGAAAAAGTAATTATTATCTCTATCTCTCTCTGTATGATTAATTTCTCTATCAATATTATTCTCCTTCTACTAACTGGGGAATTTTAGGTACAAGGTGTTTCTTCCTGTTATGTACGTATCGGAATCTGAAAACAAGGATGCCAAGCTCTTCAATTGTGTTCAGGTAATTGACATGATGAATTTTCTTACTTAATTTAATTTAGTTAATTAATGTTGTTTTAGGTGATACTGATGATTACGGCTTCTTCACTTTCTTTTTTTCGATTAATTGTAGAGAGGGCATCAGAATTCACTGGAATTCATGCCAATATTCTTCGTCCTATTGGTTCTAGGAGGTCTCCAACATCCAATAATTTCTGCTAGTTTCGGAATTGTTTATGCTGTGGGTCGTTATTTCTACTTCACTGGTTATGCTACTGGAGTTCCTCGGAACCGTCTGAAGCTCGGGTATGAATCAAATTCAAAATCCTTCTAATTTGATTGTTTTTCTGAATGTTTTCTTTTTGTTTCAAGTTGAGTAAATTTTGTTGTGTAGTTGCTTAAGAATTCTTCTATATTCTAAACATTTGATTCCTTGAAAATGTCCTTTCGGTTTTTTTTTTTTTTTTTCTTTCAAAATCCCTGTTGATGAGTGTTAGAATTCTTCCAATGATGGATCAGTCAATTTGCTTATATTTTATGTACTTATTTATTTATTTATTTCCGACAGGAGGATTAGTTTTTTTTGGCAATGATGGGTCTTGGTGTCTGCACAATATCATTCGGAATCAGTCTTTTGACGGCGTGATAATAAACCTTGTCTACTTAAGTACATCCTGAAAACTTCTTTGATGTTTTGTTAAAGTGGTTGAAACAACTGCTTACTGCTGTATTTATTTTGCATGAAAAATTATCCTTCAAATTCTTATTATACATGTTCATCAATCAAACTATTAGACTTCAAATCACAAGCACAAACGATATACGATTACATAATCAAATTCAATAAAATAAATAAACGAATAACAAACTAACTAATGACACCAACAAGCAAAAATGTTGAAGCAGCTTTTAGATTTGATCTTAACACCAACTTCGCCTTCATCAACTTTCTTTGAAAGGTTATGAACTCTCTTAACCCTAACTGGGTTTGAGATATGTATTTATATCAGAAAAGTATACAGAGGTAGCCCTTTAGGCAAGTAAGCAAGAGTATACAACAGTATTACACAAAGCATAGAAAATACAGTAGTCCTAAGTGACACCAATAGACTCTTGCGTTAACACCCCCCCGCAAGCTGAACGAGGGGTATCCGTAAGTGATAGCTTGGCCGTAAGATAGTGAAACCGAGACTTCAAGTGTCCTTTTGTAAAGAGATCCGCAAGTTGACGTTGAGTAGGAACATAACGAACCAACAAAGAACCACGAGCAACACGTTCACGAACAAAGTGATAATCAAGATCAATGTGTTTGGCACGAGAATGCGTAATAGGATTAGATGCCATGTATGTAGTAATCGATATTATCACATAGTAAGGTAGGTTGTTGCTTTATATAGACACCCAAGTCACGTAAAAGATATAAGATCCAAATCACTTCAGCGGCAGCAATAGCTAAGGCACGATACTCAAATTCGTACTTGAACGAGAAATGTGAGGTTGTTTCTTAGAGGACCAAGAGATCAAGTTTGGACCAACAAAGACACATGTACCAGTAGTTGAACGCCGATCGTCAGGGTTACCAGCCCAATCAGCATCACTATATGCAAAAATAGAATGTGAAGAACCAGCAGAAACTTGAAGACTGGAAGATGGCGTAAAGAATAATCCTTTACCCAAAGTGCCTTTGAGATACCGAAGTATTCTCTTGACTGCCAAAAAATGAACGTCAGTAGGAGCATGCATAAACTGACAAACTTGATTAACTGCATAGGTAATATCCGGCCTGGTCATCGTCAAATATTGCAAAGCACCCACTAGACTGCGATATAAAGTAACATCATGAAATAAGGTACCATCATGAGCGGACATCTTGGTTCCAGCAGCAACAGGAGTAGAGACTGGTTTAGCAGTTAACAAATCAACACGTTGGAGAATATCAAGAGTATAACGTGTCTGAGATAGATGTAGTCCAGAAGAAGATCTGTGTGCTTCAATCCCAAGAAAAAAATTCAAGTCTCCCAAATCTGTCATAGAGAACTGACGTTGTAGAGCAGCTAACAGTTGATTAAAAAATCTAAAGTCCGAACCTGTGATAATAATATCATCTACATAGAGTAGAAGAAGAAGTACACCAGTTGAAGATTTTCGAACAAATAAAGAAGCATCAGATTTAGATGCAACAAAGCCTAACTCGGATATATAATTGGTAAATCAAAAACCAAGCTCTAGGAGCTTGTTTAAGCCCATAGATGGCTTTATTGAGTTTACAAACATGATTCGGATATCGCCTGTCAACAAAACCTGGAGGTTGAGACATATAAACTTCCTGATCAAGAAAACCATGCAAAAAGGCATTTTTAACATCCAACTGTCGAATAGGCCATGAACAAGAAACAAGAACACTTAAAACCAAACGAATGGTAAATCTGGTTTAATAACCGGATCAAGGTTTCTTCATAATCAATACCAAATCTGTTGAGTATATCCCCTGTGCAACTAAACGAGACTTGCGACGATCAATAGTACCATCTGGCTTGCGTTTAACTCGATATACCCATTTGCAGCCAATTACGTTCATATGAGGTTTTCGAGGAACATAAGACCAAGTATCATTAAGCAGTAGAGCATTGTGTTCATCACACATAGAATCGCACCAGTCCGGAAGTTTACAAGCTTCTTTGTAAGACTTAGGTTCAACAAAAGAGTCATTCAGCTGTGAAAGAAAACAAGAAGCAATAGGATGCTTCGTAATACCCAAAAATTCATCTTTACAAGAGGTTTACGAATTCCATCACGTAAACGAGTAGTCATTGGATGAAGAGAAACACCCTGTGAAGAAGGTGAAGTAGAAGCAACAGATTCTGAGTTACTGCGAGGAGATGACTGAGATTCTATGGAAGACACAGAAGAAGATTCTCAGTGACGAAGCCGAGTCTGAATTATATGCAGTGCGAGATGATGAATCATCTCGTGGAAGATAAAACAGAAACAGTGGATATTGGTGGGATAGGAGCAGGAGAAGTAGGTGGAACCACCTGTGTAACCAATGGCAAGACAAACCAGGTGGGCAAAAGAGAAGTGACAGCAGGAGGAGTAGCTGGATTTGTAATAGAAAACGGAAAAGAAGTTTCATCAAAGAGAACATGTCTAGAGATATAAACACGTTTACTATCCAAATCAAAACACTTATAACCCTTATGTTGATTAGAATAACCAATAAACACACACGGTTTTGTCTTGTACTCCAATTTGTTTTTGTTGTATGGAACCAAATGAGGGTAACACAAGCAACCAAAAACACGCAGAAAAGCATAGTCAGGCTGTTGATTATATAACTTATAAAAGGGTGAAGCACCACCTAGAACAGGAGTAGGCATACGATTTATAAGATAAACAAAGCGAGCTTGCAAAGGCTTCGGCCAATAAGACTTAGGCATATAGCTATGATGAAGAAGAGCTAGGCCTGTTTCAACAACATGACGAATCTTGCGCTCAGACACACCATTTTGCTGTGGAGTGTGAGGACAAGAAAATTGATGTGACACACCATGAGTAGCAAAGAAATCTCGCAAAGAATGAGAGATGTATTCACCACCTCCATCACTCTGAAAAATTTTCAAAGTTGTGGAAAACCGATTCTCGCTTGAGCTTTGAAATTTTTGACACAATGAAATACTTGGGTTTTGTTATGCAAAAATATATCCATGTAAATTTGGAAAAATCATCCACAACAATAAGAAAATAACGAAAGCCAGAATTTGAAATTACTGGAGAAGGCCCCCATAAATCACTATGAACTTTAAATAGTATATTAGGACTTGAGGAATCTGATAAAGAAAATGGAAGCCTATGATGTTTAGCACAGGCACAACTACTACACAACGTGTGCCGTATGATTGAAGGAATAGAAACTAATTTCTGAGACGCTAAGGTAGAGAGACTACGAGTGTGGAGATGACCAAGACGCATATGCCACAACTGAGAGGAAGAAAGAGCTGCAACATGACTTTGAGCAGCAACCTGGGCAGACGCTGGATGAGAGCGAACAGGTTGAATAGAGTAGAGACCACCTCTATTGGGTCCGCTGAGAATTAGGTTCCCCGTTTGACGATCCTTTACAGAAAAACCGAATCGATCAAAACACACAGAAACATTGTAATCTCGAGTTAACTGAGAGACAGATATCAAATTTTTAGCAATGAGGGGAACATGAAAGACTCTATTTAAAGAGATAGAGGATTGTGGTGTAGTGAGTAAAACATTTCCAGTGGAAGAAATAGGAAGAAGATTACCATTGCCAACCATGACATGATTGGAACCAGAGTACGCAATTGGTGTAGTAAGCATATTTGGATCGGCTGTCATATGATTTGTAGCTCCCGTGTCAGCATACCAATGTTGATCAAAGGGTGTAGCCTCTGAAGTTGCATGGCAAAAACGATTGTGGAAGGTCACGAGCTTGATATGAATGATCAAATCTCTGTGTGGACAGCCAATCCGTAATGTGCTTTGGAGTCACAGATTTGACAGGGCTGTTTGCTGCTTGAAAAAGGTGAAGGAGGCGCACCAAGTATAGATTGTTGTTGCGGAGGTTGATAACCATACGAATAGTGTGAAGGTGCAAAATAACCACCACGTCCTCGTCCACCAGCACCACGACCACCACCTCGATAGCCACCACGACCATTGTTTCCACCACGGCCTCCACGACCTCCTCTCAAGAAGTAGAACCACCACGGCCAAAAGGTGAAAAATTTGGAGAAGAGGAAGATGAGAAGGTAGAACCATAAAAGGCAGTGGAAGGATTAGATTCTGATGTAGGTGAATTATATTGGGTGAGACGGATCTCATGATTGAGAAGCAAGGGTTTCAACTCTGAGAAAGAAGGAAGAGAAGAACGAGTTTCAATGGCAGTAGAAAACTGTTGATAATCAGGCCCTAGACCTCGTAGAGTATTAAGCACAAGTTCAACATCAGTTAACGGAGCCGATGATGTTGAAAGAGAGTCTCGAATAGAAGTAAGCTTCGCAAGATATGCAGAGATAGAAAGATTATCTCTTTGAAGTGTTTGTAGGCGATGACGAAGTTGAAGAGAGCGAGCTGCGGTTGGAGCAACGTAAGTATCGCCTGTATTTCCATAATTCACGGGAAGAGTCGAAATCAGGAATATCCGCAAAAACAGATTGAGTAAGCGTAGCTTGTAGCCAGCTTAGAAGTTGTGTATCAACTTGATACCAGGGAAGATACTCAGGGTTGGGAGGAGGGTTTTCAGCAGAAGAAGAGGTCAGAAAAGGTGAGGGAGATGCAACAATTTGGATCAACATGGTCAGTAGATGTCATGAGATCGTAGTATAGGGAGGATTTGACGACGCCACTGGATGTAGTTGGTTTCATCAAGTTTGAAGGAGACATACGAAGTTTTGAGCTTAAGGGAAGAAGAAGAGGATGAGACAGGGGAAGACATGGTAGCCGATTCTGTAGACATGATATTAGGGTTTAAAGGTTGAAAAGAAAAAGAAAAAAAAAAATATGGAAGACAGCCCTAATGGCTCTATACCATGAAAGGTTATGAACTCTCTTAACCCTAACTGGGGTTTGAGATATGTATTTATATCGAGAAAAGTATACAGAGGTAGCCCTTTAGGCAAGTAAGCAAGAGTATACAACAAGTATTACACAAAGCATAGAAAATACAGTAGTCCTAAGTGACACCAATAGACTCTTGCGTTAACATTCTTTACCTCCTTATCCTCTTCACGAACTGCCGTCTTTTGTGATGGTTCCAACTCTATAGAAGCCTTCAAATTATATTCGTCGGCTAATTTCTTGAGCAAAGTGCTAATTTCCTCATCTTCTGATATTGCAATTGGTGTGCTCTCGGTAGCCGACGAACTAGTAAATTTCGCCACAATTTCATCATCGAAATACTGTTTTTCTATTTGATCCATTGTTTTCAACATGTTTTTAGTATTTCCGCTTGTTAAAGAAGCGTCAATTGACTCGACAATTGCTGGAATCGAACTAAGCACCTTACTTTCTTCCGGTTCTTTGTCAAAGTAATCAACCATAGAGTCAAGCCGGTTAGATATTTGACGATAGTTTACCATCTCACGTCTCATGCGCACCATATTCCTAACGTGAATTCGAATTTGTTTCTCGTTTCCTTTTTCCATTGCATTCTTGACCTTAAGCTTTTCGGGTTCTATTTCTTTCTCACGTTCATCTGCCATTGATCTTAAACTATCCGATACGGATTTTAGATCTTCTGTTTTGCTTTCCACTTTCTCAAAACTAAAACTTCCTTCCATTTCAAACTGATTGATTATTGTTGGATGATTTTCAAGTGTTTCTTTCTAATAATGATATGGATACTGTCTTCTCTTAAATGGTATTTTGGATGATGAAATTATTTGCAGAAGTTCATAATTTTATAGTGATTTAGGATTAGGTAGAATTTCTTGTGCTTAGAGCAGACAAACCACATAACACAAAAGATTAGGTTTGGTGTTAGTTAACCTGAAAGCGGGAAGAAATTCTATCCACATTTAAAAACGAACAAGCCGCCAACACGTTTTTTTTTTTTACTTTGACCTATTGAGTTGATCAGGTCAAGGTGTCTCGTCCTGGAATCGTGATCCGAGTTTTACGTCAAACCGGTACGTACGTTGTCTATAGGATTCCGGCGGGGCACATTCTATTGCTCGTGTTTGTTTTTACATGCAGCCGTATTTAGGTCTCTTGTCACTTTCACCGTTGTTATAAAACCCTAGTTTTCCTTCAATATCTTGCATCAATATCTAACATGATGAATATCAATGATTCTGAATCCAATACAGTTCTTCCTCATGATCTCATCATGGATGATATACTCACTCGAGTTCCTATCGAGTCTGTGGTCCGGTTCACTTGTTTATGCAAATTATGGTCCAAATACCTCCTAAACAACAAGAGAACTCTCCTTCAGGGCCGGCCCTGGGATTTCGCTGCACCGAAGTGACCCATCCCCATAATCTCTGTTAGCATTACCAGTAATCAAGACAAGTTTATACTTCTTGATTATTGCATATATATTAAGCAAATAATACTTAAAATTGTACCTACACATATATTAAGTTACGAAATGGTTCTCGAAAAACAGAACATACTTCTTAATTTTTACATATTTCAAACAAGAAATGATTCACAAAGTACTAATGAAATCCAATGGAAGAAAAAATCTGGATACTGCGCAACTAGCAAAATCCCACCACCTAGGCATGTTAATTTTACTTACTGTGAAGAATTTTCTCGACAATCTGAAAGAAAAATATTGGTCTTGTGAAATACTCCCTCCGTCCCATTATTAGTTGACCTAGTAGCACAATTTAGAAATGATTTATCTTTCAAACTATCCCATGGATAATCGTAAATTTAATATCATTGGAAAACATTTTAAAACACCTACGTAACGAATATAAACATGAGTATCAACTTATATAAATTCAATTATTAATTGGAGAAAATTATAAAACAACTAGGTCATCTAATAGTGGGACGGAGGGAGTAGTATATAAGAGAGTTTTTACATATTTAGCACTAAACCATCAAGTTAACTACTTATTTATAACATGCCCCTAAATCTCTTATAAATGTGTCCTTTTTTATTATTTGTAATCGTAATTTAAACCTTCATTTTTTATCTTAACATAAAACCATGGTTAGACAAAAAGCTAATTTGCTGCCCCGAAGTCAACCTTCGTTGACCTTCCCTCAGGGCCGGCCCTGCTCTCCTTACTCATCACCACCAGGTATCATGGATAACGAGTACGATAAAAATACTTGTAAATATTATATATCACTATTTGATGTTGATAGGAATAAAAGAAAGATTATTAGGTTTAGAACAGAAACTGATTATTATCGGCTTAATTATTTGGGAATTAAACAATCTTTTAATGGCTTACTCCTGATTCATCGACGTAAATATTATTATGATTATATCGTTTACAACCTGATTACGAGTCGTTCTGTTAATCTTCCGATACCGGTTGGGTTAGGATCATGGGATTGTGAAGTTCGTTTGGCTTATGACCCTGTCGGGGAGAATTATAAAGCCGTGTGTTTTGGTGGGCATGCTGATGAGAATTTCTGCAAGATCTTAACACTTGGAGAATTTGGAAGGAATTCTTGGAGAAATCTAGTGAAGCGTGGTTTCCGTTTCGATAAACCTTACAACTCTATGAGGAATGGAGGTGTTTTCTCGAATCTGTGGAATGGAGTTGTTTTCTCGAATGGGTGTTTTATATTGGCTTAGAGGTGGTACTGAAGAACTCATGAATGTTAAGAAAGCAATATATAGTGTTGATGTTAGTACAGAAACTTTGTATGCTACTAAACTCCCCAACGGCGCATCATCTAGTGGGGATGGTGATCTAGTGAAGATGGGAGGATTAGTATGCTATTATGAATGGAACCTCGTATACCAACAATTAAAATTATGGGTTTTGAAGAAGAATATCGATGATCAGTGTGAATGGGGTGTGAGAAAGGAACATTGAACTGGAGAGGAGCTTTCAAAATATTGATTTACAGTATAACTGTGTAATTACAGTATACAGTATAACTGCGTTTAAGGGTTTATGAAAAAGGCTGGAAGGATACACATTTAAGCTATCAGTACTACTCTTGTGATGTTGAGTTGAATAAGATTGAGCTAATTTCAAACATGGCAAACAAAGGCGAATGGCATGTGAACAGCATTGCTTACATTTAGCCTTAATGTAATGATGGAGTTGAAGACAAACATAGCAAATCAATGAAGTGTTTGGAGATCATCAAAGCTTGTTTATGAGGGTGCAGTTCATTTTATGTTTTCCTTTTAGTTCCTTCTTCTTTTGTTATGCTTTCTTAGCTTTGTTAGTGCAAGTGTGTTACGTTTATTTATCTTTTTTTCAATGATAATAGCAATCTTGAAGTATGAATGCACATCATCTGGACTATATTTGAGGTAAGTTTGCATGTTGTTGGTGTGATTATACTTATTGCAAAAAACACTTGATAGACGCATGGCAGCCATTTTAATTTTTGAGTATATTTCGCAATTCAAGCAGCAATATTATTGAGTCAAGACTAATGCTCTCTCCCCATGAGGCCTGAATGTCATGACCTCTATCTAGAAGCATCTGGCTAATAGCCATATAGCCTCTAGGAGCGTCCCGCCAATCTCTAAGGCAGTTAATAAACGAGGATCATTCTTTGATTTTAGCTGATGATGATGAGACGGTAGATAACCTATCTAATAACATCTGGAACTTGTCTTCTTGATCAATCAGACTAACCCTAACATACTTGTTATAATCCATGCCGAAGTTCTTCCCTCCTCTTACTAAAATTTTTAGCTTTCCCTCAAGAAGGCTTTCACAATTTCCTACATTTTCAAGGTCACATTTCAACCATGCAAAACCTGGATGTGCTTCCCTTATTTCTCCAAAATAGTTGCAGAACTGCTTCGGATATTTAGGCAAGGAAAAAGCTCCACTTTCACTTGCGACTTTTCTTAACCTCTCCCACCTATCTACCATGATTTTCTTACCGAACTCGAAGAAATTGCCAGCAAGCTGTAAAGATATCGATTGCGCACTCTCTGTCACAGCTCTCATGATTGTTGCAGCTCTGTATTGGGAGTCTTTGGAGACTCCAATTGTACTGAGCTCAATGAACTTGGTCATTTTTCTTGCTATCTTTTCATCCTTGACAATAGCCCAACCAAGACGCGTCCCGGCATGACCCGTACTTTTAGAAACAGTAAACAACATGATATCATGGTCAGCTGGTTTAGTAATCGGAGTATATTGAGGCCAATAGTAAGCGAGATCATGAATCAATTTTCCTCGATTTCCATTAACTACTGGTGTCATGGTATGCCCATCTGGATTATTAGGACTACAAACAACTTCAATGTATGGTTCATTTTTGTCATCAAATTTGCAAGCATCCCCACTCCATTTATATAGCCTTGATTTTAGAAAATCTGTCACTGCTGGATATGACGAATAATAAGGTACCGCCGAAACAACATCCATAGGCTTCGAGGAAGAAATATCACCATTATCATCAGTAGAAGCAAGAGCGAAAAGTGAAGCTTGATATAATTGAGTTGAGCCAGTACCAACCACAATGTAACGATCTTTCGTAATAGCATTACCAACTAACTCATGTAATTTCTTAATCTCGTCACTAAATTCTTTTTCTAAAAACCAACAAATATTACCTCCATTATTTGGAAAATAACTCAAATTTTGCCATCCTGGTATCACTATACTACTTTTTTCTCCTGCTTTTTTCCAATATTCAACAAACATTGTTGGATCACCCTGATCGAGATTAATAGTTTCTAATGGTTGTTGTTTCTTGATTGAATCTTCTTTTTCTCAGCTGAATCGACATTGGCTGGCCTGGGACACATTTTGACAGAATTTTCTTTAAGCACAAGCAACAACAGTGAATAAGAAAGAATGGATGGATATATTCTATCTGTGCTGTCTCAATTTTGATATTTCGTATGATGAAAATGAAATTATCTGCAGAAGCTCATGATTTTATAATGATTGAGGTTTTAACTTCGAATCTCATAAAGATTAGATTGGGTTTAGTTAAATCGAAAATCTTGCTTTATTTGATCAAAAAGAACATCTGAAAGCGGGAAGAAATTCTATCTATCATTTAAAAATGAATAAGTGCGTAGACTTTGGTCCTAGCCAACACGTTTTTCTTGACTTTGATTTTCTGAGTTGATCGGGTTTAAGTGTGTCGACTACGAACTCGATTTGAGTTTTGAACCGAGTTTAGACAAGGGAACATTAATTAAATACCCCTTGAATATAAGGTCTTCATAAATACCCTTCCATTTTATTTAAATACCCCTAAGAGGTATATTTTAAGTGGATAATGAAAATGAACTAGTATTTTTTTGGATAATGAAAATGAACTAGTATGTTTTTGACGCGTGAAAACGTCAACCCAACCTCCTCCGGAGGTTGAATTGACTTAATATAATTTTAAATGTGCCAAAAAAGTAGACCCTAAAAACCTAAAATAAACCCTTTGGGGGTATTTGTAAATTTCTTAAGGGTATTTGTGAAGACCCCCGAAAAGGAGGGGTATTTATACAATTTCCACTTTAGACAATAAGTTTTTTTTAAGGGGCAAATGCCATATACTCCCTCCGTATCTATTTTATAGGCGGAATATTGTTTTTTCCTTGTACCATTAGATAGGCGGAATGGCAATTTCAAGATGGTTTTTAACTATTTTACCCTTATTTACGTTGTTTGGTTATCATCACAATTGGGTCTCTGTCTCTAACATAGAAAATATAACAAAGCGCAAAACAGAAAAAAAAAAACATGGATATTTGTAAAACTAAAAGAAGTTTCTTAATCTAAGAGAATTGATCCCTCCGCTTATATATATATATGGTACGGAGGGAGTAGTAAGGAACTAGAACGCATCTTAAGCCGAGTCGATGAGTCATATCGGTTCCAAGAATGTTTCCATTTCATCCGGTGGTTGATAATAAAATTTTAATGCAAAGCCATAGACTTGTGTAGACCTCCATGTTGTGAAATGAATGTTTAATGGATTTCCACCCCAACATACCACTACCTTTACCTCGTCTTATGTCACCTTTGCACCGTCTTATTACGTTGTAATCGCCACATTAATGTATATACATTTAAGTGGCAAGTAATGGTTGGATTCCACTATGTGCTATTAAGCATTTTACCTATTGTATATGGTTTATAAATAAGGTTCTTTTATACAATTGTATTTCACATGACTAATATGCTAATAAGATGAGCTCCTTCTGAATCTTCCTCTTTAGTTGTTTATTGTTTAATTAATCAGTACTTTATGATTCTCCGGATTATATCATGGGTTGCAAGGACGCGTACGCGTAGACGCGGACACGACACGACGTAAACGCGGATACTATAAAATTCTCAAAATATTAGGACGCGGACACGTATATACATATTATATTTATGCTTCAAAAAAAAATACATATTATATTTATATATTATTTATATATACAATCATGTATTTATACAACAAAGTCAGGTGTTTCGATCCTAAAACTTAGAAAATGATGCTATATATATATGTATAAATTTCAAAAGAAAAGAAGATATCGTTTGTTTATACACGCCGAAGGTCAAACAATCAATCACTATTGAACACATGGCACAATCAAAATGCATTCTTAGATTAAAATATGCCCAACTAAGGGTATATATGATGTCATTTCCAATAATAAACCCTAATAAAGACCTAAATGATTGATGTAAATGTTTGTCTTTCTTCTTTTAGTTAATAATAGTAAAAACAAAGGAAAAAGTTTAACTGAAAATGAAAAAAAAAAGGCGTCAAATCCGAATTATTGGTGCGTCCAAACCAGACGCGCGCAGGACGCGCAAATTAGTGCGTCGGACTCGCATCGTGTCAGCGTCCCACACGCGCGTCCCGTGTCCGACACGAGTTAGACGCGGACACTGCTCAAGAAATGGAGCGTCCGTGCAACCCATGTTATCACCATCTTTTAGTAGAATGTGATTGTTGAGCTAACATTTAAGTAATTTTATTTGAATACAGTTGTACCAAAATATTTCATATTGCTTATATCTTTTTTGTTAATTTGAAAATCATATATAAAAATCATGTTGTTGCTTCTGCATAATTTTGGATTGTTTTCTCTAAATTTATTGACCATATAACAAAACAACCAATTCTGACCATTTCAGAGAGAGAAACACGTTGAATATCAACTACAAAATTATTGACAATAACTTGAGGTAGTCTATTAGACAGAGCCCCATCCAAGCCTCCAAATTCCTTACAGACACCTTACAAAATATCTTCGTACGTTTTCTTTATGGTTTCACATATCATGATGAAAAAAGTTACAACAATGGGAAAACATTAAACAAATATGAAAAAATACGGATCCAAGAAGTTTTTTTTTGTCGATATAAAACATCACAATGGCTTCCCATGAGAAGTCTACATTTTCTAACCCAACAACCAATGAATTTCCAGCCATTAAAGATAATGATGCGTTGTCTGATATTGGGTATATGGTGTTGAATTATTATTACCTGTAATCCAAGTTTGTATGTCTTGTAAGTTACGAATACTTGTGACCCAAGAATGCTTGTAGGATACGTATTCATAGATATAAATAGCTGAACATTAAGTTGTAATTATCATCAGATTAATAAAAATTATGGAAACCAAAGTCTGTGTTGGTATCAGAGCAGGATTCTAATCAAAGATTGATTAGTACCGATCCTGTTGAAACCATTGGCAACCCGTAACCTTTCTTTACGTTTTTTTGTTTCAAACCCTAGAGATATTCTTCTCTAAACCTTATTCAAAAACAAAACTTAGAGATATTCTTCTGTGAACCTTATTCAAGAACAAAACCTAGAGATATTGTTCTCTGAATCTTATTCAAAACCTAGAGAAATTTCTTCTCTAAATCCTATTCAAAACCTAGAAATATCTTTCTTTTGAACATATACTTCATTATCAACAATGAGTGGTGACGAAGGATCCCCATCAACACCTATGATGAATATTGTGCCAGTGTATGAACATACACCTACATCGATTCCATATGGAATAAAATTGAATGATACTAACTTTTCTCTGTGGTCTCAAATGGTTACAATGTTTGTTGCCGGAAAAGGGAAGAATGGGTATATTATAGGTGATACTGTGAAATCAGCTGCACAAGACAAAACATCGTATGATAAGTGGATAATGGAGGATGCTACTGTAAAGGGTTGGCTCATTGGTGCAATGGAAGCTGATCTGATGAATCTCTTTATTCGATTACCTACTGCGAAGGATGTTTGGGATGTTGTATCTCAAACTTATTATGAAGGTGCTGATAAGTCTATTCTGCATGATTTAACTCGTAAAGTTATGACAACAAAACAAAGTGGTAGACCTATAACAACCTTCTTTTCTGAACTCAAATTAATTTGGCAAGAGTTTGATTACAGGAAACCTATTCCCTTTACACAACCAGAATTGATCAAGATACATAAGGAAGAAATTGATGAGGAAATGATATATGTGTTTCTCGCTGGTCTTGATGACGTCTATGATATTGTTCGAGGAGAAATACTTCGCACTGATCCACTACCAAAGCCTGAAGCAGAATTTTCTACCTTGCGCTGAGAAGAACAACGACGCAATACTATGATAGTTCAAGGAAGTGATTCTCATGTGGCTATGTCTGTCAAAACAGTTGAGAATAATTCTTGGACTACCAAACCTCCTTCAGCTAGTAATAATGGAAGATGTGTACACTGTGGTAACACAAAACACTTGTCTGAAAACTGTTTTCAGAAAGTTGGTTACCCAGACTGGTGGGATGATAATCAAAAACGAATAAAAGCTGGAAAGGGAAAGATCAAGGCTAAGGCGGTTATTTGCACTACTGCTGTTTCTACCGCGACAACAGAATCTGAACGAGGTAATATTAGCCTTACTGCACTTGCTCATAGTTCTAAAAGGGATCATGGTTGGATTCTTGATTCTGGTGCTACTAATCATAGGACCTTTGATGCGTCCATATTAAGGGACAAAAGTACTTCAAATTGTTCCGGAGTTACAAATGCTAATGGTATGACATATCCTGTTACGGGAGAAAGAAGAGTTGATCTAACTAACTCTTTATCTCTAGAACATACCTTATTAATTCCCAAGTAACTTATGTCAGTATCTCAAGTAACTTCTCAATTAAAGTATTTAGTATTGATATATCCTGATTTCTGTTTTCTTCAGGATCTCAGCAGTGGGGAAATAATTGGCAGGGGTACTAAAAGAGAGGGGTTATACTATGTGGATGATGTGTGTGAAGGAAGATCTTTGTTAGCTAAAGGAATATCTCACTCACATGCAGATGAAATTTGGTTACATCATCGTAGACTAGGGCATGTTTCAGAAAGGAAAAATAGACAATTATTGGAGATTACCAGGGCTAGCTTAATTGGAGCTCATATGAAATCAAGTTTTTGGGAAGAAGCTCTTATTAGTGCTATTTTTCTTCTTAATCGTGTCCCTACACAAGTTCTGAAGTTTCAAACACCAATGGATAAACTAGCGTCATTTGTGACTCTTCCGTCTAATCTTACACTTCCACCACGAGTATTCGGTTGTGTAGTTTATGTACACATACAAAAGAATTTACGTTCGAAGCTTGATCCTTGTGCTCTTAAATGTGTCTTTGATGGAAACAATCAATTTTAAAGGGGCTACAAATGTTATCATCCTCCAACAAGAAGAATGTATGTCACCATGGATGTGACTTTCTCTGAACATGAAATGTATTTTTCTTCCGCTGAATTCAATGTCTCTCAGTTAGGAGAGAGTATAAAAGAAGGTGTTAATTGGATGGAATTGTTTCTGGACGATTGTGTTTTAATGATAGAATCTACGTAAGTCGAAGATGGTCAACAATCACCACAAATTTCATCAATTGACAATATTGTTGCGTAAAAATATAGATGAAAACGAAGATGAAACTCAAAGTCTTATTGAAGAAGATAACCCCTCTACTACTACAATGCCTACTCCTGTTATTGAGGTAAGTAGTAATATTACTATTAATACTAATACTGAGAATTGTGAAGTTGTTGAAGCTAACAGGTATCAACTACCACTAAGGAGCAATCGTGGAGTACCACCGGAGAGATATTCTCCAGAACCTATAAAAAAGGTTAAGTATCCTATTGCAAATTACATGTCAACTCATAGATTGACTCTCTTGCAAGGCATTTGTTAGTCGATATCGAGATATTGCCATTCCTACCATTGTCCAAGAAGCATTATCTAATCCTAAATGGGCTGCTGCTATGCTTGAAGAAATGCGAGCACTCATAAAAAATCAGACATGGAGGAAAGTTATACTACCAGAAGGAAAGAAACCAGTTGGTTGCAGATGGGTATTCACTGTGAAGATTAATCCTGATAGTTCTATTGACACGTATAAGGCAAGACTTGTTGCAAAAGGATTTACTCAAACTTATGGTATAGATTATCATGATACTTTTGCTCCTGTAGCAAAACTGAATATCGTTCGTGTATTGTTGTCTGTAGCAGCAAATTTGGGTTGGCCACTACAACAATACGATGTTAAAAATGCTTTTTACATGGAGACTTAGAGGAAGAAGTTTACATGTCACTGCCACTGGGATTTGGTGATTCAGATCCAAATATTGTGTGTAGATTGAATAAAGTTTTATATGGTTTGAAGCAATCACCACGTGCTTGGTTTGGGAGATTTCAAAAAGCAATGATTAAATTTGGGTATAAACAAAGTAATGCAGATCATACTTTGTTCTTAAAGAAGTCTGGCAGTAAATTAACATCACTCATTATTTATGTTGATGATATGGTAGTAACAGATAATGATGCTGATGAGATGCTAAACTTAAAGACATATTTGTCTTCAGAGTTTGAGTTGAAAGATCTGGGGGCTCTCAAATATTTTTTGGGAATTTAAGTTATATGATCCAATCAAGGTATTTTCTTATCCCAACAGAAATATGTACTTGACTTACTCAAGGAAACAGGTATGCTAGGTTGTCAACCAATTAGTTCTCCTATTGAGCAAAACCATAAACTAGATGAGGCTTCTGATCAAGTGCCAACATATAAAGGAATATATCAAAGATTAGTAGGGCGTTTAATTTATCTTTCCCATACTAGACCTGATATTGCTTATGCGGTGAGTGTTGTTAGTAGGTTTATGCATAATCCTGGTAAACAACATAAGGATGTTGTCGTGAGAATACTTAGATATTTAAAGTCTCACACTGGAAGAGGTTTGATGTTTTCAAACCATGGAAATATGGATATTTTTGGGTACACTGATTCAGATTGGGGTGGAAAAGGAGATAGAAGAAGATCAACTACAGGTTATTTCACATTTGTTGGAGGTAATCTTGTTACTTGGAAAAGTAAAAAACAGAAAATTGTTTCTTTGTCTAGTGTTGAGGCTGAATATAGAGCAATGGTTAAAGGAATTTGTGAGTTACTATGGCTTAAACAGCTCATGGGGGAGCTTGGTTTATTCATCAAGTGTCCAATGAAGTTATTTTGTGATAATCAGTCAGCAATTAAGATTGCACAAAATCCTGTTCAACTCGATAGAACCAAGCATGTTGAGATTGATCGTAACTTCATCTATGATAAGTTATAAGGTAAAATTATTGAAGTGCCGTTTTGCCGTTCTTCAGAGCAACTGGCAGATGTATTAACTAAGGCGGTATCAAACAAATCGTTCTGTGATTCTATTTTCAAGCTGGGAATGTGTGATATCTATGCACCATCTTGAGGAGGAGTGTTGAATTATTATTACCTGCAATCCAAATTTGTATGTCTTGTAAGTTACAAATACTTGTGATCCAAGAATGCTTGTAGGCTACGTATTCATAGATATAAATAGTTGAACATTAAGTTGTAATTATCATCAGATTAATAAAAATTCTGGAAACCAAAGTTTGTGTTATGGGTGCCCAATAACATGGTCCAATGCACAATCTGGTAATGATATTATCAAAGCTAGACTGGATTGAACTCTTGTCAACGATCACTAGTTTCTTCATATTGTCAATTCCAAGATATTTCATGTGGAGTCCATTAGTTCTAATCACATAACAATTTTATGGAAAATAATTTGCTCTCGCACTGCTAGATCAAATATGATCTAGTAGCACCATATGCGAGCATGTGGCATCGTCTAACCAAATATTTAACTCCAGGTATACCTTACAGATTTTCTAGGAACTAAATATATTCGATTGTTTATTAAACAAAAATCCCTGGAAGTTGGATGACTATTTGCGCCGTATTGTAGGGGAGTTGAAAGAAACGTCCGAGCAAATCAAGAACTAAAAAGGAAAATGAAGCAAAGCTCCAATTAAAACCAAACCAAATAGCGAAGAAATCCCCAAAAACTAAACTCACAACTACTAAACGAAGAGAATTCCCGACACGAGCCTCGGTGAAGAAACTAAGAGCAAAGAGAAAACCATCTCTAGGTACTAATGAAGAATGGCGCGACAAAGAAATTTTTCAAAGCAAAACCAACGACTACAGGTATGTAATCCTTTTTTTTTGTTGGTGTTGCTACTAGTGTTTTGTTTCCGTTTTACTATGTTTATTAAGAGTCGGATGTTTATAGGTACATGTCAAGGTTTTGACTAAATCTGCATACCTCCCCTCAGACTAAGAACCAAGTTCACGGTGGATTCAAGCTAACTTTTCATGTCGCCTAACGTTCGAACCATCTTCAAGCTGTTTACCAGCAAGAATCAACCTATGTTATCTAGAGGCATTCCTTTCTTGTCTTGTATTTTTCATTTAACATTATCAATGGTGTCAGAACTGTTTATGTATAAGAAGGCCAAAGCAAGTCAATATTTAAACTTTCAAAAGTATGAATTCAATAGTTTTCTTTCTGAAACTTGTAATATCCAGCTAGAACCGATAAAAACAGCTTGATGTTACTTGAAAAAAATGGTGTATGAATGGAGGATTTTAATGACTCTACGAACAATTTAGTTGTGGATTATTAAAATATTTACTAGCTATGACAAAACAGTTGTGAGAGCTTAAGCAATGATTTCTGCATGTATTCGATCGAGTGCAGTCTTGATTACTTCAGCGTCTACCAGTGTAGTCAAAATCGCTCTCCAAGGTCGATTACTCGCCGAGTAATCGCTACAGGCTATATGACCGAGGCGATTTCCGATTCCAAGTTATTCCCTATTTTTTTGCGATCAAGGCAGCCGATTTAGAACAGATTTTTGAGCAAAACGAGTTAACGATTTTTCCGAGTTGGCCTTGAATGCACTAAAATCATAAAGAAAATTGCTGTAACCCCTCATATGGGAGTTATAAAATAGAAAAACCTCTAATTGCATGGTAAACACGTTCAATAACAATATTACACATTTAATTATACGATAGTATAAAATTTTAATTTTAATTAGGTAAAAATCACGACTTACGAGAGGCAATATATAAATTATTAATAAATAGATACCTAGTATTAGACCGAGTTTTGGCGATTTCCAAGTCCGAACTTGTTGCTCCTCACTCCAAGCTCCCCAACCGAGTAGGACCGAGGAATGATTTCAATTACTTTGGCGTCTACATACCCATTTTAAGAACGAGGGAAGCTAAAAAAAAAAAGAGGGAAACGAATGGGTTTTGTCAAAAAAGGAAAAACAGACAGTTAGCCGTAAGAAATAGACAACGGCTAAAATATCGGAGCTTACTTATGGCTTCTCTTAAATATAGCCCATGCTTTTATTAACTATAACCCATACAAAATAAGTCATTAATCTAACCAAACGGATCCTTATAGTTATTCAACATAACCCACAAAATTATATGCAATTTTTATATATAGCCCATAGTATTATATGAATCCTCAAACCCTAAATCAAAAGAAAAAAATTAATTATATAATGGTCATATTAATTTTATGTATGATTTATGACATACATTATTTGATGATTTATATGAATACTCAATCTAATATAATCAAGATTGGGAAAAAAGATCATCATATTATAATTTCATATAGAATAATAATGCTAATGGAGTTTTAGAAAATTAATTTTAAGAAAAGAATCAAAACCCTTGTCATTTTTGAATTTCAATTGATGTTGTGGAATTTTTTTAAGGTAACAATTAGAATATGTAAGCTCAATCGATATTAGTGTAGTCATGATTGAGGATAAGTAACATCATCCTAGAGAAAAATAAAAAAATTGGGTTTAGTTTGTTTAGGGAAAAAGTAAAAATTAGGGTTTATAATAGGAAGAATAGTGAAAAAATAATTAGAGATAATTAAAGTATAATTTAGTTTAGATTTCAAAAGGTAAAGTTAGGGTTTATATTTTGATTTTGGAGAAGAAGCAGGATTGAGAAAATTAAAGATTTGTTTGGTAAATTTGATTTTTCGTTTTAACTTAAACTTTTTGGGCTATAGTTAGAAAAACGTGGGCTATATTTAAGAGAAGCCTTACTTATTATACGACTGTATATGATTGCATCTAACTGTGGTTAAACAAGGGTCAAATGAAATCATAAATTGCCACATGCTCCTATATAGTGCTGTTAGATCAAATATGATCTAGCAGCGCTAGAGAAAAATTCATTCCCAATTTTATTGGTAACCAATCCACAAAGTAATCAAGGAAAAAGGCCACATAGGCACTTCAAAGGTGGTTTGGAGACCTTACATCTAATGAGATTATTAAAAACTCTAATGACATAGATGTTATAGGGTTGGGGCTCATCAATATCACAAAGTGAGAGATTTGTTTAATCAACTTCACTATTTAAACATCCATTCAGTGACAAATCAGACAAATAAAGCTATTTAAAAAGCAAAGTCTGATTTAGAGCATCTACAGAAAATTCAAGAAAACTTTTATACTCAACAATATCCGAGATGAATTTGTCAAAAGTTATGATAGAAGCACGAACTTTTATCATACGTAAATGTAAAAATACATTTTAATAAAATTTTATCTTTGAAAATGACAATTGGCCAATGGTTTAGTGATAGGAGTAACATTGAGGACCTTCTAGTTTTACATTTAATACTATTGGTGATACTTCTGATCTCATTTAAAATAGGGATTTTCTTGAATGAACTAATCCATGTATTACCCCATTAATTGGACAATGGAAATATTTTGAGTCCAATTACTATTCAAAAAATGAGGAATACCATGGGCAAAATGGCTCAACTGCATGCTCTTGTTCCCGCACCAGGATTTTATAAGAAAAACATAGAATTAATTGTCAATGATGTCTGGCTTATGGTTAAAAACTTCTTTAAAACTAAACACATTCTCAAAGAATTGAATCATACTTTTCTAACTTTAATTTCTAAAGTAAACAATCTTTCAACACCATCTGATTTTAGACCTATATCTCTTTATAACACTAGTTATACGATTATATCTAAAATCATTGTTAATAAAATGAAAACATTTCCATAAAATGATTCACCTTATCAAATTTTATGTGTTCCTGATAGATATATACATGACAATTTAGTGATTTCCCATGAGCTTATTCAGTCAATGTGAATGAGAAATGATAAAAATGGGGTAATACGCTCAAACTTAATATGTCAACAACTTTCGATAGAATTGAATGGTCATTCTTAATTTATGTGCTTGAAAAGTTTGGCTCTTCTAGTGATTGGTGTGTTCTAATTTTTTAATATGTGAGCACAACGGATGTTGCTATCACGCATAATGAATCATCTTACAAATCTTACAAACCTTCTAGGGTCTAAGACAATGTGACCTTTTATCTCCGTATCTATTCATAACATATGTGGAGTCCTTTTCTAGATATTCATTGCATGCCGAATCCTGCCATTTGGAAATTGTATGAAATAAACTGCTATTATGGGTATTTGTTAATTTTTCAATCTATCATCACCATCTCGAGAGTAATATATATATATATATATTAATTCCCATTTAATTTTATGAATTGATAACAATTATGTAAAAATCGTTGTTTATGTGCTTTAGAATTTAAACATTCTTTGATATTTGGAATGATTAAGAGGTTTTATTGTCGTTGCAAAACTAAGGAATTCTTTTAATTTTTCTACCTATTCTTATTGGATTCATGATATTTTACATGAGGTATAAATTAACTTTTCATTATGAGTGCGGCAGAATAAATCTTTATATCTTTATTATTATTTTTTTTATAATTATTTACCATGTTCTTAATAACAACAATTATATTAATAATCTTACAAAATAACTCATGCAGAGCTTTTGGTTGGTAACCTAGCAACAAGCCGGGCTCCAACTCCTCTTTGATTTGCAACACCTAATCTATAAAAAATAAAACTACCTAAGCCGCTACTGGCATCATTGCTCACCAAGCACTTCCGTAGACGCTTGAAAAAAACAAGAGTATCTTCTCCAAGCTCCCCTAAAGTAGAGAAGGCCATAACACCCAAGCCGTAACCATGTGCAGCACACTTATCCAAATACTTGGCACCTTTACGAGAAACAACACTAGAAATAGGCTTTCTAGGGGCAAAGGAGCGGACACCCTCACCAGTGAATGGAGAGACGCCTGTGACATCCATACAAACATCTTGCCCATTTTCCCGGTTAAGAACAAGAATATCAGCTGGCTATATATCTCTACCATCATCCGAATGAATACCTAGAGAAACCTCCTTATGCGCAGGTACATTGGCTTTGTAACAAATGTCGATGACAACATCACGAACAACATCATGGCGAAACTTATACCCAATATCCTTAGAACAATGAAGCGCATGATCACCAAAGATGTCCATAGGTTTGCTACAACTTGGACATGAACTATTCTCAACGAACATAGGAATACCAAGGCGATAACAGAGCACAACTCTAAATTGTCTAGGCCCAAGGCATTAATGAAGCCCACTAATAGGTACCGCCAAAAGGTAGTCTTGTGCGTGCTTGACACGGTTACATTGCCATAAGATGGAATCTCTTTCGACATAAGAAATTGGTCCGGGATTTGCTTAACCGCATCAAAATAAACTACTGCCAAGGAATGCATAGAAGGGGGGCAGAATCATCGACACAGTAAGTAGACGGCAATCCACATACTTGGGTGAAGGTCTGAAGAGCCAACTGATAAGCTGGACCTTTTTATAATCAAACTATAATCCATATAAGAAAGTTTACATGATGGCTTACAAAAAATAAAGTACATAAAAACATGAAACAAATTAAATTGAGATGTGACACACAAATAAATCGCGAAGAGAAAGAGTGATCTACAACAACAACACCCAATTATTGTACGTAAATATTAGAGAAGGAATGGTACCTGAAATTATAATTCGACCATTTTGATTTGTTTTCTTTTTTTAAAAAGAGGTGCTCCTATAAGAGAGGAGTAATTTTTCCAAAAAAATTTCATGTGTAGCGAGTAACCCTGAATCCCATAACGAATACATTTATTATAATCAACGAAATAACTTCTGAATCACAATTAACTATGTAAAACTTATCAAAAACAAGTAATCTTTGCTCAGATCGGTCCCTAAGATGAAAGGACTTTTTAAGGATTTGATAGGAAAGAAAGAAAAGATATTGGTATTATCTTATCCGCTTCAAAAGTACTTGTCAGAATCGTATCCACCTCAAAAGTACTTGTCAGAATCGACCAGTCGCATTTTGATTTGACGCCATTATTTTCTCCATTGATTTTTAAAAACATTTGATGTCAAGCTTGACATTATATCTAAGATGAAATTCATAAAATACATAAGGGTCATTTCTTTTTTCTTTCAAGTAAAGAGGCGAACCTCAGACATTACGATGCCGAGTCTGAATAAGACTTTTAGTTGTTACTGGACTCACCCTAATTAAAGCTAAAATCGAAGTTCAATGAGTTACAAGCACTAGGATTTTTCCAGAAATACAGATTCGAGGATTATATCATTACAATTTTAAGATGAACAATTAGACTTAATTATACCGTTACAATTTTAAGATGAACAATTAGACTTAATTAGGTTGGATAGACATGATGGGGCTGCCAAAAAAAAGTCCATACCCGAAAAATTAAAATATAAGAATCCATAAACGATCCATCAATTTTTTGCTTATTTATTGGCTATAAGAAATTATTATCTTTTTACATGTCTTTTTTTTTGATCAATCAACAAATTTAAATTCATTCAAATCAAAATAGTGATTACATGTTCGCTAACAAGATTAACAAAAACATCTAAATACATAAAAAAACATCAAGATAATCAAAACCCTAATACAAATAAGGATATCAACTACATGTAGATCACGAAGAGAAAGAGCAGTAAACCGCAGAAATAACCAATTTTTGATTTTGTATACGTGAGAGATGATTGTATATTCCGGAAACAATTTCGACCATTTGATTTGATTGTATTCTTCCATGATAAGAAATGCTCCTGAAAGGGATGAGTATTTTCCCCACATGTCGAAAGACATAAAAAAAAAGATGTAAAAACATCTTATTCAATAAACTATTACCTAAAACTAGAAAAGAAAATGAAATACTTATTTAGATCAGGTCCAAAAGGACCAAATCTGAGCAAGAAAGATGTGACTGCTCTAGCGTTTTCTTTATTTATATAATAGGAAGAGAAAAGAAAGACCAAAGAGAATTCATTTATCGGTGGTACATGTTCTGTTTTTTTTTAAAGTAAGGTACATGTCTATTAGATGCCTAAGAAAAACACTTACAGTCATAAATTGTTCTTTATGGAGCAGCATTTCCGGCGGACAACATGATCTGATCAAACGTCAATATTTAGTAAAATCATTAAAAGAAAACAAAAATTACATACCTGTATTATTGAGGGGGTTGCTTTATTGAGGACAGACAAATAAAGAACAGTCCCACATTTAACAGAAACGGGCTATATGTACAAAGTAATTTTAATTGACGATCATTAGTGACAGCTGAGATTTTTTGGAATAAAAGTATGTCACACGAGGGAAAGATGAGGTTTTTTTTTTTCCAATTTAAACTTCAAAGAGATGTGTTTGGGTTATGTCTTCTATGATCAAATATCTCTACACAAAAGTGTCTTACATGGATGAAGAGACATAACCGAAAAACATCACTTTAAGTTTTAAAGTAAAAATTACATACCGGAAATCTAGTTGCCATGCTTCTGAATTCTTCCGTTGTGTATTCAACCTGCATGAACTGATTTATTTCCCAGTAGGTTTTGGTTGATCTCTCTAGAAACCTTAATTGTGTTTGGTGATGGAATTGTCCGAAGAGTTTGGGTGTTTATATAGAGATCATTAAGATTGATGGAGCCATGAATTAGGACAATATAATATGTACTCCCATCCCACCAAATAAATTAATGATTAGATTAACGCGGGAAAAGAGATACACGGGACCGATGTTTAAAATAATATTTTCCGTTCCCTTAATGGACGATATGGAAGGGTGACCTTCCATGGTGGAGGATAGTTGGTACGAACTACCAACTACAGACTTCGAGTCTTCCTCCAACAAACTTGACTTGACCTTTGTCATGGACGATGTGCAAGGGTGACCTTCCATGGTGGATCACAGTCGGTGCGAACGACCAACTACGGACTTTGAGTCTTCCTCCAACAAACTTGACTACAAAAAAAATTCTTGGTGAACTGAGAATTTAAAACACGCAAAAACAACCAGACACAGCAAAACCCATAAAATGGGATCCATGCTATCCTCTGCGGGGTCTATCGGAACCACACTCATTATTGAAATTTCTAGGTTCTGGTGTGTAATAATAAAACCTCTTTCAGACCCCCTGCTGTCCTCTGCTGTCTGTGAGAGAAAAAGTGGAATTCGGTTTTGGTGTAGTTTGGAGAGGCGGTCTGTTAAGAATCATTGCAACTACAGACTTTGAGTCTTCCTCCAACAAACTTGACTTCCCACTTCAAAAATAAAAATAAAATAAATAAACTTGGCTTGACCTTTGTCATGGCATGCATATAGGAACCCTAGTTAGTAAGTTCGCGAATGATTCGCGAATTTTTCCGTATCACGAATTTTACCGTCTTATTCGCGTACGTTTGCAACTCCGAACCCAAGACGCATATTATATGGCATTCCCGGATTATTCGCGAATCGTTCACGAACTTTACGTATCCCGAATAATACGTCCGCTTAATTCACCATAAATTCTTTAGCTTTTACGTTTTTAAAGGCCCCACTTTTTTGGCTTTACTGCCTCCCGAGCATATACAAAATTAGTCTAGCTATGTCATTATAAATAATAATTATTTATTATAATAGATAACGAATTTTCAGAGCCGAACTCACATTTATAAATGGAATTATACACGTACGTATGCCGTTCCAAATTACTGACGAATCATGTCTCGTTGACCGAATTTTGGACCAAATTTAGGTTTTACAAAATCGTATAATACTTGTACATTTGCCGTTTCGTACGTTTTCCGAATCCCGAATCGCTAACTAGGATAAGAACTTCATTCTTAAGTCCAGAGGTTGGTGGACCTTGGAAGAATTAATCAAATGAAATGGAGACGTGGATGGTCGGAATAAGAGACGTACGTATTGATAATCCATAGAAAAATGAAACTTCTAAAGACAACCAAGAGCCAAGTTCAAACAGTATCAGTGTTGAAACTTATCAAATGAAGCTTCAGAATTAAGTGGTGAATTGACTATGGACTAGTAAATCAATTTATTTGCACAAGGAATTGATTATATACACGTTCGAACTATTCATGGAACTGAACCAAATTTCTAGAATTCAAAACACACGCCAAATACATTAGACTAGTAAATAAATAGTTGGATAAGCGGGAAATAAAAAATTAAAGAGATAGCAACTGGGTGCCGGTGCCGGATTTTGCCATGGATTCTTCGGCTAAGGCTTTGACCAAAGTGTTAATTTCATCATCTTCTGACACTGCAATTGGTGCGCTCTCGGTAGCTGACGAACTTTTAAATTTGGCCATAGTTTCCTCATCGAAAAACTGTTTTTCAATCTGATCCATTGATTTCAACATATTTTTAGTATTTCCGCTTGTCAAAGAAGAATCAATAGACTCCACGATTGCTGGAATCGAATTAAGCACGCTACTTTGTTCCGGTTGTTTGCCAAAATAATCGACCATAGAATCAAGACGATTACATATTTGACGATAGTTTGTCACTTCTTGTCTCATGCGAACCATATTCCTAGCATGAATCCGAATTTGCTTCGTGTTACCTTTCTCCATTGCATCCTTAATCTTAAGCTTTTCGGGTTCTATTTCTTTCTCACGTTCCTCAGCTAGTGTTCTTAAGCTATCGGAAACAGATTTCAGATCTTCCGTTTTGCTTTTCATTTGCTCAAAATTTCCCGCCGTTTCAAAAAGAGCTGATTTAAGGATGATTTTCAAGTGTTTATTTCTATTAAATATGGATAAAATCTTTCTCTCTCAGTATACTTCTCAATATTTTAGATGATGAGATTATTTTGCAAACCTTGGTAGTTTTATAGTGATTTACGGTTAGGTTAGAATTTTCATGTGGTTAGAGCAGGATAGCCACAAAATACAAAAATGAACAACTGGGAAGGAGGCGTGCATTCCCGCCAACACGTTAATTTGACTTTGACCAACTGAGTTGATGATCAGGTCAAGGTATCTCATCCAATTCGCTATGATTGGAAAATTCTTATTTTTATTTCCTCACGTTTTGTTTTAATTTTACGCAATTCAGAACTTGCTTGGTAAGTCATGGGATTTCGTAACAGCAACCATGGTTTATACCTCCAGATATTGTATGCACAAAAAGTGTTATACTTATCGACTAGCCCTGTTGGATATCTGATCGATATCACTGTAGTATAGTGGTAAAATCATCAGGTAATGATATCAGTAACTTGAATTCAAAACTTGTAAAAGAAAAAGGAAAATGACACTGACGAAAAAAAAGAACGCCAACAAGAAACAGTACACTGGGAAAAGGAAAGCATCCTACATGATCACACACCACTTCTTCTCCCTGGTTACTTCTGGAGTGAGATCGCGTGATGACTCTGATGGCCGGCTTCCAGCATCTAACTCGCACTCATCAGTCACCTGTTGGATTAAAGTTTTAATCTCCTCATCCTCGGACACCAAAATTGGTGTACCCTTACTTGATGCCCAGCTCTTAAATTCGGCAAGAATTTTCTCATTGAAATACTTCTCTTCAACTTGATCTATTGTTTCCATCATCTTTTGCAAATTACGGGTAGTTATGAATGAATCAACAGATTTGTGAAGTGTAGGAATTGAGTGATAAATATTTTCTAGCCACGGCTTTTCATCAAGGAAACCATACAAAGAATCAAGACGACAAGATACTTGACGATAATTCGTGACTTCTTCTTTCTTTCTACGAACCATGTTCCTTGCCTGGATCAAGATTTCTTCCTTATCTTTCTTTTCAATTGCTCTCTTGATCTTGAGCTTCAGAGGTTGTAGTTTTTTCTCATTGGTATTAGCTAGTTTTTCTAACCTAGCAGATATGTCCATCAACTGCTCAATGGCGTATTCCAAGTTTTCTGAACTAACCATTTTGATCGATCTTTTGTGACTTGTTTCTCGATGGGATTTCACTTGATTGACGATAAATCTCCCTCGAAAAAACTTCTAGGTATGGTAATGAGATTGTCCAATAGAGTGCAGTTTTTTTTTATATAGAGACACAAAATTTTGTTTTTGGATGAGTCATTAGCCATTAGGGTAGTACTAGTATAGTATCCATTGGCACGAACAAATTAATAAACAAAAGACTAAATTGACGCGGCATTGATAATTGAACGCGGGAGTGGATATTTAAGATTATATTTTGTGTCCAAGGTAATAATGGACAATGCTGATGCCTGCTGGATTGGCATTTTATGGAGTAGGTAACAATTCGTAGACTTCGAGTCTTCCACCAACTGCTTTGAACTATGTCTAGGCAACATTATTGATTCATAATGGAGTGTGGTTTGCAGGAATAAGAGAGATAATAAATGGCCTCCGAGATGACATTTACAGACCGTTATAAGACTAACAATGATTTCACCTCTAAAACCCAACTGAAGAAGCCTTCCCTTTGTATTACTCCATATTTTTGAACCACAAAAGTCTTTATTTCCACCCAACAAGGAACGGGACAGCCTTAATGAATGCCCCTTATCAATATCAGTTTTGTTTAGTCCCTTTCGGAAACCTGTTCCCCGCCGTCTCCTCCCCCGATTAGGCAATTACCAGAAATAAATATTGCGCTGCTATAAATATAAGAGAAACAAACCAGAGCATCGTAAAACTTAAAAGTGAAAAACTTGAAGAAGAAAAAGAAAAAGGATGGTTTCCATCCAGAGTTGCAATGGTTTAAGTTATTTTGGCGAGTTTGAAATTTTTTGTGATATACTAAGCAGACTTCCTATCAAGTCTCTGATGCGATTCAAACTAGTGTGCACAGACTGGCGATTATTAATCGAAAAAGATTCAAACTTTATCGATTTACAACTCTCCCGTTCAAAATCAGATGTCAACAGAACAAGCCTCCTTTTCTTTCCGCTTCATAAACCTCGGTGTGTTGGCGCAGAAACCAGAATTATGTTGTTCTCCGGCGAAGAAGAGAAGGATGAAAACAGATCATCTTCAGGTGCAGCAGTAGTACCCCATGACTTATTATTATCATGTTGTAACATTATTGATACTGATTTCAGGGTTCCTATAGGAGTAGAAATACTTAAGCCTGTCAATGGTTTAGTCTGTTTTGTAAATCATCTTTCTGGGTCTGTTCTTGTATACAATCCTAGCACTAGACAAAGAACTTGCTGGATCAAAACAAACATTCAAATTGAAAAGGAGGAATATTCAAGAGATAGTAAAGTGGAAGTACGTGGGCACACTTATGAAAATAAAGAGTGGTCTCCTTTCTATGGATTTGGATTCGATCCACTGACAAAGGAACACAAAGTGGTCTGTGTTAATAAGATTTACACCTGCAAGGTTTTTGCAAATGAGTTTTGTAGTAATGTAGAAATTATTTACGAAGTGTTAACAGTAGGCGAGAATAGATGGAGAACAATCGATGAGGTTCTGCGGTGGTGTAATGGCGGAATTTCTGTTTACGTAAATGGTTATATTTATTGGATGGGATGTCAGTCTTATTTTCAGCCTAACGATATATTGGGATTTGATGTTGGAAGTGAGAAGTTCGATAGAGTGATCAAAATTCCAAATTTTATGCTTGATCTCTGGTCTTACGAGAAGAATAAAAGAGTATCGACATTGGCGGTTTATGAATTAGTCGTAATTGATGGACACCTAGCTATAATAGACAGAGAAGGGGATCGGTGGGTCAATTTGTGGATCTATAATGAGAATGATGGTAACGGGGGAGATTGTAATTGGACGAAACAGGAAATGGCTATGCCATATGTTTGGGATGGAACAGGGTGTTTAGCATTGGAGCACATTGCTGGGACAGACATACTTATGGTGAAAGGTTCTCCAAAACCACTTGAATATTGTTTTTATTACAATCGAGAAAAGAAAGAATATTGCAGAAAACAGGTTAAATTTATTCGGAGCACCAATGCGTGTTCTTCTCCTTATTGCTCTCGGTGTCCCGATCTTGGTTACAAAGTTACTTCTTTCTTCCAAACTTTATTGCCTGTTCAGACTAAGACGTAGCGCCTCTGGCAACCTCGTTGCAGGGAAATTGGCACTTGTCTAACTGTACAGCACGGTGGAGGTGATCCTTGCGCAACAAGAGGACTTGTGATAGACACTGAAGGTTTTGCTAGACCATGTGAGACTGCGATAAAATTACAAAGGCAAAGTGGGAAGCTTTCTTTTCTTATTTAGGGGGGTGGCTTTCATTACAGCCGCTCGGGTTACGTATCAATTTTTTCAATTGTAGTTTGTTTCATTTTATTTTTTTTGCTCCCCCTCCTGCTTTCTCTCCCCTCTTTGTTTTTTTTTTTGTTTGTGTTTCTAATTTATGTCTTTTAAATGGTTGCACATGAATAAAATTTATTTTTCTTTTTCTTTTCTTTGATGAACATGAATAAAATTTCTTTACTAGAGAGTCTAGACAATCAAACAATACAATACAAGTTCAGCAAGCTGGGCTGCCAATGAGACTAGCCTAGATGGATGTCTACCTAGGGGGTATACGCCACACGGGATAAATGGTAAAATGCCCGGATATCGATCCTAACCTTGTGAAAATGCTCCCGATAGGGAACAGATCAAAATGCCCCAATCCGTTAGATTTTCCGTTAGAGAAGGCTAATTAGTCGAAATTGCCCTTCAGGATATATTGTTCATAATTTAGGGTTCATTGTTTAAAATTCATGGTTTAGGGTTCAGGGCTTAGGGTTCAAGATTTAGGGTTCAGGTGATGGTGGTGGTGGTGGTGCGGTGGTGGTGCGGTGGTGTTGGTGGTGGCAGCGGTGGTGATGGTGGCGGCAGCGGTGGTGCTGGCGATGGTGGTGGCGGCGGCGGAGGCGGTGGTGTTGGTGGTGGCGGCGGTGCCGGTGATGGTGGTGGTGCTGGCGGTGGTGGTGGCGGCAGCGATGGTGGTTGGTGATTGTTCGTTTGGTGGTGGTGGATTGTGGCATTTTGATTAAAAAGGATAAAAATGAAATTTCAAAACTTAATTGACCAGTCAAGATGCCCATTTTTGATCAAAATGCCCCAAAAGTAACGGATTGGGGTATTTTAATTATTCCCTAACGTCCAGGGCATTTTCACAAGGTTGGGGTCGATTTTGGGGCATTTTGCCTCTTGTCCCAAGCTACATTTGCATATTCATAATTCGGATAAGGGTACACTGATCACCAAACAGAAAGAAAGACTGGCAACACTTTTGCACACAATTGGAAACTGTGAACACGGAAATCAGGTAAGCATCCACGTGTTCACAAACAATCTCAGCATGAATTGAATACACGCATTAAAGTGTGAATAAGTATAATATGCCTAGGTAGATGATGATTCACTGATTCCAAACCCCGCGGGTTTGTCATGATCTCCTCAACATCCAAAATGATAGATCTAAGATGTAAACACATAAATAAAGCTATATGAATGCTAAATGTAAAGGAGACGATGGTTTACGTGGTTCAGGACTAAGGCCTACGTCCACGGATCATGGGGATATTCACTATAAAGTAAACGGTTACAAAAGTAATCACAAGATCTTTGGTATTCATCAACCTCATAGGTTGATACTCATACTTACTTCTCACTATTCTCTCTCCTATTCCTTAGTTCTACTCTCGATCCCCCTTTTTCTGTGGAAGGGATGTACATATATATAGCCAAATCGAGTGGGCCCACTGACAAAGAGCTGTTGAGATCTTATCTTCTTGTGCTCTGTGCATGGTCCGCGGACTTCCCCGTCACTCCGCGGCTTCTACAATACCCAAGTTCATTACGGCGACCAACCCTCGTTTTCTTCGTTGGTCGTCCGACACGTGCCCTCGAGTAGCATTAAATGCGAGTGGTTGGGGCGGTCCACCCACGCCAAAGTGTCGGTCCTCCCTTGTCACGTCCGTGTCGGTTGGACTATCCCACTGTTGATTACATCTCCCCTCGTGATGGGGTAGAGTAACTCTTTGGTGTTGCGCAGATTACCTACCTTGGATGCTCCTCATCTTCGACCGTTGGTCTTGACGGATGGCGCGTCGCCTAGATATCATGGATGCCCCTACGTGTCATTCCTCTTTATGACGCGGCCTCCACGTGGGTTCTGCTAGTACACGTGGCGATGGAGATAAATAAGTGTACTTACAATTTGCCCCTCTTCTTGTGATCAAGGCGCTAGCCTTAGTTGGAAGAAGAATCGTGTGGTACGTTTTTATCTCTCTCCTCATAACTTCTCCTAAAAAGGTGCTACACGCATTTATTGTGCACGTTTCCCTATCCGGCCATAACTGCCCTTTGGGTAGTGGACGGTTTCTCTTGATCTTATAAAAGAGAAGAATGAGAGAATGTGAATTAAATTCACATTCTCTCGTTTATTCTCTCTGTTCCATTGTCTTCTTCATCTTCTTAACTTCCTCGACACCATTATTGCTTCTTTTGTTGTTGCTCGCTGCCGCTTATTATTTTATCGCTGCCACCTTCGTTGCTGCTACTGCTGCTTTACTCTTTGAGGTTCAGGTATGATTCTTTACTCCGTTTACTCGCCATGCCTAACCCTGTTGAGTTTATGATTTTCTGGTGATGCGTCAATGATGAATTTAATCTTATGTATATCCTGGGATTTGAGAGTTGACGCCACTGAGCCGTGTATTTCATCGGCCATGCTTTGATTTTATTTTTCTTCTTTTGAGTTTGAATAATAGTTTGAGAGTTTAAGTAATTGTAGATGAAATCTAGGGTTTTCTTCACGTTTGCTGATGTTCTTGAGATTTTCTTGCTTTTCGATCTTCCTTGCCTCTGATTTGCATTTTTATTTGTGTTTGTGTCCGCAGATATGTCCGATCGTCCGCGGGTTCCTTACCAAACTCCTCCGTCAAGTCCTCACAGATCTCCTCGGAGTGATTCCAATATTAGGGGTGGAGCTTCGCCTTCACTTACCCAGGTTAATCTTCGGGATGGACGTACATCCTCGTCCCCTGGTCAGAGGCCTTCGCTTAAAAGGGGTGATCCGCCGCAGGGGTCTAGATATGCCGTGAATCTCCCTAGAGGTGGGTCTCCTAATAAGCGGCGAGAATCCGTGCACCGAACCTTTAGATGTGCGGCCTCTCCGCACCAAGCCTCCACCGCGGACTAATCCACCTCGTGCCTAGTTCAAGTAAGTCAACTAAGACTCGGCCTTCGAAGAGAAAGGCTGCGGAGATAGAATCTTCGGGAGATGTAGTTCCTCCTAAGAAGAAGGCGGCGGGTTCTCGCAGAAGATACTACGGAGATGCTTTCGAGGATGACTCTGCATTACTTTTTTCGTCCTTTACCTTTGGGTAATAAGAAGTTTACTTTCGGACACATTGATCTTGAGGCCTTCAAATTGAAGCACGGTCTTGACACTTCCAAGTGCGTTTTTATGCCCCCGATAAAGATATAACTTATGAGATGGTTACCAATTACCGGTATGATGCTTTTCATTTGTCGACGACCGTGGGTGCTTTCGAGGCTGGTTTGATGTTGCCTTTGTATAAAGCCGGTGATGATTTCTACTACCGGGTCTTGTCTAGCCGCGATACGCCAAGAAAAGTCATAATCGTGGGGTGCAACAATGACAGAAACTATCTTCGCCATCTCCGAGAATGCTATCTTCGTAGCAAGGGGCAAACGATGATGACCTGCTATGCCCCTAAATTAGAAAAGGAGAAAGGGTGGTATACTCCGAAAATTTCAACAAATCCTTTGGAGATTACGTTAACAGGAATACTCGTAAGCCGTGGTCCAGTGAGTCTCGGAACATTGCTCTGTTAAGGGGAAGTTCGACTTTTGAGCGAGGTAAGTGATTCCAAGATGGCGAGGGTTCTTGGTCTTTGAAGGTCTTCCTATTCCCGCCGATGATAGAATTAAGCGTGATCATGACTATGAATGGTCTCGCCACCTTGTTCTTGAAGTCGTTGGTCCGTGGGCCTATGGTTGGGTCCCCGGACCCCATGGTTGGACCTACTGTTGACGCCCCTTATCGCGAAGCTTCTCCCGCTCGTTATGCCCATTACGCCCTTGGCGAATGAGTTTTGTAGGTATGGATTTTGTTTATAATCGCGATGTTGATAACGCGGAAGACGAAGATATCTCTGATGCTAACCCTCTTCCGCAGAATACTAATGTTGCTAAGGTGTGTTGTTTGTTTTCTACGTATATATGCCCATTCGTTTTCTTAAATAATGTTAATTATGCCAAGGAAAGGAGATGCCAATGGCTCTTTTAACATTATGTGTCGTAGGTGCGTAGAAATAAGAATATCAATCCCAAGCAAACGTCGAATTCTCCCACCGAGGGTTCTACACACTTCGATGATGTGAACAGTCCAGTGGATGGTGATGAGGATGTTTCCGATGGGAAGAGCGAATGAGACTTCTCCGCCCGTTCAAGAAGTAGATAGTATTGCGGTGGGAGCGTTGGTGGAGGTGATGGTGATCGGGCCACTTGGTGGTGGTGGTGGTGATCCGGCCACTTTGGTGGTGGTGGGAATGATCGGGCTGCGGTGGTGGTGGTGGTGATCGGGCCACCGGGTGGTGGTGGTAATGATCAGGCCACTCGGTGGTGGTGGTGGTGATCAGGCCACGGGTGGAGGTGGTGATGATCAGGCCACTGGTGGTGGTGGTGATGATCAGGCCACTGGTGGAGGTGGTGATGATCAGGCTACTGAGGGGGCTACTAAGTCAAGTGGGGTTGTTGTGGACAAGGGTAAGGGAATTGTTCTTGGTAGTGGTGACAAGGATGGGGATGCTTATTGCGAGTTTTCCTTTGGTAAGGTTTTATCCGGGAACAATCATTTGACATGGCCACGCTTATGGGGCTTGTCTCGGACTTCAATTTGCTTCAGTGGTGATGACTAGAATGTTCTCAAGGATAGTCATGAGGTGACCCCACACGCGGATCTGATGCTGGGGTTTTGGCGGTGCATCCCGAGGGTTGTGTTGACACCTCCTCCACTGCTGGTGGGGCTTTGGTGCTAAGTAATACTGGTGCTTCGCTTGGTGGGAAGCCCTCAGACTCTTTCTCAGATGATTTCTCGCGGTCCTTGGTCGCGGATGGTGATGATCTTTGTTTTGGCGTGGCCGCAAAAGAAAAACTTGCTTGTCGTGCCTCATCCCGCCTTTGTGATTGAAGGGGAAAAAGAGTTCGGACTCTTTTACTCGCAGGCATATGGAGCTAACCCCCGAGGAGGTGGTAGATCGAGGGTGGGGCAAGAATCTTGTGGCCGGCGGGATTGATCTCGTGGTGGATCCTCCCCCTACGGTTCTTGGCATGATGGCCATTCTTTGATGGGTACCCGATCTGTTATCCCCAGCAGCGGTTATTGGAGGTTTGTCCTGCTCTTTCGACCCCTGATTTTGCTTAAATGTGTTGTGAACTAATTTCCCTTTTTGATTGATAGATGATGAGGAGTGAGTATTGTAACCACCATCTTTACCGGCTCTTCAAGGCTAAGTCTCTCAAGCTAGAAGGGAAGCTCGCATTGTGAAGAGACGCTTACGAGCGTTGAAGCCTGCGGTCTCTGCTAAAGATGAGGAGATAGCGAGCTAAAGGGTCTCGCTTGCGTAAGGAGCAGCGGGACGCGGAGGAGGCGAAGTCGCTGCGTTACGAGCCGGCTTCGGTTAAGGCCAAGTTAGCGGTTGCTGAGAAAAACTCTTCGTCTATTTCAGGTCTGCGTCTCCTCTTCTTTGATAGTTACATGTTCCTTATATGTTCTGAGTTATCTTCTTCTTCCCTCCTCCCGATGTACTGTCTTCAGTGGGTGGAGTCCCCGAGTTGTTGTGGCTTCGGAATGAGAGAACTCGTCAAAAAGGTCGTATTGTCGAGTTAGTTGAAAAACTTAAGAGTTAATCAGCGAAATGAAATGCACGCGCGGATGTTCATAACGCTATGGCCGAAGAATGGCGTAAGAAAAAGTTTTGCTTGGTAGATCTGCAAAATCAAAACAACCATGACCGTCATTTATTCAACGGGGCTCTTTTATGGACGCGGGATAATCTTGAGAAAGCCCGCGGTCAGATTTCCTCTTTAGAAATTAAGCTTAATGTTATGGAAGACGAGCTGCGGCAGGCGCGGTCTTCTCATCCCTCGGATGTGCGGGCTTATATGCAACGTCTTGCTAAGGAAAGAGACGACGCTAGGGCGTAACCGGGCGCTCTCGGTAGTGCCTTATCCGCGTCTCGAGCCGATGTGGCCCGTCGGGTTGAGTGTGAGAAAAACTTAGAGGTGACTATGTATCGTCTTAACAAGGGGTTGGAATCGAAGAATGATGAGGTTAATCGATATCGTCATTCGGACTTGATGCTTCGAGATGACCTAAGCGCGAAGTCGGATGCTCATAATCTTCTCGCAGTAGATTATGATAGGTTATCAAATGAATATGATTATGCCGCGAAGCAAGGGATTCCGCGGTTGAACATTGTGAAGGTAACGTTTTTGTCATCGAGTGTGCTTTGTATTCTATTTGTTATAACTCACTGTCTTCCTCTCTTGTCCGCAGAGCTCAGGACGACTTTAAAGCCGCGGATGGCAAGTTTGCCGAAGCTCAGGCTAAGGTAGTTCAATTGGAGGGCCAAGTTAATTACCATCGTGGTCTAGCCTTGTCTCAGGAGGAAGCGTTGAAGCATGCCAATCAAAGGGTAGACCAGCTTTCCACTTCCTTAAATCAGTGAGATGAAGAGCGTAGCCATAGGCTTCGTGGCTCGTAAGGCAGCTGACGAAGAGATTAATAGGACTCTCGGTGAGATTGAGTTGGATCTCAAGAAGAGTCATGGGCTAACCAAGAATTATACTCGGCGTCCGTGCCGCGCTCCCTTCAGGTTCTTCTGGCCCCTCCTCTGGTGGTAGTGTTCCTTCATCGCCGAAGGATAAACCTGCGGATAATGCTCCTTCTCGGTAGACCATAGCTAGTATGCTAGGGATTGATCTCAGTTGCTTATCCTTTTTGGCGTTTTTGCTATTTTCCTTGCTAGGCTTGTAATCAACTGCCGTGTACTAGATCAAACTTTAGTGTTTAAATCTGAATTTGAATTTTGTTGAATTTGCATCTATCGGCTTTACAAATTAAGTTAACATGAGTAATTCCATAGTGTTTATAATCCAAGGATGTCAATCTTTGAATTTGAGAAAGTGTATTGTCTGTGCAATTCCGTAGGTTGATATCCCCTAATTGTCTTGTGACCTTGCACCCCGTCCGGTAATTCCTTGGCCAGAGGATTTCTGAACGGTGGGGGTCTGACCGTCGTTCAAGGATATATTCCATTGAGTTCGCGGCTTGTAATATTGCTCCGATATATTGCATGCGTGTGCTTTGTATGGGATATTGCCTGGTATATTACGGTGGGTATTATCCATGCTTTGTGCGGGACATCCCTCTTACTAAAGTATAATGCCAATTCTTAATAATAGTAACTGCACAATGATTTACGTGGTTCATCCCTAAGGCCTACGTCCACGGGGTAACGATAGTATCGATATTTTATTAAGATGTGGTATGGTTTTCAATGTACATTGTGTAAGTAGTATATACATGTGTCTCATATGGTATAGGTTGTGGGTTTTGAATAAATTGAAACGCGTGTGGGTAATGAATAGAATATGACACTTGAAAATGAAAGCTTGGATTGATTGAAAAGTTTAAGGCGCGTTACTCCTTTGTCGAGAGATAGAAACATGTGGACTTGTAAGTCCGTTTTCTTCTTCTGAAATGCATACGCAGGTGTTAGGTTATGGGTAGTATGGCTTGAGATATTTGGCATTCCACGGATGCATGAGGATTTACCCTTTCAGATTACGCAGATAGTAAGAGCTATTTCCTGCGATGTCGTGTATTACATAGGGTCCTCCCCACGTTGGTGCTAATTTTCCCCACTTATTTTATCGCTGGTATTGGGGAATGGTCCTCAACACATACTGCCCTTCTACAAAATTCCTAAGTTTCACTTTTTGTTATATTCTCTGCCTAGCCTGCGTTGGTAGTTTTCCATTCTTTGCAGTGCCGCTTTTCTCCTTTCTTCGAGGTCGTCAAGCTTTTCCAACATCATGTCCGTGGTGAGGTTCTTTTCCCATGCTTCTGTCTTTGTTGTTGGAAGTAGAATTTCCGTAGGGATTATCGCCTCGCTCCCGTACGTGAGTAAAAACGGGGACTCTCCGTGGCGATCTTCGAGTCGTCCTATATGCCCATAGAACGTTATGTAACTGTTCACACCACCGCCCCTTGTACTCGTCCTAGTTGTTTTTTAAGGATAAGTGCCAAAGTTTTGTTTGTGGCTTCTGCTTGTCCATTGCTTTGTGGGTATATGGGGGTGGATTTGTTTTTTTTCGAATTTTGAGGGTGTCGAACAACAAGTCGATATTCTTTCCTTGTAGCTGTTTACCGTTGTCGGAAACTATCTCTGCGGGGATGCCAAACCTGCAGATGATATTTTGAAAAATAAAAGTAAAGACGTCTGAATCCCGAATTCTTGCCAGTGCTTTTGCTTCTACCCACTTGCTTAAGTAATCCGTTGCCACTATTAGGAATCTTCTTTTCCCTGTCCTTGATACGAGTGGGCCTACTATGTCGATACCCCATTTCCCAAAGGGCCACGGACTGTCCACAGAGTTCAACTTTGTGGCTGGGGCGTGGATTCGTTTGCCAAATCTTTGACATTCTTCGCACCTTTGCGCCATTCTAGCCACGTTTCGGATCATGGTTGGCGATGGCTAGCCCCGCGTCTTCGCCTTATCTCGCAAGGGACCTCATTCCACCGTGATTCCCGCGTCTCCTCTATGGATGTCTTTCAAGATGATATGTCCCTCTGATCGGGACAGGCAGCGACGAAGTGGCCCGAGGAATGATTTTCTGTATAAGGTCTCGTCTCTTAGCTCGTACATCCCTGCTCTAGATTGTACTTTCCTAGCCTATTTGGTATCCTGGGGAGTTTCCCCTCTTTTAGGAAAGAGTGGATTTGGATTCTCCAATCTGCCTCCCGATCAATCTGTCGTCCTCATCGCCTTGTCGCGTGATGTCATCGTTACGGAAGTTGTCGAATATGTGCTCTCCGACATCATCATCAGAGATATCTTCCTCCTTAGACTTGCGTTGGTTAGCCGCGCATGTTTCTTGGGGCTTGATGGATGGTTCGTACACTCTTGTTATCTTGATTGCTTTGACATCCTCATTTTTAAGCATGGCTGATATATATGCCAGGGCATCTGCGTGTCTGAGCTCCTTCCTGCGCAGATGTCGGAATTTGATTTTTGGTATTTGGGAAACCAACGTTTGCACCAGAGCCATGTATGCCATCAGTGTCTCGTCATACACATGGTATTCGTAGCCTATCTGCCGTATGATTAGTTGTGAGTCACTTGTCAACCGTACTTCTTGTATCCCTAATTCAATTATCAAGCGGAGGGCATGGACCACTCCTTCGTACTCTACGATGTTATTTGTATGGCCTTCAAATTCCAATCTGAATGCGTGCACGATCCTATCCCCCGTAGGTGTGGTGATGACGATGCCTATCCCCACGCCCTCTCTATTGTTGGAGCCGTCGACAAAGACCTCCCATTGTCGTGGGTTCATTGGTTCAAGAATGTTATTTGGCTCCTTTTGTTTTTCTATTTCAGGGGCACCCGCGGCCCTCCATCCTTGTATGCGCACCTCTTCTTCGTTGTCCAAAGGTGGGTCTGCTAGAAAGTCCGCTAACACTTGCGATTTCTGAGAGTGTTGAAGCTCATAGTGGATATTGAATTGGTCGAGGTATGTGCTCCATTTCGCTATGCGTCCTACCTTTCCCCGCCCCTTTGAGGATGGCTTCTAAGGGTGCTCGGCATGGGATACGTATGTCATGCATTAAGAAGTACGTCCTCGCCTTTAATGTAGACCATACGATGGCTAAGATGAGTTGTTCGATTCTTGTGTAGTTTCTTTCTCGGAATTCATAGTCTTGTCGACATAATAGATCGGCTGCTCCTCCTTTGTGTGGGTCCCGACAAGTACTGCGCTTACTTTGCATCGTCTTGCTTTGCAATGTATAGTGCCAAGACTTCGTCGAGTCCTGTTTCGAAGGATAGGGATCTCTGCTAGGTACTTGTTTGACGCCTAGGAAAGCTTCTTCGCATTCTGCCGTCCACTCAAATTTCGTCCCCTTTTTTAGTATGTTGAAAAAGAGTTTGCACCTATCCGAGGATCTTGAGATGAACCTTCCCAGGGCTGCTAGTGATCCATTGAGCTTTTGTACTTCTTTTAGGTTCTTTGGAGATGGCATGTCTACTATGGCTCGGATTTTTGCGGGATCTACTTCAATGCCCCTTTTTGTAACCAGATGTTACTCCGAAGGTGCACTTTTCCGGATTTACCTTCATATTATGTTCTCTCATGGCTTCGAAGATATCCCTCAGGTCTTGGTGATGGTTCTTCTTCAATCTGCTTTTTACGAGCATATCATCAACGTAGACCTCCAAGGTCCTGCCAATCCATGGCTTAAAAATAGCATCGACCATCCTTTGGTATGTTGCTCCAGCGTTCCGGAGTCCGAAAGGCATCCTCACATAACAATATAAGCCATGGGGCGTGTAGAATGCCGTATGTTGTTGATCTTCTTCTGCTAAAAATAGTTGATTGTACCCAGAATATCCATCCATGAATGATAGCTCTTCGTATCCTTCTCTGCGTCGACTAGTTGATCAATGATGGGTAGTGGATAACTGTCCTTGGGGCACGCTTTGTTCAAGTTGGTGAAGTCGATGCAGATTCTGACCCCACCATTCTTCTTTGGTACTATTACCATGTTAGAGATCCAAGTAGGATATTTGACTTCTTTTATGAAACCAGCCTCCAACAAACTTTCTCGGCTCCATTTCTACGGCTTTGTGATATTCCATAGCCACCTTTCGTATCTTTTGTCTTACCTGGGTGTGCCGGGTTTAATGCGCAGCTCATGTTGTACGGTTTTCGGTCTATTCCGGGCATGTCGGATAGCTTCCACGCGAAGATATCCGCGTATTCTTTTTAGTAGTTTCACCAGCGAGGCTTCACGCTCTTCGTCCATTAGAGTTCCTATCTTGATCTTCTTTGGATTCTCCTCCGTTCCTATGTTAACTTCCTTCACCGCCTCCAAGGATGTGAATGTGGGTTTTGGTTCCCCAAGGTGAGGAACTTTCTTTAATTGCTATTTGGTAGGCTCGGCTTCTTTGTTTGCGAGAGCATCCCCGGTTAGCAGTTGAGGTTGATGCTTCGGTGTTTCCGATGGAGTTCCCCTTGGACAAGCTCTTCCCTGAGGTTCCGTCCAAGTATTCATTGATGGCTTTGTCTTTGGATGTTGCCTTGTTCCGGGCCCTGCGGGTTCTTCTTTTCTCATCTTCTTCATTGTTGATCTATATTTGCATTGCCTGGCATTCCTTTGCGGAAACTTGATCACCCTTGATCTCCATTACCCATAAGGGATTAGGAAACCTAAGGTATTGATGGTAGGTGGATGCGACTCCCTTAAGTTTGTGGACCCATTTTCGTCCAATAATGGCATTGTAGGGTGAAGGCGTGTTCACCACACTGAAGCGGGCGTCAACTTTCATGGGACCTGCGTCTACCTGCAAAACAATATCCCCGAGAGGCTTCGTAGCCGTGCCATTGAACCCATAGATGGTATAGTGCGATGTCAAGAGTTGCTCGTCATTAAACTCCATGCGTTTGAAGGTATCGTAAAT
The DNA here is from genome assembly GCA_023531295.1 of Papaver armeniacum. NCBI lineage: Eukaryota > Viridiplantae > Streptophyta > Magnoliopsida > Ranunculales > Papaveraceae > Papaver > Papaver armeniacum. The sequence continues at coordinate 16,334 of JAJJWW010009314.1, read as the reverse complement.
GAACATTTACGGAGCTCCTCCATCAATGAGTATTTTCTTTATGTTGCATCCTGCGATTGGCAAAGTGAGGATCAAAGGATCGTTGTGATCTTCCATGTCATCCTCAATGTCCTCGGCCTCGAAGGTTAGAGGTGCGTTCATCCATTCTTCGTGTTCTTCCACTTCTTTTCCGTCTAAGTTGTAGAGCTCACAATAGTCTTCAAATTCTTTCCTCAATCTTTTCCCTATTTGTGCGGTTAGGGTTGGTTCTTTGTTTTCCGAGCAGGATATAGTATTTAGTGTGCGGTTACCCTCTGGCAATTGGACTTGTTTGCTGCGTTTGGTTCTGTCCTCCGTTCCAGCCTTCTCTACGTAATTTTTGAGATCCCCGCGTCTACCAGCTTTTTGGATCATTATTTTGAGATTTTTGCACTTCTCTGTTGGATGCTCGTAGAAGCGGTGGAAATCACAAGACTCTTTGGACTCCACCGAGGTCGGAGGTTGCTTCCCCTTAGACCAGGGCCGGTCCTAAGTTCTCGCGGTTCTTGATTTCCTTTAAGATGCGTGCGTAGCTGGTGTTGAGTTTCGTGTAGACTCGGTCTTCGAATTTTCTACCACTCCTTTTGTGGTCATCTTTCTGATCCTTTTCGTATCTGTTTGGGTCTGTTTACTTGTTCCGCGGAGTTTGTCCGTGGAGGTCGTTGAGCCCGTGCTCTTGGGTTCTCTCTTTGAATTTCTTCCAACCTCGCGTATTTTTCGATGATTATCCTCAAATCTCCCTCTCGTGGTTGGGGTGGTGCCGTGATTTCGACAAACAACGGGCTCATCCCGTCAAGTCCCCATTTGTAACAGTTAATACTCACCACGGGGTCCACATGTCCTATGGCTTGACATATCTTGTGCCATCTATCCGTGTATTCTCGAATGGATTCCTTATATTTGATTGCAAGCGAGAAGAGATTGTCCATACCTGTGTTGTTATACATGTATGTGGCCAAGAATTTTTCTGTGAGTTGATCATACGAATTGATGCATCCTGTCTTGAGGTTATCAAACCAAGATAGCGCGGATCCTTTCAGGCTTGAAGGAAAGTATCTGCAAAGTATAGCTTCGTCGTGGTCCCATCTCGGCCATTACCTCGTTGTAATATCGTAGGTGGGCAGCGGGATCGGTGGATCCGTCGTAACACTCAAAGGATGGGACTGGACACTTCGCGGTATGGTAGCCGTGGCCAGCCGGCTTGCGAGTGGGGTGGTGTTGGCCTCCTTCATAACTTTGTTCTAGTCTTCCGCCTCCTTGCTGGTTTTGATTTGATTGATCTCTGCTAACATCTCTGCGCGGAGACTCTCCATTGCCAAACAGTGTTCTTCTTGAATGGAAGGCCGTGTCTTCCTTGTAGGTTGTGACGTCGTGGACTCCTCCTCATCATAGTAGTCTGTAGTGTCCGGGTGGTAGTCTGGGTCGGATATTCTATTATTCCGCGCACCTCTTTGGGGTATTCCTCTTTGGTTGACTACCGCAGGTGTGTTTTCGAGGATCATCCTCCGGTCTCTATTCTGTACCGCCGAGTTAGCCTCGTCCTGCTGATTCTCTAGCTCCGCGCTTTGGAGGATCTTCTCTCTTAATTGCTGGTTCTCTTGGGCAAGTAAGGCCACCGCGTCCGCGTATGTCTGGCGATTCCGTTTTAGTTCTTCTAATTGCGCCAAAATCTGCGCAGACTGGTTTGATGCCTGATTTGTTCCTATCTGTACCTGAGCTTGTCCCTCGGAAGCCGCGGTGTTGATTTCCTCTGCCAGCTGTCTATCCGGCTCGATCATTTCGTAGGATCCTGCGTGCAGTTGTTCGTTTTGTTCATTAGTCCGCGGTATCCCGTAAGGAGGGTTCTGGATTACTGATTCTGCTACTGCTTCTCGAGGTTCCATAGGCCTGGTTGTAGCTGTCACTTTGGAGGCGACCACTTGAGAAGTTCCTTCGGTAGGTGTAGCAGCTTTTGCCGCCGCGGCCTTCTTTGCTTCTATTGCAATGATGCCCGCATCCGAAAGGAATGTGCTTTCCGCTCCATTCTCGCGTCTTGTCCCTGGGCCGTGAGTCCCGCGCCCTTTTGTTTGCTCCTTGTTACTACCGGCGTAGTCCTAGGTGCCTCTTTTGAAGGTACCTTTGTCTTCCCTAAGATCTTTGTTCCTTTCCATTGTAATATTCTGCACAGAGAGCATGGAGGTAAACCGAGAAAAAAAGTCCACGGGTTAGCTGTTAGTTCAAACTTGATTTCATAAGCTCGATTTCTAGTGGAAATGAGTGTACTCAGGCTGTTAGTTTGGCAAACAATACGAAAAACATAGACGGATGCGGATTTAACCGGGATAAGGTCCATGGGTTGTTGTTTGCAAAAAGTCCAAATCTATTGGTGGAAATTATGTTTGAAATATCAGTTAAAACACAGATCTGTTGGTTTAAAGGTCACATAATGCCCAGATCTGTTGGTAGAAAATATAATAGACATAAATATGTGCGAAAAATAGCCCCCAAACTCAGATCTGCTAGTTAAAAATCGTAAAAGACCCAGATCTGCTGTTAGACAGCACAAAGAATATAGATACATGCGAAAAATAAGTTTAAACAGAGATCTGTCTACGCTCTAAGTAAAACTTTTGAGGTAGAGGCTATAAAGTCACAGGGAAAGATAAATCTTTTTACCGGGACAAGGTCCCTGTTTCTAGCGCCATATTGTGAACACGGAAATCAGGTAAGCATCCACGTGTTCACAAACAATCTCAAAGATGAATTGAACACACGCATTAAAGTGTGAATAAGTATAATATGCCTAGGTAGATGATGATTCACTGATTCCAAACCCCGCGGGTTTGTCATGATCTCCTCAACATCCAAAATGATAGATCTAAGATGTAAACACATAAATAAAGCTATATGAATGCTAAATGTAAAGGAGACGATGGTTTACGTGGTTCAGCACTAAGGCCTACGTCCACGGATCCGGGGATATTCACTATAAAGTAAACGGTTACAAAAGTAATCACAAGATCTTTGGTATTCATCAACCTCATAGGTTGATACTCATACTTACTTCTCACTATTCTCTCTCCTATTCCTTAGTTCTACTCTCGATCCCCCCTTTCTGTGGAAGGGATGTACATATATATAGCCAAATCGAGTGGGCCCACCGACAAAGAGCCGTTGAGATCTTATCTTCTTGTGCTCAGGCATGGTCCGCGGACTTCCCTGTCACTCCGCGGCTTCTACAATACCCAAGTTCATTACGCCGACCAACCCTCGTTTTCTTCGTTGGTCGTCCGACACGTGCCCTCCGAGCAAAGATTAAATGCGAGTGGTTGGGGCGGTCCCGATCCGCGCCCGAGCGGTGTCGGGCCTCCCTTGTCACGTCTGTGTCAGTTGGACTATCCCCAGCCGTTGATTACATCTCCCCTCGTGATGGGGTAGAGTAACTCTTTGGTGTTGCGCGAGATTACCTACCTTGGATGCTCCCTCATCTTCGACCGTTGGTCTTGACAGATGGCGCGTCGCCTAGATATCATGGATGCCCCTACGTGTCATTCCTCTTTATGACGCGGCCTCCACGTGGGTTCTGCTAGTACACGTGGCGATGGAGATAAATAAGTGTACTTACAGAAACACAAGCAACATTACACAGGAAAAAGATAACTGAGATCGTTTGATGACTCTAATGGCTTCCAGCATTCAATCTGTATTCATCAGTGACTTGTCGAATCAAAGTATTAATCTCCTCGTCTTCATAAATCAAAACCGGTGTCCCATTACTGGCTGCCCAACTCCTATATTAATTTGGCGAGAACTGCCTCATGGAAATATTTTTCCTCAATTTGATCTATTGTTTCCAACATCTTTTGCAAATTACGGGTAGTTATGAATGAATCAATAGATTCATGAAGTGTAGGGATTGAGTGAAAAACATTTTCTAGCCACGGCTTTTCGTCAAGGAAGCCATACAAAGAATCAAGACGATAGGATACTTGATGATAATTCGTGACTTGTTCTTTCATCGCACGAACCATATTCCTTGCCTGCATTATGATTTCTTCCTTATTTTTCTTTTCAATTGCTGTCTTGATCTTAAGTTTTTGAGGTTGCAGTTTTTTCTCATTTTCATGAGCTAGTTGATATAATCTACCAGACATGTCCGAACTTACCATTTTGAGCAACCTTTTATGACAATGGGGTTTTCACTTAATTAGGATAATAAGTTTTGAGGTTTGGTGATGAAATTCCTATGAAGAGTTCAGTTGTTTATAATGACATAATTAATATTCTTGGATGAATTATTAGCAGTATGATATACCGTAGTTTTAAATATACCAAGCTAACTAATTTCCCCTCTTTAATGCAAGCAAGCCAAAATGATAATCTTTACCCATTTTTTGGTTAACCAAACGGATTTTGGTTCACCAAACGGAATAGGACCAAAAAGCTTAACGGAATAGGGACCTTTTGTTTAATATATATCTAAGGACAAAAATAATTAACGGATTAGGGACCTAAAAATAATAAAATGTGAAACCGTTTATTTACAGAAATGCCATTTTTATAAAAAAGAAGATAAATATTTAAAAATTCCGTATCTTCCAAATGGTATGCCGGATTTTTGTGAATTTTATATATTTAGAAAGCTCTTTGAATTACCTACGCAACGAGTATAAACAACAATATCAAATTTTTACTTTTTAATGTATTTATAGTCCTCCAAAAAAATAGCTATAATTTAAAGGTAAATTGAAAGAGCATATGTAACTTTTATATGTTGCCTATATGATGCTCAAATACTTCACTTTATACACTATAAAATTACTTAGAAGAATCTATAGATTTTAGTTTCGAATACGAAAGATTACCTCAGTTTCACTAAAAGTGATATTTTCATTTTTCCATTTTTATCCAATAATTAGCAAAATTGGAAAATAAAATGAAAGTACCAAATTTTAAGAAATGGAAAGAAAAATTAAGAAAAAATAATGTCGCTGACGTGCATCGCACATGCCCACTACTTGTAATAATTAAAAAAAACTATATTCACGCGACGTCGATAATTGAACGCGGAATGTAATATTTAACATTACATTAATCAATCAAGGTAATGGACAACACTGATGCCTACTGGATTGGCATTTTCGAGGGTATGCAACAATCGTAGACTTTGAATCTTCCACCAACTGATTTGAACTATGTCAAGGAAACATTATTGATTGATAATGGAGTGTGCTTTGCAGGAAAAAGATAGACAACAAATGGCCTCCGAGCTGACATTTACGTACCATAAGCCTAACCATAAGCCTAACAATGATTTCACCTCTAAGATACCTTTTTTACCAGTCTCCGAGTCGCCCGCTACCACAAATGTCCTCGAGTTCCTCTGTGTTTGTACCCTATTCAAATAGTGTACGTGCAGATGGTACGAGGCTTATAATGGAAGCCTAAATCCGGTTTATTATGGAAACCGGTCGGTTTATTATGAAAACCGATGAGTTTAATATGGAAACCCACATGACTTATTATGGAAGCCTGGATTTGGTTTATTAGGGAAACCAGTGGGTTTATTATGGAAACCCACTAGGCTTATTATTGAAGCCCAAAAGTCTTGAATAATTATTTGTTTATAATTATTAATTTTATTTAAGATAAATGCAAGATCCTAAATAAAAGAGGATAATTATCTTAAATATTTATAATTATTATTCAAGATAATTATTACTTAAGATAAATAAGAATTATGATAAACATTGGGAAGGATAACAAATTTTATCATGAATCTGGTTGTTATTTGGGATTTATACAGATGGGGTTGTTATTTGGATAACTATTGGAACCCTAAAGCTACATCTATTTTCTGCCTATATATAGAGGCTAGATTTCAACCCAAAAGGTACGAGAATTCTATTCTTTTCACCACAATACACTTGCATAGAACATCCAGCCGACTTTAGCATCAGAGTGTTTTTGCAGGTACCCCCACCTCTTTTAATCAATTCTTTGGAGATTCTACATCAACGGTAGCGATTGGATCAACTTTCTTCATCTCGAAGATTGTTGGGGTGATCATTTTTGCACCAACATCTTTTGGCGCCGACTAAGGGGACAACGAGAAAAGATCATGTTCTGCAAGTAATAGAAGTTGTTCCCAAGCGATTTTCGAAACTAGGGTTTCAAAATCATTGTGAACAGAAAAGTTGCAGAAAGTTTCAACTTTTCGTAAAGTTGCGGAAGATCCAGAGTTGCAGAAAGCTCCTGAACTTTTTAGAAAGTTGCGGAAGATCCAGAGTTGCAGAAAGCTAACAACGTTTTCGGGAAAAGTTGCAGAAGGTTCAAGAACGTTACGATCCTAGAAAGTTGCAGTAAGTTAATAACTTTTTTGGAGGACTTTCCAGAACGTTGCGATCTGGAAAGTTGTTAAAGATAAGTTTCAGAATCGTTGTATAAGAAAAGTTGTTAAACCAACAAAAAAGAAAAGAATAACACATGAATTCCTCGGGAGAAAATCGACTTGAGAAGGACGTTGATGCACCTACCGGAAATCCTTCAGGTCAACAAGCCAACAATCGAACTTTGAGGAGCGCTGTCGTCCATACTCATCAAGACGAAAGGGCGGAATGGAAACGCGGGTTTCATCAACAAAGATCGACGCTCGTTCGAGAGATCACTCCAAGTCTCGGGGAAACATCTTCACTTGCATAGATCGCCTCCCCGGACCATTAGCGAAAACATAAATCATCAACGAGGGACTCAAAGTCAACACCCAAGTATCCAACAGCTTCGTCAAGAGGACATCGCTAATAGAGGAGTGTGGACTCACCCACTAGCTGCAAAAATTAACCCACCAGCTGCACAAGTTAATAATCCGCATGTGACTCCTATCGACTTGACGTTACGTGAGCATTTCCAGGAGTTGGAAAGGAGAACAAACGAATCAAAATCGCATTGGAGAAAATAAAGGAGATTGAAGAAGCAGTTATCCCGCATTTCAGAAGTGATTGGTCAAACCATCGTACTCATCGAGAAAAAGACACCTCACGTAGAAGGGACGAAGTTCTTGGCGATGGTCGACTCAATCAAAATGACGCAAGAAGAGATGAGGATGTCAGAAACGATTATCAAAGTCGTGATCACCATAATGATGGCTATTATGATCGTTATATAGACGAAGATGATGACTACCATACGGTCGAGGAAGATAGGCAAACAAGGCCAAGTCATAAGAAATATGACAGACGTGGACAAAGGGATGATCATATCAATGATGATCACTCAAAGAGGTCTAGACTTGGAAGAGATCGTTCAAATATAAGACATCTTTTTCAGTAATGGGGGCGGCTCTGGTTGAACGAACGCCTGGGGAAGTCCATTTCCTGCTGCACTTGGGGGCGTCAAATAGTTTCTATTTACAACCGACTACTTCACCCAATGGGTCAAGGCAGTGCGAAGGCAGTACATGTCCGCAAGTTTATCTGGGAAACATAATATGCGTATACGACATGTCAACAACAATCATTATAGTAAAGAAATACAGTTCAAGTTCGGAAACAATCAAATATGTATGACAAAGGTGTACTTACCGAAGTGATGGAGAAAACGGCAACAAAGGTGCCTACGCAAGATTGGAATACCTGGGCAATTAATGTGCCTAGTCAGGAATAGGAGCTACCTGCATTCAAATAAGGTAATTCTCTGAAATCAAAGTCTAGTTATTAATTTAATTCAGACACGCTAGAGTTTCATGAGCCTTGAGGATAGAAAAGTCACTAGAAGGTTTTTCAATTAAAGTGGAAACGAATAAAGTGACAGTTGGACACCAAATCGAAAATCTGATCGATCGAAAAGTGCATGCAAGGAGCACATATGCGAAAGAAAACATTAAATAATGCGACGAAGAGCACACTTATGAAAGCATGAAAGTGGGAGATCATGATCCTAAAGAAGCCTACAGAGTAGAGAAATAATTTCTAAAATATCAACTACTCGTCACGATCGTTTGGTTCGTCATATCTAGAAGGGTCGTATGTTTCCTCATCACTGGAAGAATCATTGGCGTGCCCTCCGTACCCATGAGCCTGAGCGCGTACAAGACAAGTACGAAAACGATCACGTTGTCCGTGCATGACTTTCAGAGCTTAATTAACCTCAATATATGTTAATCTCGAGAGCACCAAGATGATCTTTAAGCCTTGCGTTGTCATACTGATAAGTCTACAATGCAAGCTCCTGGATCCTTTCCAGGTTGGATATGGATTCTGAACAAAGTTGCCCAGTTCGTTGAATGAGGGAAAGTCCCTGAAAATAGCAAGGAGTCGTAGGAGTGATTGTCAGCCGGCGGCATGCCTGATTTGACGATTCCACGAGCAACAACGGGATCACTCACGACAGAGTCCCCATAATGATAACAGCGCTGCTTGGCTTATACATTATAGGAAGGAAGGGTCATCAGTTCCTGGGAGACGGGGAAGGGGTGACGGCATACATACGGGGCGAAGTTGCTAGTGTATATTGAGGTGAATGAAGGAGTTCTTCGATTCATCATCACTTATAACCATCCACACGCATTCGGTAGTATGTCTAAGAGGACCAATATTGTTTGAAGCACCTAAAGGGTCGATGGGTTTGTTTGGTAGAGACATGCTGCATATATATATGAATATGGCTTCTTGATTGAAGAAGCAAGGTGATGTCGTTTGCACCACCTTCAGCAGAGCGAAGTGCAATTTGAGAAGTAGTTTTCTCAAGCGAAGGATAAATTCTTTTCTAATGGGAAAAGTAAAAGTGGATCACAATATCTGGTAAAAGGATATATGTATACCGAGGCCAGGAGGTTAAGAGAAGGAAGAAGCAACTAATTAGAAGATTAGTTCATATATTTTTAAATCATGCAGTACAAGTCAAAGCAATCACGAGAGAAAGAGTGATGGCTCGTACCTTGATCACTGCGAGTCCTTGAGAAGGTAATGATGTTGTATAAACGCAAATTCAAAAGAAATTCAGCTGACTCTTATTGTTAAAAAAGGAATCATACCAAAGGAAAAGGAAAAGAGCAAAGCTGCACTTACCCAAAGAAGCTAGCAAGGGAGGAAATATAGCTGCAGATGTGATTTTGCGTAGATTATTTCATCCATATTTATACGGGGGAATAACGATGGCGTACAAGTAAAACATACTAGGAATTTGAAAAGAAACAAGTTTTCTTGGAGTTCCAAAGGTGGTCAAATTCTTAGTGCCATAGAGATTCGAATTTTTCCCGGCAATGATGGCAGTCGATGACTGAGTTCGGTAAGATTTTGTCGTGATGGTGTACGCGGCAATTGGAAAGGACTGGCATCATCTCAAGCTGGTCACAGGATAAATGTGCTGGCATCATCTCAAGTCAAGCTCACGAGTAAATGTGCTTTGGCATCGTCTCATGTGGCCATAAAAAAGGAAGCACTAGCATTACCTTAACTGGTCACGAAAAAGGAGATGGAGGCACCTATTAAGGTCATGAACAAACGTGTTCATTCCTAGTATATGGGATGCATAATTTGGATGGACTACATAATTTGGATTCATGAATTCAGTTCTTGGGCTTATAACGCCAAGTTACTTTCACTGAATTCCATATAATGCCCAAAGAAGGATGGATATGGACTTGGCAAGTCACGTATTTGGGAAAAAGAATTTCTCAGTACGTGATCGCGTTTTTTAAGAATGGTATGCTAACATGAGCATATTTTGCAGGAAAAACCATGCCGGATATGCACTACAATGTGCCATGATTCATTCGTGCAGTTATGTACATGCCGCCGTCGCATGTAGCCTGAATCTTCTTAACTCCTCAACAAGTTGAGAGTTAAGAGGCGGCGATGTTTGTACCCTATTAAAATAGTGTACGTGCAGATGGTACGAGGCTTATAATGGAAGCCTAAATACGGTTTATTATGGAAACCCACATGGCTTATTATGGAAGCCTGGATTTGGTTTATTAGGGAAACCAGTGGGTTTATTATGGAAACCCACTAGGCTTATTATTGAAGCCCAAAAGTCTTGAATAATTATTTGTTTATAATTATTAATTTTATTTAAGATAAATGCAAGATCCTAAATAAAATAGGATAATTATCTTAAATATTTATAATTATTATTCAAGATAATTATTACTTAAGATAAATAATAATTATGATAAACATTGGGAAGGATAACAAATTTTATCATGAATCTGGTTGTTATTTGGGATTTATACAGATGGGGTTGTTATTTGGATAACTATTTGAACCCTAAAGCTACATCTATTTTCTGCCTATATATAGAGGCTAGATTTCAACCCAAAAGGTACAAAATTCTATTCTTTTCACCACAATACACTTGCATAGAACATCCGCTGACTTTAGCATCGGAGTGTTTTTGAAGGTACCCCACCTCTTTTAATCAATTCTTTAGAGATTCTACATCAACGGTAGCGATTGGATCAACTTTCTTGCATCTCGAAGATTGTTGGGGTGATCATTTTTGCACCAACACTCTGCATTATGGAGATTCTAAAAGCCAACTGAAGAAGTAATGTAAAGTAATACTTATAATTGAAACTGGAATGTGAAATTGTAACAAAACACCATAAAACACAAGTAACCAACCTTCAAATGAAGCTTCTTCTACCCTTGGACAAGGAAGATGCAAATATATGAGGTTCTTCTCTAATATGACTTCAAATTTCTACCCAACTCTAAGATTGGAAATTAGAAGATAAAATTAAGAGGCATCTCTTTCAAGTTGCAATTTCTACCCAATTACAAATTGGAAATAGCAAAGTGATGGAGGCTCTTCTCTAAGGAAGGATCAAGGTTCTCACACCTATTCTAAACAACTCAAACTTGGCTAACAAAAGTAGAGCTAGGGTTTTACATATATAATGGAAAAGCAAGGAAATAAACCAAAAGAAGTGGGGTAAAATTGAGAACATGAGTGGAAGGGTTGAAATGGTATTTCATAAATACCATTATGCATCATCCTCCCCTTCTTGAAAGAAATTCGCCCTCGAATTGTCATATTCTTCATCCGAATCATATTTGCCCCAATACGAAATCAAGTAAATTGATGCATGTAGAACACCCAATCATCATGCCTCGGCATAAAATTATCTTGGCACTTGACGTGCTTCAATGCTATGTGGTCCGAAAATAAGATGAACTCATTCATGATTGCACTTCTTCCGTTCTTGAAAACTACTCGACCACGATTTCTTCCTTTATAATTACTCTCCAAGTTTAACCTCCTTCGTGGTGATAGTCAAGTGCACACTCAAGAATCAAAGAAACACCAAGTAGCCCTCCTAACTTTGCACGGTGGCTAGCGCCATGATAATTATGTTCAAAGGAACCCCCAAATTAGATCCACATAAACCATAAGAGGACCAAAATAAGTATTATTTTTTAAGAGCTCCCGAATATCATCGAATCCCAAAATACGAGCCCTCATTTGTGTGAGAAGAGAAGTACACCGACTCAAGGCATCCGCTACCTTGTTTTGTACACCCGACTTGTGCTTCATGGAAAAAGTGAATTGTTGCAAATAAGAATCCCATTTACCATGCCTAGTATAAAGCTTGTCTTGAGAATTGATGTGCTTCAATTCCATGTGGTCCGAAAATAAGATGAACTTATTCAAGATTGCACTTCTTCCCTCCTTGAAAACTACTCGACCACGATTTCTTCCTCTATAGTTACTTACCAAGTCTAACCTCTTGTGGTGATAGTCAAGAGTACAATCAAGAAGCAAAGAAACACCAAGTAGTTTTTCCAACTTTGAATGGTGACTAGCGTTATTATACATGTCTTCAAAGGAAGCCCAAGTTGGATCTACATAAGTAAATTTCTCTTTTTCTTTGCTAATACTTGATAAATAGCTTGTTGTTGGCTGAACTTTTGTTTCATATTTCATCTCTTTAATGACATTTTCGGGTACGACATAAACATAACTTTTAAAATCATTAACAAGCTTGCTTACCTTTCTTCCCATGCTACAAGTGGTTTTGAATGTGTCATGCCTTGTCCCTCGATCACCATTGCCAAGTTCAAGCATGGAGTATTTGTTTACGACACCCAATCTTTGTATTTGATAACCGATGGTAAATTCTTCTTCTCTTCCTTCATTAGGTTCTTCATAAAATATGGGTGGCGACGTAGGATCAAAGTAAACATTATTACCAATATCACCTTCCTCACACATTGAAAAAATATCAAATTTTGGTAGAGATATTTTATCAAACATCTTGTGGGCAACTTCTTGATGCTCATACCCACCAATTGAAGTTGATGCTCATACTTCTTAAATTTCTCTTCTACTAATTGATGCATTTCATCAAACATCTCATATCTCATTTTATTCAATAATCCCATTACTTGAACATTACTTACTTTTACTTCCCCATCCATTTTCATTCTTCTTTTTGATATCATGATAAAACACCATAAGATTGAAATACCCAATTTAAGAAAACTACCAATAAAAAGAAACACAACCCAAAATACTTGATGATGATATTAGTATCTTAACCAAACCTTCCCCCAAAAAATCAAACCAAAGCTCTTGATACCAACTAATGTAAAGTAATACTTATAATTGAAATTGGAATGTTAAATTGTAACAAAACACCATAAAACACAAGTAACCAACCTTCAAATGAAGCTTCTTCTACCCTTGGACAGGGAAGATGCAAAGATTTGAGGTTCTTCTCTAATATGACTTCAAATTTCTACCCAACTCTAAGATTGGAAATTAGAAGATAAAAGAGGCATCTCTTTCAAGTTGGAATTTCTACCCAATTACAAATTGGAAATAGCAAAGTGATGGAGGCTCTTCTCTAAGGAAGGATCAAGGTTCTCACACCTATTTTAAACAACTCAAACTTGGCTAACAAAAGTAGAGCTAGGGTTTTACATATATAATGGAAAAGCAAGGAAATAAACCAAAAGAAGTGGGGTAAAATTGAGAACATGAGTGGAAGGGTTGAAATGGTATTTCATAAATACCATTATGCATCATCTTCCCCTTCTTGAAAGAAATTCGCCCTCGAATTGTCATATTCTTCATCCGAATCATATTTGCCCCAATACGAAATCAAGTAAATTGATGCATGTAGAACACCCAATCATCATGCCTCGGCATAAAATTATCTTGGCACTTGACGTGCTTCAATGCTATGTGGTCCGAAAATAAGATGAACTCATTCATGATTGCACTTCTTCCGTTCTTGAAAACTACTCGACCACGATTTCTTCCTTTATAATTACTCTCCAAGTTTAACCTCCTGTGGTGATAGTCAAGTGTACACTCAAGAAGCAAAGAAACACCAAGTAGCCCTCCTAACTTTGCACGGTGGCTAGCGCCATGATAATTATTTTCAAAGGAACCCCAAATTAGATCCACATAAACCATAAGAGGACCAAAATAAGTATTATTTTTTAAGAGCTCCCGAATATCATCGAATCCCAAAATACGAGCCCTCATTTGTGTGAGAAGAGAAGTACACCGACTCAAGGCATCCGCTACCTTGTTTTGTACACCCGACTTGTGCTTCATGGAAAAAGTGAATTGTTGCAAATAAGAAACCCATTTACCATGCCTAGTATAAAGCATGTCTTGAGAATTGATGTGCTTCAATTCCATGTGGTCCGAAAATAAGATGAACTTATTCAAGATTGCACTTCTTCCCTCCTTGAAAACTACTCGACCACGATTTCTTCCTCTATAGTTACTCACCAAGTCTAACCTCTTGTGGTGATAGTCAAGCGTACAATCAAGAAGCAAAGAAACACCAAGTAGTTTTTCCAACTTTGAATGGTGACTAGCGTTATTATACATGTCTTCAAAGGAAGCCCAAGTTGGATCTACATAAGTAAATTTCTCTTTTTCTTTGCTAATACTTGATAAATAGCTTGTTGTTGGGTGAACTTTTGTTTCATATTTCATCTCTTTAATGACATTTTCGGGTACGACATAAACATAACTTTTAAAATCATTAACAAGCTTGCTTACCTTTCTTCCCATGCTACAAGTGGTTTGGAATGTGTCATGCCTTGTCCCTCGATCACCATTTCCAAGTTCAAGCATGGAGTATTTGTTTACGACACCCAATCTTTGTATTTGATAACCGATGGTAAATTCTTCTTCTCTTCCTTCATTAGGTTCTTCATCAAATATGGGTGGCGACGTAGGATCAAAGTAAACATTATTACCAATATCACCTTCCTCACACATTGAAAAAATATCAAATTTTGGTAGAGATATTTTATCAAACATCTTGTGGGCAACTTCTTGATGCTCATACCCACCAATTGAAGTTGAACTCTTTAGCTCCACTTCATCTCCATAGTCATTAGGAAGTTCAAATGAATCCACATAAAGACATTCCAACTTCTTAAATTTCTCTTCTACTAATTGATGCATTTCATCAAACATCTCATATCTCATTTTATTCAATAATCCCATTACTTGAACATTACTTACTTTTACTTCCCCGTCCATTTTCATTCTTCTTTTTGATATCATGATAAAACACCATAAGATTGAAATACCCAATTTAAGAAAACTACCAAGAAAAAGGAACACAACCCAAAATATTTGATGATGATATTAGTATCTTAACCAAACCTTCCCCCAAAAAAATCAAACCAAAGCTCTTGATACCAACTAATGTAAAGTAATACTTATAATTGAAATTGGAATGTTAAATTGTAACAAAACACCATAAAACACAAGTAACCAACCTTCAAATGAAGCTTCTTCTACCCTTGGACAAGGAAGATGCAAAGATTTGAGGTTCTTCTCTAATATGACTTCAAATTTCTACCCAACTCTAAGATTGGAAATTAGAAGATAAAAGAGGCATCTCTTTCAAGTTGCAATTTCTACCCAATTACAAATTGGAAATAGCAAAGTGATGGAGCCTCTTCTCTAAGGAAGGATCAAGGTTCTCACACCTATTCTAAACAACTCAAACTTGGCTAACTAAAGTAGAGCTAGGGTTTTACATATATAATGGAAACACAAAATTGGTCAAAAAGACCAAAATCAACAATTCTTGGGTGAAAAAGACACTTAGGTTTTGATACTGTTTAAATAGCCAAAAATTAAAAAGATATTGTTTAAATGGACAAAAATTTAAAAATAGGCGGCGGGATGTAACCAGTTTCATCCCGTCCATTTTCAAATATTTTTTTCTTTTTTTATTTTACACAGGATGCATCCAAATTTTCATCCTTGCTATTTTTATATAAGCCGGGATGAATCCGGTTTCATCCTTGCTATTTTTTTTGCCTATTTCACCCGTACTTTTTTTTACTTGTCCATTTGAACCGTGTTTTAAATTTTTTTGGACAAATAACCCATTTTCTCTAATGGAAAAGCAAGGAAATAAACCAAAAGAAGTGGGGTAAAATTGAGAACATGAGTGGAAGGGTTGAAATGGTATTTCATAAGGCTTCTCTTAAATCTAACCCATGCTTTTATTAACCATAGCCCAAAAAATTGAAGTTAAAACGAAAAACTAAAATTACCAAACGAGTCTTAATTTTTTCACTTATAATCATACTTCTTCCCCAAAATTAAAATATGAACCATAATTCCTTTGTTTTGATCTAAGCTAAATTATATTTCAATTATAAATCACCCTATTATAATCGTTTTCTCATTATTCTTATATATCACCCTATTATAAACCTTAATTATTTACTTTTCCACAAAAAAAAAAAAAAAGAAATAAAAAACTAAACCTAACTTTTCACCTTTTCTATAAAACGATGTTATTTTTCCAAATAATGATTATCAATTGAGGTTGTATATTCTAACTATTCCTTTAAAACTTCTCCACAACAATATCAATCGAAAAAAGAAATGAAATCAACTAAGGTTTTGATTCTTTTCCTAAAATCAATTTTCTAAAATTCCATAACCATTATTATTCTTTAAAAAGATTCTAAGATGATTTTTTTTCTCTCAATCATGAATACATAAAACTGGGTATTCTAAGATCATCAATTATATATGCTCACATATTACATAATTAACTTAATTTTATTTTTTTGATTTAGGGATTTGATGGGCTATATATAAAAATCATGTTTAATTTTATGGGTTATGTTAATAATCATAAGAACACGTTTGGTTGAATTAATGACTTATTTTATGTGGGCTTCGGTTAATAAAAGTATGGGCTATGTTTAAGAGAAGTCTTTCATAAATACCACTATGCATCAAGAAGCCTTCCTTATTTTGGCTTGGCAATTTGGTCACGACACATTTATACATTTTGGAACTACTGAAGTCTTTATTTCCACCCTACAAGGAACGGG